>JAOXJK010000023.1:65648585-65660336 GCA_025774025.1 Xenus cinereus | reverse complement strand
TCCATCTCCCCTCTTGCAGTGTCAAACCCTTCCCCCTCCTCCTAGGGCTCCCCTCCCTGATCCAGAGTCCCTCCCCATCTCTTCTGGAGCCCCTTGAGGGACTGGAAGGGGCTCAAAGGTCTCCCTGGAGCCTTCTCTTCTCCAGGCTGAACCACCCCAACTCTCTCAGCCTGTCAGAGTTATCATAGCCTGTTATAGTTGTCCCCTCGTCTTCCCAGAGGCCAATTTTGTGAAAAGTCCCTTGTTCTTTCTATAAGATGGCAGGGAAAGAGGGTTCCTGCTGCTGCAGAACTCCTCCTCACATCCCTGGGGCCCCAACAACAGCCGGGGACCCCTCTCCCCCTCCCCACTGAAGGGAAACCCACACGTGGAGGGCAGGGGGCTGACCCCGGCATTGAGACAAGGCGGGTAATTTGGGTATTCTGCCCACCTCCTGCACCATCCACGGAGAGACCCAGAGCTGAAGGTCACAGAAAGAAAATCCCCAGAAGGAGATCCTCGAAACAGCTTCGCCCTCAGCGCCAGCCACCCGGGGTCAGATTTTTCTCACTGCATCTGGATGAGTCATCCCGTCGAGGGCAGCAGCAGGAATAAAATGAGCAATATCTGACCCATAAAAGTCAGGTTTTGTGCTCATATTGCATTCACTGAAGGGCACTTCCCTTTTTGTTCAGAATAAAACATGTTTCTGAAGGAGTCTGAACAAGTGCAGGGGAGTTTCAGTGGTACATATTAATAGAGAAAATTTCCTAGCGCACCCTGGCTGCTGACCACAAGAGAGAACTCAAGCTACCTGTTACTCCGGCTCCTAACTGCTCCATCAAGAGTGAGGGAAACAACTATGTTCAAGGGGGAAAAAAGCCCTTCTGTCTTTACAGACGGATTTGGCTTCTATCTATCTCTGTAAAAAAATGAGACAAATTTTCAGGTGCAAACACAGGACTGCAAATTTCTACGCTTTCAGGCGTAATTCTCCCCTCGGCGTGCACTCAAACCAGGCGCCACCCACTAAATGCAACAGGTTCATTTTGATTGATCTTCCACCTCCAGGAAAGACAACCCTAATTATCTTCATCAAAGCTGTCCAAAGCTGTCCACGCTTTAGCCTCTGTTTAAATTGTCTCGCTGCTTTCTGTAAGAAAAAGTGCCTTGATCAATGCCAAAGAGGCACCTTGCTTGTTTTAGTCATACGGATTGTAGATCACGTATCCTAGCTTTCATGGACTCATTGGCTTTTCACCCTGGTAAGGGAGCAGGATTTGTTCCCTCTAGATTGGCTTAAAAACAGGAAAAAAACCTACTCCATCCTACATGAGCATTTTCTGATAAGAGCGATGTCTTGTCTAAATTAGGATTGGGGCACTTGAGGCTTGATACACAAGGATTTCTCCACTATTCCACTGCAGTTATGGGGTTAACAGGATTTTTTTTAGGTGGTTCCATCACCCTGCTGCCGGCCCCGTGAACCCGTTGCTCCCCTGAAGGGCTCACAGAAGCACAGAATGCTGGAAAGACGCTGTTTCCCAGCAAACAGAAGCAGAAAAGATGAAATTGAAACTGCGGAGGCAGCGAGCAGGCGGGGATGTGTGGCCGGCAAAGGAGACCCAAGAGGAACCATGAGACCCAGCATGTTCGTGTTCTTTACGGTTCACCAAAGAGAGTTTTGCCATGGAGTTATTCACATTTGCCGAGAAAGGAGCATATTTCAAAGGGATTTGTTTGGCATCGCCCCTCACGCACCTCGGAGAGCCCAGAAAGGGCATCCCCATGCCACACCGAGCATCTTCAACGCGCTTAGGTGTGGAAGGGATGTCTATGTGACCCCACCACTGCCTCTTCCCCCCGTTTTCCCCCTGTGCAGGGAGATGAGGCGCTTTCCCGAGCCCCGGGAGAGGGAGCAGAGTGTGGAGCACCACATCCACATCCACAGCCACAACCACTCCCAGCCCGCAGAGCTGGAGGCTGCTGGCTCACAGAGCCCTTCTCCCCAGAGAAAAAACACAGAGCAGACACGTTCCCCATGAGTTTCAGGGGCCCATCATAAAACGGAGAGGTCCTGGCGCTGCCATTTACACCACACAAGCGCTGCTTGTGAGCAGCAGCGAGCAGCCACCGGCTCCCCCGGTACCGCGGCAAGTCCCAGCCCTAGGGCTCCTAGCCCCATCGCTGACGGGAAAGCATTTAGCTTTAGGGGGATGCAACAAAAGGCAACGTGGGATTTCCATTTAGGCAGAGCAAAAATGGGAAAGCTGCGGGCAGGGAACGTGGCTAGTGGCAAGAAACGCCAGCAGAATGGGTGCCCTGAGCAGTCCGACATTTTTCACAATTAAAGTTTGACACTTTTTACTGTCCTGCCGCTGGTTAAATTAAGCCTGCAGAATATTAAATTCAATTACCCATAAAATAATTACATCGGTATTAAAACAGACATAATTTTTGCAACCCAAAGATGAAAGCTCGTACTGGCATGCTATCTGTAAAAATCAGCGGCCATCCAGTACTTAGCTCACTAAGCATCAATATTTACTGAAATGTTCAAAGAAAGATATTCAATCAATCAAATCAGTTTCCAATGGAGTTTCTGTAGTTTAATTTTTTAATAACATATTTTAATGAGCTATTAAATTGCCATGTACTTCAGCCTGCACTGTAGTTCCTTTCTAATCAGTGCTGATTACTGAGATATTTGTATCTGGCAAACTTGTTCTCATTCTTTAATCAGTCTCCTTATTCCCTTCAAAGGTTCAACAGTCTGGTTTCTCTAGCTGTGATATTATGACTGCAGAGTCCAAATCAACACCAAAGCCCAGGCTTAGCACAAAAACCACTGAAACCATCCCAGGGAAACCCTTCCCTCTGCTTCAAGCTGGGAACAGAGAGGCCAAGAGGAGCAGAGTGTCCTCAGAAAGGTGTCCAGGTCACACTATTCACTACCAACAGCAAAAGTTCAACTGCCCGTAGCTTCCCTGGCTGAAATTATTCTGAATAGAAAGAGGGTCTGTACAGGCCTGTCCATTTGCAGTTATTTGATGGAATAAATCACAACTCCATCAACAGCAACAGGAACATATTTTTTTTATAGGGCAGGTGCACACATTTTGGGGTCTAAAAACAGAGCCCTCCATTGCATTTGGTGTAACACGGGTATGGAGGCAGAACTGGATCTTTCAGAGCTTTTACCCTGCCAAGGGCAAGAAAATTCCTACTCTTTCCCTGGAGCTTGACTTTGCAGCTTCTAATACAAATACCTCAGCACATGGAAAAATATGTTTCCTCCTTACAAAGAGCTACAGCATTATGCTTTCCCCATGCTTCCAGAGATACGGAAATTCTGTTAAGAACAGTAAGGCTAATTTGCAAGTTAAACCTAAGTGCAGTGCATGAAAAATACTGCTTCCAGATAGAGGAAGTGAAGACTTTCATCCCCACAGCACACAACCCACCACAGAAAACCAGGGAATGAATTACGGTCCTTGTCTTCTCGCCCATTGATGGCTCTGGCCACCTTGGGTGGGCTGCTGCAGGTGTGGTGTGGCAGCTCTAATGGATCGAGTAGGTTGTTATTTTCTCCAGTTGTCATTCTTTGTACCTGGGTAAGCTGATATTAAGAGACCTTGCACTTTTTTGGGGGGGTTGTGGAGAGAAGAGATGCGCATGTGTACAAATTCTTGCTATTTAAAGTTCTTTCATCAGAAAATTAATCACCCCTTAATTATGATGTGTGACTGACCAGGTTCAAACGACCCCACGTAATGCTTTAAAAATATGCCTTCTCCCTTCCCGTCTGCATGTTGTGCTGAGAACGGTTAGAGATTCCTGTGAAACCCAGCTCCACAAAACAGCTCGTCCAAGCAGGACTCAGCAGAGCTGGTTGGCAGCTACTACAATCAGTGCCCGAATGCTCTGATTAATAAGCAATAAACCCATGGTCTCTGTCGATAGCCCTGTCGTTACCCACAACGTGGTGTACTGCACGGGGCAAGAGAAATCAAGAGGGTTGCTGGCGGGGCGGGGGATCTTCCCGAGGAAGGACTAAAGAATGGTTGTCCTGATGGAAAAGCAAAGAGCGCAAAGTGGCTCCACTCTCCTCTTTAGCAGTGTAATGGGAATTACTGCAGGTGCTGCCTGAAGCGCTACCCTCGCTTCAGAAAATGCAAGGTAAATCATAATGCAATCACAGAAGAGTGTGTTCACCCCCCGCTGCCAGGTGAGGAGGGAAGGAAAATGTATGTTCAGGAGAGATCCGACACGGGAAGAGAGCTCTGGGAGGGAGAGGAAGGGAGAGTCTGGCCTGAGAAGACCTTCTGTAGCCCTAGATCCTGCAAAACTCTTAGGCACAGAGTGTCTCGAGCATCTCCAGCTTCCTCTGAAGGAAGGAAAAAGAGGGGAGAGGAAACACCACGAGCCTGCTAGTGGACATTGGCGTTTCCAGGTACCTGCAGGTGTCCTGGGGATGTGCCGACTGTGAGGGGCAGGAGCCAAGAGGCACACCTGTGTCAGCCTCGCTCGGTGTACGAGCGAGGAACACCTGCGTGTGCTAGTGCTGCATCCAGCCCGCTGGTGGAACCACCGGTGAGCGCAGCTGGGAGGAAGCTACCGGGAGCAGGGGACAGGAAGAGGTGGTGCTGCTGAAGCCTGAAGAAGCATCGGTGCAGCACAAGGGCTCTCGCTTTTAGTGCAACCATTCCTGGGTCTCTAGAGCACGTACCCCTCCCTCCCAAGGCCTTGTGTACGCATATGCAGCCATAGATATACATATACACGTTCGTGCAACTGGTATTTATATTACCTCTGCTTCTTATGTGTGTGGAAAGAGACACATACGGTGGCTACTCCAACTCAAGGAGGTGATCTTCCCCTTTTTAGTTTGAACTTCACTCTTCATCACTTAGGTAGTAGCCTCCTTATCAGTGCAGTTCAAGTTCTTGGGTTAGTTTAAAATGTAAAGCTTGAACATGCCAAAGGTCAGAAAAAGCATATTTTCAAAAGTTTCTGGTGATTTTGGACAAGTTTGTTTCGCAGAATGCCTTTTTGTGTATCAGTCAGAAGAACACGGACAGTACGCCACCATCACACCTTAAGCGTGCCCTTTCCTGTTTTCTTTCAGCCCCAAGAGGCTGTTCTCGCAGAGGGAAGAGTTGCCCACTCCGGCCACAGCGCCGGGATCCCAGCTCAGACTCTCCATGGCCACAGCTAATGGTGGCCTCCTCCTCCTCCCACGGTGCAGCTCGGGGATGTTTTAGATGCGGATCCTGAAGCAGGTCTTTGGCTGAAGCTGAATCGGGCTTCAGCTCATTTCACGAAGCCCTGTCTGTTTAATTCAGTGTCCCCCCAAGTTCTCCCTAGCAGCAGCAGGGAGGTAACTTTCTTTTCCTTGACTGATACGTGGGATTAACACGGTGTTTTCACTGTCATTAAACAAAGTCTGACCAAGCGCAGCACTCCTCCCTCTCGTGCAAGCCTCTTTACCATCCTTCCACCGTGTTTTGGGCACAAGCAGAGCCCAGCACTAAAAGCACCATAACAAGATCTGCAGCCGGAAACGCCTGGAAGCAGAATATTGCCCCTGTGATGCCCCTGTCCAGCTCATACTCATCCCTTTGGTTGTCGCACCACCTGAAGTACTCCTAAAAGTAGTGCAGAACTTCAGGAAAACCTTATGGTTGCTCACGATCACTTTCTAGACTCCCTGGCTCTTTACTTCTGAGACAGGGAGCACCTCTCCACGCCAACCCCAGGGGAGCAGAGCTAGGATTAATCAATTAACCTCTGCGAGGTGATTTGCGGTTGCTGGATTGATGGCTCTGTGTGAGAGCAAAGCGAATTCATGACTCATTCCAGTACTCTTTCTAGGATACAATAAGGAGTAACTCCTGCCTCACCGCCTGCAAGAACACCAGGTGCACACCAGACCAAAGCCACCTCCAAAGCCAGTGGTCATTACGCGGGTTCTTCAAAGGGAAAAACTGCAGCTGGTAGGAAACTGCCAGGAGACAACTCTGCCGGCATCCTCCCTCTGCATCCCCCACATCCCGCTCCCAGGGGGGACCTGGGGTCAAGGACAGATTTACAGAGCCCCGCCGGAAAGAACCCAATGATGCTCACCTTGGAAATAGATGCCCGACTGGATTTGGAGGACCCTCGGAAGGGCTCTGGGGTCCAGAGAGTGGATGAACTTCTCCAGGGTACACGCCATGGTCCGCAGCGAGGCAGCATGTGGGGCCGGCACGTAAGGACCGGTGAAGAGCTTTGGAGGAGGCAGCAACCCTCGCAGCCCGGTGCATGCTGTGGCCGGGAGAGCCGTGGGGTTTTGCGGTGGAGGGGAGGAGCGGCCACGGGGAGGGCCTTCTGCTTCCTCTCCTCCATGGCTGCTTCCTCCCGGGGCTGCAGGTGGATGGGGTGAGGCGGGGGGATGCTGAGCTGGGGCACCTGTACCCGCCGAGGGTCCGCACCGGGCTGGGAGAGGTGCAGGGGGTGGGCACCGGGCTTCGGAGAGGGCAGGGGGACCCGCCACAAAACTCCTTCTCATCGGTGATGGTTATCGGCCCTGTGAAAAGACGACACTGAATAGCAGCCCTAAAGCGAGGAAAAAAACATGATATCTGGGTGGGTTTGGGTTGTTTGGGTTTTTTTCCCGGAGCACAGCAAAATAGCTTGGTGTTTGTTCCCTTCAAAACCACAAACAGCCTTTGAAGAAAAGAAATGAAACCATTTTCTTCTGATGCTTTTTGCTGCCTCAAATATTGTATCCCAATTTAAGACATACAAACAGAATACAAATGGCTTCATCATGTAAATGGACGTTAAAACGCAATGTCGTTATGCAAAATGGCCGAGAATGTTTCATGTCAGCAGTGACTTGTGGGGCTTGAATTTCAGATGCTGCGACTGGGACTGAATTTTAAGAGGGTACTGCCCGGTACCACGGGAAAATCAGACGGCATTGAGGGCAAACCCACGGTGATGGTCCCAACCCTGCTGTTCTGAGCCCGATCAAGTGTTATTATTGCGGCAGCATCCTCCGCGGAGTGAGACGGTGTCGCAAATAAGTGGCAGACTCAGATCGCCAGGAAAACGGAGGTGACTGTGATTTCGTGTCCCCTTACACCACTCTCCTCTTTCCCCGAGGTGTCAGGGAAAGTAGGAAGTGTGAGAAAATGGTGAGCGAGAGCCAACTGCTTATTTTCAAAAAGCTCGGTAGCTGCATTTCATCTCTATGTAATAATTTGCAAGAGACAGGATAAGCTTCCTCACATATTAAAACCAAAAATTCTCATCGTGGGTGCTCAGGTCTTTGAGGTGTCAGCCTAACTGTGGGGTTTGAAGAGTTTGTCAACTTGGTCTTAAACAAACATTGCTCCAGAGAATGCGAAATAGGTTTTACAAGCGAGGAGCCTCCAGGTGCAGGGCTCGCTGTTGCCAGCTGCTACCACTGCAGGTGCTGCAGGAAAGGATGAAAAACGGGACTTTGGGTCTGGGAGTGACAGGTATCGGCAAAAGCCAAAGGAGGGAACACGCACAGCCAGCCGCTCATCAACTCTTTTAACACAAACGATCTCTCGCCCTCTCCTCCCAACAACTCACACTTGAAATTAAGCAAGTGTAATTGAACCGGGAGAGTAGCTGGGGAAATAACACAAATTCAGCTGTAATCGAAAGACCCGTGTTGTAAAAAGCTGGTCCTTACAGGGTACAGAGCACCGCAATGTGTGAGTGGTTTCAGCTGTTTCAGTGGGATATCTTTATACGTTTAAAAACTACGTGTGCAACTCCAGCAAATCAAAGCCAATTTTCTTGCTGTGCTGGCTCCCGAGGCTGTCGGGCGTCGTGTCAGCGCCAGCAGCTGGGCTTTTCCTGTCCACATTGCTTGAGTCTATGGATAAAGAGCCCCTAAGGCCATTTCTACTCCTGAATTTCTCCTGAATTCACTTCTGTTTGGCTCTTCTCTCCAATAACGCTGCCAGGAACAACACCACAAAAAGCATTTAACACGGAGACTGCAAACGCACATAAAAATTAATAACTGGTTTCAAAATCACTTGCAGCCAACAAAGCAAATGCACAAACAGGCGTGGGTTCTGGACAAGAAACAAATCAGAGTAAACCCTGTTTCGTGTTGCCGAACCCAGCAGCCCCAAGGGTTTGGAGGAGGCGGCTGGAGCCCCACGCTCCCCAGAGCAGCAGGTGCTCCCCGTGGGCAGACACAGGGGTATCACAGCACCTGTACACATCAGTACACGGCCAGAAACCACAGCACCCACACCAGCACCACTGGCCTCATCCTCTCCCCGCATCGGGGTAATGCAGATGAAGGTCTGTTAGTGAGAAATTATATGTATATATATATGTCTATGTATATGCAGTGTGGATCCCTCTGGGACCCTCTAGACCCCCATATACACACACACACACACACAGAGTGGAAAATAATTAGAAATGGAGCTGAATGAGAAGCCTGTGCCAACACGGCACAGGGCATGGCCAGAGAAGCATCCTGGCCAAGAGCCTGCTTATGTGCCACTAGTCCCTTTTGTCCCCTTAGCCCGCTATTGTCCCGCCCTTGTTCCTCCCCAAACCCACTTTGATCCCTCCCTTCCCCTGCCTTTGGTTCCACCCCCTAAACATCCCACAGGAAGCCTTGTACTCTCCTGCTGCCCTGCATCCCATCCTGAGTCCCGTATCTCTATGTATAGCACCCCCACAGTCTGTGAGTGCTCTGGAGAACCTCTGCCCTCACCTCATGTGGTGGGTCTCACCCCAGCTCAAGGGGTGATCACCCTTCTGCGATGCCCTGAGGGGGGCTCTGGGCAGGGCCCCATTTCTCTGATGTGTTACTGGGGTGCCCTGTGCCTCCTCAGTGGGGAGATGAGCTGTCGATGGGCTGGTGGCTCTCCTGTAATGTGCCTGGAAATACCCTGGGCACAGTACCTCTGGGGTTCCCCCGCCCACCGGTGTTCCTCTGTGCTCTGCAGAGAGCAGCTTTTTATCGCACAGCCTAAGAAAACCAACCATCTCTGGTGCAATGAAGGAACTATATATACACTTTTCTGAAATTGCAACCCGAATCAGGACCGCTATCCACTGCTCATGTGTTATCAAAGGAGCCCTCAGCTCTGCTAACACCTGGACTGGTAAACCAGAACCACTGATCTGGTCTCACAACTGCTTTGAAGGAGCTTCCTCCAGTTTGCTGGGCAATGACAAGTGCAGAGAAAAATAATTTGCCATCACCAAACCACCCTTGATCCCAGAGTGGAAGATTGTCACATCATCATCATCATGGACTGCTGGTATTAAGGGGTCATTGGGGGGGAGGGGGGGAGTGGGGTGGTTTTCTCCTGGAGATTAAATCCTCAGGAGGATCTTGACTTGAAAAAAATTCATAGAATCATAGAATTGCCTGTGTTGGAAGGGGCCTTTCAGATCATCGAGTCCAACCGTCAACCCATCACTGACAAAACCCATCACTGACAAAACCCATCACTAACCTGTGTCCCTCAGCACCACGTCTGCCCGGCTTTTAAATCCCTCCAGGGATGGGGACTCCACCACTGCCCTGGGCAGCCTCTGCCACGGCTTGACAGCCCTTTTCCTGATATCCATCCGAAACCTTCCCTGGCACAACTTGAGTCCATTTCCTCTTGTCCCATCACCTGTTCCTTGGGAGGAGAGACCAACTGCAAGTCCACAAAGTCCTCGTGCAGCCACAGGATCAGCAGCTCCAGCTGCTCTGGGAGGTGCACACAAACAGGGACCCAAGCCTCCCCACATGGAGAATCCCCCCAACATCCCCCAAGGGGGGGTGGCCAGGAACCAGCTGCAGGGGAACGTTCCTGAGAAGTAGTGGTGGGCTAGTTCAGAAAAACAGACCAACGGGCAAAACACAGAATTCTGAAAGCTGTTCCCAAGACTATTTTTCTAGCATGCTGATGAATGCTCATTTGTTCTACTTACTGGTTTTCAGGAAGCCAATAAAGCGTTTCCAGTTTCCAAATAAAATCAGTTCTGGAGCCTGTGAAGGTTTGTAATTTTTTTTTTTTTTAAGCTCAGACCATTCTCCGGATAAATGCAGCCATTAGTTGAGCTGGTTGAAGGGAATCTTTAAAATGTTCCTGTAAATGTGAAACCAGGCATTATGTCTACAGGAAGATATGCCCCATTTATTGAGCTTACGAACACGAGGGAAATGTATTTGATACTTGAGCTGGCAGAACTGTAATTCCAAAGAGGAGGACACTTTAGGGAGCCCGGGAACAGCTCAGACCTGGGTGTGAGTGAGGTTTGTACCGAATGGACACGCTATCTTTTGAATCAAACTCGAGGTGCTGCAGGAAGTTCAACACACTTATGTATTTTTTCTGTGGTAAGGTGGAAACTCCACCTGTCTTTAAAAATAAAATCAGCCTAAACTGTAGGGAATCCTCCCTGCCAGAGGGGCATTGGGCTGTGAAATAATATCCCAAGGGAACAAGCGGATACCTGGGATGTTTAGGCCTTTAATAAATATAGGACTACAGGAACCACCAAGAAAATTCTGATAAAGAAAGTGTGACAGGTCATCTGTTCCTATAGATGGTCAGCTGTAGAGCCACCCCTCACTCACAAGAGTCTACTGCCTCCATCAAGTCCAGTGAACAGTGTTATATGGGAACTGCTCCAGCCGCGAGCCCAGCAAGAAAAGAAGTTGGCTTTTTTTTACCGTTCCTACTTCCTCGGGCAGCCTCTGCTCATGGTCCCCCTGGGATGAGGCAGTCTGGGTAGGGGACTTTGTAAACCTGCAGACAAAGGCATGGCAAGATCTTGCTGAAATTTAAAATCAGGAGCTGTGTTAAAATGCAAGGATGATTACCCACAGAAATTTATACCATTTCCCAACCAGCTGAAGCCCACAGATAAAGATAAAATCTGCCCTTCTACAGATATTACCTTGCTCCGCTCCCAGTTTTTGGACTTGGTACAAAAATGGTCGGATTGGAAATCCAAACACCTTCACAAAGCGGGCGGTCACCCCAGTGACTTGTGTTGGCTCCCGGCTTTAAAATCGTGGAACATTTTAATGCCCTGTGATTGCACGGTGAACTTTGCTTTATGTTTTCAGGAACTGTGTTTTGGGTTCTTTGACATTTCCTTACAGCTCGGCAGAGAGATCTTAGACGTGCTCTTCATATGAAATGTAAATGGCTTAGCAGGTGTGAACAAAAGACTGTCAGTAAAAAGCTCCTGAGCCCAGAGGGTTGTTTGCCAATGCTTGACTCCAGCGAACAGTCTATTGAAGGACCAGGCTCCCCCAGTGCTTTTAAAAGAACTGAGGCACATGTACACACATTACGTTTTGAAAAATAGTAAGTTTTTTGGCTGACTGTTTTTATGGACTGAACAATAATAACCTGTGGGTATTTTCTACATTTTATTGAGCAATTCTGTACCCACTGGAGTCAGAAAGGTCTTTCCATTGATTTTAATAGGGGTTGGAATAAGTTCTTAATAAGGAAGAGTTATGGCTTTCAGCTGGTTGTGGCTTCCCATAGAAACACCTTGCTGATAACGGCATTTTAAGTTACAGTCTTGCAAAGAATATTGACATGAATTTTTCCAAAGTTTCATCAACAAAAAGTAATTGCTTTGCATACATCAATAAACCAGAGGAAATACTTCTCCAGAACTCTCTCTCCAACTTTTCATAGAATCATAGAATCATTCAGGTTGGAAAAGACCCTTGGGATCATCGAGTCCAACCATCAACCCTACTCT
>JAOXJK010000023.1:65621812-65642307 GCA_025774025.1 Xenus cinereus | reverse complement strand
GATCAGATCCCCCCTCAGCCTTCTCTTCTCCAGACTAAAAAGACCCAAGTCCCTCAGCCTTTCCTCATCAGAGAGATTCTCCAGGCCCCTCATCATCTTTGTAGCCCTCTGCTGTCCCCTCTCCAGCATTTCCCTGTCCTTCTGGGGAGGCCAGAACTGGACCCAGTGCTCCAGATGAGGCCTCAGCAGGGCAGAGCAGAGGGGCAGGATGACATCTCTTGACCTACTGGTCACACTCTTCTTGATGCACCCCAGGATGCCATTGGCCTTCTTGGCTACAAGGGCATATTGCTGGCTCATGGTCATCCTGTTGTCTAACAACTGCATCCTGAAACTGGGGAAAAAGGAGGCTCCAGAACCAGGTTCTGTGCTGTAGACAGTTAGGACCCTGGGCCCAGATGGGCTATTTATGGTGCCCACTGATGGACACAGCAAGAGGGTCAGAAAGACTAACAAAACACGAGTAGTGAGACCTAATGGCCTTGGCTGCAAATGAACTGGGATTTCACCTGCTGGGACTTAACTCCACACACAAGATCTGTAGCAAAACAAAACCATATTTTTCTGAACCTTACCATAGTTTGCTGTTTATGGCTGCTATAAAAACCAACTTGCTGTGGTTACCTCAACAGAGAAACTCTAAAGACACTATAAACTCTGGTTTCACGTTTGCTACGGGAGTGCAAAGAGACAGTAACTTTCTTCAAAATTTCAGGACTTGGCAAAATACTGTGTCGTTCTCTACAAAAGATTAGATACACAAAAGAAAGACAAAAGTTTTCCACCGTGAAATGGGAAGAGCTCACACTGTTTTGCACCTGGCAGGAAAATACACACGTATTATCACAATCTGTAGGTACTGTGTTTGGCCAGATGCCTTTTTGTGCTCATTACCAAAAAGCTCCAGGCTATTCCCAGGCTTGCAGAAAGATCAAGTTTTAGTTCCATGGCCAGAAGAAGGGTGGGTTTTTTTGCTAGTTACTTAATGTAGTCTTCATCTTTTCCTGCTTACATAGTGAGGATGTGAAAAATCTCTGAGCATATGGGGATTTCAAATTTATCTTGATATAATTTGCGAAGTCAGGAATATTTTCTGATCCAGATGGAAGCTAGAAGGGTTACAAAAGACTATTAAAAATCAAGCTTTTGTATCTCAACAAGCCACAAAAACATCTGTCCTTTGTTGGCCAAGACACAGTTAATAAACATTATTATTAGGTAAGCATCCTATTGTGCCTGTCATCACATATGTCAATCTCTGCATAAATCAGAAGTCTAAACACAACAGCAGGGAAAGAATTAATTTCTGAGAAGCGTGGGCCAAAATAACATTTATGCCTGTCAACCACCAACCCCATCTCACATCACTCTTTTACTCAAGCTGAAAGAAAAGGCATCCAACAAGCTTAAAATAATTTAGAAGCATTTCTTCTATACTGTCAGCATCTCAAATTGTGTTCAAATAGAGCCTCTGGTTAAAAAAATAACAACGGCAAGGTTTTGCTGCATAAAGTTGAAGAGAAATGTAAAGGGCTAAACTTCTGCATATGCCGAAAGTCTCACCCTCAGTACACACAATCTATTACTAGCAGATTATTCAGCCTCAGAAGGTGAGGACTTCAGTGAATATTCACAGATACCCCTGCCTCTCCTGGATCTGCAGAGGTTACAAGCCCTTTGGCTGTTGAACAAAGGAAGAGCACTAGCAATAAACCACCACAAAGCTGCTTTTGTGAGATTAGGATCACTTAACTCAATTCAGACCTCTACGTGACACAGGAAAGTACAGCAGAAAATGAGTTGCTTTTCTTTTCAGTACAGAGCAGGGCACTATAAAAGCAGCTTTTACATCTATTTCAAGATCTCAGGGTTTCTTCTGACACAGTGGCACAATGAGGCTTAAAAGAGGCCCTTTATACAGGCATTTGTCAGCCCAGGTGGCCTGGCCACGCAGTGATCCTCCAACATTTTTTCTCAGGCTGCCCCTTCCTTGTCCTTTAACATCTCCGCTCCCGTTGGAGGCTCAGTGACACGGCACTTGCCCGCCATCGCCTCCCGCCTCGGCTTTCCGAGACCTTCGGCGTTGGAAATTGTTAACCCGTTTGAAATAGCACGCTCCTGCAGTAGCTTTTGCTTTCATCTTTCTCTCAAGAACATTGTGTTTCTTACAGCAGTACCTTGGGCAAGGCAAGGACGTAAGAAATTAAATACTTTTATTATCTGAGCAACTTCCTGAATGAAATAAATCCCAGCAACTGCTTGCATAGGCTGAGGATACCAAGCTTCAAACTTATGCCTGTGACCATTTTCTAGGAAGGCAAAGCCTATTTCAAAACTGTTGTTTTTTGATGTCAGTGCTTACCCAGGAAGCAGGAAATGTAAATTCTAGGATCTCATCGACCAGCTGGGGCCTGATCTCTCAGGACCAGGAAGAAAGTTCAAAAACTGGGTCTCTTCACACCTGCTTCTGCTGGAGCTGGGTCACTATGAACAGCGAAGGCAGATTCAGAGGGTCAAAAAAAAGAGAAAAAGGGAAAAAAAAGAGAAGGTGGAAATAGAACCTCTTTCCATACAGGGTGCTGAGGTTTAGTAGCGCTTGTTATAGCAAACTTCAAAACTTCAATCTCCATGACATCACTTTAGACACCTCCAAGGATTTAAGGTGCTTGAGGCCTGATATGGTCTGGATCCTAAGATCTGGTTATTTAGGGAAAATTCAGACAGGTTGAACACATTCCTAAGTTACATCTTTGGTTACTGATCTATAGCCAATGAACCAAAGCCATCCAGGTGACACTCAGAACCCTGAGCAGCTACAGAGACTAGGACACCAGAGTCATCACACCTCGGTTTTAGAGCAAAGAATCCCTTCTTGCACAGAGCAATCATGTTTTTTGGCAACTTGCACACTCCTTTGGTTCCTTTCACTCTGTGACATTACATCAGTTTTGACTTCATTCATTTCAAATTTGAATCATCTCACACTCCTCCAGGGATGGAGTCTTTGGTGCCTCCTCTTTGTGCTCTGACTCGATGCTCGTTTGCTCTCTCTGTATTCGCTGCTTGTGCTGCTCCTGCCTTCACTCCTGAGGAAAGCAGGGCCCACAGGGGCTGTAGCCACTTTGACCAAGTCCATGCCAATATCGCAGCAAGGGCAGGAGCCAGCAGAAAGATTCTGAGGAGTCTTGAAGCCTACAGGACTTCTCCACGGCAGGAGCTGCCAACACGTTGAGATACTGATGCTGGTGGGTTTCCACTGCCTCAGGGAGCAAAATATTAACCTCTTCAGGTGTCCAAGGGGAGGAATATTCCTCTCCCTCCACTGCACAGTCCATTTATGAGCGATATCCATTCTCCCTCTGGGGCAGGTTCTCATAGACCCCCAACTTCTCTTTCTTCTCTCTTGCACAGGTGTAGGAAAAGGATCCTGGAGCAGCACCTCTCTGGGGAAACAGATGCCACATGGAAAGCAAACTACCTCCTCCTGGTTTTATACTAAAAAGCTGATTCTAATATTGCCTTTTGCCTAAGAGAAGCCCAATATACATCATTACCGGAGAACGATATTTCTGAGCTGCTTCTCACGCACCACGTTCCCTCTGCATCCTTTTCCCTGGCCTGGCCAGGAAGAACTTCCCGCAAATTTTTTCAATCGCAAGTTATTTCAGAAGCTCATCAGGTCACCACAGTCAGCTGCAGTTACAGAGACTATGTGTCTCTCGGGGTAGGAGAACAGCACAGGCAGGGGTCCCGTAAGCAGAATAACCACCAGAGCGACAACCCCTTCCAGCCCAGGGGAACGCTCCAACAAGCACAGTGTCCTGCGACACCGGGATTCACACCGGCATTTGCACCAGTCATGCCTGATGGACAGGGGAAACTGGACACAAAGACCTTACCAAGGGTTGTGAAGTACTGACAGGGGTGGACCCCACCGTCCCCAACACACAAGCTCACCCTGAAAACAACTATTCATTCAGCCTAATGGGGGACGCTACATT
This sequence comes from Xenus cinereus, assembly GCA_025774025.1. Lineage (NCBI taxonomy): Eukaryota > Metazoa > Chordata > Aves > Charadriiformes > Scolopacidae > Xenus > Xenus cinereus. The sequence continues at coordinate 65,638,306 of JAOXJK010000023.1, read as the reverse complement.
TTTGATCAAGAAAGAAAACAACAAACATAAAAATCGCTCTGGTCAGTATGGAATTTGCCTTTTGCATTCCACAGCCCTTAAGAGCTCCTCTCCTCATCTGTCAAACAATTCGTCTAGGCTTCTAGACTAACCTTCTCAACCCCCTTCATAGCCAACAGAGGAAGGTCCTTCCAGAGGCCAACTCATTCAGCCCCAACGTGTGTCTGACAGACAGGATGCACCAGTCTGTGGAGATGGTACCTTGTGTCCACAAAATGTGGTGACCAGCCAGCGAGCTTCAGATGGGACATCCAGCACTTTGATGGCCAGAGTCTGCTGCAGGCCATGGCCACAGGGAGAAAGCTGGGAACATTGCGATTCTGTTCCATGCAGCTTATAATTGCCTTTCCAACACGGCAAAAGACAAAAACAGCATTTTGAGTATCAAGAACCCAGCCCCACTGAATGTTTTCAAACCTAATTTTCTTACCTTGTGATTGATTCAGAGATGGGAACTAAGGTTGGGTGACAAAAGAAGACGACTTTTTTGTAGATGTGGAAGAGGTGGGGCTGTATGCAATCCAGGTAGAGGCACTGAAAAAAAATCTGAGAAGCAGAACTTCTCTAAGCATTTCATTTTCCATTTATAGCATTGGATGGGTAATTCCATGTGTCTGGAGTTAAGGAAGAAACTTAGGCCATACATATGACATGGAATCTTCTCAAATAACCCCCAAAACACTGAGGTGAAAAAGAATATAATTTCCTTTTGAGATTTTCCTTATCCAAATATATCGGTGTTCCAGACAAGAATGACTCCTTAACAAGGACAGTAAGTGAGAGGGTATCAAAATAGGAAATAATATTAAATAATCTTTAAATAAAAGTTTAATTCACTCTTACTTTACAGCACATTTAAAAGCACCTTATCATTAGACTCTCAGTTCTAAAAACAACCAACAAGAGCCTGGAGGGATTTTAGATGGTAAAATATGGGAAACCTCGTGAACAAATGGATAGAAGCTGAGTGAAAGCACAGTAATATTTTGTACGCCACAAATATAATCAGAATCTGGCATTGGTTTATTCAAATTTTGCTTTCTTGGAAGCAAAGCTTACATGTTCGTAAACATCAAAATAAACATTGCTTAATTTTACAATTTGCTAAACAAATCCTTTTTTTTTACCTTGAAGGGCATCTGCAGAGCCATCTATTTGCCTGGCAGTTCTCCTGTTGACCTGTGCTTCGACATTTTTTTTTTAAACAGTTGGTTCCCTCACAATTTTAACGGTGCTTAAAAACATCTTCTGATTTTGTGCGAGTCATAGGCAAGGCCATTTTGATGCATGCCCTTCCTTACATAGTTTATTGTTCAGTACTTAACTAATGCAACTGTGAAAAACTATACATTTTTTTCAGGAAAATGTTTTGATTTTGGTCCTGTAGTTAAAGACCTTCTATAACCGAGTTGTTTACATGGATTTGAATCACAAGCATGTACACAACAAAACCACGATACCAATGTGTCTTGGTGTATGCATAAAAAGTATGTCTTCTACTTACACTAAAACATACAAAAAATAAACTACAAAAATTGTTTACACTTGATTTCAGCAAAAAAAGCTTTCTTCAAGAAAAATGATTCTTCTTTTTTTCAGCCATCAAAAAAGGAATGCAAGTAAACAATAAATACATGTGCTTTCTCCATATAGACATATTTACACTTGAGTCTTTGGCTTATGTTTAAGTTTCTTTATAAAGATCTTTATGTGATCCAGCCATCATTGCACATTAAAACAAAATAAGCCAGTTGTTTTCTTTTTTTTACTATATATAATATATATATGCAACACTTGAAACGTATAAAGAATGAACCTTACTATCAATCTGCACTGTTATTGTACTTTAACCATGTATCAAAAGGAAAAAAAAAAAAAAGAAAAATTATTACCATATAGGAAATATTGATACATGCAACAGATGGTCGCTCTACTGTGATTGAGAGACGGCTGCATATACGAACACTGAAAAGTCCTAATTTGCGCAAATCTCTTCTGACTCTGGTTCTCATTAAATAGTATTTATGTGGCACTAAATGTTGATACTGTATACAAGCATAGAAACAGATTGAGTTCTTTTATTAAGATACACAACTTCATAAGAAAAATACTTTGCATTTAAAATTTAAAATCCCTCCCACCCTCCCCCCCCCTTCCCCTAAAATCTTTCTTCACAGGATCAAGAACTGTTGTCAAAACAGCGTATTGAGATTCGGGTATTTGGTGAACTTCGTCACATCCATTCCGACTAAGAGGACTCCAAGTACTCCAGCGCGACATCGTAGCAGAAGCGATACTGCTCCTTTAAGGGGAAAGAAAAAAAAAAAAAAGAGAAGTTAAATTAAGATTCTAAAGTATCAGCAGCAAGATCTGTAAACTAGAATAGTCTTTGCTAACGACTGTGCGATTTTAACTTCTGGCCTGACGTGCTCAGGTTTGGGTTGTTTTTTCCCTCTACTACACAGTATGTGACCAGCTTTGATCTAAAAACTCACCCCAAGCAACGGACTGGAAAAAAAACAACCCTGCCCATGAAATGCAATGATTTGCTTCTCTGATTTTTTTTCAGCTTCTGAACCGGTTTATCAAACACAAGAAGTTCTCCTGTCGGTCAGAGCATCCTTGTGGTGACAGCACCTTCTCTCTGACACACCATTTATATTGAAGTCAGGTGACACCCAGCAGTTGCCCGGGGCCCGCTGCTGGATGGCCAGGGAATGGCCAGGGAATGGCCAGTGACACAAAGCTGCCCATTTGGACCCTTGTGGCCACGTAATGTCCCAGATGTACATTTAAAAGAGAAGTTAAAGCTCAACATTTCATCCTGGTTAGGATTTCTCCTTAACTCAGGGCTGATACTGGGGGAGAGGGCAAGAAGAGAAGAAAACCTGAGGAAAATTATTCAATCTCTATCGTCCCTACGACCTAACAAAACGAATCTGCTTTTGTGATTTATTTTTGTTTGCAAAGGAAGGCGGCGTGATCCATTAGCAGGAAGTGGTGGGGATATCTTCAAGGCTTTATTGCGCTGCTCATTTTTGTTATCTGATCATGCTGCTGAATGTAGGGCACATGACAGTGCTGTATATTGGTTTTCCTGGTTTGTTTTCTAACTAACGACTCAACAGCTGCTGCTGTTTGAGAGTTCTGAATAAAAACCCACACAACAGAAACACGTAACTATGGAAATTCAGTAGCTGCAGATGAAAGCTACAACGGAATCCAGCACTCTTTTGAAACAAAATGTAAGTTTACGGACCATTTATCAGAGACACACACCGTCTACCTGGGCCTCCCTTTACCGTGACACAGGCCGTTTTCCATGTGGTGTGACCCGTTTTCTTCCGAGGAGCGAGCTGCAATCCAGGCAGCGACTCAGTCTGTCGCGTCTCAGCCGCCCCTGGCACAGCGGATGGCGCAGTATCTGCGGCGAAGGCAGCAGTACCTGAGCCCAACCTCACTGCCGCCCCTGCTACAGGATGCTCTACCTGTTAACATTTTAACCATCTCCTTAATTTCTCACTTCCAAGGGTTGGAAGTGAGGCACGATAATCAAGCGACTCGTGCCACAGAAGGTACTCGATACCAAGCAAGCGGTGACGCCTGGGAAAAAGGGCAACGTGGGAAGAGGCAGCTACAGCCATTTTGCTCAATGTGCAAGTTCAGGAGGTCAGAAGCAATTTTCACTACGCATAAAACGCAAAACCTTTTTAATTTCAATTGGCATCCCTGATTTGTGGGCAGCCATCTGGCTGGAAAGCGAGACCGGCTGCTGGCAGGGGGAGAGCCAAAGGGCAGGGGCCCCCCGGCGCTGTTGAACCTGCGCTACCGTTCACCCACAGCAAGGAAAAAAAGCCCACTTGGGAGAAGTTTTTTAAGGACCTTCCACAACACTCAGTTTCTGTGACTGAAGTGATCACACGGATGGATACCCCCTCGTACTGCACACATAAAGGCTGACCAGAAGGGCAAAGGTTTGGGTTTTTTTTTTTTGTACATATAAATATTTAGTCATGTGGTTTTGCTAATTCAGGCTCATACTGTTTATATGAGTTTACTGCTTATACTGTTTATTCTTTAGGTTAACTCTTGGACTCGATGATCTCAAGGGTCTTTTCCAGCCCAAGTGATCCTAGGCTTCTATTTTCCAACACATTAGATCCAAGTCTTTGATTTTAAAGTTCTGAGGTATCATTTTGACTGCTACAAATCTGAGTAACAAACACTACCATTATTCAATACAGCTTGCAAAGCAGCAGTTGTTATTAGAAGTAAAATATTCACATCTCCAGCTACTAATTACAGCTCCAGCTACTTTACAGCTTACTCCTACCAAGAAGAAATGCCTTGCTCTGTAAAACTTCAAGACGCTTTGCACGAGCACAACCCACTGCAACTTCTCTTCGAATAGAGCGGGTTATTTTGGGAGATTAAAGCGCATCCTGTTAAGTCAGAACGTTTTCTGTGAAAGGCATGGCACTTCTACAAAAAATGCAGCTCAAAAGGCTCAGCCTGGCCTCTCAGGATGCTGCCTTGTGTGTACACTCAATAAACGTCCCTCTCTTCTTGGTGGCCCACCGTAGGTTGGCTCTGGTGTGTGGGCAGAGGGCTGGGAAGGCAGCTCCCACAACTCCCTGGCTGTTGGAGGTGACCCCGCCGGGCCGGCGCTTACCGGAGTTTCTACCATGTTGGGTTTACTGTTCCGCAAAGTCTTCACGGCGTGGAAAACGTCCACCACGTTCTGCCTTTTCACCGTCTCGACCACGATGCCGATGGCACAGAACATCCCGCTCCGGCCACCCCCGTTTCTGTGCACAAGGAGAAGAGCTGGTTACACGTCGCTGTGGCATAAGAGCATCCCAAACGCCTTTCTGTTCCCTCACTCTGTAACCACGGGTGATTCCTGTCTCACGGGGAGACCAGGCTTTCACGGCCTCCTCGCAGCCCCACTGGGTTTGGTCTGAGACATTTGCTGTTCCTCACCCTCCTCTCAATCACTGCTTTTCAATCCGCCCTTACAGCCCACCCTGCCGCCCAGCTCTGCTATAGCCTAATTTATTAGAAATAAAAGACTGAGTTGAATGGCAAGTACAACGTTAAAAATCAAACCCCAAGCTTCTCCACTCAGTTCTGGAAAGAGGCTCACTTAAATTATCCTGTGGCGTGAGGATTACCTAGCCAGAGTAATGCCAAGGCATCACTGATGTGATATCGTGTTGACTTTTGGGGACACTTTTGAACTATTTGAATCTTCATTTCAAAGAAACTAAGGTAGGTATTTCTTCTCCCTAAGTTTAAATAAGCCAGAAGATTCCTCAGATAATGAGAAGGGGCGGGCAGAAAGGGGCCACAAGTTAATTCTGACCATTTAAACAGAAGTCTTTTTTCTTTAAAGTGAGGAAAAATGCATAATTCAATTTCTAAGTTTTCAAATTTATATTTAAATAAGGTAGAAGAGAGATTGGTCATTATCTGCTCAAGGAGAAAAAGATGTTGCCTTTTGAAAACTCCCAAATCAGCTCCCATTTAAATACCAGGTTCAGATAAGGAGTCATTTACCAACAACAGTTTTAGGATCATGCATTGAATTATAGAACTGTTCTCTGATTTCATATACCCACAACTTTCAGTCTAAAACCCTCAAAATACAGTAGGCCTTCTGGAAAAAAAAAAACGCAACACAGGTTATGCAAGAGATACACGAAAAATACCCATTTGGCACTTAGCATAAAAGACTTCCTTACTGAAACTGCAGAGGAATCAAGCCGTACGCACTTTGTACCTGAGAACCAGGCTATTATGTACAGAAGGAGACATTCACAGTATCGCTGCGGTATCACGTCCAAAGTACTCATTCCCCTGGTACCTAACTCAGAGCCAAAAGTTGACCAAAAGCCAATCTGTGGTAGCAGCGGTACTTTATTGTTTGTTGGTTGGTTGTTTTTTTATTTTTTTTAATAAAAGAAACAAGGGCATGGGCAAAAGAACGTAGCCATAATAATACTGCTGGAACTTAACACAAGAATTAATTTAAACGTATTCATTTGAGGAGCAGCATTGTGACCTTCTCCCAGTTACTCACAGGCAATGGATGATGGTCCGGCCCTCTCCTTCTTCACATTCCTCTTGCCATTTCTCAACCTGGAGAATCAGCTTCAAGAAGGATCTCTTGGAAGCTGGTACATCTCTGTGAGAAGCCCAGCCCAAATACTGGAATTGCTGCACCATCAGATAGCCCTCCTGTGGCTGAGGGAAATCAAAGAGTTTTAGGTCCACAGGACACCTTTACATCTTGGTTTTGAAAATAAAAATACAAAACTAACATGGAACCTGAGTGTTTACATTATGGACAGACTCCAACATGTATATACGTTGCACAGTAGGGTCTCCATTAATTTACCTCACTTGAGCTCTAGGAAGGTGTATAGAAAAGGAAAAAAGGGAAGCACACTGAAGACAACACCACAGTTCATCAGTCACTAATGTAATCTATCCTGACTTCCTCTAAATGGACAAATTCCCTAGATCACGTGTGTCAAGGTGTTTTATCCTTAACATCAATAACTAATTAAAAAAAAATCATTGTTGAATTCTGAGACCTACAGAAATGAAGAGACACACCTCTGGTTCCTTTGGCATGAACTAACCCCATTACAAATAAACAGCAAGTAATATTGGTGCACAAATATGACTATTTTCCTTGAAATCTTCCCTTTTTGCCAGAGTATGGGAATGGTGAGAGCCTTGCTGCTCTGAGCCTTCCGTGTGCCAGGGGCTACACGGGGAGAGCTTTGGGTAGAATGAGACTGTCACGAGAAAGGCCTCAATAACTGGAAGAATAAAGACCCTATTCAGTTTCTTGGAGCTGAAGACGACAAAAAGGAGCAGGAGTGTGGGTTTCAGAAAGGGAAGAACAGAGAGAGAGGTATTTAGAAGCAGGATGTAAAGGTGAAAAGGCATGGGAGACAAAGAGAAGCAGAAGTGCAAAACCCCAAAACAACGTAAAAGAGAAGAAATGGAAAAACATGAAAATAAGAAATGAACAAAAGAAAGAGAGGAAGTCTCAAAATACAACAAAAAGTGCCATGGCGTAATATTTGCCAGCGTGTCTACACCTTAGCTTCCTGTAGCTTCGAAACAAGGTATGGAAAGCTGAAAATGTTTTTCTTAGTTTTGAATATAAGTGAAATAAAGGTTTGAATCAAATACTGGCCACGTGCAAACTGATATCTGCACTTTGAAACATGAAAATGTGACCTAAATAAAATAAAGTAAAATATATAATGTTTGTATACACAGTAATCAGTTTTCCCCACAGCTGTTCTTCAACATTAACGAAAGTTAAGCCAAGTACCAGTCGGTGGTAAGTCCATTAATGGTCAGTAAAACAGGGGTTGCTGGTTAACTGTACGTGTAATGGTGGCACAAGCGTCTGTAACTCTTTAGGTGTGGGTAATAGAAGTAAGACATTTACAGAGGAGAGCTAGAGGAGGAGGCATTAGGTGGCAAACAGGGTCTGAGGAGATGCTACAGCCGTGCGAACCGCTACGGGACACCAAGAAGACAGGATGGTGCAAGGTGTGAAAGAGCTGATGAGAACGTGAGGCCAACGCTGCCACTGGGGCTGAGAAAAGAGATGATAAACACAGGTCGAGGCATGGTGGGGCAGAGCCCTGCAGAGGCAGTGCAGCTTTCAGAGCTTTTTCACACCCCGCTGTGCAGGGTGCCACAAATTCTCCCTTTGTGTTGCGGTTCTCACAGCTCAGGCGTACCCAGCCTCAGCCCTCCTGTTCTTGATTCACCACAGAAGACGTATCTTATGGATGATATGCAACTAAATACCTGTTGCTACACGGTTCGTTACGGGGTTATTTCCTTCCCTGCACACCGAACACACAGAACACTTCTCATACATCTTCCACTCAACAGGGGGACCACCACAGAACAACAGTCCTTCACCCTGTGCTCTCTCTGCTTAGCGTGCAGCCATGGAAAAGTACTAGCCATTAGTATTAGACATCCACTCTTGACCAATTCTTCCTGGGTAATGTCTTAAGAACATTAGCATTTTACAATTATTCAAAATTAAAGCCCACGAGAGCCTAGAGAGTGTTAAAAACGTCTTTTTTTTTCTTCCCCCCCTCATCCCCCCCGTTACGTATTGTTACGATGACGCTTACTCTTGTGAGATTGCATATCCTGAAAATCCGGTTTATGACGTCGCAGTCCATGGAGCAGGACATGCATTCCACCTGGATGGGCCCGTACCGCAGGATCCCTTCCTCGGGCCAGTACTGCGGGCAGCCCTGCGCCAGAGCACAACTGCGTTAATGACAGCGGGGGCGACAACGGGACCGTCGCCCCCTTCCACCGCAGGCAGCTCGCCTGAACGTTACGGGGCAACTCCTGCTAATTAGCGGGCGTGAAGCAGAGCGTAACCGCAAAGTCACCGCACCGCTCTACGCTTTGGGCCTGGAGTGATTAAAGCCTGCGGCGGCACACGGGAAAACCGGAGCCCCAAACTGACCTGTGCTAAGTCGACTTCATTTAACATCACGAGAGAAGTGCAGCCGTAGTCGTACACTAATCTCCAGAAATCTTTCACAGTGTTTGGTAGAGGATGCTGCGTGACAATGAACGCTGCCGGCTGCCTGTAGCTCTGCAAAGGCAAAGGGGTTTGTTAGCGCCGGCAGAGGAAGCCCTTCGTAACTTCCACTCAAATACTGCAGCAGAAAAAAACCATATAAATAGAACCAAGCTCTGACATCAATTACACCACATTTCACCAACGCTGATGTTAAAAATACATTGTCGTTGCCAGTGGGAACAAAGAGGCTGCTCTGCTCAGGTCTGTCCTCTGCTCGGTTACGGGCCAAGTCTTCGGTTCTGATCCTCCCGGGCACTGAGGAGGCTGGGGCAGCTCCAGTCCAGGACCATGTCCTGGAGACCTGGCAGGAAACCTTCTCCCCGTGCCCCAGAGGTCCCAGGTGGTCACCCCTCCCACGGCAGGTTACACCTGAGCTCTGCGACCCCCATCGGGGACTCGGCTCAACCCCAAATCCTGTTTCGGTGCCACAACCACAGCATCGCTCCACGGAACGGACCCTCGGGACGACTGGGGCCCGTTTCCAGCAGAAAGCAGAAGTCGGGCAGCAAAATACTATTTCCTGCCCGGATTCCGTTTTCTGCGGGCTGCCTCGTCCACGGCTGCGGGCTGGGGCTTCCAGCCTCGTGCGGGCTGGCTGAGCTGAGACTCACCGCGGAAGGGTGAGCCCCCGCAAGCAGAGGGGTTACGAGCACAAGAGGAGAGATCAGAGGGTTTTCGCGGGCACTTTGCAACGATGCACGAAAGAGCTCTGCAGGGAAGGAACGCAGACCTGACCTGGCAAGGGAGCACCCACGGGTTCATCTGAGAAACGGAGTAAAAATTCATTCTATGATTCTATGAAGGTGGTGAATCTTCTTGTAGGCGGGTGGGATTGTCACCAGTTTGGACGCTGGGACTGCTGTACGCAGAGATCTCCCTGCTTGGCACCCCTGCTGCCACTGAAAGCAGTTTGGCTGGGGTTTTTCTAAATTAACCTAGGAGAAAGACCTGGCAGCTAAACCCCTTTTGGTATGGAAGGTTGCTTGTTTGAAGGTCGATGCGAGGGACCTTCCCGTGGAATGTATCACCATACCCTCGAAGAGCACAGCGCGAGGCCCAGCAGGAAAAAATACAACTTTTTTTTCACCCTTCTAACTTGTTGTAAACTGTGAAAATAAACAAATTAACGCCTTTAGCATCAGTACTTATTTGACAACAGACTAAGGAGGCTGACAATTTTCTTTCCTCTGTGTTTGCTGTCTTTTTCTAATGCAGGAAGCCCACGGGGGCAGCAGGACAGACAGGCAGCTTGTGTCCTGCTTCCAGCCACTATCGATTCTTCCCATCTATTTATAAGAAATAAAACAGACATCAGCTGATGTTTTCCTAGCTCTCCTCCCCATCCCTTCTGGTCTTTCCCAAGACGAGAGAACTAACTGAGATTGAGATGATCAGGTTTTCAAACCAAACGGGCAGGAGATCCGCTGCTACACTGGGAAGCATACACCTTTTTGTGGGAACACCGGGACAAGTATGTTGGGGAACGGTGAGGAAAGTTTCCTTCTGTTTTGCTATCAAAGGTCCCCTTTCCTTGCTCAGCAGTGGGGTCCCTCTCTCTAAATAAATCAGCCTTAAAAAAAAACCACAAAACCAAAGCAGAAGAAAAAGGGCAAGAAAAAACTTCAAAGTTTTAACCCTGTACTTATAGCCCTATTATATGCCTTCATTGTAATATATTACTTTTCTTTTTCTTCTGCTGATTTTTTCATTTCATTGCTACCATTTCTGTCTTTTCCTCACTCACCTCTGATTGCTCACCCATTAATACCTTGCTCGGTTCCTGTCCCTGCCACCCTGCCTGCGTTTCCTTCCCTTCTCCCCAGACCACACTCCGCTCTGCCGCGCTGGCTGGGCCATGGCGCATCAATTTTATCCAGGTGCTTCACGCAATTTTAATTGCAATTCTCAACTATTTTGGTTGCTACCAAAATTCTGCTCATTGCTGTCATCCATTCAGCCCCGGTGACTCCCCAGTAGGTTGGTCTCACGCACGCTACTCCTCTATTTTTCTGGCAGGAGAGCTAATTGTGAGATGGAGGACTGTGTTTCGCTACAGCAGTTAAACAGTTTCCCGCGCTATCTCAGGCAGGACTCAGGGATGAATGTATCACTCAGTCCTGAAGACTTCTGCTGCTATTTTGCTGTTTTATTCCAGCATCTCTTCTTGACACCGTGGTTTCTGGCAGCACTTTGTTTTTGAGGAAGGGGAGATGCTCCTGGAAACCAGGCCCCTTATTTAAGTATTTACTGCAAAGGTGGCTTTAGGGGCCTGACTCTGGAAATGCTCATGGCAGGGACAGGCAGGTACCCGACAGCCCGTGTGATGACCTGCTTTATCGATCAGACACCTATAAGCGAGTTCACCTCCATTTTTCCATTAAATTACCTTTTCCCCTGACAATACTCCTGTCGCTCAAGCTTCAACCTCAAAGAGCTGCGACTCAAAAGATGAACAACAAAAACCTCAGCCCTATTCCCAAATGTGCCAAACAAACATTTTTTTTCTTTCCTTTCCCTGTTTCTCCTGCCTCAATATCCGTAGCCTTTTTTATAAAATAGTGCTAACAAACTCGTGCTCAGGCAGGCAATATTTACTTCCTGACAAACAGCAGAGTTCTGAGATCCTGCTGGGATTTGAGATTCAGAGGGCTGGAGACTAGAGCTCTGTATAATGGTGTTGAAAAGCCGAGATTTCCAGTCGGTCCCACAAGGATGCAAAAGACTAAAGGTAACAAACCTTCTGAGCAGGTAACACAAGCTGGTGGGGTTTCCTCCCCGTTCCCCCCACCCCTCCTCGGTAGGACTGTTTCACTTGGGCACCACGGTACGAAAGAATTACCCTTTCTTCAACCAGCGAGTGCTCTCTCTCATGTTACCCAGACAAAGAAGACAGTCTCTTACATCCATAAGAGCAGCATTGATGTAGTTGCTGCTCTCCCCGTCAATGGTAATTAAGAAAGGCAGACATCTGTCAGGTGGCAGCATATCCATGAAGCGGTTCTTGTCGTGGTTCCTTGGCAGGCAGGCGATGCTGCAGTCCTCCGCCTGCAGGCGGGGGGTCACAGAATTCAGGGTCTACGGGAGAGAGGACGCTGGCGTTAGCAGGCTGCAATAACCGGCAAGATTCCCCAGGCTTTAGTTTAAAAATATCGCAATATGGGAACACGCGAGGCATTAGCAAATCAGAGCTCCCATCTGTTCGATGGAGGTGCTGGGGCTTTTCGAGGGGGGTTGGTTAAGCTGCAGGTGTAGAAGGCTCTCCCCGTACCCCTGAACAGATTCCGCATTACACCATCCCCTTCACAAGGAATAAAACAAAGAGCATCCTTTGGAGTCCTTAAGAGCTGTGCAAATGCAAGGTTCCTAGCCACTGCTCTTTATTCCAGACACATATTTACCGCAATTTTATTCAAAGGAGCATATTCCATATTTAAAACGAATTTGCAAAGCACATAAACACAGGGTGCTTCATTTTGTGGTCTAAAAGTAAGGGACCAAATGCTATACGCGTGATATGAAAACTCTTTCCCTTAAAATAAATTAAATGTATCTACGGGCAAAAAAATTGTCATCACATGAAGAGTTAGTAGGGACTGAGAATACCTGAAACTCATCTTTGAGATGCGAAGAGTTTGTCTGAGAGTCTATTCTAATCATATCAAAATAAGCAGCTTTGAATTCACAGACAGGAATGGCAGTTTCTCCACACAGGCAAGCTTCTAGGATGGCATCGTGAATAAAGATGTACTGCTCCTACCAAATTAAGCAAAGAAACAAAAATTATAGCCCTTTAAACCAACAGATCTTCCTCTCTTCTAGGATAAACAGATCTCCTCCACGTGGTAAAACTCAAATCCAAGGTAGTGTCCATCAATCCATTCGATAACGCTTCAGTACAAACACAATCTTGTCCTAATTGGGGTGCAGTTAACAAGCATGTTTTCCTCAGAACCAATTTAAATTCAGCAAAACTTAACAGCACAGGCACAGCAATTTATTTAATAGGAGGTTTTCCGTTTTCTCGTGGTGCTTGTGGGCTTCTGCACATTTGCCACTGACTTCTTGGCTTTACTCATTTTTTGTTTTTTAGAAATAGCTTTCAGCCATATAGTTCTAGCAGAAAGTGTAAATTGCTTCAAGCACTACTAGTGTGAGTAGCAATTATTTGGCACGTTGCATTCTCCTTACACGTGTGCAAGCCAGTACGACTGACAGAGTGCCAGCCACCAGCAAACTCAAGGGTGTCCCAACAGAAACAGCATTTCTTCCCATATCTTTTTTTTTCCTGACTTGCCCTGAGATATCCCGACTCCTAGACAACTCCATTACTATTTAAATGGAGTCTCCTGACAATTTTTACACAATGCCTATATTATATTTACTCAACCTGAGAGTAATAGATGTAAAATCATGTCTATACAGGCAATGGGAAGAGGAAACAGCCTCAGGTTGCCCCAGGGGAGGTTTAGGATGGATATTGGGAAAAATGTTTACACTGCAAGGGTTATGAAGCCTTGGCAGAGGCTGCCCAGGGCAGTGGTGGAGTCCCCATCCCTGGGGGTATTTAAAAGCCGGGGAGATGTGGTGCTGAGGGACATGGGTTAGTGATGGGTTTTGTCAGTGTTGGGCTGATGGTTGGACTAGATGATCTGAAAGGTCCCTTCCAAGCTCGGAAATCCTGTGATTACACGATTCTATAACTATGCCAGCCTCACCAAGCTATTGTGGGCACCGATGAGGTCATTAACAGCACAAACATTAACAAGAGCACACATCCAGGGACCATCGGCATTCTGGCACCACAGCCTGTGTTGTCCTACCCACATGGCTAAGGAGCTATGGCCATCACTGTTGTCTAGATGACCATAAACAGAACTTCCCGCAATTTCAGATTTATTTTGCTGTGTAAGTATGAACCTCTGAGAGAAGATGAGAGGTGAGAGGCAAAAGGGGAAGAAAGAGAAAGGACCAGCAGTGGGGACGTTAATTCACATGCAAGAGCAGGTTAAACTGGGATTGAAGCAGTCACACTGAAACACTCTACCCCATGCGCTTCCGAAAGGTTCAGGGCTCTGTAGCCAGGGGTAGTTGATCACCAAAATTGATTTGTTCAACTGCCACAGGTGACAGCATGGAATAAAAAGGGCACCAAATTAATTACATCGATATGCCTGGCTGCCAGCTGCAGAGATTTGCAGGTGGTGTGACACGTGGAATGACTTCTCGGGTAGATGCCCACATGGAGGACAGGAAAGAAAAGGGATAAACCACTTCAGGTGACCTGTCTAAATAAAAACCAATAATCTATTGATAATAGCCACTCAGGTGGCAGAAGGGGAGATGTTACAGCTTCATCACTAAGGCGATGGTTTTACTGTGGAGTGGCTGAAGGCATGACGAAAGGCAAAAAGGGTAGAAAAGGGAAAAGGGTGGGCAATGAGGCCAATACAGCTAATAAAAACAGAGTTGAAAAGGGGGAGTGAAATGGTTGTAAAGTCCCACAGGTAAGTCAAATTGTGGATAAAATGCTGGGAGACAGTCTAAAACTGGCAGCAACCTGTTGAAATTCCAAGTTTGGGCTCCTGGAACTGCTGATACCAGAGCTGGGGAGAGACGTGCCCCGCAGGCCTAATGCAGGGTCTTCTCTACAAAATGCTCCATGCTTTTCCTTTCGTTACAAAGTCAGGTGGACACTGGTCTGGGTGAAGAGGGAAAGAGGTGGCGGGTTTGTTGCACCACCCTGGTTCTGGGCGCTGCTGGCATTGACCAATGCTCCCCAAAGGACACAACCCCTCAAAAGGGGCTCTACTGCCTGCTCTTTGCCGAGTAACAGTGAAATTCTGTGAATTTCATGTTTCAGACAGCACCGGGTGCTTTGAAGGCAAAGGGCTGTACCTCTGTCTGTACCATGTTGATGCGACGGGACCGTAAGGCTTTGACGCAGTTGTAGATATCCACAACACCTTCTCTCTCCGCCATGTCCAACATGATATCGATCACGATGTAGCAACCTGTTCGTCCAGCACCAGCACTAAAAAGAATCAGTAAATACTGTTAGGAATAGCCCCGTGAAAACATCTACAAACCTTATAAACCCATTACCGAGAGCATTTTTATAAAGTCATTCAGTTCTTTCATCACAACCACCATCCAATTTTTATCTTCTCTCCTTCTCTTTATAATGTCCTTTAAATCTTTTGATGTGCCCAAAATAACCATTTTCCACCAGATTTGATCCTTCAAGTAAAAAAAAATAAATTGTTTTCCTCCTTTTATCACCCAGATCAATACTCAGAGTAAAACAGAAAAGTTAGTTAAACTGCAATCTGGAGGATGATTAAGCTCACGCACTTCAAAATATGACAGATCTTGTTTTTCTTTAATACGACTAAGGATGATTTTTAAGCGACATATTACAATAAGAAACTCCAGAGTATGTTTTACCAGCCAAGCTCTACGCTGGTTTAGGCAACACATTTAACAGTATCCAGAAGATTCTCTCGTGATTTATTTTGGTTTTATATAAATCGAGACATGTTTTGCACAGTGAATTCTTAAAACCTGTAATGGCTGAGTAACTTTATCTACAGAATGCAATTAAACATTTGACAGTGCTGAAAGAAAATTCTGTTTGTCAAAAGACCATTTCCCATCAACCCAAACCTTGCAAAACTTGCACAGGCAAACCAACATTCTGTATTTGTTGCCATTAATCTCATTCCATCTTCATCCATCTACTCGTTTCCTTCGATTTGAATTAATAATCTGTTCAGACATTATATGCAACACCAAACTATCACAGCAGCTGCACCTACCTAAAATGATAGCCTGAATGATAGCCTATACGATTTAGCTGGTGAAGCTCTTGCAGGAAAAATAAAATCTCTGGCTATTCTATTTGGGAAAAGTGAACTAGAATCCAGTTATTTCCAAACGTTGCTGTAGACGGCCAAATCCTCCCGCAGTGTGAATGAGGCAATTCAAAAAGGGAACAACAAAAACAAAACACTTCAAAATGATGGATGCTTCGCAGGAGACTACTGTAACTGCTCACATCCACAGTTGTGGAAAAAAGATCAATCTTCCTCTTCTGTACCCACCTGCAATGGACAACAATGGGCCCCGCGCTGGGGGGGTTGGATAGTTTGACTCTCCGTATGAAGGAAAGCAGGCCCGTGGCATTGTAAGGAACTCCATGGTCTGGCCAGCCAGTGAAATGAAACTGTTTAACTTCACGGATTTCATTGTAGCCCCTCTGTAAAAGTAAAAAAAAAAAAAAAAAAAAAAAGAGAAAAAAAGTTATAAAATTCGAAGAACTCAATTAATAGACTAGATATTCTCTGACTCAAGTAATGATAACATCACACACTGACAGAATCTACACGCTGTTTTCATCGTTTCACCAATTAAAGCAATGACCACAGGAAGCTTAAAGATGTCATTGGGGGGGTTTCATTTTGAAGTTCATAATTTTTACTTTGGCTATTAAGTATGTTAGTTTTGCCTCATTAGATTTTATTTTTTTTATAGACTTAGATGCAATTTGCATCGATTTTCAGAAGTTTTGCTAATTACAAAAACGACCTGCTATATTTACAGGCAATTACAGGTTGCAGAGAGGGGTGGGTCGGTCTCTTTGCCCAAGAAACAGGCGATGGGACAAAAGGAAATAGCCTCAAGTTGCCCCAGAGGAGGTTTAGGAGGGATATTAGGAGAAAATTCCTACACTGAAAGGGTTATGAAGCCTTGGCAGAGGCTGCCCAGGGCAGTGGTGGAGTCCCCATCCCTGGAGGGATTTCAAAGCCGGG
>JAOXJK010000023.1:65598387-65616422 GCA_025774025.1 Xenus cinereus | reverse complement strand
ATAAATTCTTAGGCATAACATGCAATAGTTTCACATAGAGAAGCTGGCAAATTGAGAGGGAGAAAGCTGTGCAATCCACTCACGTCTATGTAGTTGGCATTAATGTAATCTGAAGATGGATCATCTTCAACAGGTTGCAAAATCACCCTGGAGTGGTCATCTGTAAAAACCAAGTGGTTACAGGGCCTTTTTGAAGTGTGATTTTTTATTTTTTTAAAGTAAGATATTACGGTTAAGCCGTCTAGAAAACCAAAATTAGCTGGCATGAACGCCGTACAGTTCACAACCCTTAAAGAGTGTTTGCGCAGAACGACAAAGGACCGTTTTGTCTGAGGTCTCCAGTTACTTCAAAAACATTCACCAAGCTCCGCTACGTGCAGCTGAGAGGTGCCACACCGCTACACCTGCCCAAAAAGACACACGGAAACCAGGTCACTTGCCCAAAGTCCCTTTCAAAATCAGCTCCGCTGACGGTGATCTAGAAAAACCCAAAATCCCCATTATACTGATTCCTTACTTCCAACCCCCACCTGCTTAAGTTTGGATTGAGACGTTAAAAAAGTCAGTGAGCAATGGTCAGCGATGCACTCAGGACCTGAGGAGGAGGTAACTCTTCCCGTTCAGGGACTTCTCCGAGAGCTTCGTTCCCCCATGTTCCATCGCATTTGCAAAACAGCAACAAATTGCGTGATCCCCGGGGACGAATCTAAACTACTGAAACTTTATGCCTGAAGCCAAGAGACCAGAACCTTCTCAGTTTAGTCGCGGCTCTTAACTACCCCTTTTACAGCAACTGCTCTCCAGGGGCAGCAGCGATAAGTCGCACAAAGCAGAAAAGTTTCTGAAGCTGTCAGATTTACCTGAAATTAACTGTAACTGTAGAAAACTGCCACCCAATTAACATCCCAAGGAGTGCTAGCCTGTTGCTGCCATACGCTTACCACAGCTCGCACAAGGCAGAGGCAAATGCGAGATTCAGCCTGAGTTACAAAAGGAAGAAAGTTGAACTGCGACGAACCGAAAAAAAAAGAATAAAAATAAAAATTCTGGAAAAGGCACTGTCCTCCTTCTCCGCCGGGGGTGCTAAGCGGGAATTCCCACCGGAGACTTGCAAAGAGAGAGAGAACAGGGCACGAGTGACACAGGAGCAGGGGTAGGGCTCGGACCGAGCACACCGATACTCACATGCTATAATGTTCCCATAGCGGTTCTTTGTTCTGTTTTGATCCTTCTTAGCGACATCCCAAGAAGCTGACTGCCCCTCAAAGAAACTCTATAAATAAAAAACGTTCCGAAAGAAAACATTCCGACCATTAATTTACCTCCAAAAATAACAGTTTATAAGAACTGCCCTACCACACAAAGCAAGCTCAGCTTTAACTCGCCTGCTCTGGTCACCCAGGCGGCACCGTGGGGCAGAGATACATCTAGAGAGGAAGGGAGGATGGATCCCCCTGACTGCTAGGGGTCACTGGGCACCTCACTGAGGGACTCCAGAGGGACTGCAAATCCTGGAATCGCCGGGGGGGTTAAATTTGCTCAGACATCCTTGCTATGGAAGAACAGTGAGCTGAGAAAACACAGGGAGACCGGTCACCCTTCTAACAACACACCATAACGTACAACCTGTCTACTACAGTGTCACATCCCCCACATCACTCAGTAAAATGGCTTTTCTTCCTACAGAGCCATCAGGAAGCCTCTTCTGCCAATGTTTATTGTTCACTTTGGTTTTCCCTCACATCCCTCCCTCTAGCCACTAGCAAAATTATTCTAGATTTTTGAACTCTGAGCCTGATCTCTTGGTAGCGATAGAAGCAGCTTTTATTCCTTCTTGGCTCTTTCTTCATTGCCCGTAGATATTTTACAGCTGTCGCAGGTCTATGCTATTCTCTCCTTCCAGATGTTCTCTTATCCTGACCTGGGTAAGTTACCTCCAGAAAGTACAAAGGAGCCAGGGAAAGAAAACTTTAATGCACACACTCAGAAGCCAAAGCCCGAGCAAAGACGAGACGTTATGGAGATAGAAGCAGCAGAAAATAGCAGAAAATAGGAAAAACACGTGATGTGGCACCAGGGACCACCCTCCCCCCCAGTAGCGGTTGACACTTGGACTTGGCCCTGAAGTTAGGCAGAGCATAACGAAGCGTATTTAAGTAAAAGAGAGGAAAAGAGAATAATATTCTTTTAAAAACCACACATTTATTTATTCCAGTTCTTATGTTACAGTAGAGACAGCTGCAGAAAGGAGAGAAGGTTGAAAACTGAGTCAGAAGAGGTTACTCGCTCAGAGAAAACTCATTTTAAGCTCAGCTCTATTGCATGCGACCTTGGCGGTACCATTCCCATCTTTACTGCGTGTCCTGCCTGACATCCTAATCCCAAGGAATCACAACCGATTCAGAGATCAGAAGCAAAATGAATCTGTGCTCATCTTCTACCTCCAGTGCTCGGAAGTTTTTTGCTTCCGTTTTAACATTAAAGTTGTAAGTAGACATGCTCAGGCAGGTCTAATTAGAACTTGGAGAAGTTACTACCCTCGTCATGTCTTTACTGCTTCTCAGCTGGAGTTCCTTCCCAGTATTGCCCCCCTGAGGTGCTCTAACTCCTCACGGGAGTGGTTCCAGTCACTGCTCCACACAAAACCAGCCAGGTTACGTCTTCACTTTAACCTAATCCAGCAGATCTGCACCAAAGATGGCTCGGAAAGCTCACACAGCTAATTACAGCTTTTCAACTAAGAAGCAGCGACAAAAGGGTGGCAACTTCTTACAGTCTGCCAAAAAGATTCAGCAGGGCATGTCTTCTTCTGTCCTAGAGGATACAGAGAGCGTTTTTTCCAGGCACTTTTAATGGCTCAAACCATTGGACTCCACTCACTCTTTCACGTTTGGGCTACATATATAGGAATCTCATGCCTGCTTAGCTTCATCTGTTTTTCACTTAACCCCATGACGTTTAGCTGTGTCCTGTTGCAAAGCGGCGCAAACAAAAGGCCGCCCCTTTCCAAGGGATTTTTTTTTTTTTTTTCCCCAGCAAAAACCCCCGCCACTGAAGATCTCACCTCGTACTCCTCTTTAAATCCATAGCTGTCCGAGGTCTTCATGAGGTTGATGTGCTGCAGCAGGTCGGCCACCCTGATGGCGGGGTGCAGCTGCCCCGTCTGGTAGGGGGACTCGGTGCCTTCGCAGAGGTATCGGGGGACGTCCAGGAGGCGGCTGGACTCCGCCGTCGCGCTGTGATTTTCATCTGCATTCACAAGAAATCAAGGCGTGAGGTACCTGCCGGGCAGCAGCACCCGCCGCTATAGGTACCAACATCTATCCTCAAGCCCTTCCTTCAAAAACACATCTAATTTCTGAGAGGGCAAAGCACTTACTCTCCAGCACATAAATACTGTGAAGTGCACAAAGGAATGGAACGGCAAACACATACGAAAGTTTGCAATCCTTCATCCCACAATAAAGATGTCTGAAGGGCGTTTTATTTGAAGCTACAAAACTTTATGACGTTAATGTACTTGGGAACTCCAGCCTCTACCACCCAAAGTAACTTTTTTTTAATGGGTAATATGTATCAACTGCAATACTACACCTTAAACGATAAATTAGAATAACTCCGTAGCGGTATCAGCACATCATTTCTTTAAAGCCAGCAAACAGTAAATTGAGATCCTGGGAAAAAAGAGGAGCAATTATGCTGCCTCCATTGGGGAAGAGGAATCAGCACTTCCCACTGGTCATTTTAACTCAGGTCTTTTAGTAGAGAAATGAAATTGTTGAGTGTCCTGATTTCAGAACACAATTTTTTGTCTGTATAAACAAAGAAGCCTCCTCCGATGCCCTGTGCTACACCAATCCTCTTACCAAAATCAAATGTCAAAGCTGCACGAAGCAATCGCATTTAGTCAACCCCTTCTGTGAAATATTTTATTAATTTTTTTTTTTTAAATTAGCAATCAAGATGTTCAAATTAATTTACAGAGGAAGAAAAATTCTAATTGAAACCTTTTTGGAAAGAGGCTACTGAAATGAGAAGTGGATAGCCAACCCTTCCTACACTTCTTTGAAATCATTTTACCCTTTTCCTTGCCAAGGACCGAGATCAGGAAGTAAAACACTCCAGGAAAAAAAAAAAAATGAATACCCCATGTGTTGGATTTCTCTACAATTCCACCCAAATGCAAACCCCGTTAATGCCTTCTGAAATGAGATCTCCTGGTAAGAAACCCGACGCTTTGAACAGTCACACAAGTTGCTAATTTCAGTACATTTATGCCTCACTAAACTGCCTAATAATGCGGGTGACACGCGGCAGTCACTTTTTATTGTAGTGTTACCCATATTAAATCACACACATTTCAAACCACCTCAGGATTTGCAGTTCTTCCCATCCCTCGCTGTGTACTTACCAGTAATAGGCACTTTAACCCATTGAAGCAGCAAAAAACAATGAGTGAACAGAACATAAGAAATTTATTTCAGGACTATATTAGAAAACGACTAAAAGAAAACGACATTAAAAGTTGTTAAAGCTTCACAATAGGTAACAATGAAAGCCATTTAAAAAATGTAAGGGCCACATTATTATGCCATCAATGTAATGATAGGGACTTGAGAAAAGCAAAATTGTCATACTAACTTAGTGCTGATGTACACAGAATGGAGAGCGGCATTCGTAACCGATACACGAAGAAAAAGAAACCTTGTACAGCTACAAAGCAATAAGAACGTCATATAAAATAACATGTTCTATAATTTAGAGCCCGTAAAATTTTGCTCATCTCTAAATAAAACAGAGGAAAAGTGTTTTGTGGTGCTGGGCCAAGCAAGGGCTACACAGAGATGGAGAAAGGCAAATGATCCATTTCCAAAGGAAGGAGCCTACAGGTACCCAACCCCTTCCCATGGTGTGCCCAAAACCTTGTCTTCCCTCCTCTATTTCAGTCCGTGCAATGAAAAATGCTACCTCTTCCAACTAGCATCATACCAGGAGGCTCTCATGCCCAAACACCATGGAAATGTCGGGGGGCTGGAACTTGATGATCTTTAAGGTCCTTCCCAACTCCAACCATTCTACGACTCTGTGATTCTAAACGCAGACAGGAACTTTTAAAGTGTTTTTCAACTAATTCCTTGTCCTTGCTGTTGTTCACAGCTGCCCATGCCTGTGTCTGCCACAGCGCAGTGGCCACACATCGACCTCTGGAATATGCTTATAGGCTACATGAGCTCCTAGGAATAGCCTGACAAGTATCACCAGGTAGTAGTATCTGTGTAGCTGGTAAGTGCCTGAAACAAATCTAAAATATACTAGATGATCTTAGAGGAATTTTAGAAAAAGACTCGTTTTCTGTAACTATAAGTCCATTGATGTAATTTTGGGGAGTATTCAGAATTACTGAGTCTAACCCTTTGCTCTTTCAGGCAACGATGTTCTTTCACCACCCCTCATAAACTTCTCAAACCCCCTGGTTAGGCTTCCTCGCCCCTAAGTGGAAGGCTCCACCATCTGATGGTTATAAATCTTCTGAGACGCTATCGTAGTCAAGAAAATGGCATTTGGAACATTATCAAAACGAAATGGGCAAAACACAACTCGACAAATCTCCTGCAGGGTGAGGATACCCAGCTTGGCACAGACCGACGACTACTCCCAAACAGTGATTTGCCCTCCTCTCGGATGAGACTTTACCTGAAGGTCTGCAAAGGCTCCTCCTGGGTAAACTTTCTACCAATATTTTTACCCACAACTTGCATAATGGGATAAAAAAATCCCCTGACAGGCACCACAAGCACTTCACTAGCAAAGGATCAGCTTTCAGAGTTATCTTGATTATTTGGGAGACAATGCAAAAATCGACAAGGTGAATTAAGCAGCAAATGCAATGTGTGTGGGAAAGGGAAGTCGAATATAGAACTACCACATGGAGAAATGGGCTGGGTAATGGTGTCTGGGATTTTAGCAGGTAACTCAATACAAGTCAGTGACACGAGAGCACTAAAAAGGAGAAAATACAGGTCAGGTGGCAGGAACGCTACACGTAGGGCTGGGGGGTACCTATTCCACTCAGCTCAGCAGCGGCACTTCCAAGAACTGTACCTGATTTGGGGCACCACAATTAAAAAATTCAGCCTATGAGTTGGAAAGTGTTCAGAGGAAAACAATGGTAACGAGTTTAGAAAACATCAGCTACAAGATGCCGAGTGAAAGAACAAGTTGAAGAGAGACAATTGAGGACATGAGCCTTTCAGTGGATAAAAGGCTGTTTGGAAAGGACAGGAGTGTGTCAGTTCTCCATATTTTCCATTTTCTTAAAAGGAAATGGTTCAATTTACAGCAATGAGGACTTAGTCTAGATTAGTGTAGTTAGGAAAAACTAGGAGTGAGCAGAAATAATAGCCAGTATTAACTCCGTTAGTAGTAACTTACTACTCACTTGGAAAATTGAGCTCAGGGCCCCAAATAATACTAACATGGATCTGAATTTCATGTTCATTTGGGATGAGCGAGGCACTGGAACGTGCCACTGCAAAAATAAAATTCTCTTCACTACAGATTTTGAAAACACAATAGACAATGAGTTGCCAGAAACAGTCTGGCAAATAACCTCAGCAACTGATGGCATCTCAGTACTGCATATTGTGTTTATCAAACCACAAACTCAGGTACAAATTACACTTTTATCTCGGTATTTTTAAAAAAACCCTCTGAAACGTGCATTCAGTGTTAGATGCAACATAGAAATAAGCACCCGGGTCACTCCCAACATCTGCTCTTCTTTTTAAAGTAAGTACAAAGTTGGAAAACCTAGTAGTTAAGGCCAACTGAAAAACATAATAAATATAGGTATACAAGAATATTTCTACTGAACCTACAAAGCTGTTGCTCGTTCTAGGATATTTCAGAATTTTTTCCCTTTCTATTTTTCTTTTCATTCTTGTTACTTATTTAAAAAATCAAACTTTGGGTGCCAAATAAGGCTAATGTGGATTTGAACTGTAGCTTTATGTATCTTTTAAGACAGTTCTAGTTTCACATGTCGGTTCATTGGAACTCAGTTTTAATGCTCTGGGGAGAAAAGTTTTAGTATCTTCCATTTACCTATTTCCTCATTTACTCTTCAGCTGGAACTGACTAGGAATAACTTCTTACTGAGAACATACAATAATTTCTATTCTAAAAGCAGTGTCAGTTTAATTCCGAACCGATAAACTGAGTAAAGAGTTATTTCCTGACAACAGCACGGCCGTCTTTTACATAAAACAAGCTGTTCCAACGTTCAACCATGCAAGGAGACAAAACTCATGCAGGAATGAATAATGAAGGACTGGGCTCCTCACCTAACACCGCTGTCGGCACAAGTGGATCATTGGGCACTGTAGGAAAACAAAGCTCGTGAAGAAATACATTACCCTCAATTTGCGTATATTTAAGAATAAAAACAAAACACTTCAGAGTATAACCAAGTGATAACTGAACCCCGTTAATTTTGTTATAACAGAAACACAGAGTGAATAGACAGTTCCAGAAAGCATCCTGAATAGAAGAGGAATGAAAGGCAGTGTTTTGGACTTCAGAAATGTAATGATAAAGGCAAAGAGATTCTTACTGAAATAAAATAAAGAAGACATTACATGCAATTTAGTTTTTGAAAGGGCTCCTCCTTCACTATTGTTCTTTTGCTTCACCATAAAGGCTCACTTTCACAGAACCAACTCCTTTCCTTTTAATCCCATCCTCTCAAGTAATACTTGAATAGCTCTTCTCAAAATAAAATGGTATTTCTTTAAAGTCTTCCAAGTAATTTAAAAAAATTATATACATATTTACATTGAATAGCTTTTTCTATGTGCAATGCCAAAGATACTGCTCTTAACGAGTATAGGGATGTCACAGATGCACAGGTGTAGGTGTCTGAATAAAATTCATAGAATTTTATCATACATTATTACAACTAGAACCATGCGGAGACAAACGCGCTGTTTCAGACAGAAATGGTGGAATGCAGAATTTGGGTTATTTCCAATCTGGAACAAAAAATTAAAATACCAACAGCTCCGTGACAAAAAAAAGAGCTCCAGTTCTCAAAAAATCTGTCTAAAAGTTTGTCACACAGCAGAGAACCCTGGAAGCTTGGAAGGTGCTTTTCCTCAGCACAGATGATGGTCAGGAGAACTGAATTTCCCAACACCCAAAAAATCATATACTGAGGATGCTGGAAAAGAGCGACGCCAAACCTCTTTGCCAACCACCCGTGACAGCTGTGGTGGCTTGGGCTCATGGCATCACCTCGGTCACTCTGGAAGGCTGCCCAAAAGCTTGGAAACCGTGGCTGACTAATAGCCACGATGGTTCCTGATGGATCCTTTGCCTGGGATCCACCATAACTTAGTCCAAATCAAACTGTCTTTGCAAACCTGCCTCTGCAAATTTCAATGCCAATAAGACATCAAACTTTGGAGAGTTTTCAAACAGTTCCAGCCAAAACCGTGCACAAATCTCCCAGGCTGATACTAAGCTCCATTTATAATTGGTTATGAGACACTTAAAAAGTTAGCACTTTGTGGTTTTGTAAGCCTCAATAAACTGAGCAATAAGCCCTCCTCGAAAACCCATTTCCCTTGTAACAGTCAGGAAGGAACGTAAGAATCTTCATGGGCTTTGAGCAACCTGGTCTGGTGGGAGGTGTTTCTGCCCAGGGCAGGGGGTTGGGACTGCGGGGTCTTTAAGGTCTCTTCCAACCCAAACCATTCTATGATTCTATGACTTTGCTGTGGCACAGTGAGCAGTACGGGAGGCAGGAGAAGGGAGACAAAGTGCCCATTCCCAAAAGATAGCAACTAAACAGCAGCTCAGGCTGCTCAGGTCTCAGGCACAAGTCCATGTGGCCGTGAGAAGGTCAGGTTCCCACCAGCTCCATGGCAGAATTGTGTCCCTTTGGTCACTTGGACATTAGTTTTGAGGTACCCAGAATCTGCCAGTGGAGCATCTTGCTTTTGTGCCAGGCAGAGGGCAGATGCTGGGGGGTGTGCAGTCCAGTGGTAGCTACAACCCACACACTTTACAGTCAGAAACCCAAACTGCCCAACTTTGTCAAAACCAGACAGTTGACAAGTCTACAAAACAGGGCTATAAATACAGAGCAAATTTGCAGATATATAAACAAGTTTGTTCCTAAACTTCACAAACAGCAACGAAAATTTTCTGTTTCCTTCTGTTATAACATCCTTACTGCCAAAAGAAAGAAATTAATTTGGACCTCGTATTATTATTCACAGCAGACATGGTGTTATGCAGTAATACTTAACATGTTGGTATTAAATATCCTCATAAGGGAAAACTCAATTTCAGATTTTTATTGAGATATTCTAGAAGCGTAATATTTTCTCTAGAATAAGTATCAATGCATACTTAAAGTACCTGTAAATATTTAAATCATTGGCCACATACCAATAAGGATAACATGTGAACAACCCTTTGGGATTAGGAGTTGTCCTAGAAAACCCAGAGCTTACAGCAATTTTCCTTAAAAGTTAGAATTGTTTTCCGTGTTTCTGTGTTCACCCATGCTCCAGAGTATCTGTCGCTGCTGTACTTACATCTGGGGCTGAAGTTGTGGGAGTCCATGAAGGTGATGGAAAGGGGGTCCTCGGCGTGCAGGGTGCTCTGGTCAGCGTAGCTCCTGTCCATGGCGTTCACCATATGGGTCATCTCCTGGCGGGTGGTCCCCATGGCATCCTTGCGCTTCTTCGCAAGTTTGCTGCCCAGCCAAAAAAAACAACCCAAACCACCTTAATATTTGACGAGCACTGATGGCTACAGCAATCATTAGCTCTAATCCTGAAAAGTCTGGCTGACGTTCCCGTGTGCAACTTTTTCAGCGTGACATTGATAGAAATCTGCACCCTGCTACGGAAGAGTCACGACTCCGTGTTCTCTGTACACGCACAAACGCTGTAAGGGAAGTGCTAACTCCTGCACCCTGGTAATAACTATTTTTTTTTTTTTCCTGTGGAGTAATTACACGAATATAAACAAATTAGGGAATATAATTACATTTTAACTGAAATGATAAATAAGAAGCATCTGTGCATGCAGTTTTATCAACCATCTCCATTTAAATCTGTGTTTTGATTTTATAAATGGATAATTCATTCCCCTTGCTTGCCTTGTCAGGAAGAAATCATTTAACCTTCTAAATGACTTTGTTAGTCAAAAATCCTATGAAATAACAAAAGAAACATAATTATTTGATATAGACTCTTATTACCTTTTATGTTCAAAGTTGTTCCTCCCATTCAGTACACAAGACTCAACACGATACCAGACTCTGCTCCTGACACTGAACTTTGGTTCTTCACTAAACGAACAGAACCCCCCCTCACCACTCCACCCTTTCACACAGTTTGGGAACATCTTCAACTTTGATATTAACAGTCTCACCCTCGGAACGTATCACAGTTAAACAGCAACCTAATCTCTGCAGCTAAACCCCCCCAAATTAACAGCCAACCCCCTCAAAGTGCACACTCCAGAAATAATTCTCAATTCCTTCCTTTCGATGAAGAACTGGAAGTGATTTTTCACTGTCTCCAGAAGTCAGACGGAAGCAGATGACATATTTTAGTTACGACTTCAAGCCTACTGCTCTTAAAGCATGTATCTCAAGCAGCAGGGCTTGCAGAGCAGCAGGAAGTGCACCTTGGTTCTGCAGGAACCCGTGATGTACATTAGACTGTTCTGAAATCTCCCAGTTTTCACCTGAAACTGCGACTGCAATGTAAGAGACAGCCAACCTGCTTATTTGGATAAATCTGACACCCCGTGGGAGAGACACAATCATCACCGAAACGACTGGGTTCTTGAAAATGTACGTTTAAAGCACAGCTTAGCTCCACAAGCTTTTTCTGCATAAAATGTTGTCAAATATCCTGTTAACTGTTTAGACAGTGTTTATTTGAAAGATTTCTGACTAAAGGGACTGATTGCTCTTCCTCTACTCTCCAATATCTTTTAATATTCTGTGCCACACTCTAGACAAAATGCCTATTAGTGTAAATTATCAACCCATTTATTTGTTAAATCCTGGGAACATCCACTGGAAAGGACCTTCACCACTCTCTAGCACTTAAAGTTTTCGTATATTTAGGAAAATGTTAGAGGATGGTTTCTTAAGCTAACAGTCCTGGCGCACAGTAAGGGCCCACAAATTAGGATACAGATGGACAAAGCACTCCTGAGAATAACAAAGATTCCTCCACCGATCAGACTCATCTCCTTATTTTGTGTCATTCCCCCCCCTCACTTCTTTTCCCCATTTACAGACAGACTGGTTGGAAAATTGCTACTGAATAACCCCCTCGCTACTAAGATCCCAAAGGCGGTCTTTAAACCTATCATTTTTTCACCAAACCCTTGTGGGGTGCATGTATCGCTTACATGTACGTGTATCAGTTGTTCAGTGCAAACTATAAAGCCCCTAAAAATGCTTTAGTTTATGTATTTACTCCACACATTCTGATTTTCTTAAGAAAAGTTGGTTTAAATAGGACTCTGGTCAAACAAATGAAGACCATCAGAACTTCCAGAAGTGAAACTGCCTCAGCGTTACAACTGGTTCCCAACACTAGCAAAGCTTATACAAAACTTGGCACTTCTAGTTCAGGCTGCTGAAGTTTCGAAGCCTTTCAGAGACTCTCTGCACAATGAAGATCGAGTGAAACCCTAACGCCACCTCAGAAAGGGAACAAAAAGGCCATTACACCTCATCTCCCCACTATATTAAGCCCTTCTTTGAAGCATCCTTGCAAGGTAACAAACCTTGCTAGCTACGCTAAATAAATCAACAGCTATTAAGGCTTTCAAGTTATTAGCTTATTCCAGTAGCTACTTTCTAATTCCTATGCTCTGCTTCAGTTCCCCCGTGTGCTACCGGGAAACAGGAGCAGAGATTTATTGTTCAGCGGCTCGCCCCAGCTCCGACGACTTCTTTTTTTCCTCTCCTTTTTTCCTCCCCTCACCAGGCTGGAGGCACAGGCACCCTGTGCTTCGGGAGATTTAAGAAAATCCTTAAGGTTAAAGCCCTTGAGGCTGGGGGGAAAGTGTAAATGATTCTCATTATCTGCGAAGGGACCCGTCTGGGTGAGCCCGCGCAGGCGGGTGTCGTAGTGGGAGCTGGAGGGGAAAAGCGCTCCATCATAGGATGAAACCGTGTGGTTAATTATCTGGAGCTGAAGCAATTGTTATCTAACCAGGAAATTATAATTTATCACAATAAGCCAGAGAATGGCAGAGAGCTAAGCCAGCTTACTGGCCTTTTTTTTAATTTATTTTTAAGTTTGTGTAAAGAAGTCAACTAATCTGCTTAAAAATGTGAAAGAGCATCATTATCAGACACCACCGGCTCATCAAAGCACTTGAGTGCATTCTTGGAACCCCTCTGAAGTCAAGGGCTTTATATATTTATTTAAAATTAAGAAGGTGAGTAACTGCTTTGCTCCATCACAGCCAGAACTGCCATAGCCCTCACAAAAATTCAGTTGGTCACATGTCTAAAAAAAAAAAAAAAAGTCAACTTGGCTTCAACGAAGCAAAACTTTACGCTGACCAGTGTCATAAAGTGAGATCCACACTTTAAAATGTGTAACAAAAAAAAAAAAAAGAGGAAAAAAAGGAAGGTTGGTACCACAGGGGCAGACCTGCTGCTCTGCACTGGGAGGGCACAGAGCTAATTAGAAGGGTCTGGCATCTGCCCACGGTCTGTGCTGGAAAAGCAGTGCCCAGGGTCTCTCCCGGTAACCGACGGGCTAAGAAAGGACAACTTGTGACTTGCAAGCACAGTTCTCTAGCTAGGAAACGGGAAAAGAGGGGTTTTTTTCCTTAGTGTGATGTGTCACTGTGAATCGTAATGCAAATTAAATTATGATTACAATAAACTAAAATGATAGTTATGGGAAAAACCATAGCAAAAAAGCCAAAGTCTCAATATACAGTTAGAAATACAATATCCCTTTAAAAAAAAAACAGGTTATTAGAATAACGGGAACAATGATACAAGCAACTTTTTCAAGCCTGAGAATAAAGACAGGTAACTATCAATAAAACTTTAGCAAAATTATAGAGACTGTTTTTCTTTTTTAAAAAGGGATACTGCATCTTTAAAACACGTAAAATAGTAAGTCACCCGTATTCTACTTACAGATAGTAGGAGTAAGAATAGTAGCTCCTCCTGGCAAGCAAATCACAGACAGTGGAAAAAGAGAAGCAATGGTGAATGAAAAGCGTGACTCTGTCACATCCAATAAAGCAGAGAAATGTGCGTTTAAAAAAAAAAAATTGAAAAATTAATGTTTCTTTGGTTAGCATTTCAACTTGCTCATGCACAGACTAGCCTCACTTTGCCATGCAATTAAAAAAAAATACACTAGCATATAAAAATGATTTGGTTTTTAGAAAGATCACTTGAGAAAATTACATGCTGAGATTTCATTTATTGCCAAAAAATTTGAAAATTAAATGGATCGTGTATTTTCAACATGCAGTTCAGCATAATCTAATGATTACCACCTAGATGCCATGACAAATGAACAGCTGTGTACAGATCTTGCGCCGTAAAGATGCTTTTTACTTTTCAGTGACAAAAACTAAAAGATTGCATGAATAAAAACATTTAATCAGGAGAGCAAATTTCACGTCTTTCGTTTTAACATCGTTGTGGGCACACAGGTGTAGCCGTATATGTTTGCAGGCGGGCTGTGTGTAGCTTATATGAGCACACACGTGGCGAAGACCGTGGGTGCAGGGCAGCCCCGTGTGTACTGCCATACACACCACACACCCCCCGCCGCAAACATATGCTTTCTGCTGCCGGATCTTCCACTCGGAAACGCCGATGGAGTCATGCTAAGCGGTAAAACATGGAAGGTAAACGCATGGAAGGAAATGAAGGACATCCGGAACTGGCCCGACGATGACTTAGAAAACAAAAAATGGCATTGCTCGTTAAAGATGCAGTATCCCTTTTCTTAGCTGGTTTG
This sequence comes from Xenus cinereus, assembly GCA_025774025.1. Taxonomy (NCBI): domain Eukaryota; kingdom Metazoa; phylum Chordata; class Aves; order Charadriiformes; family Scolopacidae; genus Xenus; species Xenus cinereus. The sequence continues at coordinate 65,602,383 of JAOXJK010000023.1, read as the reverse complement.
ATTACGCCAGTAAAAGCCGGTAAGAGCTGTTAAGAGCTTCAGTCGGGGAAAACTTCCAACCAATTTGTACAAAATGATCAGGCGAAGCCTAAAACATCCCAAGCTGATGAACAGAACTGCTTAGTACTCCATTTTTTCAATGAAATGTAGTGCTGCATTCAGTCAGATTGAGGGAGCGATGGCTGCGCATATGACTTCACAAACCAATGAAAATGCAGAAACCTTTTTTTTTTGTTGTTTTTTTAAAAAATTGACTTTTCCGTGTAATAAAGCTGTGGTCAATTCAGGTGCCAAAAGGGATACTACATAATGGATCACGGAATATGTACACTAGGGGGGATGACTCAGACGGGTGGCTTTTCAGCCCCACCACAACTAGGTGAAGTGTGTTCATGTGGGTGTGAACGTGTCGGGGGTTTTTACAGCTGGTCCTGCCTTCGGTACGTGAACCGCCCGGATTCACCAAACGGACTGGAATTAACTCGGGCCCACAAAGGCTCGCTACGCTTTTTGTAAGAGACCTGGACTAGCGCTGGTCTTAAACCTGCCCGCTTTCCCTGAGGGGGGAGGAATGGCACGCTTCTAACGTACGCGACAGACAACCAATTAAACTAGCAGGGTGAAAAACCGCCAAACATCAAAGATTCATTAAAGAGGTTAATTTCTCACCTATTTTTGAATACAAAATAGTACAGGAGTTTAGAAATGTTACATGCTTTAGAATGATGATCAAGTACCGTTCCTAAGAGGGTACTGCCTTCACAGGTTCAGGGAAGGGAAGCCGGGGGGGGGAAAGGGGAAATTTTAAAATATCCTTTCACGGACATAATTAACTTACTTTCGTCAAACAACTCAACAGTGAAAGTGTGAGTCTAAAAGGACTCTGAATGCAAGAGGTAAAAAGGACAGGAAAAACGAACACAGTGAATTTTAAGCTTTTTTTTTTTTCTTCTTCTTTTGTTGCCTGCAAAGCTAGCCAGTCCCACCCGGGAGCGACTGACGTTGTGCAATGGCAGACGCTCCCTCTCGCACACACGCACGTGCACACACACCCAGACTCTTGCACTAAATATAAGGGGACCACTGCCACACGCGCTGAGAAGACGATACTCCCCAGCACACACCTTGCCATAAAGCTACAAAACGGAGATTTCTTCCTGAAATCTGAAAATCTTCTTGAAAAACAACTTGTTGGTCGGTCGGTTGTTTTTCAGAAGTCGTGTAAATGAAGCAACTGGGCTGATGTGTGTCTCTCTCTGCGTGTGAGGAGTCGGGCCTTTCTGCACATGTGTCAGTTCTCAACCACAGAGGTAAACAACAGAGAAAAGTAAAAGCACTTTGGGGAAAAAAATCACGTATGTAGCTAACTAACACAGAACACTAGAAGCATACCTAATGTTTCTAATGCAGACGTTTCTTCTCCAAGTTATATATCTCCGGGGATAATTGTAAAGAGGCAATAAATTAAAAAAATCTAATGCAAACCAGCAATTATAACATATAGAATGATCTTAGGTACAATTCTAATTTTTTTTCCCTTAACTTTAAAGATAACAGCAAGCTGCATTTCAGAGGAACATCGGCAACATTTACAAATACACTTTTCACCAAGACTTCGGCAAAGGGACCCCTGGAGGCCAGAGAAACGGGGCTGTGCCCTGCCAAGGGCGCCCGCCGAAAGAGAGGAACTGGTTTGGATGCTCTAACTACGAATTTACAGAGCCAGAGAGTTAACTTTTACCCCAGCTTCCAAGACTCGCAACTAGCGGGAAGAGGAGACTTTTCCAAACTCAAGGGGGTGGCAGGGGCTGCCCCAGGCGGGAGGGTTGGGTGCAGAGCCCGCATCGCCCGGCGCCAGAAGATGGCGCTATTGCTTACGGGCTAAAAAAGCACTAACAAAGTTCAAATCCAAGCAAATTAATACACTTTTAAACAATTTCATGCACTAAGGACTCACTAAGATAATTTTACAGCGATGTGGTAGGACTTTTAAGAAAAAAACTCCAGGTTTACAAGAGCATAAATAGAGGTATAAAATTACATTATTGTGCAGGTTGGATAACATACAGATACAAATAACCCATTAGAGCTGCATATAGAAAATCAGATTCATTAGGTGATAACAACATGAAAATTGCAGTAAGTTATTCTTTTTTTTTGCTTTAAAAAAAAAAAAGGCTCCATGAATTTCAATTCTGCCCATTTTAATATTCTGTATATTACTCTAACCGCAACTTTACACTACTTGGAAATAAGTAAATATGAGAAAATGTATAGCTGTTGGATCCCAAATATAAAATAATTGCCTCTTTAAATCCATCATAAAAATCACAGTGAAAACATCAGGAAACACAAAACTCATCCAATAGCTGATGAGAGCTACTGATCCTGAAACTTTTTTTTTTAAATGACCTGTAAAAAATACCCACTTAGTTATTGTTGTTTGAAATGGAGAAAAAATAATAAATAAAGAGGGATCAGCACAGATAATTTTCTTACCTTTTTTTGACGATCAATACGACAACAAGGAGAAGCAGGATGAATACCAGAATTCCAGCACTGATTCCTGCTATTTTCACCACGCGATCTGTTTGTTTGGCCGGATCCGGAATCACCTCAGGCTCCTCTGTTGCTGCTGCTAAAGGAATCCAAAAAGAAGTTGCTTAAACACGTAAGCACTAGAGACACGAAAAACCCCGTTGGTGACCATTTCCAAACACGTGGGTGATTTAGTGCAGGAACCAGAATATAGACACACGCATCATGTGTTTATACATCTACACGTGTGTATATAGACACACGACAAATGTCGATCTATATGCCGTGCATGTGCCACACCGTGTATACGACTATGTATGTGTGCATGCATATGCAAATATATACATGTATATATATAACTTCATGTATACAGAAGTATATATGCATCTGGATTTCCAAACAGGCCACTGTATTGCAAAGCAGAAGATAAAGCAGAGCCAAATCTATCAACTAAATCACCAGTACTTCCTTTAATATTATTTTTTTCAGATCACAGAATCACATGGGGTTGGAAGGGGCCTCTGGAGATCATCTAGGCCAAAATATTTCATAGTCCAAGATATTTCCATAGGTATTCTATATATTATATTTCTATAGGTATTTTACCTATATTACCTATTTTATCTATATAGAAAGATCTAGAATACCTATATTTCTATAGATATTCTAGATATTTCTATTTCAAATACTTCTCGTCCAAGATATTTCATGGGGAATATTTAACGCCGACTCGTGAGATCACATCAACTCACGAACAGCAAATCAAACTCTCTTTTCCAACCCGCAGCCAGCACCCTGCACTCTAGTCCTTCAGTCCTTCACCTAATTTCAGACAACCCTTGTATATTAATTCACCTTCAGCACCTGGCCCGAGAGCTGCGCTCTCCTGGGAATTCTCATTCTCCACATTAGGCCCTCCACAGCGCCTAAAGTCAGCAGGAGCTTTATTTCTGTTTATAGGCCCAGGAAAAAACACAAACCCCAAAAAAACCCAACACCATAAAAATCACTGCTCTACACAGAGATGAAACCAACATTCACCCGGCGCCTCTCTGCGCCGCAGCCGGGAGGACAAAGGACCAGGAACGGGGGTGTTTTCAGACTGGCAAAAATATCAAAAAACATAACTGGGTTTCAGCCAGGGGTGAAGCCCCATGAGGTGTTTACTCGTAAAAAAGGAAACGCAGAAAACATCCTTTACTCTGAAACTAGAAAGTTCTCAAGCAGAACAAAAAATGAAGTGAAGCCACACCAGAAGAAGGCTATCGCTCCCCCAAAAGTCTGCTCCGTGGGCCTTTCAGAAAGCCAGCGTAGTCAGCCCCAGGGATAACTGGTATCTAATACGTTCTGGTTATAACCATGTTACTCAGACCCTTTCTATTCGTGGTGAGAGCCTGGCCCAGGTTGCCCAGAGAAGCTGTGGCTGCCCCATCCCTGGAGGGGTTCAAGGCCAGGTTG
>JAOXJK010000023.1:65569057-65598287 GCA_025774025.1 Xenus cinereus | reverse complement strand
CCAGAGAAGCTGTGGCTGCCCCATCCCTGGAGGGGTTCAAGGCCAGGTTGGAGGGGGCTTGGAGCAACCTGGTGTGGGGGGAGGTGTCCCTGCCCAGGGCAGGGGGTTGGAACTGGGTGGTCTTTAAGGTCCCTTCCAACTCAAACCACTCTATGATTCTATGATTCTATTTGGGTTCCATGTGCAGGAAGCCTTAGTGTCTCTTGAAGGAAGGATCATGCTGTTGTTTAAAATCACCTTTTATTACTGGTTTCTGTAACATCATAGAATGGTTTGGGCTGGAAGGGACCTTGAAAGATCATCTTGTTCCAACCTCCATCTCAGCAGGATCTGAATCACTAACAACTTACCCTCAGAACAACCTTCTGAGTTAGGAACGTGCCTCTCTTCCAGACACCCGTGCGAGAGCCAGGCAGACAGCGAGAGATCTGGCAGTGCTTTAATCATAGAGCTTAATCATCATCATCAGACTTCATCATCATAATCACCTCTCTCCCCTACAGCTCGAACTGTCTGCTGAGAAATACTAAATGCTTCCTCCTTTGTGTAAATACCTCCCTGCGCCCACACTGTGTGGACTCCATACTATCTATTTTGTTTGTGTTACGTGTGTTATTGAGGTGTCCAGGGGTAAGAGGCAGGATCGGGTGGGTGGTGTGTGTCCGTGTAGCCACAGACACACAACACATCGAATCACAGAATGGTTTGGGTTGGAAGGGACCCTGAAGGGCATCGAGTTCCAACGCCCCTGCCCTGGGCAGGGACACACGCTCACACACCAGCTAAATTAATGCCAGATACACACAGGGTGCTGTCTGACAGAGGAAAGGAGGAGGGTGACTTTTGAGGTGGAACTGGAAGAAGAAGGTGCTTGAGATTCTCAGTGCTTAAAATGAATCAAGCCCCAGTCTGCTACCAGCTGGGCTGGACGTGACAAACACGAGTGGACATTTGATAAGCGGCAGAGACAAAAGGCCAATCAGTAGAGTCAAAAGAGCAATCAAAGCTAAAATATAAACAGCTTTACATGCCAACGGGGAAAAAAAAACCCTCATGTTTGGGGTACTGGGAATCAGCAAGGATGTGGGCAGGGCAGAGAGGGCAGTATGGGGAGGCGGGACAGTTGCCATGTCTGGAATCACCACAAGCACAACGTTGGCAGTTGGGTAGCTCTGACCTAGCAAAGGTAAGAACCGCTCGAGCAGCAAAATAACCAAGGTTCAAGCAAAGAGATTTAGTTGTGCGGATGGAGATTTAAGGCCAGGTCTTTTAACAGATCTCAAAACATGAATCAGAAAGATTGGAGGTGACCTGAAGACACAACTTCAAAAGTTAGAAGGCTCAAAAATACCTCCAGAAGCACAGGCTTTGAACCTTGATCAAGATGGTGGTATTTTCACAAGAGTATTAGTGAGACATGAGAGGAAAGAATGAGAGACCTCACACTTCCTTGGAGAAAGGACAGACACTTATTGCTTGGTAGAGCATGCTGCAACGTAGGTGCTTCTCAGAGCCATGTCTAAAATTGTTGCTTGGCCACTCACAATGTCATTTCCTTCAGAAAAGTACCTCAGAGAAACAACTACACACTTCACAGAAAATCTGAAGGAAAGGTTACTCGGGCAGTTCACTTATATGCCTAATTTAGGCACCGGTGTTTTATTATATGTTCTGTAAGAAATTATTGAGGTTGGGTCATCAGTAAGTGCTCAAAATGCAGCTCCCTGTCCAAGTTTGTAGAAGAACAGTGGAAAGCCAGGAGGACATCAACTGCTTGTCCATTCTTTCTGCTTTTTCTGCACCAAGGGGTGCGAAGGAAGAGACTCATTCCATGAACTTAATGCTGCTTCTGAGATAAAGCTGGAGCCCTCTAGAAATGTACCACAGAGTCCAAAATTTGCAGAGAAAAATTATATTTGAGTAGTCATAGACTAAACAAGCATATAACCAATGGTTGAGCCTCCTATACCCAAAAATGCTAAAATCTATGCACAAAAAGCTACCTCTGTCCCCAGAATCAAGAGAAAAGTTGCTTTTGACTTAAATGAAGCCAGGATTATTACATGTATGTTTCCAGCAACAGATAATGTATGCATTCCCAAGACTATATGTTACATTTGGGCACTATATGAAAGCAATTATAGATATAAATCACACTGTAATCTATTATTTATGTATACGTGCACGGTATGCAATAGAGTATATTAGTTTGAGGAAGCCATTGAATATGGCACAGAATCATTTAAGGAAACATGAATAAGTATTTCATATTACTTGTGTTTTAAATTTGATAGTTCAAAGTGTATTGTAATAAGGAGGTGTGAGCTTAGATGAGAGAAGAGCTACTGATGTCATCTGTCTTGAGTTCTGTAGCCTTTGGCACGGTCCCCCACAACATCCTTCTCTCTCAATTGGAGAGATACAGGAGTTAAAAACTGAATTTTGGTAACTGGAGTTAACTATTGTATATTTCTAAACAACACCTGCTTTACTGACTCCTAGCATCCCTTTTTAGTAATCTAGTCCTTATATCTTGAATGGCAGTCTGTATTGAAAGGTAATTTATCAATTTGAAAAAGAACCTCGCATGGTAACAGAATAATGATCCTACAAAAATGGACTCTATTGGCTATAAATTCCTTTGGCCAGCCTTGCTCTAATAATCTTCAATTAAGTGTTAATTTTTTACAATATCCTTACATATTACTATATTTTTACGCAGTAAATCTAAGGAGAGATAATCCTGCAGATTTCAACCACAGCATAAAATTTGCAAGAAGAGTTTCTGATCTGAAACTGAGAGTTAACTACATTTCCCCCACCTTTGAGAAGAGCTGCCTGCACAGCCGATTTATGAGCTAGACTGGGAGGAGAAGACTGGATTTAGCATTTTATCTACTCACCGTTCTTCTGACCTAACGAACAGTACCAGCCACCGTATTCCATTCGCAAAGTTCATAAAATAACTCCATCCAGCGATTCTGGCTCTGCACGTTGCCAATAACAGTCACCACATAAGAAGTAATTTTCCTTGTTTGCATTGGTACTTAAGGACAGTATTAAATCAGTTGACTTCCATGCTCAATGGCATGAAGTTCAACTGTGAGCAATGCTAAATTAGATCAGAATTGCCAACACTCTCAGCAATAGCAATAGTAATATTCTAAACAGCTGATGGAGTAAAGTCCATCTCATTCTCACGATTTCCTGATGTACTTAATTATTTTAATTTTTTAATCTATTTTTAATCGAATACACCTAAAAATCCAATACCTATTTCTAGAGTTGAGCATAGGCATAGCATTCATACTTAAAGTATCCCGTGGCATAAGGAATCCAGTCACGGCACATATTGCTTTCCTGTCTTCTCCTGCCTTCTCCAGCTCAGAATTTACACAGGGGCTTGCAAAATTGTCAGAGAATTTATGAGACTCAGCACAAAATCTATTCACCTACACCTTCCTAAGGAGATGGTGCTGGAATCAAGATAATCATATTCTCTACTCGCTCATCCAAACAAAATTATTCAAGCAGAAAATTCTGGTCGGATTTTGCAGGGCTGCTGGTGTGGTACGACTCGGAGAACAGCCGGCCCCCTAAAAGACAGCTTTTAAATCAGAGGTTTTGAACAAGATTTTATAGGTAACCTTCTCACCACACCGTTTGACTCTCCTAACGTTCTCAGCATTTTATGCCGGGTTTCCTTTGTGTGAGCGAGGGAAGAAACTCTGTTTTATGCATGATTAAAGCTGCTATTTTATCCCACTGCATTTTCTTTGAATGTTAATTTCTGTTTGCGGCAGATCTTTGAATTCTCGCAGACTGGCGTTATTGCTGCATAGCTTGATATTCAAAATAGCTCTGCTTGAGATAATCTGTTCTGCACCTTTGTTATGTGGCATTCAAAACTTTTAATTAAAACCAGGAATGATGTCTGAATGAGTTCAACAAGGTAACATCAGGATAACATCAAATGGAGCTGGAGTCCCAGCCTGCTCCGGCGATATGTCGCTCTGCCACCCGAGGAAAGGGCTCTTCCAGAAACGGAGTGGGCGAGATTCTCTGGTGAGCATTTTGTTTCGGATTGGTCTGCCCCGTGTTTTAATCATCTGCCCAGAAAGACCATTCCGTCTCCATCAGTTTTGTTTTGTTACCGCTTTGTGAGGATGATAATCATTGTGCAATTAAGCAAATTTTTAGAAGTCTGAAAGTTAATTAATAAATTCAAGTTCAGAGAGAGAAGATCCGTAACCCCTTTTAGCTCAATTACATTCAAAAAAAAAAAAAGAAAAAAAAAAAGAAAAAGTCAGAGATGGTGCTATTTGATGAAAACACTAGAATGTGCTTTTGCAGGGATGGGGGAGATGGGATGTGCAAGTTGTTCCAGCAAACGATGCCCACGATTTGTGAGGTCTTTCAGATTCCCATGTCCATCGGTTACTTACACCGTTGGCCTCTCTTTAAGAATTTTTTCTCTTTCAGGTTGAAAGCTGGAGATACATTTACCGGGAAAGGAAGCCCCAGAATTCTCCCTTCCCTGCATCTACCAAAGAGCTTCACTTTTGGAGTACAGCTTCTGGGAGATGAAGGCACGCTAGACATTCTCTAGAGTTTGGGTACATCTAAGCTGTTGCTTCCAGGACTCTGAATTACAGCTTTGTAGGGTAGCGTTATTAAACAGAAAAATTGTATTTGAAAAATGCGATTCCCCGAGCTGTGAAGTGCCAGGTTCATTCCCATCACCATGGAAACCAGGGTCCACGGCTGCCCCAAGGAGCAGAGCTTCCCGGGCCGTGCTGGTGGAACGGGGGGTGCCCGGCACCACCAGCCCCCTCCGTGCACCCACCCTGAAAGAGGAGGGCAGGGGGGTGATGCTCAGACACAATCTGCTGCCTCGCTTGGTACTGCACCCATCTTTGTCCTTGCATATGATAAATTAAGCCCTCGTATGAAAAAAAATGAGGTGCCACTGCTGTCTGCATTAAAGGTCATGGCGGGAGAAGGGGACAGAGACTCTTCCACAGGCCCCCACGGCTCCTTCTGGAAGAGCGGGTTGATCCCTCTCAAAGGATGCCTTACGTGCAAAAATGAAATAAACCCAGCTTCAGGCTCACCCCCAGTCAGATTCGGGATGGCACAAGTTGCTCCGCACACAAACAGGGTGCCAGGTAAATCAGTGACTCCCCACTCACACACCCTGCCCACAGGGAAATGCAGAGAAACAGCCCGAGCTTACGCTGCTGGACGGCTTTTAAACGAATGAACGTGCAGATTATAAATATTTATATGCATTCTTAATGAATTAAGGAAACTAGCACAGCATATCTTGCCATATAACAATTAGAACGCTACCTGGAAATTCCAGTCTAATAAATACATTTATACATAAAAGACTGCTTCCTGAGTATTGTTAAGCCCTCACAAGTGCAGATATAGATTGTTTTGATAAGTGATATATATAATTTAAAAAAAAAAAGGATCCCATCTTTCCTGCTCTCCAGGACTCTCAGATCAGCCCGCTGACTGGTACTGCTGGTAGGAAAGTGCAAGGAAAGCAGAGCCGGCTGAACCACGTGTCTGTTGCTACTTAGGGACTCAAACTAAAGTTAACGAGGACTCACTCCTGCAGCGTTCCACTGAGAAACAATTTAAATTCACAGTGACTACTCTGAAAACAGCAATGTCCGTGAATTTATAGCCAATTATGAAAGAGTTGACCTTAAAAGGTTCAGAAGGATGAAGTGAAGGAAGTGCTGAGTCTCTTTGCCTCGCCAAGCGCGAGACCCCGGCCACGTGCAGAGGAGCGGAGCTGGAGCAACGCTGAGGAGACAAGGTCCCACCAACACCACCCTGTCCTGCTGCCCCCGGGTCGCACCCAACCAGCAGATTGGTGCCTTCAATGCATTTCTACCACACCTGCCACCCAGACGTACCGCTTTGTCGGCACTTTGCCGTCTTTGAAAATACTGCAAGGACAGGATTCAGTTATAAAGTTGATGTTCGGTGCATCTTATAATCTAGAGGTCGGACAGCTTTTCTGATTAGCAAGTTATTTTTTAATTAGTGAGCTGGCTCCGTGGTGCAACCCTGTCCCCAGGACACAAAAAAGCTCTGGGTGTTTTACACAAGGGCGAAAGCTGAAGTCACACTGAGGGACAGCTGCTGGTTCAGGGGTTTTAACCGGGACAGGATAAAAAATTGGGCTACGACCTGTGCTTGCCTCTGGGACCATCAACTCCAAAACACACAGAACAAATGATGTTATTGGATTTACACAATGGAAACATATCCCATGGACAAATCAGAATCTCTTCATCAGTCTGTTGGACACCTGAAAATCCATAAGAAAACCTTTTTTCTCCCCTCCCATTCTGGCCTTCCTTACCTTCAAACCACGGGAGAACAAATCTTCAAAAGCAACCAGAGTAACATACTTTGGGGTTTTGCTACTGTGTTTTTTCAATCCTTGAAATTCCCTTTCAGGTCATCATTTCAAAACTGTCACCAACTGTGCAAAGGCTACAGCCTTACCGTTAAAAACCCCTAACCTGTGCCAGAACTCGGGTTTTAGAAAGCTACAGAATCTCCTAATATAGAAACTGTGGACAATACTAAGTGCTTGCTTCAAAATACCTGCTCTCATCCTGTAACAGCGGCATGCTTGACATGTTGGAGAAATTAAGAGAAATACCTAATGCAATTTTCCTTTATTTTGAAATCTGGTTATTTATCTGTGCCTTGGGAAAAATCAATTTTCAGAGTGAGATTCTCTTGAGCCACTTGACACAGTTCTTTCAGTAGCCAATACGGAGGCAGAGGTCAGAAGACTCATACTCGTGTTTTCATTGCAACGAGTACTAACAGACCTTGGAAAGGATCCGTAAAAAAAAGTAGAAATAGTTAGCGTGCACCCTGTAAAGTATCAGCCTGACACAATGAAATCTAAACCACTATTTCCCCCTTATTTTCTGGAAAGGGGTATTGGACAAAAGTCGTCCCCCAACACTCTGATCATTTAGCAATGACTTGTGGGATGGACCGTTACCATTTCTTAAGGTCACTGTGATTATTTCCTACGTACAATGGGTTAGATCTGTTGTTAAATGTTGTTGGATCTACTGCAATACTTTTTCCTGAGAACATATAAAGGCAGCCGACCTTTTGGTAATGAGGTCATTTAGTAACTTTTTTTTTTTTAGGGGGAAAAAAGTGTAGTGTTTGGTCACATTACAAAGTAAAAAACTTCCAGGTTTTAGCCTGAACACAGAGTCTTCTTTCAAAAACGTGTGTTTTAATAAATAAATCCTCACTTGATGTTAGTTATAAAATCTCAACTACGCAAAACACTGCATTAAGAAATTATCTGGTTTTGACAATGACTCCTATATGCCTTGTTATCTCAGAATGAAACCAAAAAGAAAATTACTATAAAAGCAATGTTTGGTAACAAATATACAAAATACCTCATCTTTATGTGCCTTTCCACCAGGTAACATTTAAGAAGTTTAGTAGAGAAAGTACATTATAATGATCGTTATCATTTATACATGCACACAACATGGTTTATGGGGAAAAATATTACTCTCAAATGTCTGAAGTTCCATTTTGCTGTATTTATTGAAAATAACGTTCTGTGAATAACTTCTCCCAATTTAAGCAACTATAAAATTATAAGTGAGAATTTATCGGTAGTGTAGGAGTTGCAGAATTATTACAGACCTGGGCAATTACACTGAAGGAAGCAAGGGCAGCTTAACTCTCCTCCACCACAAAACTGCAAACTCTCAACCCAAACTACACTCACGCAAGCTCAAAATACAGAAATTCCCAAGGTGGAAAATGATCCTAGCTCAAATGCAGTGCTAATAACATTGGGGATGGAATCAAAAGACAAAGGCACCGTGGAAGAACACAAATAGTGTTTCCTTCATCCTTTCAAATAAACCAAATCCACACAGATTATAGTTGATACACCGCTAGAACTACTCTTTCATAGCACCTACTGGTTATTATTTGTCAATCAGAATGGGAAAATACACAGAACCCCCTTCAGGAAAACAAATGGTTAATTCCTCCTCTGGAGTTAGGTGCCAGTTTTTCCAAACCCACACAGTTTAAAGTTTATACAGTGCTAAAACTAGTCTTTAACAGGCCCATTGGTTATTAGTACCCCAGACTCTTACTGTCACGACTGCCAGCCTTAACTATTGTTTCCTCTAAAATTCGGCACTTTTTCAAATAAAGTGAAAAAGTAAATATAAGTACCCCAAAAGAATCCAAGAGGCTTTCATTCACACAAATGCTATTCTTCCACCGAGAGCAATTTTTTTGCAACTTATTCAGTTCTACAATACTTTCCTGAGAGGACTCGGTGTCTGTAAGAGCGCACTGGGGTAGCTGGGAAACAACACAGGATGTGCTGGTGTGCAGAGGACACCCATGGCAGAGAGCTTTCCTTCTCTCTAAATCTGAAGAGTATCCACTCTCAGAAAGTTCTATGGGTCAAAACTCTTGAGGTTCTCCTGAACTCCCTCAGCACTACCAGGTGTCCAAGCAGCTGGAGGTCTGGGAGCATGAGGTCTGGGAGCATGAGGTCTGGGAGCCCTCTTCCAGACCAACTGGGTATCACCAGCTGCCCATCACAAGGACCGTCTCAGCCGTTACCCTAATTATGCAGTTGCTCCTAAATCTGCTTGTCCAAATATATCTGGAAGGTCTTATGCCAGCACTTTAAGTGAGGCCACCTGTTTTTGCACTGAAACGTCACAGCAGTGGTGCTTCTCCTCCCTGGTCCACCAGCTGCGGCGGGAGGGCAATGGCCTTCAGCTGGCGGAAAGCTTTGACATCTTTGACACCACCAATTTGCAAACCAAAGGTGTTACCTCAGCCGTAAACCCCACCTAAGAAGCCACAAGGCCGTTTACAGGTTTGTTTGCTGCCTTTGACACCTGGAAAGGCAGCCGTGATGGCACGGCAGCAACAGGCAGCTGATGAGATGACAACTGCATGGAAACCCCCATGCTGATGGGGCACAGGGCTCAGGGCCGAGTGCCATTGACCAGTGAGTTTAGGTCAGGAGCTGCTATGACATTAAAAGCCTTTCGTGTTGTGTCATTGCCTCTCTTTCCACCAACCCCTGTATTATCTCACCCAAACTTTCCAGCAGGAGCTGGTGACCATCCTGCAGGCTACAGGACAACACATGCCCGCAAGAAAGATGACTATGAACTTGTGTCGCCTCTTGCTGAGCCTTTGGCTTTACTTTTCCACATTTTTGTCTTTCCATACAGAAGCCTTGGTGCCTTCAGACCTTAAAACTCCAATCAATTTTTCTCTTCTGAGAGAAAGAAGAGACTTTTCGTTCTTTCCATTATCCAAGTAACGACACACACAAAACTGCGCTGGGGGAACCAGATGTAATAACGAGCCTCCGTGATTAAAGCTGGATGAACTTTTCACACCTGGTATTAGGCTGGCTCATAAAAAGTAAAGACGAATCCGTTTTTAATTGCACAAAGCTTACTGGGAGAGGAGGCGGCCGGGCTGTATGAAAAGCAGCACTGGGGTTGTGGAGGCGCAGAACTGAAGGCACCGGTTTGAAAGTGGATTTGTGGTCCCCTCGGCCGCGTGGTTTGGGGGTTAGTGGAGCGTTTAGTTGTTTTTATGCAGAGGATTAAATTAGCTGCTCTCTATTGGATATGCCTTTCCCAGCTAGATCCTCCAGGAAAATACAACTGTATCAAAGGGGAAAAAAAAAAAAAAAAAGGATATATCCAACAAAAGCTTCAAATCCACACAGAAGTCAAAATAAATGAAGCCAACTATAACATGCAAATACTGTATTATGATTTATGTAACGGGTTGCTGGCAAAGAAGATTACGGTACTGGTATTTATGCTTTAAATCTGGTTTTAGGGTTTTCAGTCAGTTGTGATCTGATTAAAATGTGACTGATTTGGAGGAGAAAATCACCTTAAACTGAAAGAGTGCCAAGAACACTTGCGGATGAGGTGGCAAAAATATCTATACTGAGGCACCGAGCTTTGCCTAACGATGAGTAAAACCAAATTTACATTTTAAAACAGGAGTAAAAAACTGAATTAAACAAGGGCTGACATGAAAACAAAGTGCTCTAGTTTTCAGAGACACAGGCTAAGACATACCTTTATGTACCTCATTTAAATTGTCCCTTGGGAAAATGTGACTTTTGATTTGAACCACAGAGGCCACTCCACAGTGTGAGCTCCCATTTAAAGTGGGTATTTCCTGACAATCCACAGTGAAAATGGCCTTTCTCCTCTTCAAGGAAGGGAGACGTGGCTTTGCTCAGTGACTGACTTGATGTGGCTTTAATGAATGACTCACTTCAGGTTTTTATTCCTTAAAAACCAGGCAACGTTATCTGTCAGCTTTCTTAGAGACAGGCTGGCCAGAGTTCTCAAACTTGGGCAGAAGAAGTCACCCTGACATATTCAGACAGCACCAACACGGGAGACCACTTTCAGGTGGCTTAAGCACCTCTTATGAATCAGATCTACTGTCAGATTTTCAACACCCATATTTGAAAAGAAGCGTACACCCAGGGAAACGCATTACCCAGTCATTGCAAGGACAATTATCTCCAGCTCAGAGCTCTTCTTGCCTGGCTCTGGTGCAAGAACAAGACCAGTATTACAGGAAAACACAGTGCAATCCTGTACGATCCCGTCTGCTACTTACAGAATATCCCAAAATTAAATGCAAAACTGTTTGCAGACCTCAAGCATTCAGGAAATGGGAAGCAGAGAATAATAATGTATTTCTAGCACTCGGTACTACATTAAACTCCATTAGAAATGAAGAACTAGAAATTAATCTAATGAACCATTCTATGATTCATTAGAAAACTATAAAAGCATTTTTTGGCCACTGGAAAACTTTACAAGGTATATGTTTATTTAACAGCTTTTTTCAGCAGGTCAAAATGCTGAAAAGGAAAAGCAAGAAATAAAAATGTAATTTGATCTAAAATCACATATAACACTAACTTGCTTTCACCACGCAATAAATAAAAATTTTAGAAAATCTATGGTATTAAAGACGAGCCGTCTCCATTATCTCACTGGTCATTTAGGAGTAAATACACCCACTATTACCCCTCTGAGGAAGGAGAAGGGACCTAATAATCTTTCTGTTTCATAGACCCAGGCAGGTTTTACTCGGTGTAACTGGTAAAAATGAATGTTTCATTCTGTCCTCCCAGACTTGCATCAACAGCTGATATATTTCAACTCGGCTACACGTGACATTCTCTGTGGAAGATAATTCCACCTTCCTTCACCTACAAAGGTGAGTTCAAAGCCCTGAACTTGGGACGGCAACACCACGCTGTGGTACAGCCCGGGGTTAGAAAGGTGTTTTGCAGCAAATAAGGAAGGAGGGAACTGATCTTGTTGCCATCTTCAGCTGCCTCGTGGGTGGAGGGAGGCAGAGAAGACACAGCCAGAGCCTGCTCTGAGAGACACACAACAAAAGGACAGGGGGCAAGAGACGTGACTTGCAAGAGAGGAAATCCCAACGCAGACAACGTGAAAAAAAATGATCGTGATGAGAGTGGTGAAACACTGGGGTAAGGGCTCAGAGGAATGTCCATCCTTGGAAACATTAAAAACTCAACTTGACGAGGCTCTGAGAAACCTAATCTAACTTCCAGTTTAGATCCAATTAAGCTGAACCTGCTCTGAGCAAGGGTTAGACCAGACAACTTCCAGAGGACCCTCCCAACCTGAATTATTCCAAGATTCCCACTTTACCCTTGTAGACACCAATGGACACTGTTAATTTCATTGCTCTAAGGAGTTATTACTGCCCTGTTTCCATAAATAAATAAATGTGTGGAGCAGTATTCCCTGAAATGCGGGGAGTGCAGTTTTAACTTTGTATTTCCTCCAGTTGCAGTATTTCACTCGGATTTACGTTTGAGGATTTTATTTTTTTTCCTAAGGCTGTTGCAATTTCAAAAACAACCCTCTAAGATTCAATCAGAGCTGGCTCCTGGGCTCCTTCTAAAGTTGACTGTAGCTTTAAGCGTCCGGCCCTGAATATTTAAGAAAAAAACTCTCATGCTCTGCTTTGCTGAAAGATTCTCAGCGGCCACTGATTGCCTATGGAGATTATAAAGCAGAAGATGCTCTTCAGGTCCTGCCTCCCAATGCAAAGACATGCAGGAAGCCAGGGGAGAAGAGCCATTAGATGAGTTAGTCCTTGCTTACCAGAAAGCATCTTCATCAGCTGAAGCTTCATTAACTGGGAAAGGGGATAGAAAGCACCCTTTTAAGCCGCTATCCATATGGCTCCATACTGGGTAAAAGAACTTACTGCCTCTAGCGTGTGATTGCTTCCCTCCCCGAAATGCTCTCCTCCTTTGCCCTCCCCAGGGCTGGAGAAACCCCGCTGTGAGAGAGAGTGTGGAGATAAAAGGGGGGTGATTCGGGATGTAGCGGCAGAAAGACAGCTTGTGGTTAAAGGAGCTGCCCCAGGGCCGGCAGGAGAATGAAAATACAGAGACGTGGCAAGGGAAATCAGAGATGACAAGACAGTCTGGCACAGAGATATACAGAACGAGGAAAACAAGAAGGAAAAAAGAATTGGACCATTAGGAAAAAAGAAAAAGAAAAAAACAGCAAATGGAAAACTGCCAAAGAAAGCACAAAGCACAAAAAAGAAGAAAGGGTAACAGTTGATATAGAAAACGTTTAAAATCCTTTAGTGATAAAAATAAATTATTTTGGATTAAACCAATGGGTTTTGGTTGTAAATGTCCATTTAAATTGGACTTGAATTGTATTCCCTTGCTGCACAAATCTGAGTGATTCGGGCTGATGAAAAGAGGAGCAAACCCAAACGTGGATCTCTGAGCAAAAGAGGCTCCTTCCTTCCTTCCTTCCTTCCTTCCTTCCTTCCTTCCTTCCTTCCTTCCTTCCTGTCTTTCTGCTTTCCACTCCGCATAAACTGTGTGCCTTTTTGTGAGACCCCCAGAACGGGAAAGTAATTGGCATTACAAATCACAGCCCAAACACACGGTCAGATCTGCACGGAGTGACCCACAGACCCACCTCCCTGGGACATATATTACCCCAGGTCACTGATACCATGCCCTCACAGAATCACACAGAATGATGTGGGGTTGGAAGGGACCTCTGGAGATCATCCAGTCCAACCCCCTGCCAGAGCAGGTCCACCCAGAGCAGGTCCCACANNNNTCAGCCTTCTCTTCTCCAGACTAAAAAGCCCCAAGTCCCTCAGCCTTTCCTCAGAAGGGAGATGCTCCAGGCCCCTCAGCATCTTTGTAGCCTCTGCTGTACCCTCTCCAGCAGTTCCCTGTCCTTCTGGAACTGGGGAGGCCAGAACTGGACCCAGGACTCCAGATGGGGCCTCACCCAGGGCAGAGTTCACCCCTTTCTCTTTCTTACCACACATTTAACACCACCCACCCACCCACCCACCATCACTGGCATGAGGGCAGCACAGCTACCTTCTACTTAAAAGGAAAATATCAGTGCAGACATTGTCATTTACCCTTCCTTCTCCCCCAAAATCAAACACTCCTGCCTCAAACCATTGCTCTGCTTTTAGCCTTGACGCTACTTGTGAGATTTTTAAGCCTCTATACTTTTTTCTAAGCAGAAATTCTCAAAAGAGCTTTTACTGCCCGAACGAACAACCCAAGATGAGATTAAACCTAAACAGAAGCAAAGCAAGGACCAAATTTCAGAGTCCATTCACTCTTTCAATAATTGTTTTGCATTTGCCTTGTAACACACAGAGGTTTTTTTAAAAATAACTATGAACTGTTTTTTAAACTCAGAACGTTCCAGTTTGCTTCAATGATTTTCTGCATTCAGCTACTTTCTTGAGACCCGGGACATCAAACAGCTCCACGTGCCCCTGAGAGCAGCCCTGCAGCTGACACCAGCAGGACAAACAGGAGAGGCTCAACCCCTCTTAATACAAACTAGTAAAAGAAAAGCCTTATTTCAAGTGTCTTCACCTTCTACTTCATCAAATGTAGCCAATAAAGACGACAATTTAAGGTAAAAGCAACACCTACCGCAAAATTTTTCTACAATTCATTAGATGTATTGGCTCTAAGCTCCCTGCAGAATCATACACAAAAAAAATATCTTATTTTCATTCATTTACAGCAAAATGTATTTATGCCCACTAACCAAGAAATACTTTATTAAATATTCATAGATATTGCAGGTATTTATTAAATCAGTTTCATCACCAGAATATATTTTTTATATAATATCAATTTTCTATCTGTTTATTGAGCGCTTGTAAAGGCTTTTTCAAGAAACAGTAAAATACATGAAATGTTTTACTGCACAGCAAAACACTAAATAAATTTCATTCTCACTCAGCTCATTGACTTAACAATGTTTATTTAGTTAACCCGAATTCAAACCAAGTTCCATTGCACTGAACCATCTTACTCTGATCTCAACTTTTGGCGAGGGTAAAAAGTACCATTAATATTTAAGAAACTTTAATTGCAGTTGCTGATTGAAAACCCAGTGACAGCAACAGCCAAATTCAAACACATTTTTTTGTGTTGCCAAATATATTCCTCATTCTGTAGCCCCAGAAGAATTAGCTTTTTGTACTGGCAGGTACTCCCTCACGAAAACCAAAAATCCTTCTCCCATAGCATTTATATTCAGGTTGGTCAACTAAAACCAAAAAAGTTATTTCTGCTTCTCCAATTAACACACCCTATTTACGCTGCTCTAGCCAGTTAATTACCACACTGTAATTTGCAAGCCAGCTCTCCTTCTAGCCGAACATTTTAAGTGTCTTTTCAGGTATTAACCGGAGACAGAGCACTCCTATTTAACAGCTGAAAAAGCTGAAACAGAAAATAACCCAGCCTGGCGGTAACAAGGAGCTCGCACTGGAGCTATAAATCTTTGCAGATAAAGGTAACGTTTGGCCTAACTCTGACTTTCCACAGTCTTTCCCCCCTCTCCTCACCCTGCTGCTGTCACACCAAGGTAAAATCAGGCCATACCAGGTTTAGCAACCTAAAAAAATGCAACGTACACTTACTGGCACATCTTCACTCACTCCTTTTCGCTATACCTAGCTTTCCTCATTTTTCCCCTCCCTCTATTTTTTACACAGTATTTTAGGCAGCTTAAGATTAAATGATTTGAATGACAGATTGAAAGGTAAAGCACTCCAGTTTACCACCACTATTTTTTTTCTCTATAGCAACGGGATGAATGAAAAGGGAATAAATGACACAGTAGTCCTTTCATACCCCCTTCTTCTTCCGAGAGCACTCCTTTTTATTCCCCTCACTTTCAATTCAACCCATTCACAAAGGATTAGCATAACACATCTTTTTACGCTTGTAAGGGTTACAGCTGTAATCGCTTCACCTCATCACTCTACTCAGAAATCCTGTCTCCAGAGGAGTAATTCGATTACCCACGACAATCCAACTTTTGCCTAACCAAACAGAAATTCATTATAATGCCGTGCTGGGGCAGCAGTTTACTGTGAGGGGATGGGAAAATAAAACCCAGCAACATGAATAGCTGGTGTGAAAGGAAGAAAGCAATTGTTGCCTGACAAAAGGCTACTAACAAAAGCAAGGACAACTATCGGAAATTCTGAGTCCCACGGGCAGGGAACCCTCCAAACTAGTAATGACCCACAGCTTTTAAAAGTCTTGGGTTTCAATTTGGCGTGGGAAGTCTATAAATTGATGAGAGCATCAGATGGCTTCCGAGTGACTACTCTTTAGCAGGCACTGGGCAAGTGTAGGGAAAAACCTGAAAGAGCTCTTAGGCAGGCTGAGGAATCAACACATCTTCTGTGGGTGGGAAATACCTCTATGTGCCCAACAGGCTGGTTCCTGCAATGCCTTCTCTTGCTCTCTCCTTCTCAAATCCAACACTGCACACGAAGCAACCTGACCACACGCTGCTCTGGAGGGAAACTAGTAGCATCCTTAGCAACTTGACAGGGGAAAAGTATAAAAGGAAGAAAAAAACATCTAAAAATGAGGACAACTGGCATCTCCAAATGACTTCCAGTTGTCCATATGCCCACAAGCATAAATCTAAGAAAAGCTCGTGCTGATTGTGGCACAGAAGGACAGCACTCGGGGCAGGAGCACAGATGCCAGGATCATGCCTTCCATTTAGAAGTAGAGCATTTTATTTTATATTATTTCTGTAGAGTGATTTGAGATGCCCAAATATAATGGGATAAAAGTTCTCAAAGGCAACATTTGTTATGCCAAAGGTTTAGGAGCATTAGGATCCAGCTGACAAATCTTTAGCCGTTAGACTGGCTTAGGTCTGTTTTCAGCTTTCGGAGCCCATAACTATCGTCTTGATTTTCATTTTTACAGATTTCTAAGGATTTCAGCACAACATATGGGAGGCATTAAGGGCATTAAGGATTTATAAATTCGTATCATCATTATAAAAACACATAAAGTCTGAAATATATTTGGGGCTAAATGCAATACATATACTACTTGTGGTCAAATTAAATATTGATGTGTTCATGTCTGCATTAAGGAGAAAAAGAGAAAACATCCTGATTACAGGAGCTGTATGAAGAAAACGTTCCAGACTTACTCATAAAGAAAGGAGTTAACTGCATTTACTTTAGTCTGATTTCTTTTTAATCTGGAATTTCTTTTTACTTATAGTTGCTGCTCTTTTACATTCTTCCAGGCACTTAACCTTTACTGTGATGTGTGTGTACTTTACAGTGACTGGAAATCAATAATAATTCTGATACCGAGTCCTTTTTGTCTTGAAAAACTTAAAATATCCCTAAGACAGCATCTTTCTTCAATATTACTCATGGGAATTTACTAATAATCACATTGTTAGATGTGAGCGGAGAAACAGAGTTGTGCGGAAGAAGAGCCAGACTTTAAAATGAAAGAAAGTCCTCAGAGCACAGAAAAAAATAGTCAGTTATTGCTATTTTGCAAGGTGCCGTTCAACACATACACAGCTGCAATAACGATGCTCGCTCTATACAGATGATAGCTGTACTTTTTCCCTTTGCTCCATAGTTAAAAACCTGAGGAGAGCAACCCTCCCACCGAAATCTCACCCCAAGGAGATACCCAGCCCCAGGACAGCCACCTACAGCTGGGGAGAGAAATGGGGCGAGATCCAGCGTCCAGCCCTGAACCCAGATCTCAAGAAACGCAGCAAATCGTTCAGGTACAAGAACGTATGTTCTCTTTTGCCTCCTGACACTGGTTGATTTGCCATTCATTGCTTGTTCGCTGAAAATGAAGTCACGATGTTAATTTACATATGAAAAGAAACGAGGTATTATTGTGTTTGCAGAGAAGCAGCCCTGGTGCACAGTGCAGAGGGCACAGGCTCGGAAAGGTAACGCTGGACATCACAACAGAAAAAAGACCTTTCTCCTTAATAAAGAATTCCCACCAGAAAAGCTGAAATACCTCATATTAAACTGGACAGTAATAAGATTAAAATGGAAGATACAGCGAAAGGCCTCAGCACAAACATGAGAACACGTGTTCGTATTTCATATGGCCTTCTCCAAACCAGAAACAAGTCCTCAAAGTTGTTTAACCAAGTTAAAAATACATTGCGGGACTGTAAATATCACAAGCTTCCCACCACGCTTACAAATAAAGTAAGTATTTGTTAGTCTTCATTATGATACCTTTTCTCACTTTTCTGTAAAACATCTAGTTAGACATTCAATATGGAGACAGTTCAAGTTACTGATCAAAAATCCAGACTAATCCTGATGGTTAATATCTGAGGGCTACTCCTGGCATGTACTGCTGCCACACACACTCCTCAACAGACAGAGCAATCCGAAAAAATCACCCTTCCTATCTCATATCTACAGCAGAATTTTCTGTAAATGTGCAAGTAGCAAGTGCACTGTATTATTACACGCAGCAATCGTCATCTTTGGTCACGTCTGAGCTATGGAGGACAGAGGCTCCTTCCAGGTGTTTCCCTCAGCAGATGGAGCAGCCAGTGCCCAGCTTTAACAGTCCCGTACCCTAAAAACCTTTACACCAGGGTGAGGAACGGTGATTCTTTCCACCGGGTGTACGAAAGGAAGTGATGAGCACAGGGATGCAAATCCCCGTAGAAACATTGTGGTTCAGTGATTCCAAGCAGAATGGGAACTAGCTGGCAACCTTCCCAAATATTAGAATAATGACAGATACTCAGCCCTTCAGAATTAAGTCTTAATGAACTACCAGAAGTGAGAAGCACTAAAAAACTATAAGAAAATCTGTTCACATCTGCAGAAAACAATGACAGCATGTTGAATTGCCAGTCCTTATAAAATCTGTTATAAAATGCTGGGGAACGCAGCAGGGCCACCTCAAAACAGGAATGGTAGTCTCAATGTAGCACAATCTGAGAAATTTGAAACAGATTAAAGATTAATTTGAGGTTTGGTTGACTAAGTATTTTCTACTGTAATGGGTCAAGGAAACGAGCAGACAATTCAGATAACCTGGAAGATTCACACTGAAACAATGAATGAAGATTCACACTAAAAAATGCCTGTACTCGTGCAAGTCAACTGCCTTCCATGCAATGAGGCCATTTTAATGTCAATTACAGTAACCATAGAATTCCACCCTCTCACAGAAAAAGCCGCCCTTTTATTGTTCCTAAAGATGTGAATGTAATAGGAAAAACTTCAACAGTTCTTGCAAATAGTCAACAGTGTAGTTTTCCTGGCATCACCTAGCAGTATTTATCTCAACCGTATTTACCCATCCCAACAACAAGATGTACAGTCAGAAAATGTTTTAAAACTGTATCTTCACATGATATGATTTCCAAAAAAAGATATGACTTACACCTTCCATAGGCAGCCCTTTGAGCTGGCAGCCAGACATACAGTAGCACCAGGGACGGAGAGAGTGATTATGGCCTGTTTTCCATCGGAACACCAGGATTTGGTTTTATTGTCCCAGAAAGAGGCCCATTTTCACGATAGCGTGAAGCGCACAGACGTAATCTGTTTCACCACCAAATTCACTTAGGCTATAGATGCTATTCAGATTTTACTTGTGTGTTATGATGGCATAAGCACCTACTCTTTGCCAGAGCAGAAGATCTCCAGGCGTAATTTCCCACGCTGTGCAGCTGATGGCACGTAACCCAGGATTGGCCTTAAACGTGCCCATTAACCTCCCCACTGCGCTGCCTCTGAGCTTCTCTTTCAACTGCCCACAGAAGCTGGCTTTGGGCAATCTGTTGGCCAACACGAGGGCTAGGTCTGGCGTAACCGGGCATCCCGTGATCTCGCTGCAGCAGGGACGACGTGAGGGCAATTTAGGAGCGCAGCCTCCAAGGTAACCTCCCGCAGCTTCACGGCAGGAGAGCGGCGCCTTGGAAAGGGCTTGGATGCTCAACGCGGAGACCGTGAACGGTCCAAGTCTTGTAGCCATACAAAGAGCGGCAACAACTTTTATTTGAGACCAGATGTCTCTTATTTCAGACATGCTGCTTTAACGTCCTAAATACTGTATTGGCTTTTGCTATTCCCTGCACGACTTTGCTATTAACTGCAGTGTTTTGAAAAAAAAAGCCTGCTGCTGAAGTAGCCTTGCTGCTCTCACACATTCCGGGGGCGCACTGTCAGCCAGACCACTGCCTCAGGGTATTTTCCACCACAGCAAGGTTAGAGCAGGACCCCTTTTCCCTCTTATGCTAATGGCCTGGCCATTAGCCGTTTGGCAGAGGGGCTGAAACAGTCAATAATACGTTGTCCAGTCACACGCCCGTGAAGAACCAGCACTCGTCATCAGCAAAGAGCCAGTAACACAAGTCGGCAGACACGGGGGCTCTGATTTAACGTTCGGGCTAAATATTCTGGCATCTATACGGTATCGAGCGTGGTTACCTTTCCTGTTGACTCAACAAAGCAAATGTTAATCACAAGTGGCAAAGGATGCAATCTATTCTGTGACCTCTCTGACAGAAAAGGGTTCTGGAAGTCCATCCTGATCAAGAACCTTTATCACCACGTCGCTGCGAAGCGCAGAGAATATTCACGGTCCCTTCCAGATTGCTGAATTTGCACAAAAGCCTGCACGCTCTTCCAAAGCTGACAGCGCTGTAAACCACACGCAGGGTCGTAATTCTGTCCCCTGTGCTCTGAATTTACCTGGCTACAAAAATCGCTTTAACGGTGCCTGAAACTGCCTCCTGCTCTGACAGACACGGATGCTACAACCACGCTATTTCAAGAAAGATCCTCATCCCTGCAAGGTCCATCCGCACACCCTTCCCTGCAAGGTCCATCCGCAAACCCTTCTGGGTCAGGATTCTTTCCAGAAATAGTGGGGTTAGAACGTGACTCCCCATCGGAACAGAGAGAGCAGTTTGTGCTCCTGGACCTCAGAGCCACCCCTCTCCTGAGGCAGCTGAGAGAGCATCAGTCTCTGCACCCCAGTCGCTCGGCAGCGGCGCCAGCCACCCGTCCTCACTGCCTCTCCAACAGTTTTGACAGCGTTTAGGAAGCGCTACTGTGCTTGGCACCGCCGCTCACTGCTTCTAGATGAGTAGCTGAAGAACTTCACTTAGCACTCTGTCAGAGATGACAAGCAAATAAGTGTAATAAACCCTTGTCATGTTCACGACAACGAGGTGGGACTTCTCGTTTAGTTAAAAGGGTTTGACCGCCTACAGAGAAACCCAGTGATGCTGATCTTAGGGCCATCAAGCAGTTTTCATGAAAATCAATAAGCACCTCTCTGATTTAGATGTTGCTGAAGTTCTGCGTTCTCTGGGCCTCGTTCTTTTCTGAGGTAACGTCCTGCTCGTCCCTCCTGTCCAAGTACACAGTGAGCAGTGTTATTGCTCAAAAATATTCTGCCTTCTATTCAAAATATCTTGGTGTTGGGTAGCTGTTAACACAAGGATGGACAATCTCAAAGATTAACACCTCTGTGCTAAGGTGTCACATACTGATACAACATTTTATGTTTGGCTTTTTGTAGTTAGACTGAAGCAGCTTTGACCTCGAAGTTCAATTTCTTCTGGTAGTCTTAAACATGACTTGGAGACCTTTCAGCTGCACCTGAAGATGGTAAAGACAACCTTCTCCACTACTCCAGCATGTACTGCCATTTCTACTCTGCTTTCAGAACGGCAATTGTTCTAACCGAGGAAACATTTTAAATTATTTTGGCAAATTGAGTGACATCGGTCATTCGTAACAGGGACAGCCACGGGCTGTTGACAAGCACTTTGTCCACCAGCTCTGTGCCCACCAGCCATACCTCTGGGTTCTACCTGTGCTGGCTTATGTGTGGTCTACTGACATCGGCTCCTCATTAGTAACAATCACGTCATCCATCTGCCACAGAAAAGATTTTTACTTCACCGGTGCTAAGCTATAGTGTAGAATGGGAGCTGCTACTATTTCAGCATGGAGTGAATCCACAGTGTCTTCTGTAAAGCACATCAGAAGGACGGGCCAGTGAAGACCAGCTCAGAGCACTCCATCACTACTGCAGCACCATTCAGGTTTTCGTTACCACTTCCCAAAACCACCTGGGACTTCCCCACAAACTTCCAAATCCAATAAAAGTGCGTATGTTAAAATCTCCCAATCTAAAGCACCACTTCACGGAACTGGTTTCAAGCACGACTGACTCTGACCTCATCAGTTTGAACTGCAGTTCAAAAGAAAAGTACCAGAGTGTACAGAAAAAGGGGGACTTAAAATAAAAAAACCCACACACCCCTGCGGTATCAGCAAATGGTGATTTTAAATGGTCATCTTAATTGCCTAAGGGGAATCGGGGACCTTCTATTGCAGTTAAAAGTCTAATGGGTTTTGCAAATACAGCAGATTTCTACCTTCATGTCTCCATATTCTTTAACAAATGGATGCAAAACATTCAATGCCCATTAATGCCCACAATCTAATTCATGAAATAATATTTGTAGTAGCTGAAGAGAACTAAGAAACCAGTCACCTACCAAAAGATCCTGTATGCTCAGATGCCGACCCCTCTCTTAGAGCAGGTGATGTATTAGCATTCATTATATAATATTTAAATACAAACTAGAATCATCTACCTGAATTCTAAGTTTTAAAATTCTTACTCTTTAGGGTTCCTAAGACTTCAAACTGCTTGTAGCATCTGCACAAAGTAATTTTTTAAGTCTTTAGGCCAAAAGAAACACCAAAACATTTCAAAATCTCGGAAAGATAATATTTATTATATCTTTGGACTCAGAATTTCTTCATCCTAATGGTTGATTTTTTTAATACACTGACATCTCTCACTAGCGTTTCCTCTTGGAAACTTAATGAGTTAACTTTCAAATCCAAACTAAATTTAACAAAAGAATGTTTGCATGTAATACACTTATGCACTAAGGAGTGTGTTTAAAAATAAAGTTCTCTGGAAAAGAAATTGCATTTATTAATTGTATTTACTAGATTTACTCATCCATGAAACCTTTCTAACCAAAACCAGATTCTTTCAAAACATAGTAGTAAACCCATATTCCTGAAGATTTGGGAAAGGGGCTGGAAACTAGAAAACACTTCCGATGATAACTATTCTCAAATGCAATTAAAATAAATGGTTCAGTTCAGGCAATGTCATAAGCACAAAAAATATTAGGTAATTTAGTTTTTTTGCTGTTACCCTCATTTTTTCAAGATGTGAAACA
Organism: Xenus cinereus; assembly: GCA_025774025.1. NCBI lineage: Eukaryota > Metazoa > Chordata > Aves > Charadriiformes > Scolopacidae > Xenus > Xenus cinereus. The sequence continues at coordinate 65,575,563 of JAOXJK010000023.1, read as the reverse complement.
ATAAACAGCAAAGAGCACTTCTTTTCAGTGCTTTATAATAAGGAATGGGAAACCCATTCCATGAAGATTGTTGTCCCACACATATCAATCAGGCAGCTTCACCTAATAAATGCTGTTGTTACAATAAATTCCTTTTTACTCCAATCAGATTTTGGTAACCGAACGCCATGGGTTTGGCATTCTCCGCAAATACATGAAAATGCTCACATTATCGGTTTTGTGTCTGCCAATCTGGAGGTGTCCCCCAGGTAACCGCATTTTTTTTTTTTTTTAATAACCATCGTCAAGTATTCCATCAAAGGATCATTCAATTTTTTATTTACAACCAAAGGTATCACTTATCAGAAGTGGCAGATGTGGCTGCACGGTGAGCTACCGCAATTTCACATACAAAAGAGGAAAATACGCCATGACAACATTCTGTTTCCATCTTCGGGAAGCTCCGCAAGCCAGTTAAAATCTCCTCTTTGTGAAATAAAAGTCATTACGCAAAAGACCACTGAAGTTTAAACATATTAATAGCTTTTTCCTATGAATGAGCGAAAAGAAAGACGTGAGCTAGGCAACATCTGCATTCTTCTCTAAATTTATATTGCCACTTAGGTCTCCAGTGCCCATTATGATGGTGCAGCTAAAAGTCACTGTAGGAGCATTGATCCAAACATAAAACCAGCAGTTTCATATACATTTAGCATCTGACCTCTTCCCTCATTTGCGCATTAATCAGTACCAGACACATCTGAGCATCCTGCTACAGGAGGTGATTCGACTTTCACAAATTTCCCTAAGAGCAGAAGCATCGTCATGGACAATTTCAAGGAAATAATTATGGTCTAGACAGACTTATGACTTCTAAAGACCTAATCCAAAGCACATTAATGTCAGTGGAAGGACTCCCATTGACATCAAAGGCCTCTGGATCAATCCCCAACTGCTGTGGGAATGAATTCAGAGCAATAATGATGGTGGACTAAATGCACACTTGCAGTTGAAATGTTACCACCCAGACCTTTTTATTCCTCAAATCAGATTAAAAAGTCATTTTCTGCTATTCCACAATTACTTCCAGATGCGCATCATCTCAAATGGCATTTTCATCCATCTGTATGAACCATAGAGATAGAGAAGTTCTACACTGCCTGAACTAATAATACAAATGAAAACCACAAGGGAAAATAATTTTTGAGGTGATGAAGTTCATGTCTTAAACACAGAGGGAGGAACCTTCACCTTCATTTATTCCTTCTAACTACTTTGGGGTAGAGCTGCCAGGCCCACCACTTCTTTATTTACTGCCACAGTAGATTTCTTCTAATTAAATTTACAATAGTTTTGCTCTAGTCCCCTAAACAGAACAAAAGAATAAACATAAACCACTGTTAGCCTCAAACTTGGCAGCGCAGAAACTGTCAGAAACGTCAACTTCATGCACTCTCTACTTAATAACAGCTCTGCTGTCCCTTCTGTCCTCTAAAACATCTATTTACGTGACAAATCATTTGAAGCGTCGCTCTTCTCTGACCATGTCAAACTGGTTGCGCTCCCGGAGCAGTCGACATTTTAGACTGTAAAACGAAACGCCAACGTTGTGTGCGAGGGGCAACCCATCCCAGGTTTTGCAGGGTCCCACTCAGCCCAGCGCCGTGAGGGATCAGCCCCCAGCCCCCAGCACGGCTCTGGAACACGTGCTACGGGAATCCCGCAGCTTTTAGTCCCTCCTCTCGCCACGCTTGGGGTCAGGCAGGTTCAGCCATCCCCTATTCATGGTGACAGGACCACGCTACGGACCTGGTTGAACTCTGCCTGACCAAAGCGGTTTTAGGAAGTTTGAGAACTTCCTTTAGGAAATGATATGCAACTTTTTTTTTTTTTTTGTCAAATATCGCACATTTCCTACCCCAATTCCATCCTTCCTTTCCTAATGCATATCTGATCTATTACCTCAGCCTCTGTACCCTTCTCTGCACTTCAGAAAACAAGATATTTTTTCCTCCTTTTGCAGTTTATTATTACCCTAAATCAGGGCCATCAAAGAACCACACTCTGGCGTTCACCCTTCAGCTGCCAGACACAGGAACTCCTCAGGAGACCACCTTCTAATCTGGTGCTGTTCCAACATTTTCTTCCATGAAAAATTAATTCAGTATATTTTCATACACCAGACACTGATAAGCCTCTCAGCTTACTCTAAAAACAATTTTTCAAGACGCACCAAAAGCAGCAACGAACTTGGGCCATGATCTGGCACCACCTTTTGCATGAGTTCACACTCCAGCGCACGTTGTTATCAGAAGCGTGCGAGAACATTGCACCTGGAATACACGGACTGAAAAGGTGCGAGCGCTTCAATTTAAATTGACTGCCTTTCATTAGTTTGACACCGATAAACAAACTATTTCATCAGTTCTCAAGGGCAGCAGGTTACCCATGGGAATGCTATGTGCAAACCCCCTTGTGCATTAAAATACGCTTAAATTATGTTAAAAGGGAACTGCCCTAGCAAACAAAAATTATTCAGGGAACTAACACATTTGAGAACATTAAATTATCAAGATTATAATTTCAGGGATACAAACTTCTTCAGCACCAAACCATGACATTACTGCCATTATTTTTTCCATAGTTACATTCTACCAGTGTGAATAAACACAGCAGGTAACACCAGACCCTCCAACAAGGTAAAAATGAGAAAGTACCTTTGCTGGTAATACTGAACTTCACCTGCCAGGGAAATCTTGTCTTGCCTTTACATGCACCTCTAATGTCATTCCTCTCCCCCTACTTCGACCTCAGCTCTTTCTGATTTTTAATGCCTTTTCAACACATTGAAGGCCAAATTCAGTTTGGCCAGCTGGAGGCTGCTCCAGGTCACAGGAGATGACACAGAACTACACATCACTTTTGTAACTGAATACGTAGTTTAGACAATTTGCTGGATTTTAAAAGGGTACATTAGCTTTGCTGGGGTGCATTAGGTAAGATAAGACAGCCCTCTTTTCTCTATTAATATATTACAAATGTAACCAAACATCTCCTAGGTCAATGACTCAACGCAAACTTACACGCTGCGAAAGAATCCGTGTAACCAGACGAACACATTAAGTCTACTTTTACCCCAGTACAACAAATTGTGGTATTATTTTTACAATGAGAAATGGGGAAAATTTCAGTACCAGCTTTTAAAAAATTATTTTGAATACTAGTATAACTCGTTTGAGAGGCATGAATGCACATGACACTGCAGTGATGATTCCCTATTAGATACTTTCCTACAGAGCAAGAGAAAGCATTGGCTTCTAATGTTGCCATCCCCCACAGTTCACATCTATCAATTAAAATAAAGTCAATTTATTAATATCAATACTCTATCAGTTAAAATAAAGTCAGAGAAAACATTCTGGTGTTCAGCTCCACATCCAAGGAGGATAGTACCCACGTATCAAGCAATGCAGTTACTTCAGGAAAACTTGTCTTTAGCCAGAGTGGCAAAGGCAAGATTTAAATTTATGGCATGACTAAGAAACAGGCCCCTCATTTCCCCCGTCCTTCAGACCACAGCCCTTGGGGCACAGGTGACTTACGGCAGATGAAGGCATATAAGTGACCATCAGGACTATTGCTCCAACCATCACTTTGACATCGGGGGATGGAAGATGGTGAAGTAAAAACTAATTTCCTCGTAAGCCAGGGGAACTCCTTCCCCATTCTGTTACTACTATCCAGAAAACTATGAGAGACCCCACTGCTCTCCTCTTCTTCATTCCGCATTCCTGCAGTGTTTTAGGATATTACTGAGTCTTTCAAGACTCTCCCTCGACTCAAATCTTAGAAATACGTGTTTGTGGTACATAAATATTTGTTTATGCAAATATATTTTAATTCAAACATTTAATCTTGCCAGGTAAACATGAAAAAGGTAGTTCTGATGTACTTTTCACAGAAGACTTAGCTCACGGTTTTAGTTTCCTGTTTTTATTAGCCTATCTCACTTGACAAAAACATTAACACATCTTGAAAAGCACATTTTATTTTCTGGTTTCTCAAGAAAACACTTTGTCGCTACCACCTCATTAGAGGCATCAGCTTTTAATTGGAACAAGTTTTAAATTGAAAGAAGCGATTGAAAAAACCGTGCTGATGTGCCACCACAGTACTTTAAATGCCCGCTTGCTCATATCTAGAGTTGTTTTTATGGCAAATATCAATATGCAATTAGAAAGAGACAATGTAAGTAGTGCTGGGCCTCCGCAGAGCTCTCTCTCAGCGTTTGTACGCTCCTCTCTTGTTTATGCTGCCAGGGTCTATCAAACAACTCTCACGTTGACACAATCAAGCAACCAAAATGAATGGCTGTAAATACAGCCAAAGCAAGAGATAACAATGAGCAGAACAAGGCAGCCCCCATTCGAGGACGAAACAGCATTTTTGAGTGAGCAGTATGTGACTGACCCGCCGGGTTGCTGTGATTTATTCTCCAGGCCCTGCAGCCATTCTCAGCCCTGGGCCTTTGCTACCACAGACACGAGCCTTCCTCAAATCTGCCCTCCCCTACCTCCCACCAATGCTCCGAGCTCTTACTTGGGAAAATGAACTACCGTTGCCCTTCGTTGAAATCCTTCCCACCCCTGCTTGGAGAGAATCGTTAGCACTAACAGACAGTTTAACCAAGCGAGCTTTCCAGTCTCCAGCCCATCTACCTGCTGCCTGTGATGCTCCAGTGGCCAAAGAGCAGATCTTGAAAACCAGAGACAACGGGAGGAAAAAAACAAAAAAAAAAACCCAACAAAAAAGGAGTGTTTATTTTGTCTAAATTCTGAGTATTGTTCTGTTCTAGAACTGCACTCTCTTGGCCTGATACCAAAGGACAAAAAGCAGACGCCCATTACACATTAAGACAATCAAGTGGTTCAAAATAGAGGGATAGCACTGGCTTTGGTTCAAACATTTAACAGAAATGCCACATTTCGTTAAAAAAGCACTACTTTGAGTGGAGGGACAAACCTCTTACCTTTTGTAGCTATTCGAACACACTGAGTTTTGGTTTCCTGTTGAGGAGGGAAAAGGAAAGAGAACAGTCAGAACAGGTTGCTTTTTCCTGCCCTCCCCACTCCATAAATTCATCCCAGATCTGCAGATCAGCCGGGGCAACCCAGCAGGGCTCCAGGCTTACCAGGGGAGGAGGCTGGGTGATTTTTGCCTTTACAAACTGTGGATTAAATCTAAACATTCATCTGTACTATCCAGGATAACGATGGGGAGAAAAGGTGCAGGATGGCCTAAACATAGCAAATATTCCTAATTTTCAAATCAAACGGGAATCGTGCCATAAGAACACAGTTAGGGGTTGCAGAGGAAGAAAAGGGGAGGACAGGTGGCTCCTATCTATGTATGTCCTGACACAGAAACCCCAAGCCAGTGCCCAACCTCCGGCAGCTCTGTGCAGCACAAAGGTACATTTGCCCAGAGCCCTCCCCAAACTTGGGCCTTGCTGCATCCTGCGAGTGGTGAGCAGGCACCTGCAGCTCCTCCTGCTTCTGAGGGGGGAACCAGCACAGAAGCAGCCCAGCTATTTTATTTTGAAATACGTATTCTCAATATGCATTTAAAATGTATTATTTCAAAATATGTATTTTATCTCCCCCCCGCTCCCCTTCAGAAGTTTGGCCAGCAATTGAAACGAATGAAGGGAGAAATGACTGGGTTATGCACAGCTTGACCAGACGAGGGTCAGTCACAAATGGATTTTCTGGCCTTTTTGTACAAAGTGCAGTGATTTTAAAGGCAAACGTATTGACACAGCACAAGGTTGCGTGAGAGGATGCGGCTGCCGTTGTATGAGATCACTCTAAACAACATTAGCATGTAATTAGAAAATAGAATAATGACAGTTTCATGCTCTGAAATGCGCTGCCTCCCGTCCTGCTCCCCCAGCGCTCCATCCCCGGGGACCTGGCTCCTCCCGAGACTCCCCAGCGCCAGGTACAAGACATGGATGCTGTTCTGTAAACGCAGCTCGTAAAGAGGGAGAGAATCCGTAAGCCGGGGCTTCCCCTCAGGCTTCCAGAAAGATGATTTTTTCAATCCAAACGCAAGCCCTGCAAATCTTATCGATATAATCTCACCTAATTAGCATTCTCCCCGCTTCCTTGCCCACTTTTGTCCCAAATGCCTGCAAAGGTCACAGAGAAACCCTCATCCCGACTCTACAGAGTGTCTCAGAGCATCCTTTACTTCCCCTCGACTCTTTTGGTGACCCCACTAATTTATAGTAAAGCCCTTGTTTAAACAATCTGCAGCTCAGAGGTTATCTTACAGCCACTAGATCTCTGTCCCAGCAGAATGCAGTGCAACCCCCCCAAAACCTCCCCTCAACTCCCTCTAGGAACAGAAATCTGATCCAAAGTTTTAAATTATGGCACAGAAAACCATTTTAGGATTAAAACTCTCGCACAAACTGAAATACAGTTAAAGTAAAAAATAATGTGTTCTTCCCTCATCTTCTACTT
>JAOXJK010000023.1:65523977-65546612 GCA_025774025.1 Xenus cinereus | reverse complement strand
CTCTTAAACACATCCAGGGATGGTGACTCAACCCCCTCCCTGGGCAGCCTATTCCAATGCCCGACCACTCTTTCTGTGAAAAATTCTTTCCTAATCTACACCAATTCTTTATTTCTTCCCAATTAAGGTAAGTTCAACTGTCTTGTCAATGAAACTTCATCGAGAGCATTTTAAAGAGGAATCATAGAATATCTTGAGTTGGAAGGGACCTGTGATGATCATCAAGTCCAACTCCCAAGTTGTTAAAACAACACTTTAGTCTGATGGGTGGCTTTCAAACAGTTAACAGATACCATATACTGTAACCTGCAACAGAAATTATTGTTCAAATGTATTTGCTGAAGAGGTTTTAGGTCTTGAATAGAGTCTTTAAGCACTGAAATCAATATTGAAATATAAATTTACAGAATTAAATGAATTTTCAAATACTACACCAAATAGTGTGAAGAAGCCCTCACCTAACACCACCACGTGTTTCTTGTCGCCTGTGTTGGCACATTTTTTTTGAGCGACTGGGAAGCCACCCCTGTTGCTCTTGTGAGAGAGAGATTGAGTATGTCTCGCGCTACATGGACAGTTTGGGCTGTATATGCAGGGTGACAGCTGTAATACTTTTAAAGCTACCTGTTTGGGGCTAATTAATACATTCATAGAAGACAACTTCCACCCTTCAGGACACACACTGCAGCACACAAAGCCATTTCCATCCACCCGTCTAGACTGGCCTGGGACGTAATTTCCATAAGCGCATTTACGCCTACCGTCTTCATCCGTCTGGATAATGGTCTCCTCGCTCTCCTTCCTCCCCTCGGGGTTGGTTAAGATCATTTTGAGGCTGACATTGGTGTAGGGAGGCAGGTGATCCACGACGTGCTGGGGCGCTTTGGGGTCCATGTCCAAGCAGTCCGCCTTGCTCTCGTTGTGCCCGCAGAAGTAGTGGTAGCATATCGTGACGTTGAAGGTGTGGCACCGAGTGATGTTGTAGCCCAGGGACTCCCAGTCCACCGCGATGTGTCTGGCCTGGATCTCAGCAATCTTCAGTGTTTTCGGGGTTCTCATAGGCTCTAGAAAACAGAACATAATGAAGAAAAACATCGTTAACGTTCTTCATCCTTGCACTGAACTGTGTAACTGGTGGATGACGCCTCCAGGAACGTGAAAGCAAAGGAGATACCCAACAAACACAGACTTATTACTGGAAGATCTATCGTTCTTTGTACAAGTACCCTGAAGGGAAAAAACCTGCCAGTCTCTGTTTTTTTCACTTCATTCTTCTCCCGTCTCTCTTTGCAAGTTTCAATCAGTGATTAAGACTCGGTAATGGTGAGAAAAAGAACTGTTAATTAATAGTGCTACAATTCAAAGCAACTGAGAATACGGCAGCAGATGCAAGAAGAGTGACCAGGAGGCCACCCAGCTGCCACTGCTGGCTTCCCTTCTTGACTTCCCCATCACCTTTTTTTTTTTTTTTTACCTGCACAAATTAGATAATACGTCATAGTGGTGAAGAGTCAACATTCACCACTATGATTTATCACACCACCAAACAATGCTGTAAACTAATTAGACTAATTACCTTACTAAGCTAGCAGTTATAAAGATGATGCAGATATTAATTAGTGTTTATTATTTTAGTAATGAAACTATTCATTCCAGTAATGGAACTATTCATTCAAGCAAAAACCCCTCAGCAATATTATCAAAAGTACTTTTGGATATTCCCATTGTACCCGGCTTCTTTCGGCTCCCCAAGCCTTTGCTGGGACGCGGTGTCTGACCCGGTCCCCGAGCTCGGCTGCTCTCACACCAGCTCTTCCACCAGCAGAAGACAGGATGCTCCCCAAGCTGCCATCAATCTTTCATCCTCTCTCCAGTGCGTCCATTCCTCATGCAAGACTAACTTTTATCGTTGAACTTAATTAAAACAATCACACAATGAAAACCATGACCATGACTACATATACTAGAGTTTCACTGGAAATATACACCAGGGGGATCTTTATACCCTGCCAATACATCCTTCCTCACCAGGGAGGCTAAAGCCTGCTGTAGGTACGGCTCCAGCTCGCGTCCTTGCTGGTGTAAGGTCAAACCAGTTGAGATTATTCAAGGAAGTGAAGCACGGGATTTCTCTGTCTGGGCACAAGAAGTTCTTTGTAACTTGCATTTGTGAAACGAGAGTCCCAACCAGGCCAACAGCCAGCCAAGCGCACAGATGGTGGATCGAAAGAAGGAAATGTGAATCAGCCCAATCTATTCGGCACGCGGTTTTGCCAGACAAACTGCAAACATTTAGTTTCAAACATCAAAACAACCAAATTCTAAATATAACATAAAGGTATTCCTAGTAACAGGATGAGTGTTAAGGATTAAAAATTGTGCCTATTTGTTTCCATGACCTATCCTTCCCCTCCTGGATTTTGAACAAGCCTGTTCCCTCTGCCCTTAAGCACCGATTTATCACATATATGGCAAAAAATACAAGGGAATAAGTAGACTTCCCGGGCAGTAGCTTTCTGAACTCATTGTACGCTGTGACAATAGAGATCTGAAGCTGAGCGATAGCATTGAAACGGTCCTTGAGAGATAAGAGACTTTAAGAGGAGAAGGGAAAAAAAGGGGTTTTATAGAGTAAACAATGTCTGGTGCTGTAGCGAGTACAGACAGGGGTGAGGCAGTCATTAGAAGAGAAAAAAGAAAGCAGCAGCACAGTCCATCTACTGAAGGAGGCGGTAAGAGTCCTCAAAGAATCCGTATTTCCTTGGCTACTGCAAGCACTTAGAAAAAACCCAAACACTCCGGTGTCACAGAAGAAGAGAACTGCTAAAAGAGGAAAAAAAAAAATACTATCATCAGCCTTTTTCTCATGACAGTGAAAAACCCAGTTATACAGACTCTGATTTACTGTTTGAGGCCTAAAAAGAGTAAACATATCCTTCACCGAGGAAGTTTGGCATTATAGGCTTATTTTTCCTTCTAAAATGGAATGATTCTTCCATTTAAAAAATTTCCCCTTTAATCCCTGTTGTCCCTTCAACCACCCAAAGACAAATTCAAACCTGAATTTAAAATTTATGGGAGCCTCTAAAATAAACACACCATAATACGTGTTGTCTGGCCACGAAGGTTGATACTATTAATGTCCAAAGCCGACTAATCGGGAGCAGAAAATGCACTCGATTTTCATGTTGATTCTTTCACGACGAGACTAAAACTGCGTTCACACTATGCTGTTTGGTGCTTTCAAAAAAGAAGAAAAAAAAAATAAAAGCTTTGCTAATCTTAAAGAAAAATTATTTTACAATTCTATGCAAATTTTACAAACGTGTCACAGTATCAGAGGAGATACTGAAAATCATCCTTTATTCACCTGTCAAAAAGGAAAGAATGAAAGACAGAGTGCGATCTCGCTTTCTCACAACTATTGCCTTCTTTGGCAGAAATTAAACAACTTCTGCAATATTGAGATGGTAATTAAAGTCTGCAGAGTCTCTCAACAGCTTTGGTAAAGTCTGCCAACTGTCCCACTGCTCCTAAAATGATGCTTTAAAAAACACAATTTTACTCTTGCTTCTGGGCAACATTTGTCTCGGGGATCTCTAGAGGTAAAGACCAATTGTTTTAAACTACCACACCACAAAGGCTCCATCTGCAACACCTCCGTAGAAAGCAATCTTCGAATAATTATTTTTCTCAGATAAAACACTATAGAATTTTTGAGTAGGCTTCCCAAAAATCTCAGCATCTCATTAAGAATAACTTTGTTCTCGATGGGGGCAAAAAGAAATGCTCATCTGCTGTTTTTCCCTTTCCCCATCACACTTTAAGGTTTGCATTTTACCAAAACATTTCCTTGATCCTACTGGGATTCAATTTCTGCATTCTCTTCTGATCTCCGGATAGGTTTTCAGTTCGAGTAATCCCAATAAATCAGTTTACATCTTGTCTTCCCAGTTGTTGTTTTCCCACCTTTCCCGTCTTTCGGTCACATCTAGAACTTTTATCCAAAACATACATGGACATTCAAGCCCATGACTTCTCCCTTCTTCCTTGAATTAATGCCTTGTTCAAAGCTATAAAGTGATTTACTGTCAGGGCCCTACAAGAACCGAAGGGTACCCAGCTCCCAGGTCACCAGTGCTCACCAGACAGCACCAGTACACAGCACCGGTTCAGAGAGCTCATCTACAGTTTATTTGCCAGGGCTTCTACAGAAATGCTAACTCTACTCCACAACTCTAGTTCTACTTTAAAAAGAGTTTTTTTGGCAGATTTTCTTAGAACAAGCTTGGAAAAGCATAACAGCGCCCAGACACCGAGTGAATATCTGAGCATAAGGACAAGTGATTTGAAAAGCAATAGTTTGGTTTATTCATTTTGAAAGATTTGTTGATTGAGAGCTTGAAATTTGAGTGAAACAGCTTTTTTTTTTTTGCATTAAATCTTGTATTTAAAATTAAAATTTTGGGCAGGGGGTATTCATAATTTATTTTTTCAAGCCTTTTTCTCCAGCAGAAAATACATTTAAGACCGGATGAGGTTCCTTGTGGCGACAGCAGAAAGCACTCGGGGCTTCTGCTGCTGCAGGAAATTCAGTATCTTGTGACTGTATCAAGCTCTTAAACGTGAACATCCTGACTGGCAGAGCCATGTCTTTGACAGAAACACAGCAAGAAGGCTCATGGAGGATTTAGTGGTGGTGGTTGACCTTTAGACCCCTCTGCTGATGGCACAGTCCCTTCTGCCAGACCCTTCCTTCGGCTGCTCCAGATGGACCTCCAGCCCCTTCCCGCCTCTGCTGATGGCCAGCTTCTCTCCTCCACGCCTGGCGATGCCCAGCTCCCTTATCTTCCTCCTCCTCACCCTCCCTTTAGCTCTTGGCAAACCACTACTACGCTGACTCAGCTCCATCATCTGATCCGACTGTTCTTACTCTTCCTGAACCCATTAAAACCAGAGGCATTGGGAGAATCTCAAACAGGAAAACCAGAATAACAGAAGAGTTCTCCATACTTATACAGATTATAAATCCTCATTCCTCATCCAGAAACTGCATTAAGGAAAAGAATCACATTCACGTGGCGCTCCCTCGCAACAATTTATGGATCAAGGAGATTTAACCCAACTTTATGGGATAAAATAAAGAACAGCTTTAGTAATTCTCCAAAGGTTAATAACCCAGGGATAGATGGCAAAAGAGACAGAACCTGTTGACCCCACACCACCTCTCATCTGCAGGATGATTTAATAAGACGCTCCAGATAACAGATAAAATGAAATTCAATTTCTCTAGTGCTTGATAAGCAACATGTGATACTGTGGGTCAATATGGGAGGCTTTTTGCAGAGATTATCTTCACTTGCGCAGAGACGGCAGGGAAAACAAAAGCCCTCACAGCTGTGGATGCAGCAAGGTGAGAGCACGCCTTTCCTCAGGGCCCATTTTTAATAATAATACATATTAGCAACCAGAGACAAACAGATGTCCCAACGTTGTGACAAAAATCCCACCAAACGAGGTTGGCAAAGCATGACTAGTCCTTCCCTTTTGCTGCCTTTCCTCAGAAATCCTAAATGTTGATTACGAGACGCAATTTCACCTCCGTTTACGTGGCAGGGGAGGGGGAATCAGATCTTCTGAGCAGCAGACACATTTTTTTGCGTGAAATGTGAAACAATCAGACAAACATCTCAGATAAAGATGGCGCTTCTCGAAGCCCCCCGCATAGTCTCTCTGTACCGCCTGTGTACACAATCCTTTAACTGGGGATCGCTTTCGGATCCCTCCCTCCTCCCTTGAACCCCTCCTGCAGTGGCATCACACGGAGGAGCTGACTTCAGGTTTCTGCTTTAACCACACTGACTGAAATTCTTCTCAGGTTTAAGAGTGACCCAGGTCGCCTTCGCTGGTGACTCCAGAGGCGAAAACTACCGGACTCGGAGGGCGAGATAACGCATAAATTTGCATAAGGTTCGAGGCAACTGCGGAGAGATGTGGGGCTTATATTAAATAAAAACTCTGACATATAAAAGCCAATGTATGACAATTATTAAAGAAGTAAAGCAAATTTGGTTTAAGTTAGTCACCCTGTAATTTAAAACACGGTGTTTCTTACAGAGGCTCCTTTAATTACCTTGCCCTTACTTTTTAAAACAAGAATGACGTAGGAAAAAAATGTCCTCGTTTTTCTGCTAATATTCTCAGCCTGAACAGCCACTGGAATTCCCCAGCCTTTTCTTTATGAGAACATGAGCCTCTCTGTCCTGTGGCTTCTCCTGACCTTTCCAGGATAGGTCTCTCCTTGGCATGTGGGAAATAAAAGAGGATTATTCTGAGATGTCACTCTGGCTCCTGCTGCTTCCTCGGTTCACGCGAGGTCCTACAAAAACAAAATGTTCCCAAAACTCAAAAAAAAAAAAAAAAAAAAGTTACAATCCTGCTGCTGTAAAGAATTCTTCTAAAAAGATCCCTGATAAGAGCACGGAGGAATGATACGAGTGCCAAGCACTGGAGGAAGTACAGCCCAAAGCAGAATAGCTGCAAAATGTGCAGTAAGAAAACAAGAAACAAAGGTTCCTCATGGGCTTGTTTTGGGTGCGTTACTGTTAATTACTTTTGCAATTAGTGAGTGATGAATCATGCAGAAAGGTTTTATATAGATACTAAGTTCATTCACATCGTAAACTCGGTTAAGATTGCTATATGTAAGTTTATCACTCATTGAAAGGACAGGAGCTACATATTTCAAGAAATAACCCAGGTCCGGGCTCGCGGGATGCGTGTGGACGGTGCCCACTCCTGTGGGTGACCTGCTGCCCGGCACGGGAGCGTCCTGTAACTCAGTTATGGACAAAGCTAAGAAAAACCCCCAGGTGATGTGAGCTGTCCTAGAACATCCATGATGAAACCCCTGTGCTTCAAAGATCGTGAATCCACAAATCCAGAAGAATTTAGGTCAAACTAAGTCCCAATAACTCCATTATTTAACAGTATGATGACAGCGCAGGAAGACTCAATTTGTTCAGACATCCCAAGAATGCCACGCATTTCAGTCTGGTTTCCTTGAACCAGTCCGTCTTTTAGGACAGGATCATTCTTGTAAATTCCATTCAAGTTCTTTGCCTGTAATTCTGGCAGATCTTGGCCTTTTTTAAGTAGAGTTAAAGGCCAGCTTAGAGTTAAAGGCAAAAATCAATTAATAGCGCTGGCCTCAATCCTTTAACAACCACTTAATGATAGTTCTCGAAGCACTTACCTTCAGTCGGGGACTATTTTCTACCTACTTATGAGCATCCAGGCCAAACCCACGCCACGTCATGTTACCAACAGGATCAATATAGACATATATTGCATACATTATATACACATACATATTCCCACAATAAAAATCGAAGGGATTACTGGGTATCTCCTTTCTCAGAGGTGTAACGCATCCAGAATACAAAACAAATATAGATGCAAACACAAAAAGAACCCACTTTGTGTACATTAGTAGCTCCATCTATTCATCATAAGAAATATGAACCCACAATAAATGAAACAATGGCATTTATACTGTACTAGCACTACAGATTTATTTTGTTATAATGCAATTGCGTGAAAATCTATGCACTTTTTCCTCTGTTCACTTCATCTAGCGTCTGACTTATTAAACCAGCTTACAAATCTCTTATTGACCACAGACCTCGGGGAGCTGAAGAAAACACCTGAATTATTACACAGATAATCAGCTGTACTGTACTAGTTTCAGTAGCAATGAAAGGACATTCAATTTATTTTGGGAGTATCTTTTTGGGTGCAAAATGTAACCGTCCCTGCTTCAGGAGTATGGTAGAGAGATGAACATAACTGCACTACTGACAATTATTTGCCCATTCCCTCTTGACAGTATGTTTATTCTCTTGCCTCTGTGCATGATTAACAGTTTGTGGATCCTTAGCATGTAATCAATAGCTGTGAAGTCCTGTATTAGCTTTAGAGATTAGACATCCCTTGATAATAAATTCCATTGATTCCTCCAGTTTAGCTTAGCTGCAGAAATCCTCCTTTTTTTTTTTTTTCCCCCCTTATTTTTTTACCTTTCTCCTCTGAGTTTAAATTAAAAGGAGATCTATAGTCTACAAGGAGAGAGGAAAAGCTGGCATGAGCTCTGTCAGCTCATTCCTCCAGATGAACCAAACTTCTCTGGTGGGGTAAAACAGGAATCAGGATGTCAACAAACAACAGACTGTGAGAGTAAAGACAGGGAAGGCTTGGCATTACAAAATTCCTAGAAAACCTGCCCAGGACTGCAATGGTGACATTTAATTGTGTAAAGTCAATGACAAAGTTAATAGTCATGGGGGAAAAATGAACCTTTGACTTTCATATTAGTGTCATGGATGTATTAAATCATAATGGAAGGCTCATCGCCTAAATCAATAACAATTATAGCATAAAGAATATATTTTAAAAGAATATATAATAGGTATTTACACACACACATGCTTTTTTACCCACTTTAACAGCGAACCTAACCATTCAACATTATGAAGAAAATATTTACAAATATTTAGTTAAATATAAATCAGCAGTTTGCTGAGATGATTCATTTTTCATTTCTCTCCAATGCACATTCTTAAACATCTTCTTACGGTTTTGTTTACAATGAATATATTTGGGAGCTTAGGATGTTATGAGTATTACACAAAAGGCCTAAGTTGGAGTAGTGTGGATAAGAAAAACAAGAGTTTTCTATGGAAATCATTAAAGCTTCAGTTCCTTTTCTCCTGTATTTAAAAATTTCAGTCCTTCAAGCTAGGAAAAATAAATATCACCATTTGAAATAAACGTGGAACACAGTCTGTAATAAACAAATATTAAGCACAAAAGAAAGACTCAGACTGTGAATAAATTCAGGACCACGTTCACCTTTGATGACTAAGAACTGAAAACTGCAGGCAGTAATTATGATACCCACTTAAAAATTTTACATATACACATCTATTCACACACAGCCACTTGTGCACATATCACACATCTGCTGTATGTCTCTTGTCCTGGCAGTGAAAAAATCCTGGTATTTATCTTTTTTCTTTTTTTTTTTTTTAAACTCCAAACAACCAAAATTGTAGCTTCTGTCGTACAGAAAAGTTTTCCTTAAGCACCTGGAAATTTTTATTGTAAATTGGCTTAGTTTTCTTCATTGGCTTAGCAAAGTTAAGAACTCAAGTTGAAAATATAAGCGAGCTTGTTTTCTTCATCAATGCAGACAGAAATAACGCAGGTGAGCAAAGAAGAATTCCTCTGACATTAAAATCTTGAAGAAAATCAGAAACCATTTTCAAAGGTACTCAGAACTCTGCAAATGCTGGTAAGGTGCCAACAGGCAAATTATTTTTTAAGTTAAACACCTGATTACCATGAATTTTTACCACCTTTGCATTTTGATGAAATTTCATTAGCTAAGTCACTCAGCCACCTGCGAAAACCCGACTAAATATCACTAAAAAAACCCCACAATTGGTCAATGACCAATCCCCAGTAACTTTCAATAGTTGTTCCAGTTTAAAGAATCTTTTTACGTGCCTCCAGCAGACCTTAAGCTGGTGTTTCTTTACAGGTATTTTACACAACAAAAAAGCTTCCCCTGCATTTTCAGCGAGCTCCCGACCGCTCCGCCCTGAAACAGGGTCCCTGCGACAAAGGATGCAAAAGCAGCAGAAAAGCCTTGCTGGCAAAGCTGGAGAAGTGCCTTCTCAAGCAGGCTGTGAAATCTAAAGAATGTATTTCCATTTAACATTTAGCTGCATAAAACCCCCTAAAGAAATTGCCCTGCTGCTTTACTTCCAGCCAGCAAGTGTTTCTCAGAGCTATTGTTTCCTGCCTAAGCAGAAACTTGGAAAATACAGAATAACTCACCCTGCAAGTAAAAGGAGGCCATTTATTTTTAAAACAATTTTCGCTTTGCAAACTTCCTCCTGAAAACTTCTGGTTTATTCCATGATCCCAAAAACCAAAAATAAATGCTCCTGAAAAATGATCCCAGAGTATTTTGAGTGGAGAGCAAAGCTGGACGAGTGGTAAGAGGAAGAGGTGGCGAACCTAGTGGCTCACTGGAAGCACCAAAAGAAACACAATTTTAGATGCTGTTGGTAATACCTTATACTCCTTTTAAAAGGAGGCGTTTTTATAAAAAGTGATTAATTAATGAGCAATTGATCTCCCTTTATACAGAACAGATGGTGTTGTTAAATGCAGACCCAACAAACCTACTTTCTGTCCACATGCAAAGGTAAAGGATTAGCTCTGGGCTCGGGGGGAGAGTGGCCACTCCTTACGGTGTGTTTTCTTATTCCAGGTACCCACCTAGAGACCTACCTCGTTCGAGCTGTCATGCATATTCCATAATTTTACAATGCTCTGACTTTCAAAAAGCTCTTGTTTCAAAAAGCAGAGATTTGTCTTGTCTTCAGCACCTGCCGAGGGGCTGCTCCAACAGGGAACTGCTGGAGAAGGTACAGCAAAGGGCTACGAAGATGAGGAGCGTGATGCGTGGAGCATCTCTCTGATGAGGAAAGGCTGAGAGATCTGAATCTGTTCAGCTTGGAGAAGAGAAGACTGAGAGGGGATCTCATCAAAGCTTATCAATATCTAAAGGGCAGGTGTCAGGAGGATGGGGCCAGACTCTTCTCAGTGGTGCCCAGGGACAGGACAAGAGGGAACGGGCACAAACTTCAACATCAGAAGTTCCACCTAAACATGAGGAGGAACTTCTTTGCTGTGAGGGTGGCAGAGCCCTGGGAGAGGCTGCCCAGAGAGGTGGTGGAGTCTCCTTCTCTGGAGACATTCCAAACCCACCTGGACAAGTTCCTGTGTAACCTGTTCTATTAGACCTGCTCTGGCAGGGGGTTGGACTAGATGATCTCCAGAGGTCCCTTCCAACCCCATATGATTCTATGATCTGGAAGCAACACTAAAGCCACGACAAAGTAAATTGTGTTTCCTGGGGTTTTTTTCCCCTCCTCTGGCTGTGAGAACATACAGATCAATACTATTCAGCATGAGAATTCCGCGGCGAAATTTTCATTTGTTACAAACAGCAACAAAAGGGCCCCGAGCGTGCCCTGTCACTTCCAGTTTAGAAGGAAACGCACTAATAAACTCTTCCCCCTGGGTCATCTTTGACAATGGGCAATACTATGCCAGCTCTTATTAAAGGCAATTCGTATCAGTGCCCCAAAAATTTCCCTTAAAATTATCATCTTTTGTATCCATGTAGCAGGATGTCAGCTTTAAAGTGCCACTGAGATATAGGACCTGTCATTATGGTTAATTTTCAGCACAGTTTTAACACCAGGGTAGCTGATCCCTAAGGGTATGCTTTTTTGGCTAACAAGATTTATTTAGTGGTTATCCAGACAAACAAGAAAATATATTACTGTATATTGCTTTTCAAATATAACAGCAAGCAATAAATCCTAGTATAAAACATAAATCTTTGTTCTCTACCATGATGTCAAATATATAGAAATGTTTTTAGAAGATGAATATTTTTTTTCTTTTCTATTTTTTTTATTATCTATATAAAAATCGCTTACAATTTTGGGGCTTCCAATGCAAAAAGCACACAAAAAGTAAAATTAGCCTTAAAATATGAAACCTATACAGCTGTTGAATATATAACTATAGATATCAAGCTTATGTTTTGAGCCATAAGGATGGTATTCTCTATCAAATGACCCAAGCTTCTCAGCAGAAAAATATGCTGCACTGAAAAAGAGAGTACCATGAAGTTTGATATTGTTATCTCACTTCTTGAGAGAAATAGTGGTTTAAACACCATTTTATTGCTCTATTATAATAGAAAAAAAAAGAAAACCCAACTTCATTTATTGGATAAATATATCCATTGCCCTGCTTTTCTAACAACAAAGCAGAAAGTTTGTTTTCATGCTGTAACAGGACTAATTTCCTTGTTTTAGGGTGAACACCGTCTTGCACTTTGCTGGACAAAAGGCAGAATAAAAAAAAGCTGTTAACTATTGTCTAAATGCTCATACGGTCAGCAAAGCCCATTTTTATTGATGTTATATAGAAGCTGTAAAACCCAGTTGATCTCAACCAACTGGTCTCCCCAGGAAAAGGCCTCTCAAGCAAACACTAACTATTGTTGAGCATTTTCTATGTCGCTTTGATCTCTACAAGCCGAGGACAAGCCCCCTCTCCCTGTCCTGCCCCAGACGCGGTGGGTGACTCCCTGGTGCCAACTGACCAAGGAGCTGGTTCCCGGACCGAAGAGCCAAACGAGGCAGATTTTGTACCACTTCTCTTCCCCCCCCACTTCAAAATATATTTTATTAAGCCTCGTCACAACCAGGAATGAAATTTTGCAGGTGACATAATTAGGTAAGGAGAGATTTTATACCTTATCCCAGGCCAAACAGCAAGTGGCTTCTGGAAGAGAAAAGCAAACTCCTATATTCAATCATATCCTCTGCTGGTCAGATGATGTGCTTCCAGAACACAAAATGCATAAATAAATGGCCGACCAAAACTCACCACACGCAAACTACGGTTGCACCCCAGCAGGCTTCTGAATTAATTGCAACAAAAAAGAGTTTCAAGTAGAAAAAAAAAGTTTTTCATTTTCTTCCTCCTATTTCAGGGGTTGGAAACGATCACCATAATGCTCTCAGTCCTTGGCTAGGTACAAGTTTACAACTATTTTTATATACCTGTCTCCCAGGTAACAGCACAATGTATTATTATTTGCTGTACAACCAGTCTGCCCAACAGGCTTTAAAAGCCATGTTAACAAACTCCACTGGATTCTCTCCTGCCCGTAACAATATTTATGAAAAGTTGAGCAGTTTTCACCTTAAGTTCAACAAGCACCATCCACAGAAAAGCATCCAGGGAAGTTACACACATCCAGGCTCAGGGGTTTTACACACACATATTCTATGGAAAGCAACTGTAAAGAGTTTTGCAAATAATTTTCTCATTTTATGACAATTTCAGAAGCTTCACAGGGCCACGTTTGTATGACCATTTCAGATCAAGCCATCTGTAGGCTAAATACAAGGGTTAAGTAGCAAGCACTGGTATTACGAGCATTTAAATGGATAAAACGAAAAGGATTAAAACTTTACCTCGAACAATGAGTTGAGCAAAATTCGACACTCCAGAACCTCTCTCTGACTGAGTGACACAGCGGTATAAATCCTGGTCGGTTTTTGTCACCTCTTGCAACTTAAAGGTAGCAGCAAATCTTCTGTGATTGATGTTTTTAGTCTGAGCAACTGGAATATCTTCCCCATTTCTCCTCTGAAAAGAAGAGAGACCGAGGCAGAGTTATCTCCTAAGAACACAAAGACATTTATCGCGACCGTCATACAAAGAGCACATAAAACCAACCGCATTCGCCCATTGCCGTGGTAGAAGAGCTGAGCGCTGAGGTCCCACCAAGAACAAAGCAGGACTCAAAAGCATTTCAGAACTCACTTTTGGGGTAAAAAGCATCAGGTTTTTGCCATAAAACATGACCAGGACATACCCAACTGCTGTTGCTTCATAGCTGGAACCACAGGAGAGCCCAGCAGTAGCAGCTCTACTCCCCTAAGAAAATTCATTCAACTTCAAATAAAATTGTAACAGATACACTGGGTGTATTGTAAGAAATATTTAAACAAACCTGGCATTGAGTCGTTTCATAGGTTTCCAACAGCTCTTTTTAAGCAACCAGCCAATATTTCCTTTTTAATGCTCCCTTTGATCTGCCCAATTTCAATACCTTCTAAATTTGTACCTTTGTTATACTAAGCACCACCTTTCTACCTAAAGCTAGTGGAAATAAAAAGGGGAGGGAAGGAAGCTGCTAAAAGGGGAATGATGTATATCTCATTTAAAGGAAGGAGTTTAAAGAGTTCTGAAAAAAATCATATCTGCCACAAATCACTGAAAAATTTAATCTGTCTGGAGCCGCGGGGCGGGGTGAGAGGTCAGCGAGGCAGAAACAGTTTGAGCTCTTTTGTGACCCTTTTTCCTTATTCCCACTCATACTAAATGCTCAATTTTTATTTTAATCGAAGAACAGATCCTCCATCAAAAGTTAGCATTAAAAAAAAAACCAGAAATATGCACCAAGTGAACAAATTATGACCCTGCTCTCCCCTGTGGCTCAACCACATGTTATTCGCCGTCAAGAACACAGTTTCTGAGCACTCAGCTTTACTCAGTCCATGGTGAGACATTTCCTCGTAACTCCATCACCTGCTCTGCTCGAGACGTCGCAAAACGTGACCTCCACGGTCATTTTTCAGCCCTAACCAACCCCTGGAATGAGAAACTTCATTGAGGTCTTAAACTCCGAGCTTTCTGTCTAACACAACCGAGCGCTACTGAGCCACAAAATTTAATAATAACCTGAAAACCTGTGGCAAAAATAGAGAGGGGAGAAAGAGGCAATGAGTTAACGCTGCATGTGTTGATTCGCCAGCCCCCTGTCTCCGGCAGGAGAACTTCATAATGCTCCAACGTTTCATTTTACACCTACCCTTTGTGATCTTTGCATAGTTTTGCCATAGACTGGCCAGGGGTTCAGCCCTGATGCAGACTCTCACTGCAACAAGTACTCATTTTAACTATTAATACGTTTAAACAGATGAATTTTAGCTTTATTGCACCAGTCAAAGCACCCTTCCCACACTTCACTGTGAGCCTTGGGGGAAAACAGCCATTTATACCAAACCTGGCAGATTTCAAGCTCTTGCAGTCGCTGGGATTCCAACTGCAAAGGCCACACCATCACCTGGATCTACAGCAGGTTTATTGGTATGACTCTTAGAATGGAATCATACAATAGTTTGGGTCGGAAGGGATCTTTAAAGGTCATCTAGTCCAACCCCCCTGCAATGAGCAGGGACATCTCGACTAGAACAGGTTACTCAGAGCCCCATCCAACCTGACCTTGAATGTTTCCAGGGATGGCACATCTACCATCTCTCTGGGCAACCTGTTCCAGGGTTTCACCACCCTCATCGTAAAAAACTTTTGGTGTAATCCACAAAGCTATGTGGTGCAATTGACACGCCTGAGGAACGGGATGCCATCCAGAGGGACCTGGAGGCGCTCAAGAAGTAGGTCCATGTGAACCTCACGAGGATCAACAAGACCAAGTACAGGGTCCTGCACTTGGGTTGGCACAACTCCCCAGTATCAGGCTGGGGGATGAATGGATTGATATTCGTTGTTGAAGTGAATATTGCCCGTGAGTTGCAAAAATCTAATAGATTTTTCAGAGGTATCCTTTCCATTGGCCGATGCCAGATAGAAGGAAAAACCCCTGACTAGTCCTTGGCCAATTTCGTTTCTCCAAGGAAAACCCCATCTTCCTCATCTCATGAAGACACCACCCGTTCCTGCCTCACGGCCACCCTTTTTCCCATGGCACCAGAAACTCGGGACCGGGGAAAGCCGGACCCATCGCAGCACAGCCGAGTCCTTGTCAGCTCCACAAGAATCTGGCTGCAATTAAGAAGAATTAAGGAATTTTGCTGACGCCTGCAGAGACGCCTACGACTGAAAGGCCCTTACTGAACTTCAGGGATCAACGAAATTATTAAATTCCAATATCCCACCAACGAGGGGTGATGTTAAAGGCCTTATTTCGATGCTTCTTAAGCTACACTAAAATTATGTTGTGGGAGGTGCGCCACCCGGCTCCTCTTTGCTGGCTTCTCCTGATAGCAAAAGCTAAATCCAAAAGCAGGATTTTCAACCTACTCCCTCCCCCTTCCCCGCGCCCAGTTTCAGCCAAAGGCTTCAGCTCTCTGGAATGATAACTTAATAGAAAACTTGGATACGCTGCCTTGAAGTAACCAAATTAAACAAACCTCATGGTACTTTCTTCCTCTGGTGCTTGTCCCTGCTCCCCCACGAAACACAAACTGGCCACGAAATTGTTAAAATGACCAAGCAGAAGGCGTATTGTTAAAAATTCTACAATAGCAGAGTCAACGAGTAACCCATGTAATGCTGGGAAAAATAAATATTAGAGAGTTTTCTAAAATTAAGGACTCCCTTCCCTAAGTTCCATCTGTGGCAGAGACACACGTCCAAGGTCGCTGCGTAAAATAATTTAGCCTCCCAAGCTCAGGACTTGCTGACTTCAGCTCGTCTGCAGGCTTCACGGAGAGAAACAGGGTGAATTGGCCTCCTACTTAAAATGAAATATTAATGCGCTTTCAGAGCAATTAATCAAAATAAAATTTAACAAGCTTTACTGTTCTGCTCCAACAACAAAACCTAGGATTTTCTTTGCTATTTACATTAGTGATTTCCTACCACTTTTTCTTACGAGGCTTAGAGTAGCTGCTCCAATTTCTCTGTATTAGGATTTGTTTCTCGGGAATCCAACTGCACAATTACATCTTCAAAGTCTATCTCCATGTACAGCTTACCCATTAAAATATTTTCCCCGTCATTAAAATGATGAAAAGTTGAAACAGAAGAGAGTTGTCACTTAAAAAATGGACGTTAAACAAAAAAAAATCCCCTGCATTCATTTTGGTGCGTGTCCCTTCCACCGACGAGCCATTAGCCAGTCAGAGTTCAGATGCACTGCCACGCTCTCTTAATTAAATTCTTCTTTTTAATGTCAGGGCATTACTACTGATTTTAAAGGAGAGGGAAGAAAGGCAGCAGTGCTCTCTGCTTATTAGAGTGTTCCTGGTACATACTGCTTCAATTTATGTCCTGCTCACACTGAACAGAGCTTGAAAATGCTGCTCAATTAGGTTTTAAAAACTCAATTTAAAATTAATGTGGAGTTATACTAATAGGTAATGGCTGTACCCTGTGCAATCCTTGGTTCCTCCAGTCCCTTGCTGTCTGATTTGATAACCCTGAATTGCTCATTTAGAGGAGGTCACCAGCAGGCAGCTCTCCTTTGGTGAAAATAACTCTGGGCTTCGCAAAGAACTACACTCTATAAACACTCGATTAAAAGAAACGTAAGCATGAGGAAAAACCTCCTAAATTCTGGCATTTCAGGCATTTAAAATTATGACCTTAAACAAGTCTCTATGACTTCAAGGTTATTTTTAATTTGATAGGAACATGATTTCATTAATTTTATTTTTTCAGGCAATGAAATGAGATCATCTATATTTTAAGCAAAGTCAACAGTAAAGTCTACGGAGCTTGAAAAACAATCGTAGGCAAATTAAGAATTAGCCTTAAATTTCTCTTTTCTGAATCATGAAAGAACTCAGGAATTTAATAAACAGTAATTGAAATTTTAGTGGATCTTCGAGAACCTGAATGGAACCTGAAGTGTCTAAACCCCAACATCCTATTTAATTGGTAGAATTTAAGTGCACTTTCAATTTTCTAATACAAAATTAAACTCTACCTGCATTTCTCTCTCAACTTTTCAGGTTGAAAGGTGGTGGTTTCTGCTTTTTTTTGTTCAAACTGCAATAAGATACAATAACTTTCTGTGGTGATGTTCCCTCTAAATTTTTCTGAATTCTTTTTTTTTTTTTCCCCATACCGCTGATTTTTATCAGCCTGGACAGCTCAACCTTACACATCCCTGACCCTTCCTTAGTGTAAACACCTTAAAATAAGTCCTCTCCACCGCTAATAATTACAGTCAACTCCGGTTGCCTTCTCAGGCTCTCGGCTGGGCACCGGGATGCCTCCAGAGATCAGAAGATGTCAACGTTTCGGCTGCAGTGACACAGGCGTTAACTCTGGCCCCCGCTCGCTCCTCCTCCTATGCTCCTACAGAAAACTGATCTGAAATTAAAAAAACATAAAACCTTCCTGGAAAACACATTCCCTCCCCTATATATGATCGTCACCGAACGGATTAGCTCATGGTGGGATTCACTGGGTGGCCACCGGGAGCAGAGGAGAGGGCACAAGCCCAGGGTTGGTCCTGAAGGTGGAATCAAAGCTTCCCCGAGGAGCAGAAGGGACCCAAGGATGATCCCAGCGCCCCGGGAATTACAATTCTGCTGCCCCCGAGGAAAAGGGAATTTGTAAATAACCTGCTCCAAATTTTTTGTGCTTTTACTCATGGTGTAAAGGGAGAATCGTCATTTTTTGTGAGAGCAAAAAGGGTTGAACACGGATAGTTGGAATGCCAGCAATAATACATCATCTCTGCCAAAAGATGCTTTTGAAAAATAAAACAACGTGAGGGGAATAAACCACACAAATAACTATACTTTTAAGATCTTACTTACATGTAGCTGCCTGGCACTTTTCAGCACACACAGCATATGCTTTTACAGCATTTAGGACACAATTTCCAAAAGGAGAAAAATCTATCTTTCTAAAAAAATATATTTTTTTAATTATTATTTTTGGTGTTAGTCTTCAAGTAGGGTTGGTTTTTTTTTTTTCAAATTTTTCCCTCCTTGTCTTCTCCTAACTGATCAGATTTTTTTGTTTCAAGCTGCAGGGTGAATACTGTAGTTGAGCATACGCTGCTCAAGGTGATACACATCTTTAATCACTCTGTCCAGAATCCATATTTCTGTGAATTATGGTTCGTTTTTTTTAAAAAAAAAAAAAACAACCAACCTGCACTCGGGAGTTATAGCTTTCTCAAAAGCTTTTTTATTATTATTTTTTTTAAATATAGATTTTTTTTTTTGTGGCATGTGTTAGATTAGGTTCAAAATAAGAGGCTTTAAAATGTCCAGAAAGATCGAGTGTTGGTTTTATTTGTGTAGTGGAATGGCCGGGGACACTGTAGTATGAATTTATGCTATTTTGCCTCCGGTGGATTTTATTATAATAAAATAAATTGGGATTGCCACCTCTGAAGGGCCAGATGGCTCTCAATTAGATTATTTCCTGAGAACCCTTGCTTTCTTCGATAGGAGTTTCAGTGCAGTGAGAGAGAAACTGAGCTACTTCAAAGGGGACAAGTCTGAGTAACAGCAGTGCGTGTATCCAAGGCATTCAAAGGAATCATGGATGTTTCTGTACTGCAGAAAAATCTGGATTACTGGATAAAACTTGGCTTGTCACATTTATTCAAGATCTTCAGTTTCTTCATGTTTGCATGGGAAAAGCTGCATTGTTTTTCCTGCCAATAAAGGAATTTGATCAGAAAGTAGGATCTTAGTCTCATTTGCCATGAATTGGGAAGTTAAAACAGGTTCTAATAATTTCCTACTAAAAAAAAAAACAGTTTAACTCTATGCTTTTTCTTAAAAATTGTACAAACGAAATTGCAACTTCACCTTCTTTTATTTTAAGAAGACAGGATTATCTAGGCATATTATTTAAGCTGTGCTGCAATTCTTGTTCTGCTTGAAAAAAAATTTAGTACTAAATCATGTATTTGTTAATAAAATTAAAAAAAAAATCCCACTTGTTCAGTCATTTGCCCTTTTGTGGGTGGGGAAAAAATTAAGATTTTATTTATCATTTCATACGATAAATAGATATCTTGCTTATTATGCTTCTAATATGTTTAATAAGTTTTAAAGTCCCTAAACTATATGTGAGACATTCGTGCAAAAGAATAAAATAAAACACTTCTCAGCAGACAATTTTACCCTTTTAGAAAAGTAGCTATTTGAGGAAAGCAGGGCTTGAGGTCTGAGGCAACCCACTGCACATCCCACCACTGAGGAGGAGATAACCTGCACGGAGGTGTTAACAGACAGCACTCACAGGACCCGATGGGCAAGGGATTTATAAGAATATAAGTTTTTATAAACGTGGTCTTAATTTCAGAGAGCTGGCACCACCACGGGCACGGTCCCCAGCACCCGATGCTCCAGCCACCACGGGGGCAGCAGCATCCCTCGGGAAGAGCCACAGGGATGATATCCCAAAGGCTGCCGTGTGAACCAAACGACTGGCAGCTACGCAGGCTGCAGGACTTTGTTAACTGGGGCATAATTAAATTAAAACCAGGAGGCTTACAGTATTTCATGTCGCCGAAACCTAAGATGACTGGGCACCTAGGGAGAACTGCCGTATTTATCCCAGAAGCTGATAAATTGAGGATGGAGAGAGGGAGAACGGTTCATTCAAGGTTAAATGCCACAGATAGCGTTATAGGTGACTACAGAGTGAAAAGACAGGGAAACAACCCTTTGTGAAACAAACAAGTTAGAAGGAGAATATCAGATCTGAAGTTATGAATACTGTATTTTTCATTGGTGAATGCTCTTTATAACCATGTCAGAGTCAGCAGTGTGTGATACAGAGTAAACTAAAAGTCAAGTCGTTTACAAGGAGCTTGATCTATCATCATTTCGAGGCAGCTTTTCACGCATCTTTGAAATATACGTTTGGAAAACCAGAACGTCTATCGCAGAACACAAATACCATGAGGTGAAAGTGCAGGTAAAACAGACAAGTCACTGCGAAAGAGGAGCCCCGTCCTCCTCGCTTCCCCATCCTGTTCCTCACTTTCAAAAACATCTTTTCTATAAGTAAAAGCAACCGAATTATTTCAGTTCAACACCAAAAAAAGCATCACGCTTGACAGTTGACTAAAACCCCAAAAAAAAAAAAAAAAAAAAAGGGGGGGACCAAAAACCTCCGTCGGTTCCACAGCCGAAACCCTGCGGGTGCCAACAAAGCACCTTCTCTCGGCTTCCCCCCGGCCCCGCAAAAGGAAGAGCAGGGTACCAAAGCTCCTCCAACACTCCGTGCTCAGCTCCCCTTGCCTGTCAGGGACCACAAAATCCACGCAAACCAACAAAAAACATTCTTCAAAGGCAGTGAGAAAGGTGAATAGGCAGGTGCGCTTTGACAGAGAACGTTTTCATCATCAAACTAAAGAAACGGCCTCTTTAAGCTGTTAATTAACTGTAGCCAAACGCAATGGGATCTCCAAAGGCAGAGTTACATTAGAGAATTATGAAAAATTCAAAGTAGAAAAAACATGCAAACTATGTAAAACAGAATTAAATTGGATGTAACCATCCTGTTATAGATATTTTTTCAGAGCCCACCAGCCACCCAAGACTTGGCTGCAGCAAAATGGCTTACCCCAAGGAGCCACGTACTCAAACCCTCCTGCTGAACACCTTCACCTTCCACCCTGGGAAGGAAGGAATTACATGGCACAACTTCCTTCCACAACGCAAACCCAACCACTCAGGGCCATGTCCCCCAACCCCCTGCCAAAGGTTTTGGCCATGAGGTTCT
The DNA here is from genome assembly GCA_025774025.1 of Xenus cinereus. Taxonomy (NCBI): domain Eukaryota; kingdom Metazoa; phylum Chordata; class Aves; order Charadriiformes; family Scolopacidae; genus Xenus; species Xenus cinereus. The sequence continues at coordinate 65,525,441 of JAOXJK010000023.1, read as the reverse complement.
CATCAACACCTGCCCGAGTGTGTCATCACAGGCCACCAGCCGCCCGTGCCCAGGCCAAAGGCCGGTTACAGAGCAACACATAGGCGGTACCCAGCGAGAGAGAAGTAAATGCTAAATATCAAATCATATCCCCTGGCAACGGGCACCAAGCCCCAACTGGCTGGCAAAGAGGGCATGAAGGGTTAGGGCACCTTCCTCAAGAAAGGGAGCGGGATACGGCTGGTGGTTTGATCCCGAACACAACACAGCCCCGCAGATGCTCGTCCATCCTCCAGCAGCAGTTGGTGCCGCTGGGAGGTCAGCCCCACTCCAGTGTTTTTACAGCAATTTGCATTTTATTTTCCATAACGCTTTTTAATTTCGCTTTTTTTTTTTCCCCCCCAATTATTACTCTCAGGCAATTGCTTTAATTATCTGCTATTCCACCAGGAACGTCATTTTCCTCTGGCGGAGAGAGGGGCCGCATCAGCCCGCGTTAGCGCTGACGAGCCTCTCCAAGGGGCGAGCGCGGGGGCTGCCTTGCCGAGCCCTGGCAACCCGAGTGGGGTGGCCGTTAGCCAGCACCCTCGGCTGTGGCCAACACACCGGCCCCGCTGGCCGCCCCTCTGGTGGCAACCTGCACATGATTACCAGCCGCCTGTTAAACTTTTAAATGCATGGGGTACGTATCACCCGCCCCCGTTGTGAATCTGAGATTGGCCAAAGCAAATGGTCTCGCCGCCGAGCGGGGCGAAAACACATCCCCAGCGCCCAGCCAGAACCAGCCGCTCTCCCTAATCCAAGGCGACGTTAAATGCAAAGCTCCGGGATGATGGATGGACTCATTACCGCCGCGGTTACCGCCATCTGAACCAGGTGCCAAGACATATGGTTTAACAGATGTTCCGGCAAAAAGCTCTATTCCCCGCACCCCACGAGCGTCCAGTGAAACCGGACATCGATAAGACACTGGAAATCGCATCGGGCTTCTGGGAGCCACGATTGTTCCCGGCTCAGGAAGCCGCTAAACGCAGCCTGATTATGCAAAAAACCCTATTGCTCTGATATCCCAATTAGACCCGCAGAACAAATGCTGGACAACACGCACACCGCTTTCCCCAGTCTTTGTGTACCCAAATGCTATTTATTCCGTTCAGCCAATTCTATTTCTGCACCGTCTCAGCAAAGGAACAAACCCTGAAACCTTGGAAGCTTTATCCCCACAGAAATCTCCACATCAAACGGGCAAAGAGCCCCCCCCATCACACCCCACTCCACCCGGGCATTTTCGTGGTCGGAATGCCCTGTGCACCCTGTTCTTTCCAATATTTAATACTTAACACGTATCCATCCCGATTAATGGGTATTATGGGTATATTATTATATACCCATTATTATATTCTGGCCGTGTTTAGTTTGGAGAAGAGGAGGCTGAGGGGAGACCTCATTGCCCTCTCCAACTCCCTGAAAGGAGGGTGTAGAGAG
>JAOXJK010000023.1:65501487-65514395 GCA_025774025.1 Xenus cinereus | reverse complement strand
TGGTGACTCAACCACCTCCCTGGGCAGCCTATTCCAATGCCCAACCACTCTTTCTGTGAAAAATTCTTTCCTAATGTCCAGTCTAAACCTACCCCTGTTGCAGCTTGAAGCCATTCCCTCTTGTTCTAAAAAAAAAAAAAAAAAAACCCCAAACAAAAAACAAACAAACAAACAAAAAAAAACCCGAGAAAAAAGAAAAAGAAAAAAAAAAAAAGGAAAAACCAGGCTGTTGAGCTATTCCTAAGGTTTATCCTAAGAAGACACCAGTGCTTTGGTGGTGAATCCTGGCCTTGGTCTGCACTGCTGTTCAGTTTACAGTTCTTGAAAGAATGGCTTAAACAGCTCCATCTTAGCTGAAAAATAATTCAGGTTATCACTCTGGCCAGAAAGCATGAGTCGCCCGTGCAACTATAAATGTCCTTTCACTTATTACAATTTAATTGCACACTCATTGAGTGAAGTTGTGAGAGCTGCTCGCTTCCTTTTACGGGGAGGAGAGACTGTTTTTGGGGGACGAGTCAGGCTGGCACGGACCAAGGCTGTGGAGATGGAGACCCCATCTCCTTCGTACCAGCCTCAGCGCGACGAAGGAGAACGAGAAATGCCGAATAGCTCCAGCAATTCAAACCCTACTCCAGGGAATCAGATTTGATCCCTGAATTTTCCACACAGTTCCAAGGTGCTACTCAAATAGTTACTTCTCCAAATGAAATGGCAAGTAAACTTCCTTGTTCATGAAGTATCTGGACTCAGATTCAAACAAAGATACAGCGTCAGAACGCCCTGACCTGGGCACACCTCCATGTATTTAGCCACCCCTAATGCATCTCGTGTCCATATATTGGTCCATTTCCCCCCAAAACCATGCCAGCTCTTAGTGAGCACAGTATAATCGGGGAAATCCATGGGTTTCCTCCCGGCATTAGGAGCCATTTCCATTTGTCTGTTTTGTACCTGGCTTCCTTTAATGACCCAAATCAGTGACAAATTGATCCCAATCACCCTGCTATATTATTCACAACTTCGCAGACCTCTATTATATGTCCCCAGGTAATTTTGGCTCAAATTTGAGGAGTCCTAGATTATTCTGTCAATCTCCTATAGAAACCATTCCCTTTCCTTTGATTATCCTTCTCATCTTTCTCTAAAGACCTTTCTAACTGCATTATATTCTTTGAAGATAACGAGAGCAGAACTGGCACACAGTAATCAAGATGTGGGTGAGTCATAATTTATACAACAGCATAATATCATTATCTAATTTATACTGAACTTCCTTAACCAGTCTTATCACTTCATTTGCATTTTGACCATCAGTGGGCTCTGAGCCGACGCTTCTCTGAACCCCACGATCTCGCTGCAGAGCTCCGAGTCCATCGTTCTTTGTGTGAAATTAGGATTTTAATGCAGTGTGCATTATTTTATATCTCTATCTAGACTAAAACGGGCCTGCTGTTTTACTGCCCAGTCACTCACAGCCGGTGATATTGTGGTGGTCCCTCTACTGTTGCTATTCCAATAGGTCCCTCCTTGCTATTCCCAAGTAGCTTTCACCTACAAACTTCTGCCTTTGTACTGTTCTCTGGCCCTGGTGAATGCTTCTGGGCACACTGACCGTTTATTCCTACCTTCTCTTTTTCCTCTTAAACAATTACGTATCTATGGAAGTATCCTACTTCTCATAGCATGGCACCTTAGCATCTCCACAAGCTTTTGTAGGGGAATATGGTCAAAAGCCTTCTGGAAATTCAATTAGCCTCTATCACTCAGACCACCCTATCTAAATGGTTGATGAGCCCTCTAAAGGGCTCCACGGTTGAAAATTAAGCATGTGACGTGACATATACAGCAAAAAAAGAGGAAAAAAAAAATCTGCTTGTTTTATGTCAGGCACTGCAAAATAGCACATACTTCGTTTTCACATCTCAGCTCTAAAACGCAGATGACAACCACTTTTCACCTAATACTATTCCAGAAATAAATGTTTGTGAACAATTTAAATACTCAATAGTATTTGAGTGCAGTGGGAAAAGCATTAATTATTTCAGCAGGGAAGCCCTAAAGGGACTTAGTTGCTGAAGTTTAATGCTTAAGAAATCCTTGCACCTTCCCGTTCCTGCCCAGCCCTGTCACTGCAGCCTGGAATCCCCAGGAGGACTCAGCCTGTGCTTGCAGCAACACCCAGAACACACAGGTTAACAACTGGCCCCTGCTGAATTTTTAACGTTTTAATTTTGCCAGGATGCAAAAATTTAGGCATCCTCATCATCAGCTGATTGGAGGCACTGATCAAAATAAGCATTCCCCAAGGATACCCAGGCAAAACGCAGTCAGGGAAGAGGGAGAACAACTCTACAGAGTTGTTCCCACCCTTAGAGCATAATTGTCCCTAAGCTTTGTAAAAGCTGTTTTCCTGTGAGTCACTCACCACCATCACCAAGGGCAGTGCAGTTTGAGAACCTTCCATGTCCTTCCTCCACTTGACTCGTTCCTGACGGCTCCCGGTACTGAAGAAGGTGAGAATCCCCCACAGATTTGACAGCGTGGTCCTGTCAGACCATCACACACATGATGCAAACACCCATTCATCAATTAGATAAAAGTATTAAAAGACTCAGTTACAACAAATGTAGTGTTACATTGACTACTTTTTCCTGCAAGGCTCAAATACGCATCATTAGAGACAGATGAAAAGGAATTTGAGGTGAAAATAGAGAAATAAAGAAAAGAAATATTTAGATCTTTCAATTTCCGCAGTGCATTCAACTTGCAACGCATTTTTGTTACCTACAGGAGGGCTTCTACCAGCCTAATTATCTGAAATCAAACTTGCAAATAGATCAATTCCAATGCTTGGTGGAAAGATGTATTCGAGAGCTGTAAGCAAACAGAAGGTATCATGTCTGTGATAAACTGCAGCACACACACACAAAAATAAAAAATAACCAAATCAAACAAAAAAAACCCCAAAACTTCAACTCGAGTCCAGAATTACTGGAAACTTTGTGCTCCTTCCTCACTGTTCCAATATGCATAATCCCAATGGTGTGCATTTTGAGATTTTTTGGCACCTCCCACATCATTTCTATTCAACTTGTGAAAAAAACAAATGAAGAATAAATTACTTAGAACTGAAAGAAGCAGTGGAGTTATATTAATTAACCTCAGCAGATCTGAGTTACATTAACCTCACCAGACAGAAAACCTTGAAGTCTTCCTTAAGAATCTAAAAAGAAAACACTGTAAATTATTTTTTTTTCTACTTCATAGACATCTTATTCATTGATTCATTTTAACTTTTTTAAAAAACACAGTAGTAGTTATACTAGAATTGGTTAAGATGAATCAGGACACGGGAGCAAGCTTGGTTTGTAGTAAAATAACTTTCTACAGATGAAAAGTCAAGTACAGCAAGACCAGTCCTATATAAGATAAAACACTAATGAATCCTATTCACTGACAAGCTTCTAGTTCTATCTAATGTTTTCACAGTGTTAAAAGCATTTTAAAATACTAAAGCAAAGCTTTTAATTACCAAGGAAGTAAAAATTAATATAAACAAGAAAAAAGTCTCGTGTTACAAATGAAATACCTAACAGAAGCTTGCTGAAAGAAAAGGACAGCTAAACAAATTTTTACCTAACATATAAAAATTTTGTTGACATAATAAAAAGCATTTCCCATGTGAAAGTTATAGATAATTTTGCTGAACTAATTTAGAAATCATGGAAACATAATTACTTCCATTTGAATGCGTAAGTGATTCTGTGAGGCAGCCTTTGCTGCTGACAGGGCCCAGGAGAGTTGCCAGCACAGCAAATCAAACACTGGGGTGAAAACTTTGGGGTCTCAATTCTGCCAAGTCAGCTAACACCCCACTACTTTTTTTTTTTTTCCCCCCCTCAATAACACACCTCCTGAGATTGAAAACCAACGGAGTTAATGCTAACTTCTCGCTGGCACCCTCGCCAGCAGAGCTGGTCAGGTCACAAATTCTTTGACCGTCTCAGAGTCCTCCCCCAGGGAAGAACCCTCAACATCTGCACCTCCTCTCTCCCCCAAATTCGTATTTAAGGTCCACTCAGCGTGGGGAAGTCTGTACTCCCAAGATTCCTCTCAGTTCACACTCTCTGGTGAGGAACCACCCAGAAAACATGCCTACCAAGGGTCCTACAGCGTAACCCTTTGGAGAATTTATTAGTTGTAAATGAGCTAGCTCTACTACTCAATCCCAGGAGAAAAAAATTTGAAAAAGAAAAAAATTCAAAAAAGAAAAATTTAAAAAAAAAAACAAAAATTCAAAAGAAAAAATTCAAAAATAATAAAAAGAAAAAAAAGAAAAATTCAAAAAAGAAAAAATCAAAAAAGAAAAAAATTGGAAAAAAAGGAAAAAAAAAAAAACCACCCTAACCCTAAAATTATTTCTTTCCATGTAAGCATGAGCTGCAGGTGAGCTTTACGTGAGCTACACAATTTAAACATGAGGAGAGTTAGTAACAATGGGACAAGAGGAAACAGCCTCAAGTTGTGCCAGGGGAGGTTTAGGATGGATATTAGGAAAAATTCCTTCAGGGAAAGGGTTGTCAAGCCTTGGAAGAGGCTGCCGGGGGAAGTGGTGAAGTCCCCATCCCTGGAGGGATTTCAAAGATGTGGTGCTGGGGGACATGGGTGAGTGGTGGACTTGGCCCTCCTGGGTTAACCGTTGGACTTGACGTTCCAACCTAAACAGTTCTATGACCATAAGTGGTGTAAAGAAATTGTACTGTGAAGGACTGCAGTGGCATTTCTAAAGCAAAATATTCTGACCTTAGCCAATTTTTTTTTTATTATTTTCATTATTTCAAAACAAACCAAACCAACAAAACCTTTTTGGAGAAGTGTTAATGAGTATGGTTTTATTTTCACTGAGATTTACTATGAAAAAATAATTTGACAACTCTCCACTTACTTAAAAGCTAATGGAAAGATCAGTGTTTGGTTTCCTTCTAGATCTATGCATATTAATACATTCAATTCAAAATTCATCTGGCTGAGAAAAGTGATAAGAAGTAGGTGAGTGGATATACTGAAGTAATGGAAATAGATATTTCACCTGAAGTTAAATTTAAACATTGTATGGGATTGTTAAGTAACAAGATAGAAAGGACTGAGGGGGTTTTTTTCAACTACAGAAAACGAGCTTTCCAGGTTTCCCAAGGTCAAATTAGCTATTGAATAAAACGTTCTTTATTGGAGTGGGAGAGCAAATTATGGCAAGACTGATATTTCTAATATCTGCATGAACACTACACAGATAAATAAAATACTTCAAGGTGCAATAGCAATAGTTCCGTCCACAAATTCTTTCTATTGTCTTATTTTATCCTCTGTATTTTTGCATTAATCCCAATGTGCTGGTACTGGACAAACCCAGCCATCTGTGCCAACAGCTCCTGCCCAAAGACACAGGAGAGATGACGTCAAAACATTTCCTTACTCTCCGTCTTCTCTTGCACAACAACCACTGAGCTGAACTGAGTCTGGCACGGTAGAATCTGGCAAGGAATGTCAAGGGCACCAAGAAGGACTTCTCTAAGGATGTAAGTAATAAAAAGAAGACTCGGGAAAATGTTGGCCTGCTGCTCAACGGGACAAGGACCCTGGTGACACAGGACGTGGAAAAGTCTGAGGTACCAATTGCCTTCGTCACCTCAGTCTGCTTCGGTAAGATTGACCCAAGGATCAAGAGACCAAGAGGAAAGTCTGGAGCAAGGAACACGTGCCTGAGGTTCTCCAGAAGCACATTACAGCAAAGAAACCAAGTATAAAATGGCTTTTGTCACAGTGAAGCAAGAGAATGCAGGCTAAATGCTGTTGACCCTGCCCACACGAATTCATTGCTCCAGAGTCGTTTTGCACAAATCCCTTTGACAGGCAACACCTTCACTTTAGCCCAAGTCACATAATTCCCACGCAGGGCTAGGACAGAAGAACAGCATCAAGCCACACCTCATAACTTGTTCGACTCCTTTATTCAGTTCCTACCACAATTCAGAGAAATAAGTTGCTCGTGGTGGGCAAAGTGACAGCGAAGGGACAAATTCACATTTGTGAATGAACGAGCAAAAGAACAAGGTGGTTCTCCAGAGCATGATGCATGGAAAACATGAGAATCTGAAGGAGAAAGAGCTTGAACCAACTTGTGCGTCTGACTGCACAATCCTTTTTTAGAAAAATCAGAATACAGAATCACAGAATCATTTAGGTTGGAAGAGACCCTTGGGATCATCGAGTCATACATCTCCATAGACACACAATGGTATCCACAGCTTTTTTCCTCTTTAAATTTAAGATGCTTGTGTAAAGTAAAAAAACAAACAAACAAAAAAACCCCAAGAAAACCCCCCCAAAACCAACCAACCAAGCCTCTAGATATACCAGATCCATCAGACCTCCAGATACTCAGATTCTATTTCAACAAGTCTCTCTGAAAATTACCTTCCTACTTCTGAAAACATTAGACCAATAACACTGAAACCATTTAAACCGTGGTTATTACTTGTTTATGCGTGATATCACATGCCTTGCTAAATGAAACCAGACAAGTCAGATTAATTTCCTAATTTCCCACGTAAAGCAGAAACTTGCATTTGAGATTGTGACAGTGAAATATTTCTTTTTCAAAGAACTTCTCCATCAGAAACGTGCAGTAAAGATGATGAAGCGCCATCAGTAATGGCTGCAGAATCTCCCCATGAAATCAGTAAGATAAACACCTGTCAGGAACGATACAGATCGAGTTCACCCCACCACTGTTGCATTAACTCAGAAGGGATTTTCCAGGTGTATTTTTCTAGGCTATTTTTAGAGCTTTCAGGCATTATATCGTTAATAAGAAAAGAATTAAATACAGACTCTTTGTAGTTTCTGCCATTCCTTCGGAGCAGAGAGCTATAGCCATTCACCTCACAGACGCAGTTTGCAGGGAGCAGTGAAAGAGCTGGGTGCTCTTCAGGAGCTGAATAAATAAACCCCGATCAGAGCGGATAAGACAAGTTACTGACAAGTCAAGTCAGACACATCACAGGAAGCTAAAAATCAAAAAGACAGAGACTTGGGGGCAAAGAGCCTCCTCCGTTCCCCTTAAAACCCTTACCTTGAATATACCTACTGAAAGCTTATTAGTCCTTTTCCCTTCTACCTTCCTTCTAATGATCAATCTGCAAAGACATCTGCTGCATCGACTGGCCTTTGAGCAACTAAACTAAAATGAAAAGTCAAACAAAGGAATGATGAATCCTAAATTCCAGGGGGAAAAAAAAAAAGGTCTCTACATTCTGAAACAAATCCATTTTCATTTTTTAGATGTTGAAGGTTAATACTGAGCAGACATTCTTCGTTTCGTCTATAGCCGTACCTCGGAAGCTATTCCAGTGATTTTGGCCACCAAAGTGAGTCATGCTCAGAGTCTCTGGTATTGTGCATAAATTTGTTATTTTTCTCCACAGAAAGCAGGTAAAAAAAACAATACTCACTGCCAGAATGAATATTGTCTCTTGAAAGACAGAAAAGACCATGAACTATTCGTACTCGCATCCCTTGAACTGTTTCAGGATAAAGCACCAACTTTTTTTTTTAAGTTGTTCAGAAAAATAGCTATGAAGCACCAAGAAATTACTATTCCTGAAACAGCTTAGGTTTTATAACTAGCAGAACAATCCTTCTACCATAGCTTCTTTTGATGTGAAACAAATATTTTTAATGTTCCTATAAAATCATTTTCCAGCAGATGGATTATTAAACGGCAGAAAAAGATTGTATAAATGGGTACTAACCTTTCACCTCATAAAATTACAGTTTTTATCTACAATAAGCAGATAAGAGAGAAGGACGTCCTTACTAGTAACCTTCTGAAGATAAACTTCAATCCCAAAACAAACACATTTTACAATCTCTGCTCTCAAGGTTCACCGTTCGTTATTGTAAGCCATTGTAAGCTATTAAAGAACACGTCTCTGGCAATTACAGGAAAGGCAAAACCTACAGTTAAGCTGCCCTTCTTTCCAACTGGGGGGTGAGGGCACGGTCCCACCAGTGGATCCAGTTCTATCTGTATCATGCTGCATTATGCTCAACACGGCGCTTTTCACTTACAGGATATTTTATAAAAGATGACAAGGGTGACTCTTAAATGGGAGTAAATTGGGGATTTCAGCGGAAATGGTGATTCCCTCCCCACCAGATTCAGGCTTCTGCAGTCACAGGCAATTATTGTCACATTCACTTCACAAAGGTTTGTAGATATCTCTCACACTTGCCACAAGAAATTCCCAACACCGAAACAACCATAACAACCACAGACAAGTCCCAGGCAAAAGCCAAGAGGATGCTGTTGCTCCACAACCACAGGTACTGAAGGCAGCACCAGTGCCTTGGCAATAAATTATCTGCTGGAAAAACTATGTAAATTTAAATTAGCAAAGATCAGCACAGAATACACACTTACTTTACGCTCACACTTAAACGCATATGCAAAAATATTTATTTTCACAATTCTAAAGAGCAGCTACAAAAATTACCCCTAATTCACCTCTGTGTGTGAAAAACTGCAGCCCTTCATCTGCTTAGAGAACTTCTTCTGCATACCAAGCCTCACAAAACTTTTAAATAAAGTCACAAGCCCAGGCTGTAAAGCAAAGTACAACTATATATATATATATATATATGTATACACACACAGCACCTGGGTACTGGAAGAGAACAAGGCATCTGATTACAGCCCAGTAAAACATTCCTGCGTTCGGTAATTGTTATATGGACGTATGCACGTGTGTGTGTGCTCACATCTGCCTATACACACATGGAATTTGGACGAGGCATTGATCACACCCAATGAAGAGGGTGTTGTGTTCCGGCAAACATTAACTGCAATTAACCAAAGAAACTGTCAGACCGACTGCTGGGTGTCACTTTTAGGCAGCCACAGTCTCAGATTTTCTCTAGTATATTCAGCAAGTCATCTGGATTGCACAAAAGTCTCTTGGGAAGAGCTGACAAGATCAAGCTTTCTCTAATTGCCCAACCGATCCACCTGGAAGTATTACAGCCTTTTCCCCTCTCCCTCGGTTACAGCAGACCCAACATTGCAGAGTAATCTGAAAAAATAAATAAATTGATAAACGGGATTTCCCTTTGCTTCCACGTGCTTCAGCCGTGCCTTTCAGACCCTCTCTCTTGCAGCTGCAGAGCAGATACCCCAGCCCAAACCTCAGCCCGAGGTTTTGCGATTACACCTCTTCGGATTCCAGAGGTTCCGAACAGACCTGATCTCCCCGAGGTGTTTATACAGCTACAACAATTATTTTCTCTCACCCGTTCTCGCAAACACCATCCCGTCTCAAACCAGGGCTTGAGACGTGGCCGCTCCAAAAGGCTGAGGAAAAATGTCCGTTATTGGACAGCAGACCCCAGAACACACGGACTCGCACAGAAAACGTGCTGTCCCCTGCACTGCACTTCTCCCTCTATTGCCTGACCTGAAATGCCAACCATTAAATTTTGTATTTAATCACTCAGCTGGGTAAGTTATATTTTGGCTAAGGATACGTAACAAATAAGAGTAACCAAATACCTATAAAATATTAAATACAAAGCACTTGGGGGATTTAAGAAAAGCAGTGTGATTAGATCTTCTGTCTCCTGGTGGTGTAAAGCCCCCGAGAGGCTCTGTCAGTCATGTGTCAGCTACAGCAGCAAGACTTTATTACTTCTGAAAAGCAATCTGCAACCGTAAACCCCAACAGCAGATTTACCTCCTTGCCCAGGTTTACTTTAGACCTCAACTCCTGACATTTGAGCACAGAAACTCTACCTGGATTTAATTCTTTTAAAACAAACACCACACAAGACCTATCCTTTTTAATTTATCTCATAACATTTACTAAAATTACTTTTGCGCACCTTGCTTAGAGAACCATAAATATGATTCAATAACTTTTATGGCCAGCTCCTTTAAAGGCGGTAAAGAGAAAATATTTCATTAACTAAGACTAACACCCCAAAATATTATAAAATATTCAAAGATCACCTTTACATTATCAGCAGCTGCTGGTAACTATGATCCAGTGATATTCCAGAGGACAGTTTCTCCTCTGTAATTTGAATGGGAAATAACCAGTGTACCTTGGCAAAAGCTGCCTTTGGTTTCGATCACGGCACAAAGCCATAGGACGGGGGTATCCAAAACATTCCTGTTCCTCCCTCACTGCGATTACTGCTTGATAATGGCAAACACGACATCTTGAGTAATAGTCGTGTTGTCCTTTGGCACATCCAGCCATCCTTAGCTTAAGTTTAGTCAATCCTGTGCACAAAAACAAAGTCAAAACATCAGGGGCCTGACAAAAGCAAGTGATGAATAAGGACAATGCAAACTAAAAGAAGAATAAAACTGTGTGATCCATCTCTGTGCTCGAAACAGGTCTTCGGATGTGAAAAAATTCAAGGTATTTGTAGACCAATAAATTGAGTGGATGTCAGAATATCTAGGCAACTCAGGTGCCATTCATCTCGTGCCTGAAAGGTACGTGGAACAATCCCTTCCTAACAGTCACGACTTCTTTTCCTCCTTTATCTTTTAGTACCTCACCATAAGCTGTTGAATGCCTCGGTGCTTAAATCCAGGACGCTTTTCTGAGAAAAATGCTTCCGTTGTCAGCTCAGCAATTTATTATGTACGTGTCTGGGTCTCAACACACACACATCCATATGCACAGAGATTTCCCCACCACCACCACTGTCTTATAGTCACTACTGCTTTCAAGACACTGCAAGAGACCTTCAAGAAAGATTTCCATGTTTGTTCTAAAAACTTCCTCCACACGCTATATTTCGGCCTACAGGAGAAAAAAGTATGCTGTTCCCACCACAATTAACTTTCTGAATATAAAGAAACATTAACAAGTAGTAAATAAAATTCAAGTACAATTTATTCATAGTGGGATATTTTAAAAACATCTTCGTTCAACCCACAAAAGGCTTTATATCTTGTATCCACACAAAACTTTTGATGAGCACCAGAAGGTAGGACTGAGGTATACATCCAATGCCAAAAAGTCATTAAGAAGTTCCAGGGCTTTAAAGCACATTTCTACAAACTGCAAAAGCACAGAGATTTACCAGCATCTCTCACTACACCTCCAATACCACCCTGACACTATTCTGAGCTAAAAAAATGCAAAAATAAATAAGCTGGGCATATGCTGAAAGGCTATTTTTGATCCTTATAAAAGAAACTACCTAAACACATACTTATCAGGTAGCAAAGCCAGACAACTGGGGATGTGGAAGAGTAATTAACTGTAATGGAAATACATAAGAGATACAGAGAGCTGCTTTGTAATTACCTAATGTTTTAATTTAAAAGGGGGGGAAACCCAGAAGTATCATTAAAGGGAATGCTCCTGACACAGACACAGCTTTTCTTCAGCAGACCGCTGTGTCTCTGGGTGATGAAGTTACTGCAGCATCTCAAGCTTTTATTAGTTTACAGATCTCTAACACACACCATCACACCAGCTAGCAGGCAAAAACCAGCTCGCTCATTCTGAAGATACTCTTTGAGGTGCTTCCTCCAGTGCATCCTTAAACAGCCAACAAAAAATGTCAATATTTACTATGTAGTCTCACTTGTTAATATTATTTATGTTAAACTTCTACTCGGTGAACAGCAGAGGAGGTAATCAAAGGATAAACCAGAAAAAAAAAAAAAGGGTTGTTTTTTTTTTTTCCCCATTTTCCAACACTGCTTTTGCTGAATAAAGATAATGGGGGGATCGGATAAAAATTGTCACTGCAGCAGCAGTTCTTACAATTGATGCAACGTGAAATCAAGCTCCCAGCAGTTCACTGAAATTAAGTTTCTTGGTGCACATGGCCTAAGGAAAGTGAAAAGAAAGAAATGGAATATTGCACCTATAGAGATTTTCATGTCATCCCTAAAAACTAACCAATGAAGAGTGTACTCCAATAATTACACATAAGAGTAATAGTCTTACTCACATCAGGTAAGAGCAGCTACGCAGGCACCTGCTACGCTTTAACCAACAAGGAAAAGTTGAGAACAACACCATTTTAACAGCCCTGTTTGTAACAAGGGCTACCACCACGGAGCCATACAAATACTTTTACAACCAAACAAAACTACATGAAAGTAATGACTATTATACTAATAGGCAGATTTACAATGTTCTTTTAAAATTTAAACAAGATGTAACACACTCAGAAATGAAGATTTCTTTTACTGAATTTGCACAGTCCTTAATTTGATGTCTCTTCTGACCCAGCTGACTTTTTGACCAGTGAGACCGAAGTGGAAAAAAAATCCACCAAGGCCATTAATTAATATTTTTGGCCATAAAATGAGATTGGGTCATTCGACAATTTGTTATCACTGACAAACCAAAGGGAAGGATCCCTTTTCATGGGTTAGTGGCCAAACCAGCTGTACATGAAAAAGACATTTCTTAAGAAAAGAAACCATCATATTCAAGTTGATGTCTTTGTATTTAAGTTTGCTCAATTCAGATCAAGTCAACGTATATACAGAGAGATGTAGAATAATAGAACCATTTAGGTTAGAAAAGACCTTTAAGATCACCGAGCCCAGCCATTAACCCAGCACTGCTGAGTCCACCACTAACGCATGTCCCTCAGCACCACATCTACTCATCTTTTAAATCCCTCCAGGGGTGGTGACTCCACCACTTCCCTGGGCAGTCTCTCCCAATGTGCAATAACCCTTGCAGTGTAGAAATTTTTTCCTAATATCCATCCTAAACCTCCCCTGGTGCAACTTGAGGCTGTTTCCTCTTGTCCCATGGCCTGTTCCTTGGGAGAAGAGACCGACCCCCCCTGGCTACCCCCTCCTT
>JAOXJK010000023.1:65491041-65501247 GCA_025774025.1 Xenus cinereus | reverse complement strand
GCTCCTCACAAGACTTGTGCTCCAGACCCCTCACCAGCTCCCTTGCCCTTCTCTGGACCCGCTCCAGCCCCTCAATGCCTTTTTTGTGGTGAGGGCCCCAAACCTGGACCCAGGCAGCTCCAGCCACTCTACCCAAGCCTGGAGTGGTGCAGAGGGTTGGTGCGACCCAAGGGCAGGACCCAGCACTTGGCCTTGTTGAACCTCATCCCATTGGCCTCGGTCCAGCCTGTCCAGATCCCTCTGTAGAGCCCTCCTACCCTCCAGCAGATCAACACTCCCGCCCAACATGGTGTCGTCTGTGAACTTACTGAGGAAGGTCTCCGTCCCCTCATCCAGACCATTGATAAAGATGTTAAGCAGAACTGGTCCCAGTACTGAGCTCCCTGGGGAACACTCCCTGGCCTCTAACTGGATTTAACTCCATTCACCACCGCTTTCTGCGCCCGGCCTCCAGTCAGTTTTTTTACCCAGTGAAGATGACACCTGTCCAAGCCATGGGCAGCCAGTTTCTCTAGAAGAATGCTGTGGGAAATGGTGTCAAAGGCTTTACTAAAGTCTAGCTAGACAAATGTACAAATTACTCCCCCAAACTATCATCTTCTTTTCCTTTTCTTGCCCCCTCCAAAGTTCCCTGACCATCTCCTCTCTCTTTCTTTCCCTTTCTGTAAAGGGTAAAGTATCTTTTGCTATCCTCCAAAAAGATCTTCAAGGATAGTAATTTGATTCCTTCCATTTAAAGCGTTCCAGTCCATTCACGAAAAGCCATGAGACTTCTATTCAAGGCTACTGGTACATTTTCCAAACAGACATGTGAAAGCTTCTTACATAGACAATATCTTCACTTTTAAGACAGTACGGTAAAAACAAAGCCAGAAGCTGACAGTGTCCCACAGCTGGCAACAGAAGTCTGGAACAGAAACTTAAATTACTTAAGCCAAAATAAATCCATATTCTTCAGTCACCTGCTTATCTGAAAGCATACACCGAGGCTGGAGCCCGTGTACAAAAGTTAAGCATCTTTGCTGAAAACCAGCATGAAATCCTGCTTCTTAACTACTAAACTGTATTTTCTCCTTGGGAGGTGGGGAAGTCTTGTAGTTCATCATTTGTGGTTGTCCCTGCCAGCAAAGCATATGCTTTGTCTGGTCTAACCAGTAAGACCAATTTTACCTTAGAGGCGCTTTTCAAAGACACATGTTGCTAAATACTCCACTGAAATAAAAAGTCTTCAGTGTTTACTGGGCAAATTTCTAAATGAGTGAGCGACCAGTTCATCAAGTGACTTCAGCAAATCCAACAATTACATAGGTCTCCCAGAACAAAGCTCTTAATCCACTTCTAAAAGACAAAGTAAAACACATGCAAAACAGAAAGCCACGTGCACACAGTATGCCTGAACAGCGGACAAGCCTTTATGGGCAGTCTCGCTGTGCTGGTAATAAAAGCATCTTGCTGAGCATAAAACCTGTACACCTACAGCAAAGCCCCAAAGGATTTGGAGCCATTTTTTATCCTGGACCATGAAGCCTTCCTTGCTCCTTGACTAATCCTGACTCACTCTGGATCTGGATTACAAGTCACACAAAGACCATTTCATCCTCAACTGAGGAGATGATCCACTAGCCAGGAAAAAAAAAAAGTGAGATTAACACAATTAAAGAAACCTGTTGTCTCATATAAATATATATATATATTAATTGTTAGGAATGCACTTATGCCTTGTTATGACAAATGAGCATTTCTTAAAAAAAGATTTCAGTCTGTTTCAAAACTAAGCATTGCACTACAGGCAAGGAAATACACCTTCTTAGCCTAGATCTAGCACATTTTGCCAACTCTAGATAAATGTATTGAACTTAGCTGTGACACTAACTTAATACTGATTTTTTAAAACTCTTATATACAGGTTAAAAAAAAATAACACAGGGATAAAGAGGAAGTGGTCAGATGGTGTTGCTATAGCAGCAAAGAATCCAAGAAGTGCCAAATTTCTCCCATTTAAAATAACATCCAAACTGCCAGAGTTACTGCATTAGGGACTACTATGAGTAAAATTGTATAGTCTGAAAAGATTTAAAGAACTTCACAATAATCACTACAAAGGCATTTAAAAAAAAAAAAAAAAAAAACAAGCCAGCTAGAAAAGATGAAAAATGGAAAGCAATCACGTTGATGTAATGCATTTCAAAAGTAGAGCCCAAGCAAAAATCAAAAGAAATTCATGCTTGATGCACCAAACCACCCATGTTACCAGAAGTATATTATTATTCTTGAAAATAAAGGGTATTTTTATCATAAAAGAACTCACAAGGTCTATATCTAAGAGAGCAATCATTTCATCTGGTAACATTTACTATAAGTGCTATAGTTCTTAGAGTGCTATAAATATACATATGCATATTAATGACCACATTATCAGTGAAGTGACTGAAGTCTGTTCAGTGTTTGGCTTTGCTCTTGGTTTTCCATCTCAGCATTGCATTCCGGAACGAATAGCTCACCATTTGTCTGGAGTTCCACCTACCCAGAATTACTCCTCCCTATCTAAGAAGGTCCAATGTGTACGCTTCAGAATTTACTGCAAGCAAACAAAGTAGTGTTTATTTCACTGGCATCATTTTGTTTGTTTCAGTATTTACTTCGCAATATCAGGCTGCTCGTGTTTCCGTAATGCTTCTTTTGGTTCACTGTCATTTACGTTACATATTTTCGATTTGTAAATAAGGCTGCTCGCTGCTATAACAACGTGACAGCTATGAATCAATAAAATATAAATCTATTTTATACAAACCAAAGAGGCATCGCATGTCAATGACTGCAAAGAGCACTGCCTGGCATTTCCATTTGCAGCCCACCCACGAAGATCACACGCCCCTTAGACTCTGCGGCCTCATACAGCGCTCAATTCAAACATATTTATTGTAAACTACTACCTTTTAGGAGACAGCTAGTGCTTTACGCCTTTTTTCCATTTTTTTTACATTCCTTATTTAAAGAATGGTTTTTGGCCTTCGTTATGTTCCTCGTGCCTGCCTGACTGAACTCATTCATTCCTTCCTCCTTGGAAGCCAAGTCCTTCTCCTGCAGGTACGAGCAGTTGGTTTTGTCCAGGGGTTGGGAGTTGGTTCTTGCTTCTACACCAGTAGAGTTGTGCTCGTGAAACACGTCCCGGAGGGATGTACTGCATCTGTATGGTCTGGCTGGTGCAGAGAATGCGAAACTAATAGTGAAACATACAAATGTTGGCATGAATGTAACGCAGGTCTAGAACCGAATCATTCTGGTGCTAACATAGTCCCGTCCAGAAATGAATGGGATTATTTCTGTATGTAATCATTTCATAAAGATTTGCTCCACTGCTTCCAACTATAAACCTCTGTATGAGCCTCCCCTTTCCAGTTCACCCAAAATTGAGCAGCCAGAATTTTTTGCTGCAAATAGTTGCCCTTGGGCAACTCCAGCAGCAGCGTATAAGGCTCCATACATGAAATGGTGGGACAATTTAAAGAATTATCATTCAACCTACAAACTCTGTCCATGAAAGGGCACACGAGTGAAAACATACCCTTCTAAAAGCTTCCAAATCATAGTTGCTTTTACATATCCAAGACCTTCCTTAATTAAGAATGTTCCTCAAGGACACAGTAATTCCAGGGTTACCATTTGGACGTCACTGCTTCCTCAAGTAAAAAAAACTCAGGTAGGAAAAATGTGCTGTAAGTAGACTTGTTTCTATAGATTCATAGAATAATTTAGGTTGGAAGAGATCATTTAGTCCAACCACCTGTTCAAAGCAAGACAACTTCAAAGTTAAGTCTACGAGCAACCTGACTATGCAATCAAGTTTTGGGAGACATCCCATGGCCACTCCAGTGCTCAACTCCTCATTTTCCCTTAAAACCAGTCAGAAATTTGTAACCGCTGCCTTTTATCCTTTTACCATGCACCTCTCAGAAGAATACAGCTCCACCTTCTCTTTTAACATCCTTCAGGCAGTAGATCCAAGGTCAACACTAGGAACTTGAGATATTTCTATCTCTTTGGCTTGCAGCTTGCTTTTCTACCTACTTTTGGAAAGCGTGCTATATATGTCTGTGTGCTTTTCCACATAGACATGTACTTTGTGAAAGCCAGTCATGGTAAGAGGGGCAGAGAGTCAGAATCCAACTCTACCCACAAGAAAAAGGAAGCCTATCATCCAGAGATCTCTAATTATTCAGAGAGATCCCAAGCTCTATTAATTTTTAAATAACATTTGCCCTTTTAAGCAGCAGGTCAGTGGTTTCCATCTTCTAGCTAATGAGATGTGGGTTTCCTTAGCCAGAATATGATGTCAACGAGACAACAGTGAGAAAATCTGATGACATTATACATTTCCCCCCACCTCAGCACGATTGTTTATGGGACACTAAATGATGGTTCCCATCATTTTACTGCTTTCCCTTTCAGGGTCAAAGGTGGTTAAAACAGAAGATCAAAATCTATAGTCCTTCAGGAAGACATCTTCCCTAATGTACCACAGAAAAGAGTTAGGAAGAGAGGATGATATTCAGCAACATGGACAGCATTTGGTATCTGAAGACCCCTTTGGATTAGAACTTATTCTGAAGTATTTGAAAGTTGAATAGGTTGAGATGAGAGAGCTTTGCCTTTCCTCTACACCACTTAAAAAAAGTTCAGTAAGCTGTTCTCATTTGTACAACTTGAGTACCTCTGGCATTGGTCTCTCTTGCCTCTGTAAGGATGCCACAAGTTTAGAAAAGATATTATCCTATAATTAACTTTGCAAAACAGAAGCTTCAAAATTCTTGTATGTCGACCAAAATATCATTTTCATTATCAAAATGTGACTTCCAAAATGAAATATAAATCTAACATTTCTCTTCACACTTTGATGAACATTACTTTTATTCATAAACCTATGAGTCAATCAACTGCTCTTAAAATTATCAAACATAAAACAGACCAAAATAAATAACTTGAATGAAATTGTTCGATAATTTGTACTACTACATCAAAAAAAATATTTATAGGAGAGTTTATTTGATGTACCATAAATGGCAAGAAAATATTCCTTTCTCCAGTTGATATGGCAGACATTTCATGAAACCACATGTTCACCATATTTCCTGCTCTTTAAGAATCTTTTCCTATCCTGAAAGTCGGGGGCTAAAAACTAACCACAGAAAACCAAAGAAACAAACCACAAACCAAACAATCAGAAGACCAAAACACAGATTACAGAGCCGCATGGCAGGCACTGTTTCAAAATAGTCAAAACCTGATGTGATTAGAACTGATCTCATAATGCTTTCTACTTCATTCTTTGGGTGTTAGTCCTCTCTTAGCAATTCCTAATGTTCTGTTTTCCTTTATGATTTCCTTTTTGAACACTGAGATTTCACATAACTATCCACAACGACTCCAATCTCTCTTTCCTCCTGGCAATAGTTTCTTTGCCATCATCTATGGTCATCTGGAAAAGTTTACCATTTGATTAACCATCCATTTTCTAATTCATTTGTGAAGATGCTGAACTGTACAACTTCCAGAACAGATCTGTTCAACACTCTAACATCAGCTTTTCTCTCACCTTCCCAACCTATGACCACAAATTTTACTCCTACCCATAATTGCCTTTTTATAGGGTACTGACCTGTAAATTGTCTTCTTGACATATTGCACGAGCAAATCTAAGCCTTGGCAAAGAACCTTTACACAAAACGTTTCATGTCAAATCTTTGAAAATATCAACTGAATCATCCTTACACATTTCCTCACATGACTCTTTTCTATGAACTCAAGAATCCATGAGAAAGAACTTATTTCCACAAATTGGACGAAGAATTTGGAATACTCCATTTCTGTAGACTTAATTCACATCTTGGCTATTTGTACTGGCTTTGGTGAGGATGGAGTTAATTTTCTTCATACCAGCTCATATGGTGCTGCATTTTTGATTTGTGATCAAAATAGTGGTGATAATACAGGGATGTTTTAGCTATTGCTGAGCAATTTTTATTTTTTTTTTTCAGTAATTAATGTTTTGGGCCTTGTGTGCTACAGTTTTACATTCTCAGTCCCTTCTATGTTTTTCTCATTAGGACATGACTTGCACCATTTAGAAGATGCCCCCTTCCTTGTCATAATCATCTTAAAGTCTTAAATAATCAGTCTTAAAGTCACAACAGCTGTTGGTTTTAGTGGTGTTGGGATATTTCTGGTCCTTTTCCATTTATTCTTCCTGACCCTGTAACACAGGGGGGGCTGTTCCACGGTACCTGCAACTGCTTTAACCTTTCAGTTGCTCTTTTTAATGTATTTTTTTTGTTTTGCTGTAGAAAGGTCTCACTTCTGTGAGATTGCTCCTGTGGAAGGCAACAGCATCACTCCCAGTGAATAGCTGTAGAGATTATCATAACCTGAATTTTCCTCTGCTAGACAGAGGTTTCTCTTTGGTAGGTTTCCCAACTAGTCACCTTAAGGAATAACCATTTAAAGAAGCAAAACCTTACTCTCCGCTTTGCACTTTAATATTTACCCCACCAACCAGTATTACTGGCTTCGTATATTCAATTATTAGTAACCATCCTGGCCAGGTGGGGAGTTCAGTCCTGGGATAATATGTCTGTTGATCAGGTTCACAATATCTTTCACTTTTTGAGAGGGCTTCCCTGAAAAAAAAAATACAAATCCCATTTTTAATGCTTTTATGGGGTTGACTCAATTTTCTAAGAGCCTGATGGTGCCCAGTGAACAAACTGGTGCAGAACCATCTCATCCAGTTACACTCCTTCAGTCAGTTATTTCTTAGGAGCAAAAGGGTCTTCCAATATCTCTGAAAGGACAGACAGAATATTGCTGGAGTATTTTTTAATTAGTTTAATTTTTTTTCCTCCTTCCTCTGCTTATCTTACCCTTTATTAAAACTTCACTAAAGGAAATAAAAAGTAGAAATGAACCTACAGATTCAGCAGAAAAGAAGATTCTGAGTTTGTCAGAAGACTCAGGGAAAAAAAAAAAACCTCTCATGTAAAGTCACACTAATTAAAAAAAATCCCCCAATTAAGTGTACTTTTGCCTTCATTTTATAAAAAAAAAAAATATTCCCCAATTAAGTGTACTTTATCTTCATTTTAACAAAACCCTTAGCAACTAAACATTGTACGATTTGGTTGCTAGGACAAGGATTATAATTAATACGGTTGGAAGCAAAATAAAAACTGCTGCGCACTGGAGAAGGTAACAGAACAGGCCACAATGATAAAAGGTCATTAGATACTGTAGGTAATAATAATTAACTTCTCTGAAAGGTCCCACGAGAAGCTCCTTTTCAGTTGTTTTACTCCCTAACATTCCTTGAATCACAGGCGAAGCTTAAACTGAGCTCTGGACTCGCCATCTCATTTACCGCAAGCCCAAAGAGCCGTCTACTGCAAAACTCCGCCCTTCAGTCCTTCAAGTATTCTTCAAATAACAAGAATGCAATTTCCCCATATTTAACAAATTGGCTTCATCATTGGGAGTTGTCTCTCTTTACATTCTAATATGAAAAACACGCTTAGAGCTGTCTTTTGAAAAACTTACAGAAGCAGCCATTAATTATAGCTTATTCTGTATCAGCTTTCCCATCTTTACTACGTGCTAATTGCTAGTTCCAAATGCTTTTTAAAGGTCTTCAGGTTTTGAAAAATAATTTAAATAACTGATTTTATTTTTTTTTTAAATAACCATCTTTAGAGACCAGTGGCTATTATTAGGGTAGTCACTAGAGGTTAAGTGACTCTGAATGACACCAATTTGAGCAGCAAAGTGGAAAGTGAGTACTATGTTCAGAAACAACGATACCACGTACAGCAAAAGTTATTTTTCCAGACCAATCTATACAATTTGGTATCAACTTGACCTGGGAGACTTAAATGACTTTTTTTTTTGAGAGTAACCAGCCAAACTGCATTGGGAAGCCCATTGAAACAGTGAGCAAGGTTTTGAGAGCGAGCACTCTGAGGAAAACAGTGACCGACACAGATTGATTAAAGGGATCTCCGTGACACAGCACACACGTAACAAGTGGCTCTTTTTAAGTTAACACAGAATGCTCAGGTCTTAATATATAAACCCATAATATAGTTTTGGGTTTTTTTCAGAACCCCAAGAACACATCCCTAGTTGTTCCAAAAACACTGTAAAGAAGTAGTAGATAATATTGATGCTATTCGTGAGGTTATTTTCAGATCCTTCATATATTTGGTTTTTAACAAGTGCCTGTATTGCAGCCATTTGTAATTTTCAGCTTTTGATCATGTTAAGAGACACTTGGGGTTCACAGATGGGTAAATGTTTGAAACGGGCTACTAACCCAAAACACGAAAAACTTCAAACAAAAGAAAAAATTCCTCTAGTTCTTTGCCGAGACCACTGTTTAAAAGAAAAAAAAAAAAAAAGGCAAGCTTCCAAAATTGGAGAGGATTCATTCAATTGCTGCAATTTACAGAAAAGTGACCCTTTGGGCAGCGTAAATAAGGAGGAGGCATATTGCTCCATGTGCTTCAAGGAAGGAAGGTTTTCCCTCATCTTCCCACAAAAATAATTAGGGGTTCAAGATTCTGTAACTCCCTCAAAATTGTTTAAAAATCACTGTTCTGCACAGTGAGTTGAGTATTTTAAGATCTTTATAACATCAGCAGAACTAAGTACTTCTCTATTCAAATGGACAAAAAAAAAAAAATTCAAATCCTGATTGACGTTCTGTCTTGCAAATATCTATGTTCTGCTCTAAACAGATGACAAGGAGTTGCTATGATGTTTTTCTCAGAACTGTTATTTCACATTTCCCAACTCCGCAAAGGCATGAGAACATTAAAACTCTTTTGTTGGAAGCGGAGTGTTTGAAAGCTCATTGGCAGAGCAGTTACATCCACTTTTCAAGAACACATGATAATTCTCTCCCCGGTTTCCCCAAATAGAGGAGGAGGGAAGAACGCAGCAAGAAGGAGCAGCACACACAATATGCTTTTACTTCCAACTGCCATCTGCTAACAGCTTCAGCTACTTGGATAAATATGTATTTATACTCATCAGGAAAGATTAGAGTCTTGTCTGCATGCAGTTAACTCAGTACAGCTGTTCACAAATGAGTCCAAGGTGAGGGCATTCTTACAGAACCGGTAGTTAAGGGTGGCTCAGAAATATGATCTTTTGAAATAAGAATACCCAAATAAAGAACTATTCAATAGTGGGTGTTTATGAGTAATTAAACATAAACTGTCCACACCATTCACCCCGACAGGGTCTCCTCACGTGCCCACCACTGTCCACGCAATGCGGAATCTGCCAGCACAGCCTTGTCCTTCCAAAATCAGAGGGAGAAGAAGAGATTCCCCATCTAACAGGTGTAGCTACACGGGCAGATACAGAACCCTTTTAACTCTTATGTTTCATGTTAATTTAGGAAGTTGGATTAAAAATCTCGAAAAAAACCAAATCTCTATCAAAAGGTTATTTTTTCCTCGGGAAAAGTAATTGCTTTTTCGCCGTAGTTCAGCTGCTTCTTGGGTGAAGTGTGAAACCTCTGATGAGCTGGGTTTAGCACCACTGTCATCTCCAACCCTGCCGGCCCCGGCCTCTAGAAGAAGTGAAAACAACCTGAAATAGGAGGAGATGACAGTACACTGCCCGTAACTACAAACCGGGACTAATGCTCTTTTCTTTCTGGGGGAAGTGATTTTAAGAAGAAAAAATGGCAATTGCAGCTTTGAAAGAATTTTTCAGTTTTTCTCCTGAAATTGCCATTCAGCAAAAAACACCGACAAGACCCACCGGGCGCTACTGAGGAGGACTCCTCCCAAGTCAATACGGCCCCGACTTGCACGGTCAGCTTCTCCCAAAAGTAACCCAGAACTGAACTGGGAGACCAGCTATTGTTAACATGTGTATGTCCAAAAGGCAGGCAGGAATACAGACAACACAGTGGGCTAAAATATATATCTCTTAAGTGTGAATTCAGCTTGCCTCAAATGTTCATAACTGGAGAAGTTACAGTAGTAGACTAATACAAACGAATATCATTGTTTTTGTTTTTTTTTAAATTCTTGTATTAGAAATGACCACTAAAGACACCACGGAATCGCATGGGGTTGGAAGGGACCTCTGGAGATCATCCAGTCCAACCCCCTGCCAGAGCAGGTCCACCCAGAGCAGGTCCCA
>JAOXJK010000023.1:65440924-65461255 GCA_025774025.1 Xenus cinereus | reverse complement strand
CTCACCACCCTCACAGCAAAGAATTTCTTCCTGAGATCTCATCTCAATCTCCCCTCTTTCAGTTTAAAACCATTCCCGCTTGTCCTGTGGCTCCCCTCCCTGATCAAGAGTCCTTCCCCATCTCTCCTGGAGCCCCTTGAGGGACTGGAAGGGGCTCTAAGGTCTCCCCGGAGCCTTCTCTTCTAAAGGCTGAACCCCCCCAACTCTCTCAGCCTGTCCTCACAGCAGAGGGGCTCCAGGCTTAGGCAAAAAAGTCTCTGAGTCCGTCAGCCTTCTCCATATCCCGGGTGACCAGGTCTCCTGTTTCATTTGGGAGAGGCCCCACATTTTCCCTGGTCTTCCTTGTATCACTGCAGAAGCTTTTCTTATTGCCCTTGACATCCCCGGCCAGATTTAATTCCATCAGGGCTTTAGCTTTCCTAACCTGATCCCTGGCTGCTCGGGCAATTTCTCTTTATTCCTCTGAATTTCATTTGCCTGGTTGTGATTGCATCTCCTGTTACAGCCTCTTCCTTGCTCTGTCAATATAAACCAAATACAATCACTTAGCAGACACTGCTGAAAATACAACTCCTTAAAAATATGACAGAAAAGGTCAATTTAGGTTAACACCACTTTTCTTGACACTGCAAACTTAAACTCTTTCATACTTAATGAACTCTTCTAATTTTAGAATGAATAAACATCCTGTAGAAGAATTAAAAAATAAAATATTGTTTAAATATAATTTATTCACCAGAGCCTGATAAAGCTCGCCTTTCTAACCCAGCTGCTGTGAAAGCAAGTTCAGTTCTTAAAAAAATTTCAAACGTGAATTTCAGTTCAAATATGTATACTTCTGAAAAATGTAGCAATTAAGCCAAAGAAAGCAGTTATAAAAAGATGGTGCTGCTGAAAATTTTTTTTTTCTCAAAAATTGTTGTTAAAGTGTCCTATCCCGTTTATTTTCATACTTTAAGGCGATGAGGTCTGTGTACTCCGCCTCTGCACCGCCAGGGCAGGAGGCAGCGCGGTACCAAGCCCTTAACGTGTTCCACTCTCCCACGTGAGGAAAAGGTTGAAGGGCAAGGCATTTTTAAGAAGGCCTACGGGAGAAATTTATGAGCTTTTTCTATGGGAGAGCACTCATTCTCCACGCAGCTTTTGTCAAACACTTTTAACAAATTGTAATAACCTTTGTCATCTCTCATTCTCTTGCATAAACAAGTCACATGGAAACTATAAATGATGGAAAATTTAATCCACACGGCTTGTGCTATCAAAACTGTTAAACCATATTCTTTTCCACCGTGTCAGCAGTGCGTTATCTGTTTTATAGAAATGTTGAAAAGATGACTTTTTAAGGGAGATACCCCAGGACCTGCGTGAATGCCCTCCTTGTGCCTGCACTCGCCGACATTTTTACTTTTAGTTCCTCCTGAAGGGAGGAAGGTGCTCCGGCATTTGTCTTTCCATGTCCTGTAAGAGAGGATATCGTATGTGTATGTGCAACAGTGACTCCCAGCTCCGTTCCCACCAGCTCCATGGCACACTGAAGCTTTGAAGTCCCCCTTTACACAATCACAGAATGATATGGGGTTGGAGATCATCCAGTCCAACCCCCTGCCAGAGCAGGTCCCACAGGAACGTGTCCAGGCGGGTTGGAATGTCTCCAGAGAAGGAGACTCCTCTCTGGGCAGCCTCTGCCAGGGCTCTGCCACCCTCACAGCAAAGAAGTTCCTCCCCATGTTTAGATGGAACTTCTTATGTTCCAGTTTGTGCCCGTTCCCTCTTGTCCTGTCCCTGGGCACCACTGAAAAAAGACTGGCCCCATCCTCCCGACACCCACCCTTGAAGTACTGGGCTCAGTAACCTGGATATCCCCATAAAGTTCAAAGGACACTTCTTGTTCCATCATCCACAGCTCTAATGAAAACGTTAAGAACAACTGCACACTACCAATGTTTTCCAGGCAGCTTTTCTGCCTACGGTAAAGCAGTTTCAGTTTCATCAAGATGCTTCTTCCCTAAGCTTAATAGAGTAAGAGTCATAGGTAAAGGCATATGGTATCTACTGCTTCATCTTTTCTCTTTATATATTTAGAGAAATAAATTTGCACTTCCTTACAGATTATAGAACTGCCTTCTCCATACTCCCCAGACTGTTTACGTTTGCTCACTACCACATAAAATATATTGTAATGTTGAGGGATAGTTGAAGAGTTGAAAAGTTGAAGATAATCGGCTCTTCTCCTGCTGGACAGAAGACTCTTCATTTCAATGCCTACCCCTAAGTTGTCCAAGTCAATGGCAGGAGCCTATACTGCCTGCCCTGCAGGGACCAGTGAGGACACTTGTCCCCTGGGTGCTCATGGGTCACTCCACTCAGGCCAACTAGACCTGCCAGGTGGCCACCACACGCCTGGCTCACTCGCCCCCAAGACCTGTGTGTCACCTCCACAGCCCTGAGTCACAACCACTGTGTCCCCTCCCAACTTCTTGTGGTCCCCCCAGCCTGCTTGCTGGTGGGGCAGTGTGAGGAGCAGAGCTCAGCAACAGCTAAAACCATCAGTGCACCAGCAACATCACTGTCATCCTGAATCCAAAACATAGATCCACACCAGCTGCTGGCAAGAACCTTAACTCCATCCCAGTTGAAACCAGTAACCAAGTGTGTGACTGCAGATGGAGAGAGGTGAGGTGGAGAAGGATTCCAGTAACTACAAATACAAAAAGCCATTCTGACTCTACACATCCGCAATCTCAATTTCCCCCATTCCCTTCTCCAATGCTCTCATTATTACTTGAGACATAAATAAATAAATCAGCCAGCCCAGAGATTTAGGGACCCATAGGAGCAATTAGGCTGTAGAGCTTGGGTTGGTTTAACTGCCTTGTCTGAACAAAAAGCAAAACAAACAAACAAACAAAATCTTAAAAACCTTCAAAAGCTAAAAATAATTTTTGAAGTCTATACAGCTAATAAAAACCATCATTTCTTTCAATGTCAGGTACTAATTATCATTTTAGTTGTAAATCTACTAAGAAACTTATTGGAATAAAAATAATACATTGAGAGGTGGAAGATATATTTTTAAAGCAAGTACTTTTTTTTTTCTTTAATATAATCAAGCATTTCTTTACTGTGCAACATATCAAGGGCAAGGCAAGGCTGGCAGCAACCGTCTGGCTCGGTCGTTTAGCAAAACAGGAACTAAGGTAGTGCAGGCCGTTATTGAAGTATTTGAGGATGTTTAATTTTAATGAACCAATTTGAACAATGCGTGATAAAAATCAGCATATAAAATGATGCATATTGCGAGAATTGTCAAGAGAAATGTCTCTCTCCTGTAAGGCTCAATAGTTCTAGACAAAAGGCACCCTTCAGAGACCGTGGGTGTACAGGTATACAGGAGGGGGAAGCCAAGAAAAGCAAACGAAGGCGTATATTCAATGCAAGTGGTACCTACACCTATTCCCAGACACCTGTAGTCTATCTAAAACAATTACTCCAAACTCTGGCCTTAATTTCACTTTTCTCTTTTGGCAGAACGTAGTCAGTTCTACAAGTCTCATAGCAACTGATCAATTGTCGTAATTTTTTTTTCAATTTATATTTGGAGAACATATTAATTTTTGACAAATTAGCATCTGATTGAGAATGCTAAAGCTTTCATATTACACAATATCCAATGAATCAATAGTTTCCATGAAAAAAGGAATGATAATGTTATCTAAACCATGCTATTCAAGTTCAAAATCACAGAGAGGTATAGCTTTTGGGACGGAAAACTACCAACAGACCATAATTTTTAATATCTGCCACAACTTCTCCTTTAATTCAAAGGTCAGCAAGCACATTTGCTACTCTGAGTGATCAGTGCCTTACTGTCTTTATAAGGTACAATTACTTGGACAGCTATTTATCATTTCTAACAATTAAAAAAAATTGCTCCTGTCTTCAAAGAAGCAAAGGTTATAAAGTTTCACCTCCAGTCAAAGCCTTAAAATTTGATTACTTACTCCAGACTGATCGGGGCATCACATTGGTATGATAAGAGGATTCCATCCTGATAAATCATAACACTATTCAAAGCGCAGTGCTGCCAGAGAGACTCACTCTAAGCAGCTTACTGGAAAATTTCCATTTGATGTAATAGTGAGTCATATAACAAGGCTCTTACTCTTACCCTTTCATTTCAAACTAACCACACACCGACCTGCGGTACTCACTATAATGAAAAGCACCGGGCTAATCCCTGCATCACCTCCAAGCGCCTCATTGTCCCACCAGATCCAACAGAAACCATCTTCACCTCCCATGAATCATTTTGGGCACCGTATAATTAAGCTGAGGAAGGAACAAGACAATAACATACATACCCTACACGCAATTACACAGGCGGACGCCTCAGTATTGCTCCGAACTATTTCTGCAAGGTAGCCAATTTAATAGACAAATTTAATACCACACATTTCTCTGTTAACTTTATTAATTTTTACTCAGGACAGCTCAGCACTCTGAAATGAGAAGTCAAAAAATTCTTCTTCACGTTTAAGTCCATTTTAGCCCTATTCTGCTAACCAATACACCTATGGCAAGTTCTTTATTGCCCAGAACAAAATAAATGCAGGTGGGAAAATTAAAAAAAAGAAAAATCAACAAAGAGCAAATCCAGTAGAAATTACCATATAAATACAGCTTTCATCACCCTGACACTCTTCACAAAAACCATATCAGATATGCCGGTGAAAAAACAGTATCACAAAACCAGATGGAACAGCAGAGATGAAAATTAATCTAAAAATGTGAAAGGAAAGCATAGTTAGACAAAAAAACCTGCACATTTCGTTAAAAGGGCAACCGTGAGGCTGCAGAGAGGTTAACACCCAAGTTCTACAGGACCAGGCCTAGAGTACACCACAGCACAAACAGCAGTAACATTCTGTGCAATTCAACGCTGGGAGATGTCTCGCAGCAAAGGAGAACAAGAGCATGACAAACGAAGAAGGAGCATCAAAGGAAAGGAGAGTAACGGGTGAAACACAGTCGTAAGACGTGAAATGTTGGGAATTAAAGACTTTAGATGTAATTACGACTCCCAAGAGCTGAAAAGACATGAGAAGGGTTCAAGAGAGAGACAGCGTAGTCCAATAGCGCTAAGTAAGCTATTAGCTTACTAAGCTATTAGCGCTAGGTAAGCTAACAGCTTCACCAAGTCCTGCTACACGTTACGGGTGCCTGAAAGATGATGCTACACAATCTTGAAGTTTGCTTAAAATAGAGCTTTCACTAAATGATTTTGCACATTAAACCTGGGGAGGATCTTTTCCCCAAAACAGCTTGCCCTTGGAACATCATTTCAAGAGTTCCAGGGTACGTTTTTCTTATACACAGATCTCGTCCATATTCAGAAAGCAAAAACTTCCACTTTTAGGCTACCAATTGAAGACCAGGATTGCTGTCGTAGCAAATATCTGGCAATATAATCCTTCGGCAGATAGCATCAATTTAGTGACGTCAATACACTTAAGGCCAATAGCTGCCTCACAAAAAACACGCTCTATTACTTTAATTTCAGTGGAGACATCATTAAGTGAATAAGCAATAAAAAGAAAGTACTTAAGGGTTTTTGTTCCACACCAGCAACACATAGAAGACTGGACTGGGAACAACTCTTCTAGTCCTTGTCTGTGGATAGCTAAATAATTAAGCCTCCAGACTACGAAAAACTTCAAATATTTCAAAAGCGGTGAAAACAGCCTTGAAAAAAACCCCAAACAAGCCATGATCCGGGCTCTTCACCTTACCAGAGTAAGGACTGAATGGAGAGAAAGCACACCTTGAGATCAATGTGGGTCATCTGAAGGTCCCCGTGCCTCTCTGGGACCTGGGGGAAAGGCTGTAGAAGTCACCAAAAAAGGGGCTGCCGAGCTTGCTTTCCAGCATCTCCAGCATTTGGAGATTAACGCAACACTTGGAGATGCTCTTTTTTTATTATTTTTCTTCTCACCAAACTGTTTCTAGTTATCTTAGGAATATCTGATCGGCTGTTCAGATCAGATAAGCAAAGCCTGCAATGTTCCTGTGGATTTATTTCACAGGCACACGTGCAAGTGAAGAAATTTTATTACTTATGCCACTTCTAGCTCCATTTTAGGCAGAAAAA
This sequence comes from Xenus cinereus, assembly GCA_025774025.1. Classification (NCBI taxonomy): domain Eukaryota; kingdom Metazoa; phylum Chordata; class Aves; order Charadriiformes; family Scolopacidae; genus Xenus; species Xenus cinereus. The sequence continues at coordinate 65,455,107 of JAOXJK010000023.1, read as the reverse complement.
AAAAACAAACCCAAAACTAATTTATATTAACTGATATTGTTACATATTAACTGATGTCGTTACATACTTCTGCAAAGGGCTCAGCTATAGAGAATATATAAATGGAGGGTATGGATATCTCACAGAGGAATAGGGAAGGTATAAAGTTTTTTAAAAAGTTTAAAATTGTTGAAATAAAATCACAAGGATTCTCAGTTTGCCTCTCTAGTGTCTTATGTCTCTTATTAATTTATATAAAATATAATATTTATACATAAATACAATAATATTTATACAAAATAAAACTGTAATTCCAAAATGTCGAGGGGCAGAGGAAAGAAGACAGAGCCTAGTAACTAGAAGAGGGGGCAGAGACCAGGAGTTAACTGGGTGGCTGAAGAGAAACTGTCACTTCATTCAGAAATAATTCCGAGTATTAGGGCTTTCAGTCATAATCCCGAGGTTTTAGAGAGACCATTCACTTTTGTAAGGGCCCAGGGAAAATAGCAACACAAAGAGAGACCCTTTTCTCACACATCTGATGCAGTTGTAACATGCAAGATTAAGTGAATGTTATGGAGCAAACTGACAAACTGTATAATGACTATTTTCCTTAGAAGTGTGCAATTTTAAATTCTTGATTTAAGACACTATAATATATCAAGCCTTGAGGAACTGCCTTCGTTTTCTGGGTTGGGAGAGAGGGCAGGGGTGTGAAGGGAATGAGGAGGGCTCTTTGTTCTAAGTTCTTCAACTAAAACACGTCTTACACCCAACCCTCCTTCACGAGAAATCCCCATATCCAGCTTTGGATGGGGGGTAGGGGTGATGAGAACTCCTTTTTTATTTCTCCAACATCAACTAATCATACTGAAACACTACAAACCCTTTAAAACAGGTTATCCTTCACCTTCTACCAAGAAAAAAACCCAACCTCAGTTACTGTGAGACCAGCACTAACAGTGAAATACCTGAGAAGTGCAGGGGAAGTAATGGACAGCACAGCCCAGCAAACACAGCCCTGGTCCCCTCAGTTCTGTTTGTCACCAAACCTTTGACTATTGAAGAGACCTTTCCCACTTAATCCTAGATTCTCTTTTTGTGAGATGGAGATAAAACCTCTTCCAGCACTGACAAAGCATCACTTCTATTTTCCATCTTCTCCCTGCTCTCCAGTACGTATATTTATGCTACCATTTTTGCCCAGCAATGTTTTCCCACGCTGCTGAAGCGCTCCAGCCTGAGACAGGTCCCTTCTGGTCTGTTCTGATGGCACCAGGGGCCTTAGGGAAAGTTTCTGCCCATGGACATTCCCTCCTCCCCCAGTACAGCCTTCTCAATACACAGTCCTTCTTTTGCGAAGGCAAATGCAACATGGCACTGAACTAGGCCCTATGTATTAACCTTAAATAAATCAAATTATTAATATCTCCAAAAAAATGCATTTTCCAGGGAACTAGACTAATACCAGCCCATATCCACCCCAGCCACACGATGCATAAAAGACTGTTTACGTCAAACTTTAAGCTGTTTTGCCAAACCTGGATTCCCTGATAAACTTCAACTCCTTTCAAAAAATATCTAAGAATCTGCCTTCTCAAGAATATCTAAGAATTTGTATGCTCCTGGAGTGGGGGCAGAATGATAAAACAAGGGCTGGCAACAATGCTCTGACAGCAACTTCACCGTGTATTTCGTGACACTCCCCATTGATCAAGTCTATAAAAACTTTGAATCTAATAGAAGAGCTGATTACAGCCTAATTTTATTACTAGATAAAGTCTTTTTGCCAAAATAGTGAAACTAAGAACCTGTGAAATTACCACTTGTAAAGAAAAAAAAAAAAAAGAAAAAAAGAATTCTTGTCTAGCACGAACACCCTCCAGACTACTAGAGATGACAAGGAAGGATAACGCTTGAGGAGTTTTTCCAGTACTCAGTGAATGCAAAAGGCTATGAGAATTCAAAAAGCTATGCCTTTTTCTTTCATTTAATTTTTCACACATTTTAGTACTTCCAATTGATGAGCAATGCGTTTTCATAACTTAAGAAATGAGACAAATCCTTCAAAAGACACAGGCACATCTCCAAGCAGTGAGCTGCTTGAGCTCCCGTGTTACGGAGCAGACAGAATCAGGATTGTCTGGGTTGGACAATTGGTGTCACCTCCCGAGTCCTACTCACCACGCTGTTCCTCACTTAGTGGGGAATCCTCTCCCGGTCAGTTCACCAGACCCAGGCGTATGATGCTTCCTAAGAGTTTCCCATCCTCTCCAGTCCATGCAACTCTCAGCTTAAAATTACTTCTTCAGCAAATTAATTATATGAGAATCTATGGCTAATATATACCTATGTACCAGATATGGCTAATTCTGTACCTACAAACTTGATCTTTAACCTGAAGAACCTACAGTCCAAATTTAGGGTGAAACATACTCCTGGTAAAAACATGTCCTGAAACAAAGAGATAAAAATACTCATCTGAGACCCCGTATCTTACAAGGGAAAGACGCTACTTTTTGTTTATTTATTTTCTCAGTGCAAAAGAGTAGGTAGTATATACATACACAAAAGACTTCAGTATTTTTGAAAGCCTATAAAGGGAGATGCCCAAGACATATAAACAAGCCATCTCCGCTGCGCATCGCTTCACAGAAGCCTTCTCTCCCTCGTTAGCGCCCTACTGCTAACGAGGCTGACTGAAGATGCATCTCTCCAGCATTTCTAATTTCAGGATCTGCCTACATTTTCAACGTGATGGAGAAGATACCCCTGAGCAGAAAGACAGCATCCCGTTTGGTTTTTTTCTTATAAACTCTTTATGAGACTAGCAAATCAAATATTCTGCGTGGTAGAAAGGGATGCAAAAACCTGGATGGCCGATTACAGCCAGACAGCTTGTCAACACGTGTGTTTGTGATTTTTTTTTATAGACTATTTTTGTCTGAATCAAAATTCGTATGAATGAAAAACAAAGCTGGTTGTTGCTTTCCAGTGCAGAAAGACGAAGGAAAGGTGAAAATATAATTATTTTAATTTCACTTTAAAAATTAATTGTATTTTATATTTTCTGTTACATTCTGTTACCATAAAAATATATTTTCAGTAAGTCCTGGACAGAAAACAGTACTCTTGACCATATAAAGATGTTAATCAGTGATTCATACCTTTCTGATTACTCAGCAAGTCTTCGACTAATTTGAAGACACCACAGAACTACGTAACTTACCACTCAGAAAACAACAATTGTTTCATAAAATGAATGCAGCTTCAACTTTCCTTTCTCAGCTTCTTCTCCTTCAAGAATCCCTAATCCAAGATGCTGAAGGTGTTACGCAAATGAACGATCACTAAACCCCAGACGGCCCCACACCTTTCGGAAAGTGCAGCCCTGCGATAACCCAGCAATCGCAGGTTTTTCTCCCCCTGGTTAGCAAAAGTAGTACTAATGAGACCCAGCTTCCCCCTCCGTCTCTGCTCCCCGCCGGGCAAGGTCCACACGCAGCACGAGGCTGCAATTTCCCCGTGGCCTCCAAACGCTTTCCGTTTTCCCACCCAATGCCTTTTTTGGCTCATTATTTGCTCAGCACTTTCTGTAGGGAACAAAGAGTTATTCCAGAGTTTGGACAACTAAATTAGTGCATTGTGTTTTGCACACTTTAATACCCAGCTTATTATCATCCAGCCGCTCAATGAGGGTCTTCTGCAACTCTCTGGAATAAGCCGCAGGTTTAATCATCCTAAATAATTTTATTTTACATGGCAAAATTTCAGCCCCAGAACCCACCCCATTTCACAAAACGTTTCTGATGTGGAACAGCAAAGGTCACGGGACATACTTTGGAAATCCTACCGTTGACTTTCCCCACTGTGAAGACTGGCTATTTTCAAGACTGGCTTTTCAAAGGCCGGCACCAGACCTGTCACCTCCAAGTGTCACAACGGTCGGGATACCGGCTGAAACTTCCACAATTTCACACTGAAGTCTTTCGGATGTCTGGAACATTAGTGTTGCTGCCAGAGATCCCTTGCAAAGGACAATCCCCCGCTACAGGTACTTCCTATGAACACACCCACAGATGTTCTCAGATGGAAAAGTTCCTCTGCTGTCTATACGTGGCTTCAATAACACGTTCCGTTTCCCTGTAATAAGGCGACCCGGACTGTTCTCTTTAATCTTTCTGTATCTGTTCTCCCCAACAGCCACCTCCAAGCTTTTAGCTTCTGACGTCTCACAAGAAGATGGGGCTTTAATTAAATTCTAAGCTTTTAGCAAGCTCCTACTAAAAATCTGTCTTGGAGAGCTGTACTGCAACACTGCATTTAACATTCCCGGGTTTGTACTATTTCCTGCTTTCCTCATTGGTACATAATTTTCATTCCTAATACATTTAATTAAAAAAAAAAAAAAAGTCCTTGAGCATTACCAGTAACCTCATTCTTCGGTTATGGCTAACAAAGCTTGAACTCACAACTCAAGACCTCTCTCCCCGGCTGTCAGCTTTCTTCCCAGCTTAATTCCTTACTTTTCAAACTATCAGAAAACCCAATGCCCCCATTTTATGCACGCATACCTTCTGATACATCAGTAACCACATTTACCAGTACCAATTCTCTTCATCTTATTGTAAATATACCCTTATTAGAACGACGGGAGATTAAATAGTTTTCAGTACGTTACACTAAGTAACGCTTATGAATCTGGACTCAGGAGAATTAAGCAATTGCTTGTCCTTGCCACAGCAGGAATATAAATCCAAGAGTTTGGTGATGTTAGCAATGACCTTCACAAATGATGGAAGAACTCAATCCAGTCTTCTTCAACACTACAAGGATTTTATGCAAGACCTGAACAACTTAAAGTCCACTGATTTTTCATGCAACTTGTACAACTCCATCCTTGCAGACACATGAAAAACTGAAGGGCTAAATTAAAGAAATGAAGACGCCACCATGGAGCGGTAGTCTGAGCTAGAAGAAGAATTACCATGTTGTCTGTTTCTTAGTCATAGAATCATAGAACTGTCTGGGTTGGAAAGGACCTTTATGATGATCTAGTCCAACCATCAACTTAATTCTGATAAAAACCATGTCACTAAGCTCTATGTCAACCCGTCTTTTGAATCCCTCCAGGGATGGTGCCTCAACCACTTCCCTGGGCAGCCCATTCTAACACGCAATAACCCTTTCAGTGTAAAAATTTTTCCTAATAACCATCCTAAACCTCCCCTGGAGCAACTTGAGGCTGTTTCCTCTTGTCCCATCACCTGTTCATTGGGAGAAGAGAAGAAAATCAAGAAATTAAAAGAGAAAAAAAGTCAAGAAAAACTTGTCAGGCAGTGAGCAAGGCAGTGCTCCAAGTGCCATCAAACCACTTAATTAAGCTGGGATGACAATTTCACAATTTTTGAGCTGGGCAGAATGACATCTTTCCTTAAATACCCAGTGCCCTGACGCAGATCCTCCCAGAAGAAATGCAGAGGGCTGTACCTAAGCCTGTCTATGGAGCAGCTTAGTTTCCTTGGGTGGTCTTCAACTTCTTCACACTCTTTTTAAATAACTCAAGTACCATCTTACTTCAGCCCACTTGATTAAAAACATGGCAAGTTCTCGATTACAGTTTACCTTCCCTTCTTCGTCTCATCCCTCCTGCACAGATGATGCAGGAAATTCCCTACATTACATCAGGCAAAAAAAGGTAGAGTTCTGCTTTTCTCAAATAAAAACTAAAGCCTAAAATGAGAACAGACTCAAAGCAGACTATGCATATGTGATATTATGACCACTCCAAGGTGGTTTCTAAATAGTAAATGCATATGTCACTATTATTATTATTATTATGATTTTATCAAACTTTGTAATGTTTATACCAAATCTTAAAACAGTGCTATGGCACAGTAAGTTCTTAAGAGACAAGAAAGAGTCAAACCATGCTATGAAAAAAGCTCATACTTAAAATTTTTCTTCACTCTTGGAAGAACTGCAACTCTATTATATTTAATTTCTCATATCATCTATACAATAGACTTTCTGAAAAGCCTGGCTTCAAGAGGTGATAGGAATAAAACAGATTTACTCTCTATTTTGAGACAAATCAGGGCAAATAACTACACTATGCATTTTGGTTATTCTTTCTGTATGTCTCCAAAGCTTTTCCTACAAACTGTCCCAAGAGAGTAACCAGCATTATTAGCTTGATTTTTAAAAGTTAGAAATCCATTGTTTATGTCTAAACAAACAGTACTAGGATTTATAACTTTATAGCTGTTTCTCAGGTTTAAGAAAAAAAATTGCTTTGGTATCAAAATCACATATAGTTTTCCTGTATTTTAGTTTTTAGATTTATTCCATTAAGTTTTGTTTTGTTGTTCACCGTAGTTCTACAGAAATGAAAATATATGGACTTTACGTAATCGTTGACAGGGTATTTCAGATACGGAATATTTTAGAAAATATTTCAAGATTTTTTTAAAAAATATTGAAGAAAAACACATAACAAAAACGCAATTTATTTAGGATTGGCAGCATTGTTATTATGTAATTATGGGGTCTAAAACGTTAGTTGCCATAACAACTTGGAACAGCTCTACATCCATTATAAATCTTTTGCTCTCTCTTCACATGTATGCTTATTTTTAACCCTGACTTCCTCCCAATGCACTTTTTGCTAGGCAACCTCATTAGCTAAACTCCTACTGTGTCAGATTGGCAGATACAATTGCAGGCATTCCCACAGCCAAACAAACATATTATCTTCACGCAAGCTGCCAGATGTGCCATATATCTTATAAATGTGGGTTTGCGCCTCCTTTAATTATGTTCTCTTCCCCTGGATGGCAAAAAAAAAAAAATCTCCAGTTTCTCCATCCCTTAATAAAGTGCTTAAAGACTTGAAATTACTGTATCGTGCCAGATAGCTACACAATGCACTGCAATTTATGCATACACTTATTGCAATATGGCAAGTCATAAACCTCAAACTTTAAAAACACTACAATAAAATTATACTTACCTTCTGCAATTTTACAAAGTTCTACTATCTCAGAGTAGATTAAATCTTTGAAAATGATTTATTTTACAGCTATATTTAAATTAAAAAAAAACTTAGACAAAGATTGAAGAAAATTTGAACAAATCTACTCTTCCCTCCTCTCTCTGTCTCATAAATCTCCAATATTGACATGCTTGCTACTTATTTGTAGAATTTTCATTATAATGAAAAGCTGTGACAGTAATAAAACTGTCTGTGTTGCCCCAGGAAACTGTATATAAATTAACACTGCCAACATGAGAAATCCATCAGAAAAATCATGCTAAAGTTGCGATTATTAAAAAAAAAAAAAAAGAGAGGCATAAGATGACATTTTGCTGTGAGCAATAGCCTGTATCCGATGGGAAAAGCAACACAGGAATGCTAACGGCTGTGCAGCACTTAAGAAGGGAATGGATTTTCCAATTATCTCCCAGTTTTGTTCCCAATAGAAGTCTAGACAAAAACTGAAACTGCTTCCATACACGCAGACCACAGCGATACTTTCGGAGGTGGAAAGTTCCTTTGTCCTGCTGTTCAGAAGCAGTAAATCATGTTTGAAAAGTATTCCATGGTTACAGCAAATAAGAAAACCAAATGCAAAAATTTCACAGAATAAGAGAAGGTTCATGTTAGAAGGGATCTCTGGAGGTCACCTGGTCCAAACCTCCTGCTCAAGCAGGGCCACCTGGAGCCAGTTGCCCAGGACCATGTCCAGACAGCTTCCAAGTATCTCCAGGGACGGAGACTCCACAGCCTCTCTGGGCAATCTGTGCCAGTGCTTGGTCACCCTCACAGGAAAAAAAGAGCTTCCTGGTGTTCAAATGGAACCTTCTGTGTTTTAGTTTGTGCCCATCACCTCCTGTCCTGTCACTGGGCACCAGTGGGAAGAGTCTGACCCATTCTTCTTTACGCTCTCCCTGCAGGTTTTTACCTACATTGAGAAGATTCCCCAATTTCCTAATTCACTTAATTCACGAGACCACACATTTGGCCAGATTTAGAGCAAAGTCACATAGGGCTCACGTTAGGCACCAGATGAAAGAAAGCCCATGACTAAAAGTGAAGCATTGTGTAAGAACTGAATATTTAAGCAGGCTGTCAAGAGAAAACCCTTGGGTAGAGGAACTCTTTAAAAAGCAAAAATACCTGCTTTCGGTAAAAACAATTTTCATTGGTGATCTAGCCTTCTCTTTCATTCAGATGCAGAAGATCAGCTCTGACCTCAGGAAGCTCAAAGCACCAGGAGACTTGGCCTTCATTGCACTAATTTCACCAGAGCAAAACCTGCTCCAGAAAGCGTGTCTCTGTGATGTCTCTGTTCTCCCTCACTGCGATATGGCCACAAATTCCAAATTAAACACATTCAACCTAAATTTTGCCATATGCCATGGCAACATGAACTTTCTTTATGCTCTGGCTCGTAACGCAACGGGAATAATTCTTTATCATTACATGTTAAATTAGTCTTTGGTAAATAAAAAGCAAACAAATCATCCTGCAAACTCTGGGTGATTTTCCATACTCCTTGTTTACGCTGTGTTCCGACATGCCCACCTACTCACCCAGAGTTTCGTCTTCAGGACTTCTTTTCAGAAGAATTAATTTGGTGAATAACTCCTTGATTTATATTTCAAAGGTCAATTAGGAACTCTGCAAATGGCTGGCATCTCATCAAATTGAGAGAAGATTAAAAACGGGAGTCATTAATTTTTTTTGATAAGCAGTGCAAATACGTATGAAAAATGCTTGCTTGTGCTTTTGCCTCAGGCTTCCTTGGTGCATCACTAAAGTCTCATTTAGCATCGGAAGGTGCTTGGAAGAGGGAAAGACACGAAGGGAATAGCCGAATCCTCAAGATCTGGTGCACACGCATTAACGTAAGCAAACAAACTGATTGGAAAGCACCGAAGTCCCGTCGCTGCAGCTCTGGATGCCCTTTTATTGACTGACCTTGTGCCTATGCACATAAGGAGAGGTTAAAGCATTTAGGGAGAGTGGGAGAGGGAAGGGGAAGAGTCAGAGCAAAAAGGGGGAAAGACGGCTCAGAAATGACAAAGTACAAAATCCACATTTTTCATCATTTAGGCGATGAAACAGAAATAGAGATAGTTACCATTTTAATTAACATGGAAGGTCAAAGGCAAACATTATTATATGTAATTTTTCTTCCTATTATAAATTTCAATCAAGTACAGAGGTGTTACAGAAGCATGCAAATTACTGTAGGTTTTTTAAAAAATTAAAATTAACTTGCTTATTTAATGCAAAAAACATTCACTATCCTATGAACTCCAAACATGGGAAAAATTACTATAGGTATTTCAAGTTCAGATCTTTGATCAAAGTTTGCTTTTTCAAGATCTATAGCATTTTAGATCTTACAGGAAACTAATATTCTGATGACATTACAGAACAAAGACTTTGTTCTGGTAAATGATGAATTAAAAGCAACTTTTGGTTAATGTTTAGCATAAAACTTTCCCTAATATTTTTTTGAAATGATCTGAGGACAGACTGGTATAAGAGCTTAATTTAGTAACAGAAAAAACGAAAAACGTGTAGTGGTCCACATTACAAAATACTTTCATTTCAGTTCATGCCTCTGTTTTAATTCTCAAATTTTAATTTCATAATACAAACTTTTAAACAAATTTATAAAATATTTATGAAACCTGCCAAATTAATTTAAACAGTCAGTCCATCAGCTTCCAATCTTGTCAATAAAAGTCCTTGACTGCTATTCAGGTTTTTTTACTAGCTCTGGATTGTCTTCTCCTACGTAACTGTCCAATCTCACTTAGAATCTTAAAGAGAACTAAAATTACTAGACAAAGAGGTTTTAGTCCCACATTTACGGCTTGTATTCAGAGGAAGGGGTGGAAGCACATAACTTATTTTCAGCTGATACTTAGTCTTCCGTTCCTTTAAGTCAATTTTCTTCATTGTAACTCCCACACCCCCCCCCAAAGATTCCAGTACATTGCTAAAACATCACGCTGAGACTGGAAGTGCGGGAAGATGGACAGATCATGGGGATGCAACACCCCCCACAAACCCAACAAAGCTTTGACACCACCCACTTAGAGGGACTTGTTCTCATATTTGTTCACCTTCAACAGGAATAACACAGTAACCAAAAAAAACCCCAGGAAATTGCATTCCAAGGGTGACATGCTCTCTTCTGCAAATATGCTGCAGTGTCCAGGGAGGTAAATTATAAAAATCCTTATGCAAATCTTTAAAGAAATTATCATTTTCTAGGCTATTTTGAAAGTACCATAGGTTTTAGTTCCAAAAGATTCTGGCTTGCATAATTTTCTTTTCTTCTCCTCCAAGAAACAAAGGGTTTTCTTCATTACTTTTACAACTAATTCTTTCTTTTTTTCCTTCTTTTCTTTCCTGTTTTACCTAACTTTCTAAGTAAAAACTCAATGGAACATATCTGAATAAAATATAAACCAATGTAAGCTACTCCACTTTTGAAGAATGTAGGATTTGTAATAACCATACTTCATTCATCAGTTAAATTCAGTACCTATTCATTATGGCAACCATGCATCACGTTACATCTCTCCCCAGTTCAGAAAAACACTGTTGAATAAAGGTGATTGTTAAATAAATACTTTCCTATTCCCCATTTACTTCCTTAAACATGAAATTTGATTCCTTGTACAGATCACTTTATAATTTTATTTTTTTTTAAATCAAGTAAAAATTCAACTTTACCTTTTCAAACATTGCTGTACTGATGCTAGATCCTGTATGAGTGATATCACAGTTTACTTGGGGAACAATCATAAATGCTATCATAATTAGGATTTCAGTTAAGGATGAAAGAGATGGAGCAGATGGGATGCAAGAAACAAACATTTAAATGCAAATATCTTTGTTAACAGGAAACTTGTTAAGAGGAGTTATCAAAGCACATGGAAGATAAGTGTTCATCTATTTAAGTCAGATATATTTGAAAGTTTCTCCCAGCAGGGAAGTCAGCTAAAGTCTCTGAGCAATCCAGTAACAGTCAGTACATGACTCAAAAAAGAGCAGCAAAGATTTTTTTTCCCAGTTGCCTTTTCAGAAGTCGATAGGAAACACTTAGCAAAGATCTGTACGAGCATGGCTTCCCTCCTTGTCTTAATGCTATTGCAATTTATTGCTCACATTAAGCAGAAAACGCTGAATGCTGTGTTGCGATAACACATTGCTCTCCCCCCAAAGCTGCTATTTGTGAGTTATTCATGGAAAAATTACAATCCTCACTAACCCCCAGTTGTGATTTTCACTTTTTCTGGTAACCCATTAGCTGACAGCAGGAAGCCTACCTGAGGGATGTGGTCAAACCCCTGGCTTAACGAAGGAAGAAGAACCAAAATACACCCCAGCCCCAGCTGTCATGGCAGCAAAGAAAATACCCCTTTTGATCCTCTATCTTAAAAAGGTCAAAATTGCACAATATTACTACCTCTAAAAACTGACCACAGACGTAGCGTTAGGTCCCAGCTCCGCTCTTGGGCCCTTCTCCTGAGCAGGTGGGGTTACCCCTAAGATCTCAAACCTGACAGAGGTTTGGAGCAAAGGGGACCCACCTCAGTGAGGTAGGGAAGGAACATGGAGCGGGCGGTTGGTTTTAGAAGGTGGGACGGAGAGGTTGGTGGAATGGAGGAGTACTGGTCTGGTGAGGGGTGATCCTGGCCTACGGAGATGGTGCTGAACTGTTGGCCACACCACAGTCTCCCAACTGGCAAATCTGAAATTTTTTTACATCCTTGGCACAAACTTCAAAACGCTGTCACACACTGAACGTATCTATCTATCTGTCTAGATATAAAATGATTTTTCACCGAGCAACTTCCTGGAAATGGAATAAACTCCATTCTCCCCAAGACAGACAAGGACAGGCCTCGCTGCCTTCAGGGTTCTGCATTCCAGCGCGTTACTCACTTTGTGCCTTCATAGCACACATGCGTGCATTCACTTCACTTCTGAAAGAAGAATCATCTTGTTCAGTCTGATTTCACATGTGGAAACTAATAAATACGCAAACAATCTACAAAAACAAGATCTGAAGCAGGCCAATTACAGCCACTGAAAATTATGAAATGACAAAACAAGTAACCAAAAAATCTAAACTAACCAAAATTGTTTTAATGGTAACTGCCCTCACTAGGGAAAGAAATGTTTAAAATAGGGCTGAGGAGAATTTATATCGCTTCTGCTTACAATCGCTAGATGCTACAATGCTTTTGTTGGCTGGGTTAAACAGCTGCCACCAATTAAACCTTCTCCTCCTGCAGCCACTTTCTGGCCATCCTCACAAGAGCTGAAATGTCTTTCAAATCGACTGAAGAGACCGTCACTCTTGAGTCTCACCGAGAGGCACTTTCCGAATCCTTAACCTTGCTCGCTGCTGTTCTTTCCCATTTCTCAGCACCTGGGTTTGAAATGGCCAATATCGCGAGGGCAAACACTCACGGCAGACACAATCGCATCCGCCCACCAACAATTTATACTCCAGCTACATCCACACGCGGCTGTAAGGCTGCCTGGGATCCCCCACATCTTTTGAGTCATTGCTTTTCAAGCCGCAATCCCACAAATACACTTAGTCATAAGAGGCTGACTGAACACAGGTACCAAAACAAGGAATGCTCTGTGAATAAAACACTACCTTCAAAAAACACACAAACAACACAAAACCACCACCAACAACAATAAAATCTACTTATGCTGCCACCTTTAAGCCTTATTCATCCCATGACACTGCTCCGCTGACAGTATCATACCAACTGCCTCCCAAGCACATTATTTTAAATGGCACCAAAAGTTTTGCTTCGTTTCTAGACTTTAAAAAAATCCTAGCTCATACAATGACAACGTCACACCAACAAGCTCACAGTCAAATTTTAAAAAAAGAAAAGCACAAAAACTTGGAATAATCTATAGTCTTTTTAGACAAAAAAAAAAATAATCTACCTCATCTTAAAAAATTAGTATCACGGGCTTGGAAAAGTCTTGAGTCAACGTTGTGATTCGAAGGGTCCTGGATGCAGATTATACCATCCTACAGATTTAACATGTATTTCTTTTTCAGCAGTTGCCATCTGATATCCCAATTACCAGTGGGAGAAGTATGTTATTACCCGAGTAAGGAGTGTTGCACCCTGCCTGTTCCTGAGCAGAACTCTCAGCTCCCTCAGATCTCTTCTACTGTTGCCTAATGCCCATTTGTGGTGGGCAGAAACCCACATCATTTTCCTTCTGTTCCACTCAACTCGCCCGTCTATTTTTCCTGCTTAGTTTCCACCATCTTCATTTTCTAATCATTGATTTACATTTATTCTTAATCAGCATCCTCATGTACCTGCTTTCAAGAAGTCACAGGGTGGTTCGCATCCGAAGGGACCTTTGGAGGTCATTCTAGTCCAACCCATTGCTCAGATCAGGCTAAACTACACAGCAGGCCTCTCGGGTCTTCAACACCTACAAAGATGAAGATCCCACACCCTCTCTAGCCACCTGCTCCAGTATTTGACCACTCATTATAAAAAAAAAAAAAAAAAAAAAGTATTTCCTCATATCTAACCAGAATTACCCATATTCCACCTTGTGTCCACTGCCACTCATCCTGTCACTGTGAGAAAAGGGGATGGCTCCACCTTTTTCAAATCTTCTGATCAGACAGTTCCAGACCACAAACAAGGTCTCCCTCAAGCCATTTCTCCTCCATGCTGAAGGGGACCAGCTCCGTCAGCCTTTCCTCAGATGTCCTGTGCTCTAGGCCCCTTTACCAGCTTGGTAGCCCTTTGTTGGACTCATTCCAGTATGGGCCTCTCAGTTTGAGAGCTGTGGGCAAAACTAGTCCCAGAACTCCAGGTGCATCTCATCAGTGCTGAGCAGAAGGAAAGGATCACCTGCTGCCTACTGCAGCCCAATAGGCTGTTAGCCACGCCTTTGCTGGCTCATGGCCCACCAGGACAACGAAGACCATGAGGGGCCTAGAACATCTCTCTTGAAAGGAAAGGCTGAGGAACTTGGGTCTGTTTAGGCTGGAGAAGAGAAGACTGAGGGGGGATCTGATCAACGCCTATAAATAATTAAAGGGTGGGTGTCAGGAGGATGGGGCCAGTCTTTTTTCAGTGGTGCCCAGGGACAGGACAAGAGGGAATGGGCA
>JAOXJK010000023.1:65406657-65421194 GCA_025774025.1 Xenus cinereus | reverse complement strand
GGACCTGCTCTGGGTGACCCTGCTCTGGCAGGGGGTTGGACTGGATGATCTCCAGAGGTCCCTTCCAACCCCGTATCATTCTGGGATTCTGGGATTTTCAGGCTAAGAGCTTTAATGAACTCCAGGAGGAGGGTTTCAGTGCGGTGCTGTAAAAGCTCTGCTCCCTGCGACCATGGACCCGGGTCCTGCAAAGGGGCACGGTGGGGGACAGCCCCCCGGCTTGAGATGGGCCAGTTCCACATGCGGGTGCCTACCTGGAGAGACCGAGGCCTCGCCTTAGTGTGGAAAAAATCTGAAATATTTTAACCAAAGGCTAGACTTTGTGATAGCGCCCCAGCCAGAAACTTTAGTCCTTAAAATTGAGCAGATAAAGCTTGTTTGTTGGTTTATTTTTCTCCCACCTTCTGGTTGGCACCGAATAGGAAGCCGCCGGGTTTGTCCTGGGAGCTCAGTGGCACTTTAGAGAGTCTCCAGCCTGGGGTGGGTTGGTGAGGTCCGTGCCCCCGTCCTTCGCCCTGCTCTCCTCAAAGGAGGGGCCTCACTTTTGGGCCAGGGAGGGAACCGGCCTCCCCGCAGCCCTCTCCTCACTCCCTGTGGGTCTCTCCCCCAGCTGGCCCTTCCCCACAACGACGAATGGACCCGCTTCGCTCGCACCCTGGTGGAAATCCGCGCCAACCGGGCCGACAGCGAGGAGGAAGGGGCGGTGGAGCTGTCGGCCTAGAGGAGGAGGAAGAGGAGGAGGAGGAGGAGGAGGATGAGCAGCGCCCGCCGCCGCCGGGACAGCCGCTTTCCCCCGCCGAGCACGCCGCTGTCCCCCGCCCGAGCGGGTCCTGCCGTGGCTTTCGCCGCCAGCGTCGCTCCCAGCATCCCGCATCCATCACGCTGCTGCTTCCCACGGGGGCTGACGAGACCCAGAGCATTCTCATACTTTATATTTCTGTCTGACCGGTGAGGAAGAAAAGACAAATCAACCCTTTATGGGTTTAGTTGTTGCCTTTTAACTACTTAGTAGCTGCAGTTAATAGCTAGGAACCCCTGGTTAAGCTCGTGCTGGCGTTGCCCGTCTGGCAGAGCGCTATTAAATCCATATGAAGGCAGATATGATTGTGTGCAGATGTATGTGCTTCACTGTATGGGCCCGGGCCAAAGGCTTTAGATGTGGTGTTTCCCATGGTGACTTACATTATGAATGGATGTACTATAGGAAAGTCGCTGCTCCTTATTTATTGCGGTGTGCTGCATGGAACATATTTATTTGAAAGCATTAAAATAAACGATCCTAAAGCATGTGCGTAACGAGAGCCCGGCATTGTCTGTGCTGCTGTAGAGGGTACATTAACCTCCACATCACAATTAACGGTGCATCAGTCGTGCTTAAGATGTAAGATCTATAAAGGTTGCCTTGAGCGGATGGAACAAGTTTCCTTTCCTTTTTTCTTTTTTTTTTTTTAATTTTTAAGATGCCTATTATTCCTGGGCACCGTGACTATATTTCAAATACAGTCGGTCACTGATCCTTGTCACTGTTAACGCCAACAGCCTGACGGAGGGTTGTGGTTCCCGCCTGTGACACTGGTGTTGCCAATAAAACGTGTCCAGCCCCTTCTGTCGCAGCGTGGTTCATCCTTCTGCCCTCAGCCTGTGGCTCCCCTCCCTGATCCAGAGTCCCTCCCCTCTCTCCTGGAGCCCCTTGAGGGACTGGAAGCTGCTCTAAGCTCTCCCCGGAGCAGGAGGAGAAGAGAAGGGTCTCCCTGCTCTCAGGAGGTACCACAGACAACACCCAGCAGCACCTTGAGGTGACGTGGCAGTCAGACTGTCCCTAACACATTAACCCCTCCCCAAAGTAAAATATCACAGCTTACTCCAATCCTGGGGTTTTTGACTCAGGAAAAATGTATCTTTTCCAGTGACATGGACACCAACAGAGGCCTTTTCTGCCCAGGGGAATTCAGGCAATTTGTACTCGAGCTGCAGGTGGTTTTAGAGCCTTCACGTCCCGACGTTACCTGTACCTCACCCTGACTCGGAGCGGGAGCTGACGGGACCTCGTTCTGTTGCTGTAAGAGAATACCATGTCTGCGGCTGTTTGAAAGGTTTATTTCTATCTTCATAAATACATAATTCTCTAAACACTGTGCAAGGCACCAAAAAATTAAGTAAAATCTTTTCTTTTAGAGTATTTTAATCTGACTCCATGAAGTAAATAAGAATCTGAAACCACCTATTTGCCAATTACAAGCCAGCAGTTAAGGCAGGTACCATTGATACAGTGCATGAATTTTTCTATTGCAGTTATTTAAACAAGCAGCGTTTTTACTCTAGAAGTGCATTTACAAACTGAATTCCGGACACCAGCAACCCCAGAGAGGCACCCAGTCAGGAGATCTCCTCGTGTGTGTAGCAGGATGCCAGAAGTACTGCCATAAAGTGCAAAGACTATGGACAATAACACTTTCTTTTGAGCGTTTCGATACCAGTAACATAATACAGCGGCTTAAACGTTTAGAAATGTGGTTCCCATTACGAAAAAAAAAAAAACCAACCAACCCAAACCAAACCCCACAAACCCCACGTTCCACGTAAAAGCTTTGTAACACAACCCGGGAGCAGAACTTGTGCGTGTGCGTAGTTAAAAAGCGGGAGCCGTCCTGGCGTTACCTGGGCACCGGGTTGGGATTTGCCGACCTCCGCGGCCACGCAGGGGGTTTAGGTCCCACTGACACGCTCAGCCCCGATGGTTCCACCAGGAGCTCCACCAGGATCCGCTGAGTTTCCCCCCACCCCAACGTGTGACACCCGCCCCGGTAACTGCCTGACGTGAGAACGATCTGCTCCGCAGCTCTCCCCTCCCCACACTCCCCCCCGTCCCTTCCCCCGTTAACGGAACCTAAAATTAGTGTCTTCTCAAATTCTCAAACACGGGCACGCGTCGGATGTGGACAAATACATTCATGGTCCCCGAACTTAAAACAACTGGTAAGAATTTCACAGTGATCTGGTTAAGGAAGCACAAAGACAAATGATTACACTGAAGATGAAAATCGCCTTAAAACTCAAATGAAGCTGAACTGGTAAATGATGAGAAGCAAAAGGAACAAAAGTATCAACCAATTAGAAAAGTGGCTCTTTCCCGACTAATAACAAAAAAAAACAAACCCCACCCTACAGCAATAAACTTAGGGTCCTACTGCTGCAGCAGCCTTTGAGGTAGGTGGAGATGGCTTAAACCGAGGTAGGTAAAGTCCAAACTTGTTTTCAATCCCTGCGAAAGTGGCGACGGCCAATTTGTATCCACCGACGTGGTCAGGGTTAGGAGCAGGGAGCGTGATCCTGGACTTGGGGACTGGCTCCGACCCCGCTGGTTTTCTGCAAAATGATAAAAAACAAGCCATTGATTTCCGTAGAGTCGAAGCAGCGCCGTGTGGCTCCACGGGGATTTACAAAGCCTTTGCAAGGTGCCCTGTGTAACAGCAAGACCCGGGGTGGCAGGAGGATGGGGGTCAGGATCTTCTCAGAGGTGCCCAGGGACAGGACAAGAGGGAATGGACACAAACTGGAACATGGGAAGTTCCATCTCAACATGAGGAGGAACTTCTTTGCTGTGAGGGTGGCAGAGCCCTGGCAGAGGCTGCCCAGAGAGGTGGTGGAGTCTCCTTCTCTGGAGACATTCAAACCCGCCTGGACACGTTCCTGTGGGACCTGCTCTGGGTGGACCTGCTCTGGCAGGGGCTTGGACTAGATGAGCTCCAGAGGTCCCTTCCAACTCCATAGCATTCTGTAATTCTGTATCACCACCACATTCCTTAAGCTACAGCTGACGTCTAACCTGCAATTTATCTTCAATGCTACCCCAGCAGTGGAATTTGTACATACCTCGTAGGCCAGCTGAAACAAACACCCCATTGACAACTGGGATGGTAAGCTAGGAAGAAAGAAGGAATCTTAAGTCTGGATGGTTGTTTTGCTAAACTGCTAACTGGAATGAATTGGAGGGACCCAAAATCAGTTGCTGAGGAAGTGTTTGGGAAACATTTACATTCCACAGAAACCAAGCAAATCAACAATTCAATGTTTCCATTACTTTTCCCATCAACTTCACTAAGTTATTAACTTCAGCTTAAACACACCTAGAATTCTCACACAGTCCTCTTCAACATCCTTCTATGAGACAAGTGATAACTCACGCTACTCTCATAAAAACATCCTGACTACCTGTCTATTTTCATTTACAAGTGATAAGGAATCTTAAATGTTCATTATAAAAAGAAAGATATGAATATCCCACACTAAACTCTCAGAAAAGAAATTAAAGCTCCACTAAATAACAATGTCATCAAGATTAACCTAAATTTAATCTTAAAATCCCAAAGATTAATCTAAATTTAATAAAGATCATATAGTCACGGTTTACATATCACCTATAAAAAGCTATTTAAAGATGCTTGAATTTAAAGAGAAATTACTTTTTTTAAAACGTTACCATGATATTTCCTTAGCAGCACCAAGCACGTTATCACTAAAACCTGACACTAAGTTTCAGAAACTAACAAGGGAAAAGAATGAAAGGAAACTGCACCTTCTGGATTTGGGGCAGGGATGGAAACAAAAGTACCCAATTTGGTTTCCAAAGCAAATTGATTTTAGAAGTGTTCTTTATTAGCTATTCCTGTAACCTCTCGGCATCACAAAGAACTTTTTGAGCCACAGAACAGCACGTGTAGAAGGACAGTCAAAAGAACACAATTTTATAGTTTATTTCTGAGATCTGTTCTTGCATCCAGCCACTTCTGGTGTTACCCAAAATGCTCGAGTAGCATCTTAAATTTCACACTCTTCAATTTTAAAGAGCTAGAGGTTTATCCACTTAGAACAAGGAGTCCACCAAGACAGGAGAAAAAAATTCTAGCATGAAAGAAGAGCTGTAGTACAGGCACACAACGATCCTCCGTCATCACAGCTTTTCCCTTACACAGGGCTCCGTCACCAGCAGTGTCTCTGGGACTCACACATACGAAGGTGTCACACCAGGAATGAAATACTCTTTTCTCATCCAGCTCAAATGCGTAGTTGGAACAATCTGCTCCTTTTATTCAACAGCATGCTTTTATTTGTCTCCACCACCTGCTGTAAAAGCATAATGAGCAGCTCTACATCTATCAAAGTATAGATAGCTCCACGGTAAGAGCCCGGAGCAAAATTATGTTTACCTGGGCTATCAGGTAAAAGTCCTGTGAAAATTTAATTTTTCTCCTCACATTGATTGGTGAATTCAAAGCCTGAAGAGTATAAAGACGCTCTAGCGGGGCTCTTGTCAGACATAGCATAGAAACCTAGAATCATCTGGGCCAGAAGGGACCTTCAAAGGCCATCTAGTCCAACCCTCCCCACAGTCAGCAGGGACACCCCCAACTAGATCAGGTTGCCCAGGGCCTCGTTGAGCTTCACCTTGAATATCTCCAGGGAAGGGGCCTCAACCACCTCCCTGGGCAACCTGTTCCAGTGTTCCACCACCCTCATGGAAAAGAACTTATTCCTAATGTGTAATCTAAATCTGCTCTTCTCCAGTTTAAAGCCATTACCCCTCGTCCTGTCACTGCAGGCCTTTGTAAACAGACTCTCCCCAGCCTCCCTGTAGGCCCCCTCAGGTACTGGAAGGCCGCTGTTAGGTCTCCACGGAGCCTCCTCTTCTCCAGGCTGAGAAGAACCTACCACTTTAATTTGCCTGTTCCTATCACAGCACGCCTCGAAGCACAGGATGGGTCCATCTTCTAAAGGCACTGCAATATTTCTGTTTCCAGCATTTTAAACCACATTGATCGCAGAGCATTCAGATATCTATTAAGAATATACTATGAATTGCTGTTAATGCAGTTAGAGAAGAAATTTTAATGACTTATGTTCAAATGCTCATGTTCGGTATTACCTTCTGAAGTATAACACTGAGATAACCTTAATTAACCCACAGCGTCTAAAAAGGCAGAAGGTCAGAGACCCTATTTAATTAAAAAACAAACCCACAACTGAAAACAGCAGCATTTAAGGAAAATTATAAGTTCTCCTTCACTACAGGGAGAACTCATACTAAATACTAAGGATATTTATCTACTTTGCAGCAGTATCTTATTTTGTAGCACTAGAATCCATTACACAAACCACAACTGATTAGTTAAGAGCAATAAAAGCCAAGCAAACTCAATTAACAACAAATATCTTTCAAAAATTTTCTAGCCTTGTTCCTACTCCCAGTATGTTTTAATCATCCTCTTGGCTTATTAACTTGAACATGGGACTCCAGGTCTCATCCAAAAACACCACTGGAGTGTGAACACCAACAGCTTAATAGGAAATATGGCTGATTATTCCTAAATTAGTGTTATTTTCTTTTAATCGTAGGGCTTTTATTGGTGGTGTTAGAACAGTCAGATAATCTAGATAGCCCTATAAACATAAATGTTTCAGCAAAGGAAGTGGACAAAACCCCTCTTAAATCACTATATGCCATAAATCACTATGTGCTATAAATTACCTTGACATTACAAAGCAATCTGACCCCCCCGACAGCCATAAAGTAATACCATAACCAATATAAGCAAAACAGAGAAAAAACAAACAAACAAACAAGACTAAAGTGGTCATAATCAAATCCTATCTATGCCAACTTTTTTTTTTCATTTTGTATCTGTCTTCCATATTCCTTATTAATAAAATATAGTAGGTTATTTTAGACAGAAAAGACAGGAACTTGAAAAATATTGGGTACCAACTTCCAAGAACATGGGAAGCCTCACGTCAACATCCTTCCCTGTCATTCTCAGGAAAAGATCTCGCTATTAATCCCAGCATTTATCCTAATCCCAACATTTTGGGAGAGCATTAAGATTCACAATTAGATGTGGTCTACCTGGCCATGCCATTTATTAGATTCCTTCTAGTAAATTAGGTTCCTTCTCTCTACATCAGGCCTGAAAAAAGGCTTCTTCGTCTCCAATTTTAAAAAAATTTCATATTGAAGGACACCAGGAAACCTTTCCAGGCATTCCCAGCAGTGAACAGGATGGGAAAAGGAAACAGATGAAGGGTTGGGAAGATCAGTCTCTATCACACTACCTGTCCTTCAGTTCCCAAACTAAACAAGATCTAATCTAAATAAAAGTGTCTCTAAATTTCCTCCTGTCCTCCAGGGAAAGGGAGGTTTGGGGTTCTTTACTGAGGAGGTGACAACAGGTAGCTGTGAAGAGTCACAGTTGCTTAATGTCTTTTTTCATGATTTCTTCATCCTTTAACGGGCAAGGCATCGGCGAGACAATAGCCCTGCATACACCCATCACTTCCTACAACTGGGGCTACCAACGCACCTTCCATCTCAGCTCACCAGAGATTTCTGAAACCATGAAGAGATTCACCAATTTCGTGTACTAACAAAGATCTGTTCATAATTTCTTAAGTGTCAACATGCACAAAACACCGAAACGATTTCAGATTTCAGCTCATAGGCTTTAGTATTCCTCTGGTGCACTGAGAGACTTCTGACCGATGGCACTGGTGACAAGGATTTGCACCATTTGGATACAAATAAACGTGGGGGGGGAATAGATTAATAGATATTTTCTAGAATATCTATTCTAGATAGATAGATTAATAGATTAATAGATATTTTCATGACTATACAAATAGTCACTAACACACCAGCAAGGAAATTTTCTGTGACTTCAAGGACACAATTGAGAGCTCCAGAAGGAAATTAATCACTTTGATTATTTATGGATATGTGGTCTTACGACCCTGCTTCTGAAAATAACACCTTTTTCCAAGGCACTGTTAGTGCTTATTTATAGAAAATCTTATGTAGGTATCACAGTCTCTGGCATTTCTCCTAAATGTTCTCACAATATGCTGTTAAAAGTTAATGGATAAGAATACAATTAAACTCAGTGGGAGTGCTGAATGAAGACAGCCCTACATCCATTACATTAAATCACAAAATTTTCTATAGATTCAGAGTGCTGGGCTATTTTTTAAACTAATCTCCAAGAAAAAAAAAAAAAACAGATGAAACAAAGAAGAAAGAAGTTTGTAGCTAACTTTCATCTATACTAATCACACTAGCAATTCAACCAGAAAAAAAACAGGCCTAACAACATTAGCCACCTTATTAAAACTTTGACAGTTTAACCATAAAACAAGATGATGGGGGAAAATAGGTTATTTAAAATTTATCCTAATAACCATCTTTTATCAAGAGAAAATACAGGTCTCTATTTTTTTTTTTAACGGATCAAAGCAAGAGTTTCCAGCTGGACAGCAGGAGCAACCTTTCCAAAATAAAAAGGGAGTCTCCTTTGAGGACAACAGAAATCATCATAGAATGATAGAATTGTCTAGGTTGGAAGGGACCATCACAAATGATAGGTGCAGAAGCCAGACAAACAAATGAAGAAATGAGGTAAGAGTGCATAAATTATACAGACTAAATTATAAACGGCGCTCAAGGAGCCAACATGAAAGCTGAGGACTTCCTAGGGGGAGGTGAGCATAAGACCGTGCATAAAATTTTAAACGGCCATGCAGAAAGGAAGATCAAATTAAATGGAAGGAAATGGAAAAAGCTCTGATGTCAAAAATGACAGAAGCTGTTACAAAAGGTCATTTCTGAAGCCACAGAAAGAGGTAAGTCCAAGAAGGTGGAGGGATGATTGAAGAGTTCGGTCATGGTATAAATCCAGAGTCACAGAAGAATGACAAGAACCTCCAAGAAGAGATCTTTCAAAAAACAACATCAAGGTTGAAGAATTAAACTAGCTGTGAATCGCAGAACTCAGGCCCATGAATGGGAGAGGTAACGTGTAATACTGAGATCAAAAATATATCTTCACACAAAGGCACTGCTGAACTAAAAGCCAGATCCTTTTGCATCAGAAGTGCAGTTACTGCTCTAGTTTTCCATTTCATAGTAAGAAAATAGTCACAAGCATTTTAGTATCTGGCGTATCTTCCCGTGCAAACCAGCAATATTCTCATGAAAGGAAGCCTAGGAAGAAGAACAATGTAAATGTATGTTGAAAACACAGTGGAGCTTTCTGTACCCATAGGAAAAAGCCAAGTTCCTCGATTTAGAGAAAGACCTGCTGAGACACAGACCAGCAAATAAATAGATTTCAGATGCACTGACCTCCAATCTACAGAATGAGAGAATGGTTGAGTCTGGAAGGGACTTCTGGAGGCTATCTGGTCAACCCCTCTGCTCAAGGGGGGCCACCTACGGCCAATGGCTATGTCCAGACAGTTTTTCAGTATCTCCAAGGATGGAGACTCCACAACCTCCCTGGGCAACCTGAGCCAGTGCTCGATCACTCTCACAGGAAAAAAGTGTTTCCTAATGTTCAGACAGACCCTCCCTGTGTGGGAGACAGAGTCAAAAGCCTTATAGGTGTCTAAGGAGATGATATTTGCTGCTGTCCTTCATGTGCTTGGAAATGGTTTCAGCGTTGTTCCATCACCTTCCTGGGACCGAGGTGAGGTTGACCAGCCTGCCCTTCCCCAGGTTCTCTTTCTTGCTCTATTATTAAAATAGTCTCATCTTAAACTTTTCTCAGTAATACTTCTTATCTTCTCTCATATCAAAACGAAGCTCTGCACACCCTTACAATTTTAACACCTTTTGTTCAATCACACGGACAAGTATAACATCGCCCGCTGCTTAAACATCGACTATAAAGTATCAGAGAAAAGCTGAGATAAAAACTAGAATCATATGAAAGCTTTTCATATGAAACAAGCTGAGACCAGCAAACACACAGAAAGAGAGATTTATATTCTTTCTGTTATGTCTTCCACCCTTCCTATTTAGCCTTACAAATCAAAGCCACTCGCTATGGGTGCACTATGGAATCAAATGAGCATCAAATGGATGATTCATTTCACGTGCTACTCTTTCCATTAGTTGTTACTTTATTCCCCAGCACAGTGAGATTTATCAACATATTTCACAGACTATCAGGAAAATATTTTAGGTAGATTTGATTAGGGAAGGATCATCTGACAACAAAACTATTGAACACACTCGTAGCGCACACACACACAAGAAAGATGCTAACAACTGTGGGTAAATCATTTCTTACTGTTAAACTGATTTAAGATACAAATTGTGCATGTAAGCATATAATGTGTCTCTTTCCTCGTCACAATCCATCCTCAACAAGACCTCTGATGAACAAACAACACAAGCCAGCACATCATTTTGGACAAAGCTTACTGACGTGCCACCAGACTCAGCTTTATTTGTGCAATAAAAAAATACCCTCTCCAGACAAATTGCAATAGGCTTGTAAAGCTCTAGCAAGAAATCACTGTTTTAGTACAGAAATATTTACAATCAGAATTATATTTCTACTACAATTTAACAAACAAAGAAAATGTTATTTTGTGACTCCCCAGGGAATTGAACTCAAGGATTTGAAACTTGTATTTTTATCTGCAGATCTGCACTTTGGTTTCAATAGAAGTAACTATTACAAAAATGCTTAGATGTATTATAGTATTTTTCAAGCAGAATCGAGTTGTATTTAATCTCTCCACTTCTTAAATGGAGGAATACTCTCACCGGGGTGGCTCTGTGAAATGGTGCAATAGATAAGCCTGAAGGTTAGATGAATCCTACTTCAGGCTGTGCAATGAAGTTGTAGTGTTTTGGAGGCAATCATCTGTCCGTGTCCTGAAGGCACACTGCCCAAAGCACAGCAAGGGGAATAGAGAAACACAACCTTACAGTTCCAGCACGTAAGTGAAAATGTACCCCTTTGTGTTATACATTACACAAAAATCAACTACAAGAAAAACTATGGCTGAAAACTGTAGTGGCAGGCACTGATAGATACCCAGAATAGTCTCTGAGCAGACATTTACCATTCAGTTTTAACATTTTAAGGCTGGATTAGATATTTTCATTAAAACATCAGCTTGATGCTAAATAGTAGCTAAAGGGTAATTCAAAAGTTAGAAATTATAAGGAAAGAAATTTAAAAGAGAACACAGAACATTTCTTTGCAACATTGTAAGCCACATCCAGACATTATGTGTGGTTCGGAGTTTCCATCTCCAACGGGTTACAGAAAAAAAAATAAAGGCTTAGAGAACATCCAATAAAGAAGATCACAGGATGCTTAAAGTATTAGACATAACTTAAGACTAGGAATTTTCAGCCACTGATGACACAGGACCGATGCATCCTTAGCGACACAAAGGGGAGAACAGAGATCAACCACTTTTTGGGGCGGGTGTACGACAACATTAAAGGGCTTCAGATGAAGCTGTGAGGTGTCGGGATCAAATTAAACAGCCCGGCGTTAACCTGTGGGACTCCCTGCGGCAGGATGCTACAGAGATTCAGGGGTCGGGATGGATGGAAACACCGGTACCAGCTGACAAACACTAACTATACAGACAGCACCTCGGGCTCAAAGATCACACGCCGCTAAGACAGTGTTTTGGGAAAGCATACCCACAGACTCGCCAGTGACTAGAAAAAAAGAAATCAGGGCATTTGGAGAAAAGTATCGGTCTTTGGACCGACACATGTTATTGGAGAAGAAGAAAGTTTATAAAATGTATGACAAAATAAATCCATAACTGACTATTTGATATAATTATGAAGCTAAACTACCTCCAAGGGCAAAAACGGGACGCTAAGAATTAAGGAGGGAGAGAGGGAGGGATATTACATTGAACGGAAGAGAAAGAGACAGAGTAATGGGAGGACCACAACATAAATCAGCGGTGAAGAAGTCATGTCCTGCATGCACACCGTTATAAGTAGCCTAATACCTGAAGGTTTCTGCTGGTAACTCCCCGTCGCCCTGCTCTCTCCCACCACCCGCAATCACCCTCGGGCTCCATTAATTAGTCAGAGCGCTGCCCGGTGCAGGGAGGCATACACGGGCCTCTGCGAGGAAACGGCTTTAGACGGCTCGGAGAATGAGTTAATGATGCAGACATACACCTGATACGATAAAATAAAGTTTAAAGCTATACACACAGTCATTTTCTCAGCGATTGCCAGCCACACACACATAACCCCTCTAGTTATTTTTTTTTTTTTTTTCCTTAAACACCAAGCACTTTCCTTAAACACTAGCACTTTTTCCTAAGCACTTGAGAGCTTAGTAACTGAGGCTGCAATCAAACCGGACTCTGGGAAAGATGCTGCATTTTATGATTCACTCTTCAGAGCACTAACGGCTGTTCTGTACTCCCCGTTCCTATTTACACTGGGCTCTTACACTACCTTCTCTTTTTTTAAGCCAGGCAAGGCATTTACACATTCAGCTCGTGCAAATATTACACGCCTATGTTTTCACAACATCTTCTCAGTCATTCTTTGCTAGCGTATTCACAAAAGCCTGTGTATGACAAAGTATTTGCTTTTTGCTGCAGCATTACCTAAAAAGGGGCAGCTTGCAATGAAAGGAGAGAGGCAACAACAGAACAAGCTTCTAAAAATTATAAGTTAAAACTCGTACTACATCTCATCCGACACTGAAAATCACATGGAAGGAGGAAACATCTGAACAGTTTCATGGCTGGTTTGGGGGAGTGTGGGGTGGGGGTGTTGTTTGTTGTTTTCTTAAAGCCAAGAGAGTAAATGTGAGTTGTTTCAGTGGGCAACGTGTGTCCTCATGCTTGTACTACTTTTCACTATATATAAAAAAAGCCCTTCACAAAAGAAGCATCCTTCTCTGTTTCCTTTTTTTTCTCTATGCTATAACTTAAGAAAGATAAAAACTGTCTGTGTGCTACCAAGTTATCATTTTAAAGTTAAAATACAGAACATAACGCAGAGCAATGCAGTCAGAATAAAATACTTCATAAAGACCAACAGCCATAAAAATGTTTAATACAATATAAAAATCAATATTTAATAACCAACACATAATCTGGATGCAATGAATAAACCAACAAGCATAATGAAATCTGGCTGGTTTTAAACTGTAACACTTTAGTACCAGAGGAATATGCGTAACTTGTAATAAAATACCAGCCTCAAGGTGTGACCAAAAGCTTCCCTCTCCCTGATTTTTCGCCATATCACTGCCCTCCCCACACAAGGGTGAAACGGTGGAAACACAGAAGTGTTTTGTTCATACCAAGAGGTCAATCACATTTTCATAAGGAAGAGACTGGTAGAGACAACTGAAAACTGCTGGTTTAAGTTCAGGTACAAATTGGTGTCACGCACTGGCACTGTGAGGGTCTGTCCTCTCCTCAGCCCCCACAATCATGAATATCCGTGTACACTTCAAAGGGACAAAGACAGACCCCCGTCTCCTCTGCATCTCCTCTCTCTGGGTACCCTCCTCACACACACATTGTCTCTACAGGGCTGACTCCCACGTAGCCCTGATCCAAAGTGGTCTCCTTCTGCCTGCGCTCAACCTCGGAGCCTGCCTTTCCCGTGACACCTGGCCACCCTGAGCAGTGGTTACCACCTCCTTTTGACTCTTTTACTCCAACCTTGATCTCAATCGGCCCATCTTTCCTCAAGTATCGCAGACATCACCATCCATCATTCACATCTGCATTCCAGCCTCTTCTCCTGCCCTTCACTCCAGCTACGCCTGATTGTTGAAGCTTAAAAAAAAAAAATAAAAAAAAGCTTCTCCAAGGCACACTTTCTCTGTAACTCTCTTCCAGCTTTCATCTCCCCTTGACCCAATCTCTTCCGCATCTCCCTCCTCTCTGCCCCTGACAAATGTGTCTTCTCCCACTCTTATCTATTCACAGCACTGCTGAAAAGACTCTCCTTACAGCCCATCGCTTTGGCTGCCTTCCACTTCCACTTCCTCTCTCTCCCTTTTCACAGAATAAACTTACTTTTGCAACCATTCACTGTTGATGCCCACTTAGGGAATGCCAGCCAGTTTGACTCAACACAACTCGTGGCAGCAACTGGCAGAAACCAATTCCTTTGCTGTTGGATTTGTTTTCCTCTGGTTTAGCTGGTTAAAACAACCCAGAGGGTTAAGAGGGAGGGGGGTTCAGGGGCCAAGAAGTGCCAAAAAAAGGAGATTACACGAGTCCATTGCTAGAACAAGGAGCGAGGCAGATGTGTGGAGAGAGAGAGAGAGAGCATGGAGTGTTGAGCATGGGCAAGCACGCCATTCGGTTGGCTGGGTTTCCTCCTTTCTGCTGCCCAGAGGTCGCAAACGCAAAAATCACACACCGTCCCACTCATCCAAGTTGCCAACATCAACTGCTTAAACTCCGAATGGCCCACCTGGCACAGGCACGAGGGCTGTTGGGAACTAACAAACCCCAACTGCTCTTGATGGAGAGATTTTAAGTCTATCTGCCCTGATATCGTCTCGGGCACTGAGCATGAAGAACCACAGAGTCACAGAATCCTCATGGTTGGAAGGGACCTTTGACATCATCAAGTCCAACCACAAAAAAAAAAAATAAACCACACCACAAACAGACACAACCCAACAATCTCGGGCACTAGAGCATGCCCTGAAGTGCCACGTCTACACGTTTCTTAAATA
>JAOXJK010000023.1:65381730-65396165 GCA_025774025.1 Xenus cinereus | reverse complement strand
TCCCTGGGCACCACTGAAAAAAGACTGGCCCCATCCTCCTGACACCCACCCTTTAAGTATTTATAGGTGTTGATCAGCCTCAGCCTTCTCTTCTCCAGACTAAAAAGAGAAGTCTACCTATGGCTGGGCCATGGTGGTTACAGTCATTTCGGAGAACAAACTCACCAAAGCATACAAAGGATGTGAACATTGGAAACCCTTCATTTCAAAATCCAACACAGCCTTTGAAGCCTGCCTGTGAGACACTAGCACGTTTACTTCTTCAAAGGCCTGCCTTAAAAGGTGAAGCATAAAAACATAACTTTAGTAACAAAAAGGCATTAAATTATGAAGGTCATTTTCTCCTTCCTAGAAGCAGGGGTTCAAGCAGACAGGTTGCCTGGAGGGGTGAGAATGCGCTCCTATCTGCCATCAACATTTTTGCAAAGCCTGCCCTCTTATCAGTACCTCTCGATAGCGGCTGTCTCCAAGGCCTCACCACACTTGACTGGAAGCTATGTTGAAAGAGTCCTGTTGTGTCAGCTCCGTGATAAACCGCCCAATGGGAGAAGGAGGGTGACCTGGGTTGCAACCTGTGACTCATGAAGAAGCTATTCAGCACTTCCAGGGCAATCCCCAGGAGAGGGGAAAAAAAGGATGGCTTTTGAAAGTTAGGATTATCCTGCCTTACAGCACTAATGTCCACCCAGCCTTGCACTTCATTGACCCATCGCCTTTCAGGTCTACTTGGTCTGGAATTGTTGGGGGGGGGTTGGTAACTCTTAGCAATGATTCATAACATTCTTAGCAATGACAAAAAGAAGGACAGAAAGCAAGTGTTCAGCCACTTAACACAAAACCTCTTTGGCTATCTCTGTGGCCACCAGCTCAACAGTAAGGTCCCAGGTGGAAACAAGGCTTTACCAGCTCCCAGGATTTTTCCCAGACAGAGTTCTATCACTCAATGATTTCAACTTAAACCAGATTTTGTTTTCCTTCAATCCAGTTCAGCACCCCAGGATTTCACAGAATGATACAGAGTTGGGAGGCACCTCTGGAGATCATCTAGTCCAACCCCCTGCTAGATCAGGTCCACCCACAGCAGGTCCCACAGGACCCAAAGGCGGGTTTTGAGTGTCTGCAGAGATGGAGACTCTACCACCTCTCTGGGCAGCCTCTTCCAGGGCTCTGCCACCCTCACAGGAAAGAAGTTTCTCCTCATGTTTAGGTGGAACTTCTTATATTCAAGTTTGTGCTCATTTCCTCTTGTCCTGTCACTGGGCACCACTGAAAAACGGCCCCATCCTCCTGACACCCACCCTTTAAGTATTTCCCAGCCCCAGAAGACCACGGAGGTGGGCAGGCTCACTGCAGGCAGCGCAGACACAACAGCCTCCCACTGCCTACACCTTGGGATGCACCAAGATCCTTCGGAAAAGACAACAGCTTTGGTACAGGAAGTCAAAAGTGGCACAGGTTGCTTAAGTACCACACCTTTGTGGTGGTGTTGTTCTTGTTTACAAGCCACACTACTAAGCCTCATATTGAATTTCAAGTTTTCCAATGAGCTTCCACTTTCCTGGTTCCAGAACCTGGAAGTTGGGACAGTTTTCAGCCTCTGGAATATACCCTAAGGAACGAGGAGCAGAACAGCACTCAAGAAAATAGCCCATGTCACATCTTATTGCTACCACTTCTGTCATGCATCTTTTGCTTGTTTTGAATAAAATAGCTCAAATAACTATTCTGTAGCTTGAACCTTGATATTAACACAACACATTACTGCAAAATTGCATATCTTATTTGAGTTTAGTGTAAGGATTTTACATGAATGCGTCATTAACGACAATTAAGGACAGAGCCTTAAACATACAAGTGCCTTTATATACAAGTATCTAATTGACTAATTGACAAATCAATACACACACATTCACACATTTTGAACTCACACTTTGCCATTAATAATAGAATTTTAAGAGCAACGGGTCAGGACCAAACAAGGCTCTACTCATTCAACAAAATCACCATCTCCAATTAGCATCAAGAAGAACAGTTAATGGTAATATCTTAAGTTCATAGACAAAATGTTTATGTATCACTGTAGCACTGAGGTGCGAGTAAAATTCAGAAGACAAATTTTCAGGACATCTCTGCTCTAAGCAGCTGAATGAAAAAGAAGATAATTCAAGACACACCACACACATTCAATCATTGATTGACTAGTGCATTTGCAAGGCACTCATTTTAGTAATTAGGGTGGGAAGTCCATTAATACACTATCCATTAAATAACGATCTGTAAGCCTAATGGCTAATTGGGGCGGGAGATTTATTGTGGAAGGCATTCAAATTCAAGTGAGCATCAACAGGAAAAGTACTGAATGTGTTACATAGCCAAGGTATATTTTATCACATACAGTTTAATATATAATCATTTTGGCTTACTTTTCTCTCTCAAACACATGCCTATTGAAAAAACACATTTCAAACCCAAGAGTTGCCCTAACACCAGATAAAGCTATTTTGCAAAGCCCAAAATTGTCTTTAAACATTTAGGACGAGTTCTATAAAACACTGTAAGATCACAAGATTCTTTTGTTGGTATTTTAAATAGCCAGCATTTCAAACACTCTTACCAAAAAAGCGCTCAAAAGCACTCTGTACAGATGTTCAGTACTCATTATGCATTTTTATGTCGTTATGCATGCTGCATTATAGATGAGAACTGGCACGAACAAACCAAGTAAAGACAAAGCCAATAAACATTAACACAGTTTCCCGCGCTACGGGTGATTATACATCAATACGCCCGTACTAGCGCGATCGAGGGGGGAAAGGATGGCGAGGATTTGCAGTTCTGCATGGGCATGGCTCCCTCAAACCCCTGCCCTCTGGCACAAGGGTATGACTGAGCCTTTTCTTTCTCTTTTGGGCCCAAAAAAGGCTGTGGGTTGGGGGTAAGGGATGCTCTATGTCCACCCCCCTGGGAAAAGCACCGAAGCAAAGCACAGCCACCATACATGTGGTCACAGTGGAGATGTTTGCTATATGAGGGGCCTGATGATTACACTGGGACAGAAAATAAATAAAGGAGAAAAAAAAGAAGTAGTAAAAAAAGAGCAGGAAACCAATGGCCCACTTGCAGAGATTACCCATGGCACATCTTCAACCCAGTTCCCGCTGTCTCCTCACCTCAGCAGCACATTTGGTATCGGCATCATGGAATACTCTAACTCGAAAGCCACCACTGTGACCATGCACCACCACTTCACACACCCGTATCGGCCTGATCATGGCAACTCCACCTGGAAACCAACTGCTCGTGTCCTCTGTTTCTGTGGTTGAATAATCAGCATTCAACATTTAAATTTCACTCTGAAGAGTAATGCAGGAAAATAAAGGTGCATTTAAGCCGGTCTACGGTCTCCACACAAATTAACTGTTCTTACCCTGATGGGGTAAGAGTTCATTCAAAGCCTTCCTCACATCCCCTTGAAAGCATGGAAACCTTCCCAACAATTTCTGTCCCTAACCAAGAAAATTATTAAGAGGGAGAAAATATTGTTGGGGGGAAAAAGAAAACAAAACAAAACTTGGTAGTAATGACTGCTTTGCTTAATGAAGAAGGTCCATGATTCTCAACTAAGTAAGTTTTAATTAGGAAGGGAAAGAAAAGCAGTTCCATGATAATCCCCTACTGCTAAAAGTGAAGGGGAACTAGAAGCCCACCTAGAAAAATATCATCCTTAATTCACTTGTGAAAGATAGAAGACCGATTCATCATTGACATGACGGACCTCTTCCAGTTAATCAGTTGAGTTCACGCAACTGAAAAACAAAGAGTCCTATCTTTAAGGCTCAGGATGAAATTAAGATAGATATTATTAACTCCAACTCAGACGAGGCCAGCCCTATGTATCTGCTTTCCGTATCGCAGCGAGTAGATTGTGGAACAGCAAACCAAGCGAGCTAGTTCAAATCTGTTGTACTCACATTAAGTGTGCCTAAGCTGAAATGTGAATTAAGGGCTCATATCATCACGTACATTTCTTCATCTTTCATCTGTTTAGGATTAACATCCATTAAACACCTATGTATTCAAACCCGAGAAGAAAGTCTTTTAAGTCAGAAGGGTCAAGTCATAAACTGTGTATGAACACACCATTGCAAGAGCTCTGTCCCTCCCAATCCAAACAAGAGGAAGACTCCTTGGAGTTTTTTTTCTTAATATATTTTAAAAAGTAACAGTTCGTATTAGATGACAAGCATAATTAAGTATTCAATATATAACACAACATGTTTGGTTTTTTAAATGACACAAAGGAAGTATTAGAAGTTGCTACTCTGACAACAGTGTAGGAATACACAAGAAAAGAAGAAATTTGAGAAAGCAGTACAGGACAGAAAAAGTCTGAAGGCAATGGGAGGAAATTCAGGGAAAGAGTACAAAGTACTAAAAAGACTACCTTTGTCACAAGGGACAGAGTAAAGCCACAAATTTCCAGTGTGAACAAAGGGAGGGAGAAAGGGGAAGATGACAGAACAGAGAGGCTCTTAGTATGCGTAAGATCAGGGCTGTTATTTACTCCAAGTCTGCTCAGTTACCAAAAAAATAATCTAAATTAATATGGATATTACAACTCACAAGCTAAGCCCTGATAAGGTATCCTTATTTTTGTATGCGGGGAAAAAACAATACTGATAACAGTATTAATTTATACTGACACCAGTATAAATTCATACCAACAGGGTACACATGAACTTTGGTGTTTTTAGAGATTACTAGCCACTCAAAATTATTTTAAAAGCTCACCATAGCTTCAAGTCTATTAGGAAACACTGTAAGCATACAGTGAGCACCACAGGGGCAGCACAGGTATTTTTCACTATTCTAGCAGACTCAAATATTAAGCTAGCAGGCATCACAATTATTTTCCATCCTGATTTTTAATATATCTGAACATATATTTTTTAATCCAAAAATCAACTGGAAGGAACAGGAACTGGCAAAGTACAATAGGAAAATGTTCTTGAGAGAACATTAAGTACAAGATAAGAAAATTAATGTTTTTTCTGTACTAAGAAATTGAAATAGCATATTTCTTCATTTAGAGAATCACCTTTGCTTTGAAAATGCCCTCTATTTATCTTTGTAAAGTAAGTGATTAAACTTAAGGGAGGATGTAGCCCTGAAACAAGGATAAACAGTACTTGAAATCTAAGCCTCTTGGCTCTTAAGAGAACTGTTTTTCTGTGTGATGAGCCACACCTTCTCCCACAGCAGGAACTCAACACCACCACTTTCTGGTTCATAAACACCATCCAAGGGTGGCGATTGGTTTCCCGCTTGCTTCCCAAAGAGCCTGAAGATCTGCTGAGGGCAACCACCAATACACATGGGCCACCTGTAGTTTTTTAAGACATTGTTGGGGAGACACCATGGCCTATGCTAAGGCTCGAACGCTGGAGCTGCACCACCAGGAACTCATGCAGGAACCTTGGCATGGCTGCAGAGCCTCCAGAGTCTCACAAGGTGACCAGACCAACCAAGGTCTCACCAGACAAGACTTGATCTGAGAAGGGGAATCCACATGCAATTCCTCACTACCCAAAAAAAAAACAAAACAACCCACAAGGCTTCAACACCCTCTTCTGCTGCTGGAGTTCCCAAAGGCCCCCTGAGCTCTCCTGTGCCGGGAAGGCAGCGAGGGGTGCACCACGTCCCCATGGCCTCTCCTTGACCATTCCCTCCAGCATCCATAGCCCATACTCTCTCCTTCACCAAGAGCTGCCACTCCACGCAAAGTGACAGAGAAAGCAAAACATGCACAGGCCTCAATTTTATCTATGACGATTAGTCCTACAGATGCCAAATTCCAAGTTAGTGAACACCCATAGAACACTTTTGAGAAGAAAGGCTTGGGACCAGGCAGTCTCGCACTATGCCAGACACGTGCAAGCTGTCAAGCACCGAGAAGGCTTTAGTACAGACAATAAATAGCAGCAGGCTGGTAGGTCTGGGATAGAAAAGAAACTGGCAGCCCACCTATTTAAACACAGTTAAGTTTCAATTTAAACTAAATTATAAGGTCTAAAATCAGCCACATTTCATGACCCTGAAGTCACTCCTTCCCTTCTCCCCACCAACCTTAATACCTGGCCCAACTTGTAAATAACCAGATGCAAACCAAGAGTAAGTAGCCCGGTAAGATCTTTAAGAGATGCTTTGTTTTACTCCACAAACAGGAATCTGTTCCACATTCAGGTGGTGGCAGAATCACACAAAAGAGGTGCAAGATTTTCCAACTGACCTCAAATACCGAGGTTTACAAATCCCATCTTCCACAGTCGCTAGCACACAAAGCTTTGTTTCAGGTACAGCTATTCTGTAAGAGGAAGCCAGGGTGATGGAAATGCTTTCTAACCAGCTTTCTGTAAAAGCTGCCTTCAGCCAGACAGAATGGATCAAACTACATGAAGAGCATCAACAGGACTGGCAGAGGGAGAGCAGGGGCTTCACAGCCTTCATCTTCACTGAACACTACTCTCTCACTCAGCTTCTTCACCTTCAAGTGAAGGGACTGACCACACACTCAGTTTTATTTACATAAATACATTTTAATTACATTGTGCTAACCCCAAGTTTGTAAGAGCACACAGCCCTAACCACAGCTTAGCAATATGGTTACCATCTGCTTAGCGATGTGGTTTAGTGATGGGGTTTTGTGTTAGGTTGATGGATGGTTGGACTGGAAGATCTGAAAGGTCCCTTCCAACCCAGACCATTCTATGATTCTATGGATCCACTCTACTCCCGCAATCTGTGTACTGTATCACAAACTGTGACCTGACCTGAGCGGGCCCTTCTCCACATCCTACACCTATTGCTACTCCACAAGCACCCCACCCTGCTGGTCCTTTCTTTAGGCTTTGCATTTCAAAAACATGTAAGAAAGAAAAAGCATAAAGGAAAACTGGGCAGGGGAGGAGAGAAGAGTGGGGGCATGAAGACATTTAACTACATCTTCATAATTTCATACAATTATCTTTCCAGTGTGACAAGACATACTATTTCAGTAGCTTCTGGCCAATCATCAAGGTCTGAGCTGACAGGCAGAAATTCAGATTACACATGAAGATATCCAAAGTGAATTAAAATTCAAGGAATAATAAAAAAACCTGGGAGTGCCCTGACTTTGTCACGATAAAAATGGACTGTCTTCTGGCAGTGCCTGAAGACAGCCTGGTTGCGGTAGGGGTCATCCTGCTGCCAGAATGGATACCACCTGGAGCAGGAACATCTCGGGAGGCACAGCCCCTTCAAGCCAGACAGGAGAAAATGAAAGAAGCCCTTGCCTAGCAAGCAACTTTCCTCTGTCATGAAAGATGCTCCCCAGTACCAAGAGGCAAGAGTCTTCCATCATTGCTATTAACACAAAGAATTCTGCAAAACAGTTAAAATCATAGAATAGTTAGAGTTCAAAGGGACCCTACAGATCATTAAGTTCCAAGCCCCCTGCCATGGGCAGTTACCAGGAAGAGTTCCTGTAAACTACTGTGACACAACCATCTGCCTCCCCTTTGCCCCCTTCCTACTTACCTCCCAGCTGTGCTATTCAAAACTGGAGATAGGCAGAAAATATATTTAAGGTTCACCTTCTGATAGCAGCACATGTAGAAGTTTCATCACCGGTTTGGAGCAAGCAAATTTTGAACTCCGTGTTTCACAGAAATATTTTTACCAAATGCAAATCATTGAGGGGAAAAAAAAAAAAAGAACATGCCCAACCACACACTCTCCAACACTTGCCAGCTTCATATCAAGGTTCCCAGGCATTAGATAAAAGCAGTAAGACACCATGATTTTTAAACAGCTCCAGGAATAGAATGCAATTTCCCAAATCCTACCATTTACCAATATGTATTGCAAGATGCACTATTATCTTCTTGCCTTAATTTAAGGATTCCAGCTCATACATGCTGCTTGACTAGCAACATATATTCTGTACGTATAGGGGATGTGCTCGCCCAGCTCTCAGTAAGCACAGATAAAGGCCTGGCTTGACCCAAGGTCATTTAACCCAATGCAGTCATTCCCCACCTCCATACACACACAGTCCTGCTCAGTCATCATCTGCTTCTAAGCTGTCTCCCTTGCCCACAGCTTCACTAGCCCAAGAGCAGGCTACCCAATTCCTACCAAGGAAGCCAGGAGAAGAGGGGGGAAAAGGCTAACCCGCTGCCACCCACCACAGCAGAGATGAAGCTCTTGCTGCAAACCATTTTCCCTCAGTTGCTCTCAAGAAATCAACCTCCTGGGCCCTCCTTGTTTCCTTTGACTTCTCCAAAAATAAGCAAACATCTTGACTCACAAACATCCCAGGAAACGGTGGCGACCAGATCGCATGCAATCCCTTTTTCCATCATTAATTCAAAATTTAAAACAAGGCTGAAGTGGCCGCGTGTTGGACAACTTGCTGTGTAGCAGTAGTCCATCACTACACAGAATTAGTAAAAAATGCAAATACTGCTTCCTCCTTGTATGGATATTGCCTTAAGATGCAGAGAAATCAGTCTGAGCCAATTTTAGCCGGAAAGGCTTCGTGACTTATTTCCCCCTGGTTCTAAACAGTGCTCTGAAATTCTGCCAGGAAATACCTAGAGGCAAACTTTCAGCATGTTTGCTATTAATACAATTCAAATTGTCATGAAATGTTGCCTAAAATGACTCTTTTTTTTAATAAGAAGAAAAATCCTGAAGGATTGGGAGTAGTTTTGTCTCCATGTTCCCCACAGAGAGGGAGAGGGGGAGGAAGAGTCACCAGTAGGGTAAGTCTCACCTCTTATTTTAACAACCACTAATGTTAAGTCAAGACTGCGCTGACGCACTTAGACAATTTTAGGCTCTTCAAAACAGAAGGAAGCTTTTGTTTAAGACAATTTTGAATGAAATAGCTACGTACAGATAATTAAAAATTTTCTTATTTCTTGAGCGGAATTAAATACCAGCTTACACTGCTGTATTTCTTTCCACTTCCCTCACCGTCTCTCTTCCCTGTTAATAAGAGAAACCAACAGATGGAAAAGAAGTTTTAAAAATAGTTTTTCGACGTACTCCGAAAAAAAAAAAAAAAGCAAAAGCATTTGGTTTTGCACGATAGAAGATGATATAAAAAGACTATGAAAAATGCAAATAGCATTCAAAATGTGAACACGTGCAATGTTGTGCTTTTAAGCCACTCTTACAGAAATCTGCCTGCAGCCAAAAATAGCAAGAGCATCACTGTAAACTGCAGCCATTCAAACCCAGATTACTCCACTCTACCCACCCATCAAGCTGCTCCGACCCAAGATATCTGGAAAATGGAATGCGTAATTCCAAACACAAATCTTACATCAAATCTCTGCAGATGCTTTTACAGGTTTAAAGTGGCCCTAGTTCAAGCATTAAACACTTGTCTAAATTAAGTTCCAGAAAGCCTTTTAGTACCAAATGAGTACACGCAAGGTTTATTGTTTGGTCAGCCTGAAGCTAATGCAATAAATTAAATTACAAACTTCCCTTTGTCAAGCCCTGAGAATGTTTTAAATTTTCCATAAATAGGTATAACTACTTTCAAGACACTAAGAAGTCACTATGAAAGCTCCTGAGGGAATTCTGACCTCCTGCACTGACTGAGGGTGACTGGAAGCCCAACGCGCTCTCTGCAGAGCCAACAGGGACACGCAGGGGAACAGGAGGAGGAGGAGGAGGAAGGGGAGAAATGCTTCTGTTAGAAGGATTTTCTGTGTTAGAAAGGAAGGCAATACTTCACCTGAGCACTCACAAGGCCAGATCGCTCTTTTATAGTCTCTGTTGGTAAAGCCAACGCTCCATACCTGGCTCTCTTATATTATTTCTTCTCCCTCCCAGCCCCAACTTCCTTGTAATCCCTTCACATTCACTCTAAAGCTGTGATCTCTGTAAACCCCATCGCTTTTCATTTTCCTGCCGATTCATCCTTTTAATTCTCTATTCCACACACCGTCCCCTATGAATCATCCTCTTTTTATTTCTGTCTCAAAAAAAAAAAATAATGGTTGCCCCAGTTGTCCACATTTCTGGGGTCTGCCCGAAATAGAACGTGTTTACCTCTTCCCTCAAGACACTCAAAAGTACGTGTACTATCTCGCTCACTCTCCCTGCCACCCATAAATTGCTTTTATTTTGTGAAATTCAATGTATCAACACTTTAAAACTTTAATTAGAGTGAGGGACTTGATATACAGGTGTCCTGTGGCACATCTGTTCACTCCAGCCCGCTCCCTCAGCAGCATCGCTCCAACACACCGTCCTCAAAGCCACAGGGGAAGAAGGAAGAATCCAACAGTCTCGCAAAAAGCTCCCTCCCGACGTCTTTCAGTGCATGCAGAGATGAAAAAACACATTATCGCCACCATCATTTTAATTGGAATGTTTATAAACTATGAATAATAATGAAGTTCTTTACCCCACAGCTGGCCCAACACGTATCTTTTTTTAATCAGGCCAGATGTTGCACTGAAAGGCTGTGTTAAATTTGTAGAGCAAAAAATAAAAGCACCAATGTCAAGGATGAAAAATTGGCATCAACATACCTGGTCTGGTCTTCTGTTTTCCTCTGAGGACTTAAACCAACTACAGGGGAGGGGGTGTTGGATAGGAGGAACATTTTATTTAGAAAAAATCAATTGGTTCTAAAACAAAACACATTTTTAAAATGTATTACATGTTTTAAAACCAGGGCAATTCAAATGTCTCAGACCATTTGGACCTCGGAGATTTTGTCAGATTTTTTTTTTTTTGGTCAGATTTCTATCCAAGATCACAGCAATTTTTTCACCCGTTCCCAGTCTCTCAGGAAGTGGTGACAGCGCATTGCTGCAGGTTCCCAGACATAGACCAGCATATAGAGAAAATAAGAAAAAAAACCTCAAAATGAGAGTTTCTGTGCTGTTGTTAATGTAAATCAAATGGAGAAGCCCTAGATTAACACAATGCCATCCCTGTTACCCTCTTGAAATACAGTAATCCCACAAGTCAAAAAGCACAATGTATATTGAATGAATCAAAGCTGACTACCCAAAATTCCTAGAATATTTCATCAGGGGAGGACAGAAAGCAGAGTGTTCAGCCTATTTGATACAGAATCATGGCAAAGCTTCACTGTTTTTCCTTTGACATCCACCTTTAAGAGTAAAGGAGAACACAATGCAGATACCACAAAAGATCAGCGTTGGCTATGATTCTGACCTAAAGTTCAAAGATATGAGATATTTACCACCAACCAATCTTAAATCCCTTAAAAGGGCCTTAAATAATCTGTCCTACAGTTATGTCCCAGTCTACGGGGCGATTTTCTGCCAAGGTAGGTCATCTCGGTGCATTTCTACAGAGAGAGGACATTTGTAAGTTAACACCTCCTGAACATTTTCTGCTGTGAGTTTGCTGATGTAAGGATGTGGAACAATAACCCTAAAAGCAAGTAAAAGCGAGTCCACAGCTGCAGGAGATGACCTCTAACTTTCTGGGGCCACCAAAGAGTTTTTGCTAACTTGAGCGAAACTGCACAGGGACACAGTAATTTTTTTGTGAACCCAGCCAAAGATTACATGGCAAACATTTATCACAATTTAAATCAGCTCCTCTACAGGCAAATATTTTTAACTAGGAAGTTGCTATTGTGACTCTAATTTTGTTGTCATGTTAAGGATGGAGGGTAGGAGGGGGGAGAGACAATAAGTAGAGGAACCAAGCAACAGTAAATATATCAAAACAGTAACTAAAGGAATGGAAGCATTTGTTCCAAACTAGCCCGTACACATACTTAAAAGCAAGCACTAGCTACTAAAAAGGAAAAAGCTACTGAAATGGAAAATAGCTATTAAAAAGGATGCTGTCTTGAACTACAGCCTAAAACAGGGCTTCAGTGGGTGTCCCCAGAGCAGCACCAGCGCAGCCGGTAGCCTCCTCCCCACCCAGGGATAACCTCTTTAAATAAAGGGGAAAAAAAAGCCATCTAATGAAAGTGACTCAGGAATTGCCCTTCAATATCTCTAAACTCACGTTACATTGCATTATTTGTGAATTGACTTATCTGTATTTTGAAAAAGCCAGCCAGAGGTATTTTCTCCCCAAAACCTGACGGTTGGGTTCACGTTTGTGCCACGGCAAAGAGCACGGCAAAAGGAAGAACACATCAACTCAGGACAGTGATTCAGCCTGCAAAGTTTGCCAGATTATTATTTTTTTTTCAGTCTGCTGCAGCAGACATCTGGCTCTTGCTGAATTTAAGAAAAAAAAGACAATGGTTATACAACGTTTAAATCAAGAGATTCGACTAAGTATAACAACTTTCATAACCCCCTTCAATCTTGTTCAAAAAGGGGTGGTGGAGAAAACACCCTAATTCTAAGAACTTAATTTAACCTTATTCTAAGGGTGCTGTACAGTTACTGCAGAGGAACTACTCTGGGCTGCAAAGTATTTGCTGTCTGCAAGGAGGTAAGAAGTCAAGTCAGATCCCAAGTTATGCCCCATGGAAGTTAAAAATGCATTTCAAAAAAAGGATATCTCTATTTGATGCAGAACCAAGCAGAAATGGAATCAAGTAATGGCTATAGTTACTTGAAAAAATAATAAACATTTAATTTACTGCCATACAACTTTAGTTTTCCCTCATAAAACATGACTACCATTCCCTCAGTAACCCATTTTGATAAGAAGATAGGATACCACATGGCTCATCAGTCATAAATTCTTCATAATACTCATGCTACATACCAAAAAAATAACTTTTTTTGCTTTTCTATCGCTTCCCATCTCTCATATCCCTCCAAGATTCATCTTCAGATTTCGTAACTGCTCCTAAGAATCATTTCATGGAAGACAAAAAAAAAAAAACAAACAAACATTCAAACTTGGGCCTGCCATCCCTCTGTTTGATGAAGAGCAGTGAAGGCTTATCTGCAGTGCTAAGATATAAGGAAAGGCATTGTCTAGTGCATTAAAGAATTTGTTCAGTTCCAGATAAAAGTAATAGAGACTACAGTTTTTGTTAGAGGTTTCTAAAGACTTCCTCTCAGTAGAAAGAGACAAATATACAAACACTGACTTCAGGAGACTATCTGGCACCAAAAATAGAAATTAATCATTATATTCTTTATAGAAAATACAACTATACAGACAGGTGTTGGGTTTTTTTACTGTATATCCATTATCTATCCATAGGTCTCTAGTCCATACATCTTCAAGCAAGAAGAGTAATGCCAGCGAGTGTTTTCCTGTAAATCTGGATATTGGAGAATTCTAACTCAAAAATATTTGCTATTCCAATTGGTTGTTAGCTGTTTGTTTGTGGTTGTTTTTTTTTCTCTTCAATCTAGAAGAGATTCATAGCAAGACTTTTCAAGTAAATCATATTTTTATTAATAAAAAATTTCATTTGAAACAATTACACACATTAATCCAGCAGCAAACTGGATTAGTAGCAAAAAATTCAATAGCTGAAACAGGGGCACAAGATTTATTTAACCTAATATATCTCCAGTAAAAATATATGCATTCTAAATTTGTCCTGGGGTTTGAGAAGTGCAGGTTCAGCAATAAGAACAGAGTGTTTGCTGAGACCAAGCAGCGGGGACGGATTCCCTCTCTGAAACTCAATGTAACGTGAATTAGGGTAGTACCCGCAGGGAAAACCTCTCCTAGAACATCAGGACCAGCGGGAAGACGTTCAAACACCTCTGCTCCTCATCCTTCTCTATGCTGGAAAAAGATGCAATAAATATCTCTTTACACCTTCCAAAAATTTTTTTGCAAATAGAATTGAACATAATCACAATTTCTCGAGTTTCTATCCTTTCAGAAGAAGAAAGCTGGAAAGAAGTGTACATCCTCTGATGCTTGCTTTTATTTATATATAATTGGGTTTATACATACACACTATATAGCATATATGTATATTTAATATTATATGTATATTTATATACACACACACTTTTTAAACTGCAAGAGGAGCTGACTTGGAGTGACATTTAACCTGAATCCAACATTCTGTCTTTCATCAAAACTGAGTACCTAAACGTCAGCTACAGTGTTAAAGCCTTTTCCAAAAGTTGCAATTCAATGAACTTTTAAAAATATTGATAACATGTTATTACATTATACATAATTCCTTGAAAACAAACGTATCCGTTCTTTGAAAACAAACCCGGACGTGCCTGTTTCCCACGACAGCAAGAGGGAACAGGATGATGAAAGTGGGAAGTTCTGCCCAAAAGAAGCTCTGACACACACTCACACGCTGGACACCCGACTGACATTCATGATGTGAGGACAAAAACCTACCCCGACTTCATGAAATTCGCTTTTAGTACCACGTTTTCTCAGCCATTTTCAATGGGAAGACTATTCAATCTTTTTAGAAAAAGCTACCC
>JAOXJK010000023.1:65360885-65374774 GCA_025774025.1 Xenus cinereus | reverse complement strand
AGGAGGTTATTGGGGTTTTTTTTGAAGCCACACACCATCCCTTTGTGCTATCCCCACCACACTTACTGCTTCACATCTTATATTTTCTTACTTATGAGGAAGTAGAGCTCCTCTAGAGCTGTTTTACCCAAGCACGCTGATCAAAGAGAGATTACCGGTATCTGGAAACAACGTGTCTTAATGATTACTTCGATTTCTAAAACCCAGTGGGAAAAAAATCTTATACTTTAAAAAACACCCCATGTCTGAATATTTTGTGTACAAGAGGACAGTGGTCTTTCTATAGATGCCATTTTATAATTCTATACCTATAACACATAAACTCACGCTATTTTTCTACTCCTATTTCCAAAATTTCCCAAAGAACTTTAAAGATACTTTACCCAGGTTAGTTCCTGTCCTACAGACCTCCTTCCCAGACCATTTTCCCGGTAGACCACAAAGGCAGTGCCATTTTGTATTTGATTACGGAAGTGCCCAACTGTTTTTAAACCCATGTTCTTTAAATTAACTGTATTTCACAGCACAAATAATTGGGGGTACTGCTGCTACCCCCTAAAGCAAGAGCAGGAACAGCAAGTACAGTCCCAGGCCCTCCCCTCATCTCATGCTGCTGCTGTTCCTCAGCAGAATCACAGAATTGCCTGGGTTGGAAGGAACTTTTCAGATCATCGAGTCCAACCATCAACCCAACGCTGACAAAACCCCATCACTAAGCTCCCCTTCAACTTTGTGCTACATTAGAAGGAAGAAAACAGGTCCCAGCATTTCTGTTCCTGCTTCCTTGACTAACGATTAAATCCTGTTTCAACATAAATTAAGCACTAGGTTGTTTCCCCACGTACTGCAGTGGGACACGTACACCGAGCCCACAGCTGCCACAGCCATTGGCACGCTCGAAGTTCATGCCCGACCTTATCCTGTGGCAACTTGTCCAAATACCTTAACCTTTAGCTACACAGGGAAGTTGGAAACAAAGTGCTGCTAAGAAGGAGGGAGATAAAAAGAAAATGAATAGTAAATGAAGGTGGGGTTTTTTTAGCTGAGGAAAGCATAGCAGAATCCAACTTGTTAGAATCACAGAATCATAGAACTGCCTGGAAGGGAAGGGACCTTTCAGATCATCCAGTCCAACCATCAACCCAACTCTGACAAAACCCATCACTGACCCATGTCCCTCAGCACCACGTCTGCCCGGCTTTGAAATCCCTCCAGGGATGGGGCCTCAACCACTGCCCTGGGCAGCCTCTGCCAAGGCTTCTTAACCCCTTCAGTGTAAATTTTTTCCTCATATCCATCCTAAACCTTCCCTGGCACAACAATTGTTCTGATCCACAATAAGAATTACCAAAAATATTCATCATGCAATCTTTGGCAGATGCTGCTCTCTCCCACAACAACACCTCTCAGACCTTCAGACCACAAAAGATGAGAAAAAGCCCTACAATTTTTTATCCAAGCC
This sequence comes from Xenus cinereus, assembly GCA_025774025.1. Taxonomy (NCBI): domain Eukaryota; kingdom Metazoa; phylum Chordata; class Aves; order Charadriiformes; family Scolopacidae; genus Xenus; species Xenus cinereus. Next base: position 65,373,312 of record JAOXJK010000023.1, on the reverse strand, counting down.
TACTTAGTGAGAAAGACACTGTTGACTTGCAATTCTCTGATGCCTAAATACTGAAAGCAAACCCAGAGGCACAACCTAACCCACCTGTGTTCAGTAATTGCTAGAAGAGCAGTCAAACACCAAATGCAGCATCAAGGTACAATCATCTCTTAATAAGCATGTAGACATTCAGAATTACTATCTCAATTGGCCTTTTCCTCCTGCAAAATGACATCAAAATGAAGAATGCTGTATCTACAGTACTACCTTCACCAGTTTATGAGGTCTAACCACCTGTAATAATCTATATAATCTAATCACCTTTTTTGCCAATATACTACTTCAGCTGTGACAGCCAGAAGACTTTAAAATTTGAAAAATTGTGATTCTAAGACCCTGAATTTATCCACAAAGTCTCAAACATTTTGGGCCAGTAAGATCATCTATATATTAAATCATCTCGTTTAAAAAAAAAAAAAAGAATAAAATCGATGCATTAGAAGTTGTTTTTAAATATTTAGAAGTAGACTCTGATCTCAGTAATTTTGGTTCATTGGTGGTATCCCATGATACCAGTGCAGCTCCTAAACATAAGATATTACTTTTTAATAGCTCCATTAAACATGTTTCAAGAGACAAAACACTTTTGTGAGGCCTGGGGGAATGAAAAAAGAAAGGGAAATTACACTATGTGAGTCAATTACACTATCTGTGAGTCAACGCTAGCTCCTCTTCACTCTCTAAATATCGACACAGAAGACTGTTTCATAACTGCATTCTGCCTTGGACTTTTTGACAGCGCATGATCATTAATTATTTCCTCCTCCTAAACTTGAAAGGAAAAAAATAGAGGAAAACTATCTAGTTTTTAATAGTTCATAGTAGGTGGTATATGAAAAATGTACCAGGCATTTGAACAACACTAATTTAATCTATGATAAAAGTTTATCATAAGGCTGGACATCGCATTATCCACTAGCATCCAAATGGTTTTGTTTATGCAAGCAGCACTTTAAATCATTATTTAATATTCCCAGTCACGAGAGCAACAGTGATATTCATTCATTTATTCTTTAAAAAATTAAAACAAGATCAGAACTCTGAGATGAAAGCTCCCGGTGTGATCGTGCTCATACGGCTTCTGGGAAGAGACGACTCACAAAAGCAAGGGGATGATTCAGCCTGTCTTTGTGTATTTGTTCTTTCATTCTTCTGCAACTGAATATAAATTTGGATTAACCATTCCAGTATTTTGCATTATCTCATTTTCCACATCATGTGTTAATGACTTTTGGGCTGCTGAACCAGGAACACGTGAGAAATTGCAATCTCAAAGTGAAAAGCCCAATATCCCATTACCCATATCATAGAATTACAGTTTTCACGAAAACTTACTGTAAGCACATTTCACAGAAATTCACAATAGTTTTGTCTAGTTGCTTTTGTCTATTGAAAATACATCTCAAATTTCTACAAAATACCTTTCTACACCCTGGACTTACATCCATGATTACTGAAATACTACATCTGAAGCAAGATGGCAAGTATCTTCTTATTTATCTATATTCATTATGAGAATCCCACATCCCCAAACTTTTTGCAATAGTTATTACAGAGAAACTGTAAAGTGCAGGCAAGAGTAAGTAGCCTCATTAACCATTAGTCAATTTTACTTAGCAATCCCAGAAGAGCAAATAATAGGCTGCCGAGCTCAGCATCACACACCAATTCTGCTTTGAAACTATGTGGCAACAGTGAAATCACTGCCGTCTGCACAAACAAGAGGTTCTGCCTCCAAAGGTGTTTTCCCAGACTATTCGTCTTATTCCTCACACAGTTCCCCAGTTTCCCTGAAGTCACCAAACTGAAATACAATCAGACACATTTGGACAATATTTTGTGTGCTCACAGACCATGAATAAAGCCTTTAAGACCCCTACATCTACCACTTCCAGTTCCCAGTTTGCAATACCCACTCGTCCTCAGCACAAAATATCCTAAACAGAAATAACACAGGTTAAACTTAATAAATGACTACAGCTCTGAATAATTAAATTGCCCATTTTATCAGAAAAGTGCCAATATCTTCTTTTTTGTTTCTGTGCGATATCACTGCCTAAATGCTTATTGATCTGAGAAGCGAGGAAAATATTTCAGTACTTCCAACTACCCTGCACACCCTTACAACTTGGCATTCACACCGCCGATAATGGCATCTCCCCCCCTAGGAGGCCTGCAGCCAATCTGTCAGGCACAGCCTATTCCAGCAAACCTTTCTAACCAAGCAAATACAAAACTCTCAATTAGGTGATCTGCCAGCACACCTTCTAATGCACTAGTTGCCAAATTTGAATAAAAGGAAAACAACACTGAGAAGCATTGAAGCCTGACGAGATCTCTGCTATAGCTGCATTTCTCTATACAGGACCTACACTCTAGCCCTGGTGAAGCCAACGACAGGTACCGTTCCTGACAAGGTGGCCCTGTCCTCAGACGCTCATCCTTCTGCTGGCATCAGAGAAATTACACAAATGAGCAGGACAGCATGGAAACCATGCTAAGGAGGTGGCTCGTGACAGCCAATATGGCTTCACTGAGGACAAATTGTGCCCGGCAAACGTGGTGACCTTATATGATGGGGTTACAGCATTGCTGGATAAGGGAAGAACAACTGACGTCATCTACCTGGACTTGTGCAAAGCGTTTGACATTGTCCCACACAACATCCTTGTCTCTAAATTGGAGAGACATGGATTTGATGGATGGACCACTCGGTGGATAAGAAATCGGCTGGATGGTCACACTCAAAGAGTCGTGGTCAATGGCTCGATGTCCAAGCAGAGCCCAGTGACAAATGGTGTTCCTCAGGGGTCAGTACTGATCTCTAAGGTCCCTTCCAACTCTAACCATTCTATAATTCTATGACAGAAGTCAAAACTCTCCCCTTCTGGCAGCAATGCACGGTATGTGCAAACAACAAGTTTTTTATTGCACAGCAAGAACAGAAAACATCCTTCAGGCTCCTTCTCCACCAGTACCACCACGTCCCCAGTACATTTCTTACTCCCACAAAACTTCCTATGTTGCGTTTGTTGTTGTTCTAAAGAGACAAGATCCGGTTACAACCATAAATCTTTCCTTTTGTAGCCCTACCTGTTCATTCAAGCTCTTCATTATGAGAAAAACAGGAGTCCCATACAGGCAAGTACAGAGCAGTAAAATCATCCAGAAGATAATCCCTGGGAGTAGACATCTCCAGGAAGGGATAGTGAGGAAGGTGGCCTAGTTTCAGCCTACCTGTCTCTACATACTCTACACCTGGGTTGTGAACTGCCCATCCTATCTTCATCAGCAGCCCTTGCCTGACCGTTAATAAGTCACTTAAATCTCATTTCCTAGTCTACACCACAAGAACAACAACGTGTAAATATACCTTGTGCTTATTTTTCTTTTCTTTTCTTTTTAAAAAAAGACAATCTTTTTTTTAAAAATCTGTATTTCACAGGTTTAGTGCAAGAGCAGCCAGGTAAAACCAGAGGATTTGAGAGCTGGAAGGTGGAACTAACAGCTGGAGATTGCATTCACTCAACTGTGATAAGCAGCAGCCAGACCACTCTCCCCGACTCACTCTTAATCCACCACGAGAACGAGTGGACTTCAGCCGAGCCGAGGATTCTACAGGAATCAAATGTTAATTCCTTCCAGCAAATATTACACCTGTGTGGAAGGCTGCAACACTTCCTAATGCAAAAGAACTTTTAACCTTTCCCCAGAAGACTACCTTTAGTCACAGCTATTTTACAAATGGCAGACAACAAAAATCAGACAACTTCTTTGCCCAGATAAACCAAGTATCAAAAGGCTGAACTGCACCAGTGACAGAATGCATGACATTTCCTAACGCTCGCTAAACAATCAGCTGAACAGCAGAGATGCTGTATTAAAGATTCCATGAATTTTAAAAATGCTTTTTTAGAGCATCTGTAGGAAGGACAAGCCCATTAATGGCATACTAAAAGATTATTTCCCAAGCTCCTAAGCTTTTAGCTCGAGCAGAAAAAGGTAATCGGAGTCACTAACCAACAAGCTTACAAAAGACTAAGAAATACAAAGAGAAAACTCAGTGTTCAAGAGGACAATCAACAACACTTTTCAGTATATGCTTTCTCCATTTTATGCACATGCACCATGCACATCGTGTATACATTTTTGACCTATATCTAATCTTCTGTAGTTAGAGGTAGATAGATTTATCTACACCCTCAGGCAATTGCCGTGGGTTTTTCAATTCTGCTAGAAAACGTTCTGCTAATTTTAAAGGGTTGAGTTATACAATGTTGAAGGAAGAAGCCTGGGTCTAAAATGTCCTAAGCACTATCTCTAAAAATAGAGGGAAGTTAAAGATGGCTAGAAGCACATTGCATAAAACAAATATATTGCTACACCAGTGCTACGAATAACTGGTAGGAAACGCTTTACTCTCTGTTAGCACCTTCAGTCTGTGGAACTAGCCATACCCAGTGCAAGAGAAGCAAGGGAAAAGAGATTGTTTGGTGAGAAAAAAAAAAGAAAAAAATACTTCAGCGAGCTAACTGCTATGTTAGCCCTTAGCTATTAATAGAAGAGCCATTAGGACAGCTTAATAGTTAGCTATTCTTCAGCTATTCCTTGATTAACATAATTAAATAAAATTCAGAGCAAGCGATTAAAAACCTCAACCCAGTCTGAAGCTGACTTGAATGCAAAACTTGAATTTGAGCCTGAAAGTGTATTATTTCTTTCCAGGTGCCTTCCCCTGGTGAAGAACATCCACTGCTCTATCACAGGCAGAATCTTCTCTGCAAATCTGCATACAATGATTAATTTTACATATTAACATAATGGCTAGGAGACCAGTTGGGGGCAGGGGGAGGCAGGCAATCATGTGGGGGAAAAAAAGGTCTTTTTTCTAAATGGAGGTACCAAGGATACACCATTTTCCTAGTTTACCATCTATATATCTGAGGATGGTAAAGAAGCACAGTCTACAGTGATAAACATAACTTGTTGAAGCAATTCACATAGGGCTAGAGTTTGGGGGTTTTGTTTTGCTTTAAAGATACAAAAAAACTTGTTCAGAGAGCAATTTAAATAAATTATTTAAAGCTAAGCCTTACTCTATGGGTCACAAATTGCTGCAGTCTGTTCCAATGTTACACAACTGTGCTTGATCGAAGCACTCAGAGAAGAAAAAGACATGACAAATTAGAAGAACTAGTATTTGAATACAGAACACAAAGCTATTTCTCAAGACAAGATTTTTGAAGGTTGCGTGAACTTTTTAGAGTCTTCCGATATCTCTCCAAAAATCCATATCTAGAGGTATATCAGACTTCAGCTCTTCAATAATGCATCTAATAAAAAATTTTTCAGAGGAAGTGACTGAATAAGGCCACAGTTGGTTTGTTCCTTATTTTTTTTTTTAACTGGAATCAAGCTACGGCACCAGTTAAATCAAAACTGTTTTATTTTACTGATGAGTGCTCTCCCCTGTTTTTGTTTTACCTTGAGAATACAGCATGACATAACAGTTATATTTGTGATTTGACGAACTGTTTTCACCTCTCAAGTAAGACAAAAAGCAATCTTTGTATACTGTGTTGCAGTACACAGATAATACTCCGATTGAATAAGACTCCATAATATTAGTGTATTGTAATAATAAAAAGCAGTATTTGGTCATTCAGTTTTTCTACCCATTATTCCCCTTTCACATTTTTTTTTTTTTTAAAGATGGTTAAAAGCCATAATTGAAGAGTCTCCTATCAAGTGCAAAATAAGCTCTAATAAGAGCCTTTCGATTGCCAGGTACATACAGCTTCTTGGAGGCCGCCTCTGTATTTCCATATACTCGTGTCTGACAAAAGCAGTTATCTCCTGTAATTGACAATCAAATATTTACTACTCTATAGCATGTTCTGCTGTGCATGCAGCATATGACATTCTGATTTAATGAAAACAAAGAGTCACTCCTGGTTTCCATTCGTTAGTAGACAGCGAGGTACCTCCGAAGTATTACATTGTCAACCACTCGTGATTCTTGGTTCAAGTTAAAAAAATTTTAGGCTCACCATGTTTTAAAAATTAAGTAGATCGCTTGCCCCTTTCAAAAAAAGTAGTAACACTAATCTTTTGATATTTCCATGGTCTGAGGCATAACTGATCACAGAAAAGATATACCATTTCCAGGTATTTTGTGACATTGCTTCCTCTATCAGGTGGCATAAACAAATATTGCTGACAAGCCTTAAAGATTGTCTTTGGAACATGTATCGTCTCTCTGGGATTAAGTCTTAAAAAGCTTTACTTTGATTCCTATTATAATCAACTGATTTATATACTAGATCAAAGTACAAATAACAGGATGTCAACTTTATGTTGCTTGGCTACTAAGCACCGTGTTTTTTCATATTTTCACAGTGACTAGCAGAGGAATTTCAAGAATTCGTTCTTACACTGAGGCATGCTATCAGCCACCGCCGAAACAGGCCTGGTAATCCTGTCCATTTACATGTTCTGCTACATCCAACATGCATTTCAAAGAATTTCTTCTGAATGGACAATGGTAAACTTTATCTGAAGGCAGCCACCACTTCCCTCCTAATTCCGTTCATTTCTTCTTGTTTTAAGAGAGCCAACTAGATGGCTCGCTCCACCAGCACAGACACTGCCCCAACCACAGAAGAACACAACACGACCCACCACAAAATAGACTAATTTGTCTGACTAATGTACAGTGTTTTGCTTATATTGTGCAAATAAAACAGTAGGTAACCCAAAAATGAAAGCCAACTTTAGGTAGTCACAGGCAGGGATACCTCCCATTAGGTTTGGAGCAGGTTGCTCCAAAGCTCCATCCAGCCTGGTCTTGAACACTTCCAGGGATTGCCCTAGTGGCAATAATTTTGTAGATACATTGAAAATATTTTCTCAGAACTAACAAACTACTTTTTTTCCACAGAAAGAGTATTTGAAGTGACAGATATGCAGACACTCTGCCACCAAACAGGGTAACTCTTCCAAGACTGCACTGTGCTGTCGTACTCTGGGCCTTTCTCCTCAGAGGTGCCAGATCACTCCTCTGATCAATGTCCCCGGCCACCATCACAAACTGCTGCTCCTCACTGGTTTCACACAGCTGAATTCCTACAGTTAAAAAGATCTGTAACCACATTTCACCTACAAACGTAACGCCGAACTACGACTCCTTTGGAGCTGGCAAGGCCTTCTCCATGGCTGTAGGCCCCACAGGACAGCAGTGCTTTACAAATACCACAAACTTCATTTTTCTAGGAGATAGGACACAGGTCTACAGGGCCTGCACAACTGATTCCAGGTATAACTTTGTCCCATTTAATTTACGGTCTCATTAAAATCTACACAACGTGTTTTCAGCGGCCTTGATGATGGCGCTGATGCCCACGAATGGACTAGCACAAGCGTGCCAAACACTGAAGCCTTCCCCCAGGGGTTAAAAGCTTTTCAGTATTTCCCTCCTCAAAATCACTCCCTTTGCTGAGAGGCTTTAAAACATACCGATCTGCAAGTCCACTAACTACATACTTTCTCCAGTTTTATGGGAAATCAAACTTTCTCATATTCACTTGTAAGACTGAGACTCATCTCGCTAATAACGCAAAGAGAACATGGCAACTCCATTTACAGGAAGCAAAAGGCATGCCCTACATTAAAATCTTTTTTAAAAAAATGAAACCAAAACTCTGTGTTATTCATCTCGTGCCAAAAAGATGAAGTCATTGAAAAGATAACCTGAGTTCTTTCTTGCTTTACTCCTCCCCCCACGCTATCAAAACGCTTCTGGGGATATTCCAAATCAGAATAAACACAAACCTGCTAAACATTCTGCTCCTTGCGCCTCACGGGGTACGTCTGCAGGGCAAAGCTGCCTGGTATCAGCCCACAGCCAGCAGACATCACCATCTCCAAACGCCCTGGCATGTGAACATGGGGTGTATTGCTAAGCTTAGGCCATCTTTGGTTTAACGCTTTTTTTTTTCCTCTCCACTATCTGACCCCAGAGGACTGTTAGTAACGTGTTAAAAAAACCACACACACACTGTTTTAAATTTCGTGCAGCGTTACCCTTCATCGCACAGTCCGACCTCTTCATTTGTCTTTGAAAGCATCTTGCATAAGAAGCTGCTCTTCCTGGTAACTACCTCCTTTGATTAACTGCTGTGAAAGCCTCTATCAATAGGATATCTTTTTATCTCCTATCTTCTGACAAACTTTGATAGTCCTTTTACAGTGGACTCTACCCTCAAGGTCTGAGTTTAAGCTGCACCCTCCTCGTTAACTCTGTTATAATTGCTCTCAGCCAAAACCTGTTTTTCTCCCAGAGCCAGGGCTCTGCCAGACAGTGCTGACGGGGCGTTTCTCGACTGAAAATGTCCCGGCAGGCTCACCCCAACAGCGCCCTGCTTCAGAGCTATTACTGCACAGACCTGCTTCATCCCAAACACGGCGGGAGAGCACGCAGTGTCTCCCTGCAGGCACATCACGGGTCACAAAAATGGTCCAAGCCTGCCCTTATCCGCATGGGGCCCTGTCTCTCAATGCCACCCATTTGTTCTATTAATACCCTAGGACCTCTCGCCTGTGCTGGATGAAATCCACGCCTGGTGTATGAGCCTTGAAAACAGCAGTCATCAAGGAAAGAAAAAAAAAAAAAAAAAGGAAGTTCACAAATCAGCCACCGCTGAAATCAACTAATATTTCCTACACACACACACTTCCACACCAGGAGTTTCCACAAATATTCCAGTCGTGTCCCAAATACATACTCTTCCTTTTTGTGAGCTGCCACTGGTAACAGCCCTCAGCTCAAAACTTATTTTACTGGTAAAGCTCCTCTAGAGGCAGTTTTACCTTCATGGTGTTTGCTTCCACCCTCCAAATTTCATCTGGCCTGATCAGGAGATCATCTCTGACCCACAGAACTCTTTCCCATGGCTAAATGCACATCGCCCATTTCAAGCAATTTCACTAAGTTTCTTAAAGGAATTACAGAGTCAGAGTTAGCATTCACCTTTTTTCTCCCTTTTTTTTTTTTTTAACTAATTTGAATCTCCCCACTTGCAATTTTGCATACCTCCCTGTAAAGAAAGCTTTTTTTCTCCTCTACCAGCATGTTGAGAACGTCCCTTATCAATTGCCAAATTAAATTCCAATTTAAATTAAACTAACGTCTCTCACAATATTCTTCAAAGCCTTGCCACCAGGCATTTGTCCCTCCCAGTTACACACTCAGTAGTCCCAAGATATGTGCCAACAACTACAAGGTTTCCTCCTCCTGTTGTCTCCTCATTTATCGTTCCTCCTTGTACGGTTTTCAAAAGGACAGTAACTACTTCAAACTAGTTGATGGTCCTCATGAAATCCCCAGTGAGATTCATATTTAGAAGCTGCTGAGAAAGAAGTTTGGAAATTACAGTTAAAAAAAGCTATGAAATGATTTTTCTATTTTCTAAAACAAGTTTAATTGGGAAAAAAATAAATCCCCCCCAAAAAAACTGAGGGGATTTTTTTGCCCAAACAGTGCCTGCGGCTCAAGATAACCATGCGATATTCCTACTACCTCCCTGAGCTTCCCTTACTTCTCCTGGTAAAGCAGATTCTGCCTGAGCAAGTTTCCTGAAAATATATACTAAAGATAAACAGCACGTTCATGGAGAAGCCTGTCAGCCCTGCTGTACCATACGAAGTATAAAAGTGTTAATTAGCAAGTTTTCAGGATGGTAACTCACTCTTCTCTGGAGCGTGGAAAACAAGCAATGAAAAGAACAGTCAAGAAGGTAAAATACAATGATTAACTCCTACAATACCTACCACACTTCAGCTTCTGTCCCTCCCTACCTGGGGTTTGCCCTGTACCCCAGGAGTCAGGTTGTGACACAAATGCAGCAGCAATTCTGCTTTAAAACTGTTCTAAAATGGTTGCAAGTTCACTGAGTGGGATATAGAATTAATTATCAAAGTGCAACACAGGAGAAGTCGTAGAAGACTGCACAAAACATTTGTGCACAGAACTACGGACATGTTAATCCTGAGACATTATTCTTTCAAAAAATGTGAATACCGAAACCAAACCTAAATCCCTTCCTCTGGTGAGGAAGTTTCTCACTGTATTTAGCATGTCAGAAAAAAACCACACAAATTCAACCGCAGCAGAGCATTCCACAGCTGCCGGTACAAAGGACACGCAGCAAGTGTTAAGCATTAAACCAACACAAACAGCAAATCGATTTTCCAGAAGAGCCTTTTAGAGCATTTCAGAACTTCAAAATGGAGGGGAAGAGGCAGGAAAGGGGAACTGTGAGAACTGAGCAGCTTTGCTCTTCTTCAGATAAGCAATTCCACAGCAGGAAGAGATGAGAGAGAAAACATAAGGCATTACAATTACTAAATAATAATGATTTATGCTAATTATGATTTTTGAATAGGAAACTACTTCCAAAGTCGCAGGACTCCAGCAGACACCCTGCTCAAAACACCCAGCTAACACCTCCGTGCAGGTGAGCGCTGAAGTTACCGTCCGCACATAGTGCTGCTTGAAGTGACTGTGGCTGAATCGTATCATTTGATACGCAAAAGTTTTATAAAACGATGTATGCAGTCCCAATATTTAAGAATTAAAATGATTAAGAAGCACCCTGGACCTAGGAGCACTCTGGAGATCATCTCTGACCGGCAGAATTCTCTCCTGTGGCTTTAAATGCATATCTCCCATTTTAAGCCTTTTCACTAGATTTCTTAAAGGAGTTACCATCAGAGTCAAATAAACCTGACATTTTCATGACAAGAAGAAGAGAGGAGTTGGGGGGGGAGGAGGTGTCTCACTGCTACATTTCCACATTCCAATTCCCAACAGTTTCAGCCACATCAGCTTTCCAATAAAGCCAAGAGGCTTCCCTTAATTTTTAACATTTCTCCACCTTCACACCTCAAACTCAGGAGCTTTTATAAGCCTTTGGGAAACGAGGACGGCTGGTAATGTGAAATCTGAGAGACGCCACTTTTGCAGGTGACAGACAGGAGAGAAAAGTTTTCCGATTTAGGAAATTATTCTCTCCAAGAGAGAAAAGTTCGCACAACCGTAAATAAATCCGTCGCTGCCCAGGCCACGCTCTAGAGCTTTGAAAGAATGTGCTTATTACAATTTGCTAATGGATTTACCTCTCTGCCCTTTATCTTAGGCCAGCAAAAACCCCGAAACAGACAAAAATAATAAATAAAAATAAATCACTTTTGCATATACACCATTTCAAACGGCAGCTCTCGGGAAGAGGCAAGACATCGCGCCCCCGCCATGGGAGGCGAGAGGCTGCGCGTTCTCTATCGCCACCTGCTGGCCACCGGCAGCCCGCGGGAACCGCCACGGCCGGGAAGGGTCCCCCTGGTCGGGGCAAGGGGAGGGGGGGACCTTAGCGGGGGTCTTGAAAGAAACTCAACAGCTGGGAAAATAAAAAGAAACCGAACAAAAAACCTGTCCAAAATTAAAAAAAAAAAAAAAAACCCACACAGCCCCAAAACAAAAAGCCCCCGTACATCTGAGGAAGTTTGAATATTATTTTTTTAAAGTTTCTTTAGGAAAAATATTTTTGAATATTTTTTAAGTTTCTGAGGAAAAAAAGGCCTGAGGAGAAGCTATGATGCCTACGATGCACAGAGACTATGAGTCTGGAGTCTCATGAGCTCAAGGCAACCGATTCCCAACAGCGTGACGAGGAGACCAAAGCACAAGACCTCAAGAGTCTCCCCAAGACTCTATCAGTCTTTATTGAAACAGGAAAAAATAAAGCAGCTCCATCAGTGTCAAAAAAGAAGCCACCAAGTACCTACAAAACTCCCACTTCACAGCAAGCCTCAGCTCTGCCGGCTGAGGAGGGAACGCTCACCTGGACATGGACCCATCTGCCAGCTCTTCTTGGTACCCACCTTCCTAAAGACCCCAAACTGGCCCTCAAACAAGGTCTTCATGGGTTGTGCTACCAGAAGCAGATAACACACAGTGACAACCTCTACAGCTTTCACTCGAGTTCATGGCTCCACAAGCTCATCTGGCAGAAGGTTTAAACCTTGCTGTAGCAGGCAACGTGTCCCCCATCCACCACTCAGATGGGTCCCAGCAATTTAGAAACACTGGAAACCCCTTACTCAAATGGCTAGAGAAGAAATAGGTGCTTTTCTGCAAGGCGAGGAGAACCAAAACATTCACCTCAAGGCCTTTCTTAAGGCTTCTTCTCCAATGCTCATTAATCACAGAATGCTATGGGGTTGGAAGGGACCTCTGGAGATCATCTAGTCCAACGCCCTGCCAGAGCAGGTCCACCCAGAGCAGGTCCCACAGGAACGTGTCCAGGTGGGTTTGGAATGTCTCCAGAGAAGG
>JAOXJK010000023.1:65313346-65327161 GCA_025774025.1 Xenus cinereus | reverse complement strand
GCTGTGAGACCCCAGCACCCCCCGGCTGTGAGACCCCGGGACCCCCCTGTGCGGCTGTGAGACCCCGGCACCCCCAGCTGTGAGACCCCAGCCCACCCGGCTGTGAGACCCTGGCACCCCCGGGCTGTGAGACCCCAGCCCACCCGGCTGTGAGACCCCGTCCCCCCCCGGCTGCCAAGCGGGGTCTCCTGGCCAGACGAGACTCCAGGTACGCCCTGTGATAAGAGCCTCCTCCTGTGCCTCTGAAAGCACCTTTCCAGAGCTTAGCACCCTAAAAAGCATTTGGAATAACAGCTAAAGGCACCAAGTGCTGGAATTTCTGCATAATTTCCTCCAAATTTTTTAACCCTTTTTTATTATTATTACTTTTTTTTTTTTTGCGTGGCGACGTGTAATTAGAGATGGTGTATAATGGTTACAACAGAACCTGAAACCACCGGAAAACTCACTGGTTTTATTGCGAACTCGAAATTCAACCCGGGTTCACCAAAGGGTTGCCGTGATTCAAAATCCTTTCCAGCCGCTGTGTGGCAATTGATAGGTTCGCCCCTAAACCCTGCTGCAAATCCTCGCGTTTTCACGGCAAAAAAAAAAAAAAAAAAAAAAAGAAAGGGTGAAACACAAGAGTTTGCTCTGTTGTACAAACTAACGTGTACTTCACGCCGAAGGAAAAAAAAAAAAACAAAAACCAAACCCAAAAGCCAACCCAACGCTAAAAGAGCTGTACGCGCCTGGAAGCCCCCGTACGTCGTCGTTCGGGTGGAGTGGCTGAAAAGGGACTTGCGTGCTGACCCTGACCCTCTCTGTTTGAAGTCGGAGGAGGATGGGAGGTGGGTGAGGCGGGTCTCGCCCCCCACCCGGCATTTCGGGGAGGACGGGCCACCTGCTGGGTCCAGCTGAAGAGGGGAAGTTCTTCCCAGCAAGGTGGAGGAGCGCAGCGTGCCCGCCCGGCTTCCCAGGCGTTAGGCCTGGCACCCTGACAAATACTTAAACTTACCCATCAGGTTTGAGATCATTTTTATGTTATACGACACGAAGGGGTTTATTTTTCCTTCCAGCTTTAACGTTTGTAGAGCTCTAAATGTTTTACCGTCTTTGGCATTTTCGACTAAGAGCAAAGCATATTTATGGTGCCTCCTGCACGTGTCTTTTAAAATCTGAGCTAACCACTTGTGTGCTAAACGTAAACCAAATATAACAGTGGGGGGACAGAGAGACCCCGCAGTAACGTCTTTCCCTCGAGCCCAAGGGGTACTTGGAACTTAAGGAAGGTACAGCCTTAATCCTGATAATTACAGCCTCTAAATAAAGTGTCAAATAAATCTCCGTCAAATTCAAGAAGGTTTGGTTCTGACACTCTACTAGATGCCTCTACCCTCTTCTCGTTCCCTGTTAAAACTTTCCCATTATACTTTTGGGCGTTGCTAAGCCCATCGTAACTTTTTTTCCTTTAACACAGGCTATCATTTAATTTTGTTCATAATGACTGACAGCTGTCTAGCGTAATATATCATCTCACAGTAAAATATCTTAAATTAGCAATATTCCCATGCTATATGATAGAATTCATATCTAGCGTGGTATTTTCCCATGGTATTTGAATAGTGTGTGAAATATAGTTATGTTATAGTAAAATACATATTCCTAACCAGCAAAAATATTTCCCTCTTCCTTCTTTTTTTTTTTTTTTCCAGGAACTTGTAACCATTCTCCTGGAGCGCGAGGGGATTTCAAGAGACTGAAATGAAATTTTTCCAGCCAAAAGATCAGATAGTCAAGGATCCTCATTATCCTGCTGCTCCCACCCAACTTCCACCCCTCTGCACTTTCGCTTTCCTTCTGAAAATCTGCTCGATTATTTTATGAGTCTTAGCGAGATCCAAGGCCATGAAGATCTGGCTCTCCAAGGCTGGAGACCCGAGAGAAAACTTGACAATTCTATTGACTCGAGTTTTCCTGGTGTTATCCACTAATGTCCACAGCGGGGTTTTCACTGTATTTTGAATTTTGGGAAAAAAAAAAAAAAATCTAAGTAAAACATGCTGCAAATTTCAATTAAATATATTATTTTACCTCCTGGTGCTCGCAGAGGCTGTTTTCAGAGCGTGGCAGTTCCCCAGAGAACCGGCGGCCAGTGCTCTTGTAACAAACCATGGACACGTGGGCTGGGGAGAAGGAGACAACGCTGAGTCTTACCGATGCCTTCCACGTCTCCCCTCACACAGCAGCTTTTTGGACCCAAATGTGGGGCAGGTGGAGAGTCTAAAAAGGATGGGGATTCCCGTCTGCACAGGGGAACAAGGATCGTAATTTCCAAATAGGAGCACCCCACGTTCACCCAGCAACTTGGGGTCCATAGTTGGGGACAGGACATGCAAGAGGGGAACTGCTCGGTGACCGTCAGCCCCCAGGGGCACCTCTCCAGCTCTTGCTCGTGTTCTCCAGCCCCACTGTCATCGGAGCAGGTGACAGGTTCTTGTGCCGAGGGAGAGCTGTGGGGCACGTCCCACCCTCAGCCTCCTGTTCTCACTTGACCACCGTTCCCAGCAGTATCAACCATTCAGGCCAGAACTTCCCATTCCTCACCCAGAGATGGGGTACTACCTCGGTCTCCTTGTCATTTCTGCAGTTTTCATAAAGTAGCCTGTGATTTTTTTAAAAGGACCCCATTCCCTATTATTGACCAAATCCTGTCTTATTTTTTCCTTGAGCAGACAAAACAGTTGACAACTGAAATACAGCATGGGAATAGCCTTCAGGACGGAGCGAGGCGCAGCCTTGTTCTGAAATAAATTGTTTTACTGAATTCCATCCCTTCAAAATTTCCCTGTACTGTGCATTCCTTGTGTCAGGGCCCAGCCCAGAAGGAAACCGGTCTCTGAGTTTGTCTAAACATCAAAGAAGCTGTTCTGTAAAAGTCTCTATTTTAAGAGTCCCGTTCCGTAGGACACTGTTTGGCTAAAGCAAGGGGCATGGAGAGCTGGGCTCTGGGAGGCAGCAGGCAGGTGAAGCATGGTAGGTCTGTTGGTGGTTACAAATACATTAAACTCCTCAGAACTGTTTAGTTTTCAACAAGTTCTGGCAACACATTTTCTGTATGCACGGGTTTAAGCAAATACACCTTTCCACGTTACCTAGAAGCCTCTTACTGGTCATCTTCTACCCCCATGCTGTGGGTCACAGCTTTGTGCTCGTGTTCCTCATTAGAAACACTGGAGGAAACATTTTGTGCTGTTGAGGAAGATACCAACGAGACCCTAAGAAGTTTCTGAGAACTCGCAGAGGTCCATTGCATTTTTATACTGATCAGCCAATTCTTTTTAGACTATTGTACCTGCTGCTTGCTATGGTTTGAAAGCATGTGGAGCTTTCAAGCCAACAACACTAAAGCTGAGCTTGAACTCAGCTGAAGGTGTTCAGTCAGGTTCTGGAACAGCTCTGAGAGGGCACGCAACCTGCCTTTCAAAGATTCATAAGGAATGGGGAGAAAAAAGGATGGATGGCCTTAGGGCACGTGTGGCCACTGAAGTACAGCAGACAAAGAGATCCAACAGTAGAGAAGGGTTGAGTTGGATGAGGTCTTGCAGGTGTGAATCTGGTGCAGTGAGGACTAGAAGCTGATGGAAAAATGACTGTAAAGGGATAACATATAGATGGGCCATCTAGAGAGATCATTCTAGCAGCAGCTTTTGGGGCTAAATAGTTGGCTGTGATAAATGACACAGTATTGCTTCTGTTCCCTCACTCGGTAAACCTGCGTATATTTGTGGCTTAATTGGGTAAACGCGCACTTTTAAAATTCAGTGAGCGGAACGTTCATAAGAAGTTAACGGACGAAAGAAACAAACCGAAAGTGAAATCAGCGTGATCCAAAATCACACTGCGCTTTTCATCCAGCTCTTGCCCGGGCGTAGGGCGCTGTGACTGGCACAAGCAGCGCGGTGACGTTTTGTACCTAAAAGGGAACGCGGAGCGGGGCGATTTCCTCCTCGAGAACCTTTAAAGAGCACGGGGTCTGTGAACATTGTCAAGTGATAGGCCTGGAAACACTTAAGTATCTCTTTCCTAGGCTCTTTAAGTGATTCGGAGGTCGCGGGGGAGACATCTCCTACAAAACAGACATCAGAAATGCATCTGTGAATGTCAAACCCCGGCCCCGTTACCGACAAAAAATTCGACAGCTTCATCTGAAGGGTGTGATTCATCCGGGGAGAGTAACGACATGCAAGTTGCCCATAGCCTCAAGACCTTTCATGGTGCTGTTACGTCCAGTTGTGCCACATCCAGTGATGGGTTTATTAAGGAGCCTTGGAGGCAAATTAATTATTTATACGTGCAATAAATTAAGAATTCAGCCTTCCCTCCCTTAATTGAAGTAGCTTTCTTGAGATTACCATTAGATCCTCAATACCAGATGTCGCTGAACGAAGACCCACGTGAGGAAACCTTGAAGTGAAGTAAATAAAGCTTGTAAATCAAAAATTACTTTTAAGTAAGGCAGATCTCTGTAGCATTGAGCAGGTCTGCTGGGATCGGCGGTGACTTTGTTTGGCTGATCCAGGAATAGGTGTCCAACAGAGATTGCTGCAAAACCTGTTACTGAAATTAAAGAAAGCCAGGCTTGGCTCGGAGGAGAGCAATTACTCTCCCTGTAATAATTGTTGGTGTTACAGTGGTGCATTCAAAACTTTTATGAGATCCAAATTCTTACACGTTTCCACCTCTTCATGTTAATTGGAAATTGATACATATAAGGGTAGCTGAGGAGTCTGCCCGAATATAAAATGATCTAAAGAAAGCAACCCTGAGCATAAACAAGCACAAGTAAGTGACAATATAAAAAACATTACCCGTCCCTCCAGCACATTTATCCATTAAAAAGGAATATATTCAGGTTCTTGCTGTTAACCAGGAGATGGCTATGATTTGAATAAGAAAGAGGCTGAAGAAGCCCAGTGCATGATTCAACCGTGCCTTCACAAATTTTAATGATAGCCAGGAATGAAAATTGGAATCTGCAATCAATCAGGCCATACTCAAGGGAAGAAGAATATGATTAAAGACGTTTCAAGTCCAGCACTATGCTCACATTTATTTCTGCCCTCTCGCTGCCTGCCGGCAAAGCTGGGGCCCAGGTGTGTGCACCCCGTACCTGCGGCCGCGCTGCCGGTCGGTCACAGCCCTCCTGAAAAGGGAAGGTCACCTCCGGCAGAGGTTTGCTGGCATTGCCTGCAACAGGGCAGGGAAAAATGCTAAACAAGGTACAGCCCTCTCTTCTTCAGCCTGCCACGTAAATTTGTCAGCTGAGGCAGGGATATACGGCCTCTCAAAGGACGGAGGAATAGACGGTGAATTATTTCTCCACCTCGTATAAAACCGAGGAATCGTTAATGCTCCGAAGACACTTTTGCAGAAACAATTGCTAAAAATTCATGGGTGCCATCTTGTCTATAGTTTTAGGCAGATTTCATCCCCGAGGGAAATTAATCAAGCCACATTAATACATACTCAGCAGACTCACAAGTCATAACTGACGCCTGGTGTAGTGATTGCTCATGTCATTCCACAAAAGCTTTCTCTATTAGAACAGTCTTTCATAAGCCGCGACTAAACTTCTCTTCCAAAGTGGAAAGTCTCAGCAGATAAATCTCACAAACTCATAAAGGCTTTGTCTCTGGGGTCCGACAGCTGTTTTCTGGTTGCTTTTAGAATATTACAGCCTCAGCTCCGTGTACTTTAACTCCGAGATTTCAGTGTGACTTTCAGATATCTACCATAAAGCCCTGAGTTTCTGCTTTTATGTTCCTTCATTTCAGAGCTGAAGGATTCTCTTCGATTCCCAGTTTTTAAAATAAGCTACTAAAATGGAAAAGGCTACCTACTCCAGGAACAGATGTGTGTATATCTTACCCAAAGTAGGTTAACTTCTGCCCGAAGAGTTTATAGGCAGTTGGATTACCATACTTTGTCTTTGCCGGATGGCAAGTGACTCACTCTGAATTACTGCACCTCAGGATGTTGGAGCCACGTGTAAAGTTATTCTAGTCTTCTTTTTTTCCCCTTTTTTTTTTTTTTTTTAGTTCTGAATTTAAAACTTGCGCTTCTTATATCCAGTTGTATAATACCTGGAATATTTCCTCTTTCTCTAGAACAAGTTTCTAGGAAGAAATCAGAAAAGTTGGAGAAAATGGCAATGTGAAACACAACGCTATCTGAGACGGTATCCTGTAATACATTTAGAAATAATTTTATTTAAGTCTGGAGAGCGTTGAAAAGTGCAAACTTTGTAGACTGAAATTAGTGAGGTTTACTTGGAAACTTGTTATAGAATTTGTTGTTTCGTGAAAAGAAGGTTCACACAGCCATTTATGTGAGAAAAATATTTTACCTGGCCCAATCGTACATTTTAGTTTTAAAAACGTATCTCCACTGGATTCTGAAATTCTTTTCATTTTAATGCAGGTCCAAGGAAAATGTCTTTACATTTTATGTAGAATAATCTGGCAGCTTTTACAATGAACTTGGCTGCTTTTTTTTCTGTCTGCACTGGGGTGATCCTTTATTATCATGGTTATCGCTTCCTCAGCTGAGCCATATGACTGTCCCTTTTATCTCAACGATGACAGACAGGGGACAGAAGAACAGTTCAAAAATACTTATGGCAAATGCAATGCCAACCTTCATCAGCTGTGAAAAATATATTGTACCACATTACCATCCTTTTCTGTGCTGTAAATAAGTCCTTCATACAGCCTTTGCTTTGCCTAACTCCTTCCAGGTGCCACTTCCCTCAAACAAATCACAGTCCTCAGGTTCTCAGCAATATTTGCTTGCAGATTGAAATGTGTTTGTGGATCTTCCTTTAGCCTACGAGAAGGTAGTTTCTCCAGGTTCGGAGACTGGATCGGTACGTCTTGTTGTTGCACCCTGCGTTATCCCATCCTTAAACTTGAACTGCCATCTCTTCTGGGTTAGGGACGTTTTGGATACCAACAGGAACCCTCCATCCTTATAATACTGGTAGCAGCTGTAGTGTTGCTACAGTTTGCAAAGTGGTGTTCCTCTTGAAAGGACTGGACATTTTTCACCTTGAGCTTCTTATCTTCCTAAGTCAAAACTGTCCCAGAGGCAATCTGTAGGATCTCAGCCAGTTTTCTCCACGTTGCAGTCCGGTTCTTTCCCCTCTTGGCTGCACATCCTCCAGAGAAGAAGGGCAGGGTTCTCTTCTAGGCTCAGACACCTCAAGAAAGTGTTTAAGAATCAATCCGACCCCCAAAAAAGTGCATCATAGTAACGTCCAGTGGATCTGATCTTGAGGCTTTGTAAGGCAGCAAGAT
Organism: Xenus cinereus; assembly: GCA_025774025.1. Lineage (NCBI taxonomy): Eukaryota > Metazoa > Chordata > Aves > Charadriiformes > Scolopacidae > Xenus > Xenus cinereus. Next base: position 65,319,824 of record JAOXJK010000023.1, on the reverse strand, counting down.
TTTGGTCCCCAGGAAATTCCAAAAGGCTTTTTAGGCCCTGTTCACAATTATTTGGCAGGTTTGTCTAATGTTTGGTGTCTGGATGAGAGGCAGTGACTGGCTGTTTACTCCTCTTACAGTGCCCACCTGAGTGCCAGCACTTAATGACTGCTCACTCCGTGGCACCGCTGTAACGATAGCACCAGCCATAGCACCGCTAAAACAACGCTGTCATTAAATCATTTTCCCAGAGGAGATCACAGACAACAATGAAGTGATAGAAGAAGACTATAAATATAAATGATGTTAGTCTTGGAGAAAATCACTGGTTTATTCAGCAGGAAAAAGAAGACAACAATTATCAGAAACCCTGCAGTTCCTCCAGATGAAGGGTTAAGATTCCCATGAACTCCATCTAACTACAGGTTTTATTTGGACAAAATACAGATTCAGGGAGAACCTGTCCTCGCACAGCTGAAATGCCCTTTCTCCTGTTTCCTTTCCCACCGGAGTAATTAGCTACGGTAGCAGTTCTAAAGCGGTTGCCTGGCATTTACGATTAGAATTGTTAATTCCAAATTGCTAAATATTTCACTTAATAAGGGGTATAGTCTGCTTAAAATCTCACTTCTGCCTACTTTTTTTCACATTTGAGGTTACAAGTAATGTCTACAAATTATTGTAGACATGAGAGACGAGAGAGGATGTGTTCTCCCTGTTCCTCAGTGGGCTCACATGATGCATTTTACAGCACTCGGGGTCAAGTTATTTGGTTGTTTTCTTTATGGAATCAACGAAAGCCCTGTCCGGCAGCGCTGGCTCTCCGCGCGGTGCTGCGAAGAGTCCCACTGGAATCAGGGCCTCGTTCATCAGGCCTGACGATGGCGGCTCGCCAGGTTGGGCCAGATCGGGCCAGATCTCCTAACTTCACACACGCGCCTTCCTGGGGGTGTCTTCAAACCATTCGGAAGAGAAAAAATGTAGGCTGAAACACCCAAACCGGTAAAGCTACAAAGCGCCCATAAAAATAGATGAGATTTCAAGATTTAGCTTTTAAGGCCACTGGAAGGGTTCGTCTGTTGGCTCACTGTGTACCACGGTCAGTAACCGTGTCACCCAACAATGCCCCCTCTTAAGTGACCACGCTTACGCTCACCTGAACCAAAGGGCTGGCAAAGCATTCAGTCTTTATTTCTGAAGAGCCCAAGTCTTTGCCTCGTAATGGATTTCAATGACTAATCAACTTAATTTTGAAAATGTGTCAAGCTTTAAGTTCCAAAAATTGTCCTTGACAACATCTCTCTAAATCAGTCTTTGCTTTTGCCTACACTAATTATTGTTTTATCTACACACTATAGATCTCAGAGGGGGTTGTCAGCAATAAAAATGATTAAAAATATATTGTTAGCAAGCGCTTAAGTTAAAATTATTTTTACTGTAATTTTTTAATCATCAACTGTCAGGGACTTGAGTCATGCCTGATTTACAATGAAATCTGCATTTCTATCACCTGGAGAAGATAGATTATTCTATTGCCTTATGCTAACAAAGAGTACTCCAACAAGTCTTTGGGATCACAAAGTGGAAGCCTACCTATCCGGTCATAAATTATAAGCAGTCTCATTAATTTATTTCAGGTTAGCACAAGAAGGGTATTTTTTATAGCCACGGTTGCTATAAGGCAGGTAGAGTGCCTAGCAGCAGGCACGGATTCCAGAGAGGTTTGTGATCTTCTCATCCTGCTGTGTTCAAAGTTTTCAGGATTGTCTTGAAGCGGACGTTTGATGGATGGCACGCCGTGCTCTTCCAGCCGGCGCTGTGAGTCATAGCATTGTGCATCGTACCAGTTTATTCTGCTTCCACCGACCAGCATATCCCACACAGAGACCTAAGTGTTTCTTTTTCCTTTCTCTAAGGACAAACTTTCTGATTCTACTTTATATTCTTTATCCACAGCTTGTGAAGTGGAATAGAGTTCCAAATGTGGAGATGGTGACTTGACTCTGCTGCCTTTTTTTTTTTTTTTTTTCTGCGTGGAGAAATAAGCCTTGATTAATGATGAGTTTCTGTTCACAGTGTTCTTTCTTTTAAAAGGCAAAACCTGTTCTCTGTGTGTGTGGAAGATGACAGATTGACAGCCCTGGGAGACTGAAAGCCCTCTGTTTATCCCCAGTACACATACAACACAACTAGTGGAAAATGCAACTTTCCCTGAGCTACCCTGCCAGCCTGTTTCAGCCCCGACGCAGAGGGCCAGGGAACCCTCCAGAGGTTATCGTGGTGGTCCAGGCTATGAGGTCCTTTGTCTTTGCCAAAGGTACCCACCGCTGTGATGGCACTTCCTGAGGCCTGAGAACATCACCTTTCATTGAGCGGCCCTCGCGTGGTCCCGACTTTCATTCGAGACCGCTCTGCTCTGAATTTGAGCTGTGTTTCGTAGATAAATGCCTTAATCTCTTGTTTCCAGTCGCCTGAGTCTTCCAGCCACTCCGAGTGTCCCTTGTCTGAAAATCAAAGGAGGAGAGGCTGTATTTTGTGTTTGTTGGGCTGGGGAAAGGGATTTTAGCTGACCATACATGGGGCTAACTGCATTCGTTTCGGTGCTTTGGTGCCTCTCTGAAACTGATGGGGACACGCCTGGAGCTTTTTGGGACTCTTCTTGCATGACTATAAAATCCAGTGAGTTCAGAGGGAATGCTGAGCACATGACAGTGAGTAACACAGTGAATGAAGGGATATTCGCACACTGGTTACTGCAAAAGATTTTCACGGATGTGGATTAGAAGTATTATAGATCATAAAATGCTTTAGTACCATTTTGGAAAGTGGTAGACTGGAGATGTAAATGCGGAGATATTGTTAACGATCGGTTTCTTAGTACGCTGTTGTTTCAAGGAAGCCAAAATTAAACCCTTGTCCTGCGGTGGGGATCGGAAAAGGACGGCCTTGGCTGGGCGTACGGCTGTCACGGGACAGGAGATGCTGGTGAGGGATGAGATCAAGGCAGGAATACTCTTGTCATCACAGAGAAATAGAAGTCAGGAAAAACCATGCAGAAGCGAGGTGACCGGAGAAGCTCCTCAGGGTCTTTCCCCACGTCCTGTGCCTGGCGTTCAGTCCCACTGCACTACTCGGAGACTAAGATTATGTGACTGTGGTGGAGTTTGGTCAGAGATCTGCTCAGGCAGCCCAAGAGAAATACATGGGGTTTTCCCCCTTTTTTCTTTTTTTCCTCCCTGAAAATAAGGTGCTGTACAGTCATGGTACAGCAATTTAGCAGTTGCAGAATTACTGAAGGGACATTTGGTCTTTGTGACCGTGCGGTGAAGTGCTACCTTGCACTACTACGGTGGCAGCATATGATTAATATTGCAATTAATAGCTCGTGTTCCTTCCCTGTGCACCCAGATACTGAGCTGTCTGAAACCTGATTCAAGAGCTCTTGCTGCAGCTGCAGTGTTCTTGGTACAACTCCCCTGTGCTTTTATAACACCATAACTAATATTTCAATGCTATTCTAGTCCTAAAGTCTCCAAATCTTATCTTTTTTTTTTTTCTTCTTCTTTTTTCCCCCCATTTTCTACAAATAACATTTGCTGCAAGGATGCGAATATTTTCTCCATGTCGATGAAGGTGTACCTAGCACCGATCTCGGTTATTTCTGTATTTCCACGCTGAATTCTAGAGCATGACAGCAATTCCCTCTGGCCCCTGAGACAAGGAGGAAACTCGTACCACAAGAGACTCAAAGAGTTTGGGCTGTTGAAGGTTCCTTTTCAAAATCTTTCCATCCAGCTCTACAATCTGCCCAAGCCCAAATACTTCACATTTATGACTGATGGAGAATGTTGATGCTGTTTTCATACGCTATAGGATTTTGAGAACACTAAGGAGCTTTCTGGGAGCACACTTAGTTACAAGAAGTGCAAATTCAGGCTAGCTGGGGTTTTTTTTGTTAAGTTTGCTGAGGGTTTAACTCATCAGATACAGCTTTTTTTAGTGACTTCCTGAAAAATACACAAGCTCCAGGCTGTGAGTTTGCTCTCCTACCAAAAGGGGTGGTTTTCCCTCCTTGAATAGCCAGTACAAATATCTTCGTGCCTCATCTATGAGCATCATGTCCTATCAGGAAAATCTCTTTTCTCAGTAACCAAGAAAAATATTTGCTCTGTTTTGCAATTTCATGTGCTATCATGTGATAACAAGACTGTTATTTGGAAAAAACTCGGTTGATTTTAACTCTTGTAATTACAGTGCTTACTTAGTTGTCTGTTGAAATGTTCTTCAGTCCCCAAGGCCATTTTTATATAAAGCCAAACTCAGTAACAAGTATTTTTATGTCTTGCTTGAATTGCTATTAACATATGAAGTTTTTTTTGCTATTTGTAAACTTTTCCATCAGTTCAGTTAAAATTTGAAACATAAATTTAGTTCAACTAGCGTGAGCTGAAGTGTACGTACTTCATTTTTACATTCATTTTGTCAGCTGTACATCCCCCATACCATATGGTATGATACTCTCCGAGAGAAGCTAAATCTTTTCTGCACAGTAATTGTTTTCATTTCTATTAAAAGAGAAAGGCACAAATAATAGGTACAGTGCAGGCACGCAGTCTTTGGCATGTCACTAAATCCTTGATGTCTATTAAAACCCCACCTAAACTCGCAATTCCCTTGACAGAGCACGTAGGAAGGCCTTTCTCCATCTGCTGTTTTTGCTGATGAGATGCCAAATGTCTTTACAGATACTCTCATAGAAAAGGAAGGAAACGCAATTACAGGAACCATGCTCTTAAGAGCACCATTTGAGGGGGGAAAAAAAAAAAAAAGGTGGTGGTGAAGTGATTTTATATATGCTAGATCATCTCAGAGAATGATTACAAATGATGTTCATTTACAACAGAAAAGAGCGATAACTGATTTTTGTATATTGGTGTATATAAAAGATGATGTTTGAAATGTCCATCATTCAGCGCTAATTCAGCTGTTCTCTTGCCTTTAACTTACAGTTTAGCACAGAATAAGAAAATAGCTTTCAGCAACTTTAAGCAAATCTAGTAGAATTAACTGAATCTGATTATTTTAATGAGAGGACCAGTGCTTTAAATACTGTGAGAATACCAAATCTTATAATCAAATATTTCCCTCAACCACATCCAGAAGAGCTTTAGACAGAGGCATTGTGCAGTCAGATGTAAGCGTGCAGATGTGCTTTCCAAACAACAGCAAATTGTTACAGAAGACACACAACTTGTTTTGCTCCTTTGTGATGCCTGGGTATGGAATTAAAACATTCCCTTAGAGAATGAAATGATAATTATACCTTTTTTTTTTTTGGTAACATCTAAACCAAGATGTCCGGAGCCAATCTGCTGGCAACTTTTAACATTTTTGTTGACTTTTTTTGTTCTTTAACAGAAATAAACATGACAAACAAGATCCGAGCAGTTTTAGACAGGGTTTTCTTTCATATTCACAACCACTTGCTTGAATTAAAGCGCAATCTTAAAAGCATCAAGTTGCTGAAAGAGTGTCTATGAAAATAAAACTGTCTTCGTGAACCGTAGGTGATACATTTTCTGTGTTCTCAAATATAGGTGTAAATTGAAACAGAGTAAAACTAGCGAGAGCAAACAGGAAAAGAATTAAAACACTATGTCTTTGTTGTTTCATTTCCTTTACTACGGAGTGCAATCAATACTTTACAACAGGGTTAATATGGTCTCTTCAAACATGCTATTATTCTTTCAAAATAGCACAATAACTTTATTAGTTATGCTGTCTGCAGTCTTTCCAATGTGACAGGATTGTGTGGGTGTTCAGATTGTGAGTAATTTTCTTGGTGCCCTCTGTTGGAGTATTTTCCGTGAGCGCTAACAATAGCAGCCAGCACCACACAGCTGCAGGAAATTGGAGTGGTGGAAGTTCTAATTCTAATTAGTATAATTAACACAAACAAAAAAAAGAACGGCCCACACTGAGAGACTTACTGTTTCTCCTTAGCAGTTATTGAATATTCAGATTCCACATCTGCCAGTCCTTTACTGTTCGAGTGAGGCTGTAGTGGTTGATTTACTATTTTTTCCAGCTTCCGTGATGTTCAGGTGCATTGAGAGGTATTTTAAAACGTAGCCTAGAGACTGATTTGGTAACTAGTTGTTTGCGTTCCTTCCTGTACCTTACTTTTGGGAAACATCTGTTTTGTAAATAAATAAATGTAAGTGTTGGCCCAATTTGGCATTGCAGTGCTGCCTCCCACTTTTGGTTTCAGGTGAACTCTGTGTTCACAAGGCAAGAAGGGAGACTGCTTCCTATGCAAGAGACTCCAGACTGAGCAAGTTTAGAACCAACACAGCTACACCACTGGATCCCACACCTTAATCAGATGGTCCATGGCCAACCTTCGGGAGGGGAGGAAGAATGGTGTTGGTCGCCTGTCGGCTGAACATGAGCCAGCAGTGTGCCCAGGTGGCCAAGAAGGCCAACAGCATCCTGGCCT
>JAOXJK010000023.1:65280752-65293848 GCA_025774025.1 Xenus cinereus | reverse complement strand
CCTCCCACCAGACCAGGTTGCTCCAAGCCCCATCCAACCTGGCCTTGAACCCCTCAAGGGATGGGGCAGCCACACCTTCTCTGGGCAACCTGAACCAGGCTCTCACCACCCTCACAGCAAGGAGTTTCTTCCTAAGATCTAATCTAAATCTCCCCTCTTTCAATTTAAAACCGTTGCCCCTTGTCCTGTCACTACACTTCCTGACCAAGAGTCGCTCCCCAGCTCTCCTGGAGCTCCCTTCAGATATTGGAAGGCCATTACAAGGTCTCCCTGGAGCCTTTTCTTCTCCAGGCTGAACAACCCCAGCTCTCTCAGCCTGTCTTCATAGCAGAGGTGCTCCAGCCCTCGGATCATTTTCGAGGCTCTCTCCTGGACCCATTCCAACAGTAACTGACTAAATTTGACTAAACACGTCAGGAACTAGATCTGTATTTGTTCAGTGCCAACAGCGTGTTCAGTACCGTCAAGTGTGTAACTGTTTCTAGGCATTTAAAATGCTTTATGTACTCCAGTCTCTACTGACCAACGCCAGGGCCTGCTCGGGCCTGGAGCACGGCCAAGGTTCTGTCGGGTGAGAGAGGCTCTGGCCGTTACTCGTTGCCGTGGCAACCAGGGTCAGCTGACTGGGGGGGGGTTTACCCCGTGGAGGGGCCACACCTGTGGGGAGGCGGGGACAGGTCAGGTGACCCCAACTGACCAATAGGGTGTTCCCGCCCATCTGCCCTGCTCAGTACAAGAGCTGAGGGAGCAGAGGCCTTGGGTTGGATCATCTTCTTGGGCTCTTGTGCTTTGGCTTCTCTTCGAGGGCTCTTCTTCAACGTGGAAGACCCTGTCAGTTTGTTGACCTTCGATCCCCATCAGTGTGTTCTGGAATCTAGTTCCTGTCACTGAGACCAGTCTGGAACGTTTCCAGCATCTGCAGGTGACACCTCCCTGGGCACTTTATGTGGTTTTCTATATATTTATATATACTGTATCTATTTCATTATTTTATTTTTATTTGATTATTAATATTTCATTAAAGTAGTTTAGTTTTTTCCCTAAACTCATAAGTATCTCTCTTCTTCCTCTGCCTGGAGTGAGAGGTGGGGGAGAGCATCTGTCACCCTCTCATTGGCCAACCCAGCCCAAACCATGACACTCAAATAACTCCATGTTTTATGATGAAAAACTCTTTCTGTAGGGCCATAGCTTTCAAAACCTTTGTGAACAACTTTTTTTTTTTTTTTTTCTGCTCCTACAAGGAAACTCTGTGGGGTTTCCTTTTTCTAATTGTGAAATGAAATTATTGCGAAGGCAAGGAAACACAAACTGAAATTCAGGCCCTACTGAATAGCAAAAAACTTCCTATGGAAATGGAGCTCAGAACTTAAGCTATAAGCCTATAGGCTTGTTTCATAGAAAGTTCACTTAGCAGAGCATATCCGATGCTTTGCTACTAAGGATTAATATAGCAATTCTAGTAATATAGTAATTCTAGCATAAAGTAATGTGCTAGAAAAAAAAGACCCCTGAAGCAATGAATAAATAAGTGACCTCCTTACTGCCTTTTAGGTTGTGGGGAGGTTCCCCAGTGCAGCTCTGAGGCAACCCCAGGGCAGGTTTCCTTGGCTCCTGAGACAAAGACTGTGGTCCCTGGGAGAGGTTGACAGGACCATCCTCTCTTGTCCCCCTGGCCTTCCCAAGGGTGATCCCTATCTCAGAGTTTCACCCCCCCAAACTCTGCCTTCAGGGGGTGGAGGCAGTGAAGACCTGTGTCACTCAGCCTCGGGGTGCAGAAAAGATCCACTTTGGACCTGACTTCTGAGGTGGCCCTGCTTTGTGCAGGGGGTTGGACAAGGTGACCTCCACATGCCCCTTCCAACCCTTTATGACTTTGTGTTTTTATGTAAAAAACCTGCTTTGCAGCGTGATTCATTTGAAAAGCATGAGCAGTTTTTCATGTAGCATCTTATTTATAGTTATTGGATATTCTCAGCATTTAAAAGGAATTTCAGAGCATTTCTGCCACTCAGTTCTTCAGCCTCAGATTAATGGCAAATACCTCTCCTTTGGCTTAGCCTCTGAAAATCTTCTTATTATATTGATACAGAAAAATCAGCTCCTGATGTCTGAGTCAAATGGAGTATGTACATCCTTGAGCAACACCACAGAGCTCCTAAGTCACCTGTGTAACTTTAGAGCCATTTTTCTGTTATGGCATTAGTGGAATATGTGACCAATAAAGATATAATGAAGTGCTGCAATTTATGAATTAATTGTTCCAAGCAACTGCTAAGACTAATATTAAAGAGGTGACCCCCCCTCTACCAGAGCTATAACAAGTACCTGGGAACAAATATTTAGACATAACAAGTGCATGACAAATAATCAAAGAAATGAAATTGTTTGCAAAGTAGAAATGTATTTAATGAGTCAAATACAGTCCAGACACAAAAACAATTGTTTCAGTTTGTCCTTTGAGCTGTAGTTTAGTGATAGAGACAAAAATGGCTGAGCAGGGGAAGCAACCTGTCAGCCAAATTGTGGTACCTTAACTTTCAAAAAGCATTTTTTTTTCCACATATAGTTCTATTAATTTGGTGTAGCAGATAGGAGAGTGTCACAGTTAAGTCATGCAGCCTTGAGGTCATAAGGGAAGACCTGAGGCAAGGTTAGCTCTAGTATCACAAGCTTTTCAATTGATAAGCCGGAAATAAACACTGTCTCCTCTGAACAGAAACACTGAGGAGAGCAGGATGTTAACTTGTATTGTGTATCCTGTTTTTAGTCAGCTCAGTATCACTTTTAAAAACTTGCAGAGCCTTCTGCAGGCTTTGCGTGAACAGAAATAGTCACAGGCAGCTATTCTTTTTGCTTGCTGAAAATTAGTATCAAGCACTTCTACAATGCAGTCTAGACAGGAAATTGCCTTGTCCTTCAGCAGAAAATTGATTAGGTAATTCATTACATCAGTCATCTAAGACACTCCATCCTTTGAAAATTTGTTTTCTGTGGCTCTGATAAAGGTAAGATCTATAGGTGTTCTCTTCTAAGTAGTTGAGTCATCTTGATGTACCTTAGGCTGGACATTTCACACGTGTTTTCTTAGGACAGCAATTCTTCTCTGTGGCTAAGCCAATTGAAGAAAAACATTAAACTTCCCTGATGCTTATCTCTAGGGTGCTCAGGATACAGAACGGAATAAGCCTCCTATAAAGAACTTTTGGTACTTCTGTTCCTCTTTAGCTGGCAAACAATGGCTTTTGTTCGCGTCTGAAATGTTTGCGCTCCCCCAAGAGAATGCTCTCAGTGGAACCTGAATCTTCCCCAAGTATTTTCTTTTCATTGCTATCTGTCGACTTTCATTTGAGTGTGTAGATCACAGCATATACGTTAGCTCTGTAGATCAGCTCAGGAAAAAATCGTGCTTACATGATGCATTCTTCTTCTGATACACTAGTGTTTGCATATTAATCACAATTAACTGACTTTTTAGCATTTGCAGTCAGCGTTGTGATATAGGTGAACCTAAAAATGTGCCCCATGGATTCCAGCCAACAGAAAAAAATGAGTCAGAGCAAAGCAATGCAGCAATTTATACCAAATTATGAGCAGGAAGAATTCAGAGGGCAGGAAAGCATAAGCAGAACAATAAATGAGCTGAATGTGAGTATATGGCAATATGGCAAAAAGGGAAGCAATTAATCAGTCTTTAAAAGTGAAGAAAAGAAAGACGATAAAAGAAACAGTTAAAAATAATTTAACAATGATTCACCAAAGGGTTTTTCCTTTTTTTCTGCCTAAACATGTAGTTTTATAGTCTTGATTTGGACGGAAAGCGATTCTAAAAAAAATGCTGAAAAAGGTAAGAAAGTATCCGGCAAAAAACCGGAAGCGATGTCCAAGTAAAAGAGAAGAGAATGTGAAAGGTGGCAAATTAAGTACATTGACACAAATCACAGCCCAACAATAAATGTTTTAGGGGCTATTTGCTAAACAGTAAAAACTAACAGCAGACTCTTCCTCAAAGCCATCGGGAGTGAAGAGCCTCCTCGCTTGGAGTCATTAAGGTCAATTAACATATCAATGAGAGGACAAATTACAACAGAAAAACCAAAGGGATTCTTGCATTTTTCCTCAGCCTGGAAGATCTTAGATATTGAGGCTCCAGAAGCGGTCTGTACAAGAAGGCATCAGAAGATCTGTTTTAAACTGAAATGTCTGTGGAGGAGGTTATAGAACAAATTTACAAAATGAACAGTAGCAAACTGCCAACACCATATGGTATTTACCCAGGGGATCTAAAGGAAATTGAGGATGAAATAGCTGAACTACTACCTTCCTGGAAACTGCCTCTACAGTAAAGATGTGGAAGGTGGCGACTATGACACTAATTTTTTACAAGTATCTCAATTAGGGATTCGGGGATTACAGACCAGTGACTTTGATTTCTGGGAAATAACACAACGTGGAACAAATAATCTCGATTTCCATGCAGGGTGACACACTCTGTATTAGCTGCTCCCGCTCGTTAAAAAACAGGCCTTGGAAATGTAACACGTGATTCTGTGAAAAAAGTTCACGTTCACTAAAAATCTGAGAAGCAACTATAAAGAAAGAAGGCATTTTCAGGTGTTATAGTTGTTCTTTAGCGTATGAGCCCCTTTGCAAAATGCATGCCAAAAGTTGGGGTTTTTTTTCCCCCGATTTGTTCTGATAAACATATTACCTCTGTTTCCAAGCCACTTGCTTCGATATGTCCTTGGGCCACCACAGAAAGAACAATGCTGCCCATAAAGGAGCAGGAAATTATTAGCGCAGAGGCAGAGAACAAACCAGCATGTCAAGTTATGTCCGCTTTCAAATATTATGTTACATTCCTGGTCTCCCCTCCTATCCCTCATCCCCAGGAGGGACAGGGCAGAACTAGAAGAGGTTCAAGGCAGGACAGTAACAGTGATCAAAGAGATGAAATGGCTTCCATAAGAGGAACGACTAAATTGTTTAGGACTGTTCAGCCGGGGAGAGACAACTTAATTTTGTACAGCTCTCATTGCCTGGAGAAGGTGAACAGTCAATGATTTTTTTTTTTTCCCCCTTCAAAAGCTAGTGAGAGCTCAAATGATATTTTTGAGGGGTTGGTTGAAAATGAACAAAATCAGTTATAATGTGGGACTCTTTCCCACAGGATATTTCAATGTTGTAAGTGTACAGCTGTTCAGAAAGCTAATTAATGGAGGGAAAATCCACCAGATCCTATAAGCATGAAGACAATACCTCTCATTCAGGAGTTTGCTGAACCTGTAATCGCTGGAGATTGAAAAAGTATTGTGGGCAAGCAGGGGTGTATTCTGGCTTGGTTTACGAACCGTTGCCAAGATATCTGTGATTTGCCACAGTCAAAGAGTTTCTCTTAGGCACAGATGTGGCTAGATTTTAGGTATGATGGGAATGGCATGGATTCTACTAATATTTGGCCTCTCAGAAATGCAAACCACCTCATCAGATCTTGAGTAAATGAAAAAAAAAAAAAGTGTTGGTCAAAAATAATAAATCATTGTTTTGAATTAATTGCAGACAACATTGCTTCTGAGGAAGCGTGTGGAATTCTGTATAATCATCTTGAAGAGAAGATAGACCAAAAATAAAATATTCCAAAATGTCCCTAGAGAAAATCTATTCTCAGGAATCATTTGAGTGAGGGTGACAAATAAAAAGAGGTAAAAAAATTTAAATCTTTCCCATAGCTGGATTTTTTTTCAACATACAACAGAATTAGACCTCCTCTAAGTCTTAGTTTCCATAGACATTACAGAGTTATGAATTCTATCAGAAAAGGGATTTATCAGTGTAAGTTTGTTGCCAAATCTGAGCAAAATTTAAATTAGAAAGAGATCCTCCTGTGTCTTAAGTATGGCCTTTTCCACAGAGAGTTTGTGATGAAGGTGGTAGGAATAAAACGCTCCTTCAGTTTGCACTTTGATGATGAGTATTTGACTTTCATGACGACCCTTGCTTTCGAAGGGCAGAAATGAATGCAAACCTTCTGCTTGTTGCTTGAGACCTTACAGGAATTAATTGCGTGCTTTTTTGTTTGTAGAATCAACATTCAAACAAACAGACAAAAAGCCTAGCGTGTCTGGAAACATCAGCCCCCAGTGCTGCGAATCAAATAACTGGAGCCTGATCTCACTTTTTCTCCTTGAAGACAATCCATATTAAAAAAAAAAAAAACACCACAATGTTGCAGGGTCCCCTGTAGGCAGGGACCTATACGTGCAATTTAAAAATATGCCATTCTAGGAAGAACGAATAGAATATCTGGGCAGATTTCAGACAAGATTTCTTTCTCCAACCTTGGGCACATTACTTACTTGGCTGTTCCTCTCTTTTTCTCTTTTTTGTCAGCTTTGTATTTCTGCCTGCAGATGTATATTGTCAGCGGTGTAATGTAACGTGTAACTCCTCTGCACTTCAAAAATTTCTGATACCTATTGGAATGGATTTGGCTCTAAATTAATACAATAATCAAATGGGTCTGGCTGGACCTCACTGATTCAGAGATGTTGCCTACCCATGAGGCACCAGCTGGTTACAACTTTGTAGCCCATTGTAACATCAAAATTGGAAAGATTTGAATCTTTTGTTGTGTTTTGGGTGTAGCTGGTGGCAATACTCATCAGTGTGGTAATGGGGAGAAAATTTTTATTTCTGTTTGCTGGACTCCACGTTTTCTGAGTCTCAATGGTGATAAGCAGGTGGCCTTTCTTCTGGGACTGTGCTGGGTCCTTCCAGGTGGCTGAGAGATTTTCTGGATTTGATCAATTTTCTAAAGAGTCTCCTCAGCTGAATACATTTTTTGTCTCTAACTGCAGCCCCCATTCAGCAGAATTATTAACGAAAAGGCAAACAGCAGCAACTTCAGCTCCCCTTTGCTGGGAAAAAAAGAATCTCTGTGAAGCAAAGAGAAATTCAGTTTACTCTTTTTTTTTTTTTTTTTGTCAACTAATGTCTGTGTAAACCAAGAGGGCTTAATTTCACAGTGATGTTAGTTTGAGTCACTTCATGACAACTGGTTTTTCAAGTTGCTTTTAAAAGATGAAAAATTCTAGGGAAGGTGCAGAGCTCTGGCAACAAGCTAATAGGGAACAGCCTGCTAGAGCCCAAAGTATATGAGCCCTCACTTGCCAATCTAACAGTCGTTCCCCGTTGGTATGATTGGATTATTTCATTGGATTATTTCCCAGATGGGCATTAATGTGTTTGTAGGGCACATTCAGTTAAAGGGTCAATGTTTATTAAAGCTGCAGATATTGCATTTGCTCCGAGCATGTAATTAAAACAGCAGATTGCTCCCTGTTTTGCCTTTCATACAGTAGGCTGCATCATAAACCAGCTCTGGATGATTTTGCCACCTGTTTTTGTCAAGAGCTTTAAAGTGGAGTATGTTACAGGCTTCTTATGTGAAATGAAATAGTGTTTTCCCGTAAAGATAGGGTTTTCAAAGATTCTGCTTCATACTGTAGGCAGGGAAATTCCATATTCTCCCAAAGACCTCTGCCTTGGTTTATGGATTTGTTGTACCTTTCTCCCTCCAGAGCGCTCTGCTTCTGCTGCTCAATTTGTTGGGGAAATCTTCACTGAAATAAACATGGCTTAGGTCTATAATTTCTAAACAGATGATACTGTACTTAGCCATTTCTGCATAAAAGCAAGATTCTGATCATATTGTGATTCAATCATACTTTCCAATATGGTCAATATTCATGATATTCATTGTCTTACAATTGCCTCTCCCTAAAATATCAATAGTGTCTATTTTCAGGAAGATAAAAAATTATCGTTTCTTACCTATTTGGTCTTATCCAATTCCATTCTGCACTTTACGTTTTATATTCTAAGATTGTTTCAGTTCAATGGTGAATGAAATTATAGTTCTTATATATAATATATTATGTATTATAAATTAACCGCTGAGATCGAGCAGTCTTTTAGCAGTAGTTTTAATAACTTGAAGCTGTAAAATACAGTAGTCCCAGGCATTAAAATGCTATGTTTATTGCTCCAGTACACCATTTCTACCATACGAAGTCAGTATTCGAAGGCTTTACTTCCCTTATTCTATTTTAAGAAGAAGGCTTCAGAGCTGTATCTCCAGGTTCAGCCAAGAAGAAATCTGCAGGACTGAAAAACGGAGGCAGAAAGACTTCTTGGTTTTCAAAGCAGCCTTTTCACCATATGTCATTAAGAGGGTAGATCTCCTCTAAGAGCCTCTTCCAATTGTACTGGCTTAGCACTATTCCAGAAGCTTACCATGTCCAATCACCCTAAAAGAATCCTAATCAGGCCTTAGGCTAAAATGCTGCATTGACAGCAAAGCTGGGCAGTAAGTACCATGTTGTGTTTGCTTCGGCTGATGGCCTTGTCGAGTAAGGGCATTTCCAACTTCTGGAGTTTAAATAGATGAAGCGTCATTGAAAAATCAAGGTCAGTCTTATAGTCCCAGGTAGGAAAACACGTTAGGCCTGAAAGTAGGTCTTGGATTGTAGCCTCGACTCATATTTGAGGGTTTGGATCTGCAATATGAGCCTGGACGGACAACATTGAGGGATGATGCTTTGCATTAGACATTTGTTTGTCCTTCAGACCTGGTCATATCCTAGGAATATAAGACTTCTTCAGGGCTTCTGATCCAGCCCTTCCCTCTCTGAGATTGGTGGCCTTGACAACTCCCAAAACTCTGGTAAATTGCCTCCTCTTGTCCTGTTTGGTGCTGCTCCAGGTGGTCTCACCTCTGAGAATAGGGTGCTGTGCTCCTGACTCCTTTGGTGCGTTTTAGACACTGGCCTGGATCTGTCTGTATGGCTGTGTTATGGCAAGATTGATAATCAGGCTTCCAAGATACTGATTTTTTTTTTTTTTAATTTTGGTAACTAACAGATTTGAGAGCATAAGAAAGCATGAAGCTTAACTGATTTGAATTGGTACTTTGGGCCCAGATCCTCTCACATGTTTCATGCATACTGAAATGTAAACTATCAAGCTTAGAATGGGTTTACCAGCAATAGCTAAAGCAGATATATTTTATTTGGTGGTAACTCGCCTTGTTCTGCATGACTTCTGATCTTAAAGGATGAAGGTTGGGCTCAAAATAGCAAGGCGCATGATCGATATGATTAGAAAGATAATGGGAGCATTCACTTCTATTTTTTAATTCAAATGGCTACCCGTGGTCACCAGCCTATGAGTTTAGTTGCGTGTTTGCAGATTATCGTGTGTAAAAGCAGCACATTGAGCCAGGAGAGAAGGCTGCCCACCTGCATTCCCCTTGACGCTACCCCTGGTTAAGAGCAGCCTGGGGAGGTTTGGGGAAGTGGTTTCTTTCCTGAAAGATGCTGAAAACACACAGGGGGCGAGCTGCTTATGGTGTGCAAGTGAGAGAGGCAGGGACTCAAGAGGATGAGCAGAGAGTGAGGGGACATCCAGAGAGCAGAGACCTCGCTGGGCCTTAACAGTGATGGAAAGGAGCAAGGGGAGGCAGGGGGATTCTTTGCAACCCAGTAAGTCTCTGATTTGCAGGACTGAGGGTGAGACTGAAGGAATGGCTCTGCCCAATAATGACCTCTGGGGCAGAGGAGAAATTTAGCATCCTAGAATTGTCTGGGTTGGAAGGGACCTTTAAGATCATCGAGTCCAACCATCAAACTAACTCTGATAAAAAACATCCTTAAACCGTGTCACTAAGCACTATGTCAATCCGTCTTTTAAATACCTCCAGGGATGGTGCCTCAACCACTTTCCTGGGCAGCCCATTCCAATGAATTTGTTTATAAATGTTTTGTTTCTGATCTACTCGCTATGTTTGTTTAAGCTCCTGTGCTCCAATAAGACAGAACTCTTCAGGACTTCTGGGAACAGTCACAAAAAGGTTGACCCACCTTTGATTTGGGTTGATTTAGATTGACCCACCCTTAAAACTCGACCCAGTTCAGATTCCCATCGCACCATTCTTAATAAAACTTTCTCCTGAAGTGTAATTAGCAAGTCTGTACGAATGAGATTAGTGTTGTCTAATAAAACTGATAACTTAATGCCTGCTCTGTGCTCCCATCTGATGCCTCAGCTGGCACGACATTCCTCTCCGTAGCCATCACTCCTGGGATTAGTTACCAGCTGATTAAATCTCAGGAAAGCCCTTGGATCCCACGGATTGGGTGCCGGCCATGCTGCCTGCGAGCAGGTGTGGGGGCAGATATTTTCTGTTGATGGGGGGGTTATGCCTTTGCGACCATGGAGATGGTTGTGAGTGGTGGCACCAGCGATGGGAGCCACAGATGGCAACCAGGGGACGCAGCTGTCTCCATGAGGCTTAGCATCCCTGAGGCAGCTGCACTGGGAATTTGGTAGATGTAGCATGGCTTATGTGTGCTGAGTGCTCTCCTTTAATCCTTCTGCCTTCACCCTTATCTTTGCTCGTTACGTTATTATTACAAATTATGAGCATTGCTAAAGCCACAACAACCTGTTGACGCAGCCCTGAGAGCCTTTCCACTTTGAGTAGGAAATTTGAGTATGGGTGTAGGGATCCTTGTGTAGGAAGGGTAAATAAGAAGGGTAAATAGGTTTTTAAATGGTAGCTCATGACACAAGAACAGGAGGCAAAGCTTAATTACTGAACTCAGTCCCTTTTGGATCTATCACTGAAGATGGAAGACAAGGGTAAAAGATAACCTTGACAGAATACTTACATTTCAGCTATCATTTAAATTACGCTTAGTTTTGCTCAAAGAGAAATTAAGATTACCCTTACATTTTTCAATTGCTTTTCCACTGCACTTTTAGTGTTTCTTTTTTCTTCCTCTGCTTTGTTTCTGAGTTACTTCCAATTTTATTCCTCAAGATCCTTATCCCATCTTTCCCATCACATATATTTATTTGATAAGCTAGTAACAAATCCTTTATCATCTCTTATCATTATCATCTCTTATCATTCCCTGCGACCAGAGTTTGGTAGCAGGCAACTGAGTTTATCTAACGTTTCCAGACTGGGAATTCTGCAGGGATAGTAGCTTTGACTCTGGCCTAAGGTGCAGAAGATCCTCTGTGGGGGTCACTGTAAGAGGATTTTTCCCATTTTAAGATGTTTTTGCGCTGGCTTTGAGGCTGCAGGGTAAGGAGCAGCGCATATCTCTGAATCGATGCTATAGGAGAGGTCAGGAAGACGAATACACAAGGACACACAAAGAAACAGAATTTGCTTGTAATATTATTTATTTAGAATTTTTTTCAAATTTCTTCAGGAAAGAGAAAACACTGAGCATAGAGATATGCTCAATGATAGAGATATGAGATAATTCCAGAGAATTGTGAAGGATTTTATTTTAAATGTTTTGAATTCAGGAGAGGTTTGGGGAAGCAAAAGAAATGAAAACTGTTCCCACACAGAATGTATCGACTCACATCAACCAGAGAAGCTTGAATTACTGCTTGTGCAAAACTGTAGAAAATGTTTACAGGCGATGCTGTTCTTACATCAGATGTTTTCCCCCGCTTTGCCTTCCCCTCCTCTCCTTCTGAGCTTTTTCCTTTCTGTGATCTTTCTTTTCCTTTCTATTCGCTCTCAGCTTCTCACTTTTTGTTAGTTCCCAGGTTTCCTCTTCCAGTCCCTCACCACACTTTTCCCCCTCCTCTATCTACCCTTTTGCCTTTTTTGTTGCATCAATCTTTAATTTCTCTTCCATGTGCTTTTTTTTTATCACTTGCTGTTTACTTCTATATATAATTATTTAGCTGCTTCTTTTCCCTGAATCTCTTTATATTTCTATTTTAAAACACAAAATAGTTACATGGGAAAGGCAGCTTTCACTTCAGTATTTATGCTGCGTAACGGGCTGCTTGCTGTGTTATATATTTTCATTTTCACCCTGGCACAAACTGGTGGAGAACAAAGAAAAAAAAGAGGAGAGAAAAGGAGAGGAAAAAAAGAATTGTTGACTGTCAGGACCACTGTGAAGGCACGGAACAGTGAATAGTATTAACCTAGAGCTTCCTTGGGATTCCCTTTTGGGTTAATCTATGCTCTGAGTATTGGTTTTGCAGCTGTAAAATGAAGATTTTGGAATTTCCCTCCCTCAAAGAGGCAGTTTGAAGGGTGACCACACAGAAAAGGTAATGACACCACAGCAGAGTGAAAAACAGTTAACTTCAAAGTGGCAACAGCTTGACAAATACTTAAGCAGTGGACAAAAATACTTAAGTGGTTTTCGAACTGTGTGTTTTCAAATTCATTGCCAGCTACTGCAGAACAGAATAAATTTTCCAATATCTTATTTCCCATATGAGCTCTTGGGACAACTAAATCTCAGCATACTAGCAAAATGTTTTTTGAGGTACATTTCCTTTTCTACTCAGTTTTGGAAGATAAGTATTTTCTAAGACCAATTAGATCTTTCAGATATTTAATAATAATGCAGAAGAACCAGATAAATGAGTTCTGGAAATCAGCTATAGGTTTTCAAAATGTTTTAGTTCTGAAAAGAAATACTGAAAATTGAAGCTTGAGTTAATGAAGCATTTGCATAACGTCTTATTTGTTCCATTTTTGTACAACCGCACTTTCAGAATAACCAGTTAATGCAAAGTGAATTTTGTGCAGATAGGTCAGAATTCACTTCACAAAATGAAAATGAAGTGAATAATCAAGGACAAAGAGTTAATGAAACAGTGTCAGCCTCAAGAACTCCTTACAACAGCTCTTCTGACATCTCTCTAACATCTCGGTAGCATCAACAGGGAAAACATTTATCTCCCTGCTAGAAAAAAGAGAAAAAATGTGATAATGTGAAAAAGAACCTCCAGTTATGAAGTAAAGTGATGACCAAGCTTTGGTGTAAAAGTAAATGAAGCGTTGTGAATGGATATAGACGTTAGAGCCTTGGCTCACCGAGGTCAATGATTATGCACCCACAGAGCCAGTGGCAATGAGGTTTTCACCCTAACTTCAGATTGAATATTTTGAAAGATTTCGTAAAGAAATCTTTGGATGCCCCATCCCTGGAGGGGTTCAAGGCCAGGCTGGATGGGGCTTGGAGCAACCTGGTCTGGTGGGAGGTGT
>JAOXJK010000023.1:65256349-65274404 GCA_025774025.1 Xenus cinereus | reverse complement strand
AGGTCTCCCCGGAGTCTTCTCTTCTCCAGGCTGAATAACCCCAGCTCTCTCAGCCTGTCTTCATAGGGGAGGTGCTCTGTCCCTCTGATCATCCTCTTGGCCCTCCGCTGGACCCTTTCCAACAGGTCCATGTCCTTCCCATTAACAATTCTTTTGTACGCAAACTTCACAGAAGTGTTCAAAATTCTGCCGTTTCTCCCATCTAACAGTCTACTTTCTTAAAAGTCCAGATACCTGACCATATCCAGCCAGCGGGTAGCACCTGTGTAAGAGTAGCTGTTGGTATCATGCCATTATTAATGGTAGTTGTGACCGATTGGCAGGTTAGGTAGCGCCCTAAAGAACAAAACGTGTTTTCTTCCCTATGAAAACAATCCTTGGAGAACCTTTATGTAGCAGATTGAGTTTAAAAGCATCCCGAATAGACCAAGTCTATGAAAAAAATCAGGAAGACAAAAGCCAGAGTCACCTTCCCTATTAACATAAGAACAATGCTGTTTTCTCAGCTCCTCGCAGGCTTATCTCATTTGGTCTGCGCTCACAGCGTTATTATTTTGCCCCCTCGCCTGCCTTTGGGAGTTGAAGCGGTGTCTGCTGGCCCAAGGGGTCACTCTATAATTAAACCGCAGGTAAGTGGGAAAGCACAGGCCTTCCCCGCACAGCGCCTTCTCCCCTGCTGAATTGAGTCTATTAACGTTCACACGAGTGGCCTCAACCTCAAGCAAAGCAGAGCTCTTTCCCAGACATTATCACATTAGACAGACGGCTACAGGCTTCCCCGCAGGTGTCTGCCTTTCTGTGCTTAATTGTTTGTTTAATCAGAGCAGAACATAGTTCTAACCTCTGACATCCCCTTGTTGTTGTTTATATCAAATAGTTTCATTTGGTACCTAACACAGACCACAGGATGATAGAGGTGGGGTTGGGTTTTTTTTATTTTATATTTTTTAATCTTCTGAATTCAGACCTTATTAAACAAACCCATTATTGATTGCACTCTGTATATACTTTCTTAAAATTATGTATCGGTGGTTGCCAATTTCAAATCACATACAGTGAGTTCAGCGTTTCTAAATTGAACCTTTCTACAGAAACTGTAAGTTTTCCTTTCAGCTGATGTCTTTGACATCTTTTTCCCAGAGTTGAACAACAATAACTGGTTGAGATTTGTGTAAGGGCCTTACTGTTTCTGTGTCCTTCAGCTTTCGGTTAATAATAGAAAGCAAACATTGTGAACGTAACTGGTTTTGCAGCTTTTTGGATGCAGAGCGTGGCTGGTGGAGGGAAATGGGAGAACTCTGACAGTATGTGTATGCTGAAATGACAGGGCTCTTCCTGCTGAGACAGAAAGGAGTTTTCCATTACAAAAAAAAAAAGTTTCACATATCGGCACGTTGTCAAATTTCTACAAAATATGCAAAAATGACCCTTTGTCAGACTTCCAAACTCATTTTAGATTTGATATTCTGTTCTTATCTTTCTGAAAGCAACACTTTCTGTCGGGCCTGTTTCCTGAACACCTTTTCCACCATTTATCAATGTATGTTCAACCCAGTCTGGCCCCAGCACTTGCTTTTATTGAATCTGTGTTCTCGTGCCTAAATTACGGCACAGAAAGCCTTAGCTGTGAGGCATCAATTAAAAATGAGCGGCAAAAGGAACTGTTTCTTAAATTGCCTCCCAGCTCTTAGTTGCGGTGCTGTGACTGGGAAGTGTTCCTGTCTGAGGGGTTTTATTTTCAACTGTTCTAGTGCTAAGTCAATGTTAGCTCTAAATATGCTGGTTTAAGGTATCTGTTTACAAAATAGAACAGCACAGGAGAAAAAGCACTCACGGGGTTGGATACAGGGGAGATGGAGCTTTTGAAACAGTCCTCTATCAGTTTGAGTGGTTGTGTTATTTGCCATCACTCCACCCACCCCCTGTGAGGAGGGACCCCAAGCTTGCCCAAGGGGCTGCATCTTCCCCTGTCTCCCAAGATGTATTTTCACCGTAGACTAAGGATGGAAGTGGAATATTTGTTGTCGATGAGTGAATACGTGCGCCCGGGTGGAGGTCCTCGTCAAACATCCACAGTAGACTTGGCCATTGGCAGCTGGGTCTAGAAAGCAGAAAGGACTGAGGTGATCAGAGCCTTTGGAGAGATGGTGAAGACCGGAGCAGAAAGGGCATGGAAGGACAGGTCTGGCTCAGCCAGAAGCTGTTCATTAGCCTTGTCAGAATACCCCCAAGTGGAAGCAACCAGGCATGACAGCTACCACCAGAAATTACCAATATCCCTACAATAAACCCCAAGCAGATCAGGATTTCCAAATCACACCTGCACGTTAAAAGATTTTTTTGCATTTGTCGACTGCAATGTTTGAACTACAGGGGAGTGTAGTTATTTAAAGTTATTTAAAAATACTAGATGCCTGGATTAGTTGTAGAATGCAAAAAATGGTCCTTCTGCTATCACACCACCGTATGACACGACTTCACCTCAGGGCAAGCACCTCCCCAGGGAATAAAATGTGTTTAGAAAAATGCATAAATGAGCACAGTCGAGCACTCTGGGAAAATATCAAAATTCCTTAATGTTCAGTTTTAAGACTTTTTAGTCCCAGGTAAAATTCATAGGCTGTTTTAACCTGAAATATGGCACCTTGAAAACCAAAGCAGATAGAAAGGCAATTAAAAAGTAAAGAAGATCAAATCACGGCCAGATTCTAGACATGCCAAAAGACAATGAAATAAAATGGAGCAAAAAGCAATGCTGAAAGAAAAGGATTTCACCTTAAGACTTAATCAGATGGCAAAATAAATGAAAAAATTAGGAAGAATTTAACTGAAAATTATTCAGTTAGTACAGCTCTCCTGTATGCAGAGTACATGCTAATATGCCAGACTGCTGAATTAGCTCTGATTTCCTCTCTCACTATCTGTAGTTACTCTGCTGGAATGGATCATTTGAGCCTAACTATTTTCCCAACTATGTATTTGATTCCCTGCGTGAGTGTGCGTCGGGCACAGAAACCACACAGGAAAGCCTCCTTCATGGATCTTCTTGGAGGAGAAGGCAGACAAATTCAAGCACCCTGCTTTTCACTACACTTCAACAAAATATTTAATTGCATCGTTTAGCATTTCTTGTCATTTAAAAGAAATAATTTTCCTGAACCGATGCAAGTCCTTGTTGCTGTGGTATTTATATGAAGATACAACTTTATTTGCACTAAATTAAAAAATATAGCAAATCCCTTAATCTCATGCCGTGATAAGAAAGCTACTTGCTTGTTGACCTTCTTCTTTTTTCAGCCGCCGCTGTGATCAGATATATCAGACATGGTAAGATGTATTCTATTGTTGCACTAATTTTTAAATCAGAATGTTGTGTATTAACGTGTCAAATTCCTTTTAAAAGACTAATTACATTATTTATCTTTCACTGCCTATACTACAGTCTCATCAAAGAATTATATCAAGTGTGTTTAACAAGGACTGTAAGGACTCTTTCTCCAAAACCCTAATGATTGGCACTAATTATATTCCTAGCTTTTTATTCTGTATCAATTAAAATGTGTATTAACAATCACATTCTTTTTCTCAGGATTGTTGCCAGGTTTCACTAGTCAGAATTTAACTGGCTTTTTCAATATTGGAACGATATCCACAGTCTCCTGAAAATTCCCATGTAATAGTGTTTGAGTAAGAGTATTATGAGATCAGCTGTATCCTTTGTTACGTCTCCCAAACGCAACCTCACTGGGTATTACACTTTCAAATATTAATGAGATGCATTTTAACTTCCGTATTAATTAGTAACTGTAGTTATTGAATAGTTAATTGTCCAAGTCTATGCTTGGAAAAAATAGGCACCTCATTTTATAACTCACACCTATCTTAAGAGGTCGTTAGCAGAGCTGAGACGAATTTCTGCTCGGAGATGCCGTTTCTCTTGCTGGGTAAGAGAACGGGTACCCGAGGGGGTGCAGACACACAGCTTAGAGACTCAGCTTTTAACTGTCTTATGCGGAATAGCATGATGCTCATCCTGCAAAATTACAAAATGGCCCACTGTTCTACAAGCACAGGAGATTTTTTTATACCACAGTTAGTATTTCTCTTTCAGATTTTTCCACTAAACCTAGCGGGTTTTGCCTGATTCCTAAAAATTGTTTTCTTACTGGCCTAATCCCTGGGAGATGTGTTTTGTCCTGGTGTCTTTGGGTTCCAGTATCTCTTTGCTACGCTTCATAATTTATGATTTACAATGATAACTCTCACCCTCCCTTTCTCCCTTTTGGTATTTTTTTTTTAATTTTAATTGATACATTCACTTCACACCTGAAACAGGAGGAGTTTTAACACAAAGGCATACCATTTCTTAATTATGAGATGTGGTTTCTGGACATCTCATAAATTCTTGTTAAACAACTTTCAAATTGCTTTCACAATTTACTGTCTGTATTTATTCTTCCTAAACAATTATCTCTCATAATTTTCCCCGGGTTTGTAAAATTCATTCTTTTGAAGTACCAGGTATATATATTACTGTCCTGTATTTTCAAATAATGAATTTAATTAGATCCACTGATCTGTTCATCTTTATTGAACGTAATGAGGCTCAAAATAGAATTAGCTCATGTTAGTTTCAATACCTTTTGTGTTAGATAATTACCATCTATCATTTTTAGAAATTTTAATGACATTTTACTACATACTACATACAACCTCCAGCACAGGTCTTTAAAAATTAAGTCTCCAAGAACAATTCAAATTTTCTTCCCACAGATAATCATCAACAGCTCTAACACAGATAATCATCTCTCTAACATAGAGTGACGCCCTCACTTCTTCTACCTACTCCTTTTTTGTAAACATATTTTGTCTAATTATTTTTAAATTCCAGTCGCATAAATCATCACACCATGAATTTGCAGCATCAGTTACATCCCATTCCTTTTCAGCAGTAAGAATCTTCAGTTCCCTAGCTGGCTACCCAGCCTCCTGGCACTGCTCTACAGACACCAGGAAAAGAATTTGTCTGCTTTCCCACTTGCTTCGCAGTTTGTTCACAGCTCAGCTAAGTTTGAATTAAAAAATACTCCAAGCTGTTCTGCGGAAAACTTCAAATATTGTCCATGGCCTGTATGACCTTAGCAGCAGATCCACCTCTTTAACGCCAGTGAAAAATTTTCCTTTAACTTAAGGGATGGTTGAATTAGACCCCAGCAATCTTGTTTTTTCCCGATTTTTCTTATTCTTTCTCTCTGCTGATGCCAACCTGGTTTAGCTGCAGGGAGGAAAGTGGCTAAGGGGCTTATTCTGTGATTAATGCCTGCAATCACCTTATGGACTGAGAGGAATTTTAGAAGCGGCGTTCTGTCAATCCTTCAGGTGCCATAAGCAGCTGATAAGGCAGATAGAGCGCTCGGGAGATGCTGGGGTAAGAGAAGCAAGTAAGGAAGCCACATTGTCTGCACGGCAACACGTATGTGTTCATTTGACTGGCAGAAGCCACTGACTTTGTTCTTCTTTTAGTGACCAGATTAGTCTTAAGAATCTCCTAAAGATTAGAAAAGGGAACAGAAGAAAGAAAATGTCTCAACAAAAAAAGGAATTGCTGCTTTTGAGTGTGACAGCTGGTCCCATTGGTTTTGCTATTGGTTTAAATATTTGTTGCAAAGCTGAAATAATAGGCTCGATGTTTAATTCTGCGTGGTTTGATGGAAAATGTTAGTTTGCATAAACTCAGAGCTGTCTGCAAGAATGCACTGAGTAACACAAAGCCATTCTCCCAAGCAAATTACCTTTTAAGAAAATAAATTATTTCACATGGTCCCAAAGGAGAAAGCAGGCTTTGGTAAAAGAATGAGGGCTTTTACTGTGTGTTATGTAGCGGAGAGGAAAAAGATTTTGAAAGTTAGCAGCGGCGAGCAACATGGATTAACTGGCTGCTTACTTACTTCTCATGTTGCAGGTCATCACGGATTCTCAGGTTTTCACCTGAAGGCAGGCAAGTGCTCAAAACATCCAGTACAGCAACATGTGAGTGAGTTTCCATGAAAATGTGGTCAAAAGAGCTTCAGGAGAGGCAGAGAGGGGACTTTGGGAGACTAGAAGCAAAGCAAAGCAGCGGGGAGCCAAATAACTTTATTGGAGTGTGCACTGACATAACAAGAAGAAGAGTTAAAGTGCACTGAAAGTTCAAACTCGGGCTGGGAGAAAGCGCTTGGCTTGTTAGGGCTTTTTTTGAGCTCTGCCTGGATGGGACAAGCCACAGATCCTGTTACTTTTATAACAAGGAAGGCTGAAGAAGAAGTGGGAAAAAACTAAACCCATGCTACCAAGAACTTTGCCCTGGAACAAACCTTATGCCCCTCTGAGGGGTGAAAAGGAAGCCAGGTTACACCTTCTGGAACCTTGGTTCTCCTTCTGGAGAGCCGGCATCGGATTTGCCATGAGTGCATGCACAATAAAAGGTGAGAGAATCCTCCCATGGCTCGTATGATCCTGTTCCTTCCTCGGCATGGACCCAACCACCAATTTTAGGTGGACTCTTACTCAAACTAATGACTCCCAGAGCTCAACCTATAAAAGGGAAATTTGTCTTCCAGCACTGCCTGGAGAGAGTACAGTTAATAGTCTGGGTGGAATCAGTAAACTGATGTGGAGTATCACAGTATATTTTTCTGGAATGCATGAGGAGAGATGCTGTTTTACAATTAGGCTGGGTAGAGACAACAAATCTCTACCGCTTTTCCTCTCTTAACCTCAGTTAAACATCAGTAACAGCCCTGGAGGCTTCAGCCTTTGGGATAAAAGAAGCAGCAACTGATTTTACTGGTGATATTCCATCACGCACAGACACAGATAAAGTTGAGGTTGCAAACGAATTCCCGTCATGGAGGTGTCTCTCTCCTATAATGACATAAAACTTCACATCATTCTTAAAATGCCATGAAGTGGAGTAATTCCCCTAGTTTCAAGTAGATTAGACAAACATTCCCAAATGTGTATAATTAATAGTAAAGAGAAAACCTAAAGTTCAGAAAAGAAATGTGATTGAGTTTTCTGGCATGTCATGAGTATTCAGTATAAAAGCAAAGTTATTTAAGCTCTCTTTTAAAAAAAAAATAAAATAAATTTTGAATATAGTTGTGCATTGTGAAACCAGGAATACGGCATATAAAATGCACGCCAAAGATGTCTTTTTAAAGCCTCTAGATGTAAAACACTTGAAGTGTACCTACTTGAGGAGGCATTTCTCGTTCTGTTTGTACAAGACTGTGACACAGTGGTTCTTGACCTCTGCTGTCCCATGAACAAAAGTACTGGAGCTATGAAGCACGTCATATTCCTTTTCTGTGTTTTATTTTTATTTATTTTCTTGTTCTGCGGCAGCACTGAGAAGACTTGGAGACACAATGCTGTCTGGAAACAACAGCTGAGGAGCTCTGGATGAACAAATCTGATTATTCCTGACCTTTGACAAAGACCTCAGGTTTATTCTTAACTTTTAGATACCAACACTGTCTGAACAGAGATAAAACCACTTATTTCATTATAGTCTGTATATTTACCAAAAAGAGTTTATTTTTTTTTCTTAGTCTGAGCCATTCTGAGAGCGAAGGGTAAACTTCTTAGCTCTGTTGGATCCCTCCTTTGTTCGTACTTCAGTGCTGAGAGCTGCAGTCATTTCATATTTGAGAAATTTATTTTAAGACTGCATTTAACTTCTGTTCCTTTCTCCTAAGTAACTTTCATTTCTCACATTCAAACTCTTAAGGCAAAATCCAAGTTTATTCATGGGGTGAAATTAATGGATTTTAGGTGAAAACTCAGTATTACTGAAGTTATTAAAGTGACTACTTTTTCACTCTCTTTGGTACCCCAGGAAACGATCACTTCTTAACATCTATGAATTGGATTAATCTCACCCATTTTTCTGTCTAAAACAGACATTTAATGAAAGAGTACACACAGTAGCAGAAAAGACGTATAGGACAAACCTACCTTGCTTTGATGCACACTTCTTATTAGGAGTGGGATTCCTAACTTCACCTATCCAAATACAGCAAAAATTAAAGCTAGTCTGGAAAGGATGGATAAAATAAAGCATCACCAGAGGACTGTTCATTCCAACAGTGTAGGGCACTTATTTTTTAGGATTTGTGAATCTCAATCAGAGATGCCTCTCTCTCTCTATGTCGTCTACAGAGTGAGGTGAATTCCTTTAGGAAGGCCATGAGACCGAGGTGCTTGGGAAGAGCAAAGGAAAAGCAGGAACCTGGATAAGTTGAGAACACGACTTGTGAGGTTGTGAACCACGTGAGGCAGCAACAAGGGGCAGGAGAATATGATGGGCAAGAGGCTGTGAGGAAAAATGACCGATAGGAGAAATATCTAACTATAGGCACAAGACAGGAATAAGTAGAATAAGTAGAAGGCTAGAGGAAAAGTATGAATTATGCAGCTGATTATCCTTTCTGATTAGGAAAGGAAACCTTCAGGGGTGGAGTGGCAGCTCCTCACAATTTAGGGGATAGATGAGTCTCTGAAATCCCATCCGAGCAGCAGAGGGAAGCCTGCAGTTTTGTGCAGGTATCTTATTTTTAACTTGAGATGACAACAATAAAAAGTACAAAAGTAAGAGCTCTGAGAGCAGCTGGCTTTCCAGCAGAAGTGAAAAAAGCCAGCAGGCAAGCAAAAGCAACGAGAGCAGGAGCGGAGGACTCATTTTAAACTCCAGATCCCAATTAAAGCTTAGAAGAAGATTTTTAAGTCCCTTAAGGGAAGGTGGCTGGGGAGATGTCATTTGGAGTTGCAGAAATCATGCAGAGAACAAGACAAGAGAACGGCTTTAAAATGAAGTAAGATAGAATAGACCTCAGTGGCAACTTCTAAATATGATACAAACAGTAAAATGAGAGAAATAACAGTCACTATAAAAGAAAAAAATAAGATAACTTTTTACAAATATAAATAACCTTCTTAGAAAAGAGAAATACTATCTCTTACATCATATAATTCTTATGCCCATATTTACATTTCTTCAGGCTTCGGTAGAACTATTAATAATTTCTGAAATAGCCAGATTTAGTTTGAAATAATCAAACTAGATTGGGTTTTAAAACTGAAAAAAAAAATACTCTGCTTATCAGAGAGGAACCAGCCTGAATCAAACGTGTTTCTAGAGGGGAAAACCAAGCAATAAAAAAACCTATCATGAATGGAAACACCCAGGTACAGTAAAGGCAAAAACTGTCACTGCTATTGCTACTGATAACATGAAACAACCAAAAATGATTGCTCTAGGGACCTTCATCTCGTGGTGCTGTTATTTGAGTCAATGCAAGAAATGGACTGAGAGAAATTGAAATGGGTGGCAGATATGGTTATGAGTTGAAGTGAATGTTTCCTTACTTTGACTCATATGTTTACATTTTTGAGAAGTAAATATTAAATTTGATTTTTTTTTTTGGTTAGCTGTTTAGTGAATACAGTATTGTACATATGGCAAAACTAGTGCCACTGGCCAAGAATACAGGGAAACATCGCCTTCCAAGAAACATGGTGTGTGTGGGGAGAATAGATACAAATAGAAGTCAATTTCTTTTATGTAGCTTTAGGGGCAAAACATTTTATACAGCTTACTGTGCTAAAACTAGGTTACAGTATATCATCTTCAGTACCATGTGTAATCAGTGTTTAGGGCTTTTTATTTTCTCAAATAGCTCCATTTGCTCATTCAGACAGAGTTTGTGCCATTTCAGTGCATCTCCCGCTGTCAGGAATTACACACTTCGAAGTAAACTGTAGATTAACCATCTATGGATTGTGTGAGAGGAGCTTTACCATTTAGAAAGTCAAATACAGAAACATTACTGTCTCTGATTCTGTCAGTACGTTGCAATAATTCAGATCTCCTTTACTTTCAGCATTAAATTCTCATACACACCTGCAAATGTTGAGCTTGCCAACCTTCATTCTTTGATGAACCCTAAGGCTCACCCTTTCTTTTTATAAAAAAACACGAGCTCCCCTCTAAAAATTTGCTAATGGAAGTGAAGGAATTTTATAAAAAACAGGAAAGGAATGCTATCTGACACAATATTTTACTTTCTGCTGCCTATCACTTTGTTCTTGAGAGAAATGTTATCTTGGGAGGAGTTGTATATCTAAATATGGTTCATTAAAGCAAATTCACTGAGGTTGCACACCTCAGTTTAAGAGGAGGGACAGAAAGAAGATTTTAAAGAAGAATATTTTCCATCAGTGATAGCTGGTCAATGGCATATGCTACAGAGGAGCAAAAATGTACAAATGATCTCAGCCACAGAAGGCTGGTAGATAATTATAATGGGTAGTTTGGGGTTTGTTTTGAAAGGTAACTGTCAAACATAATATCACAACAATAAAGTAAGCAGATATAACAGATATAGAAATTCAAAATTGCCTAATAATAGTGTTTTTAAATACCATGTGACCTGCCATGAATTAGAAAAGGAGAAATTATACCATCTGTTTTCATTTAGCTTGTTAAAAATGCTCTCAGGGATTGATGACACCAGAAAGAATGGTAGATTAATTTGATTTTAGTGTAGTGGGAAAGTTTATCAGCTCTTCTCTTCACCTGAGGGAGCCAGAGATCCTTGTTCTGCAACAAGTCGTGATGCATTGGGTTCTCCCATGGAGTAAGGTGATCATTGCTTTCAAGCAACTGACGGTTACTTGATCCTGCTTGGAAACATTTACTATTTCAGAGGGTTTAATTTTCATAATGCTACTGTCCATTTATCTTTGATATCATGGTGCTGTCATTCTCTTTTTTGACCACCTGGATTTTTCAGATGGAATGTCCATTTTAATGGCAGAGTACTCTAAAGGTACTCTTATCACATTTGTCTGCTGATTTATCTTGTGGTCAGCCCCTACAATGCATCTCAATAGCAAGCAGAATCCATTCTATACGGAAAAAAAAAAAGAGAGAGGAAATTGAATCAAATGTCAAGCTGATTTATCGCAGGCCACATTTAAACAATCAGTATTTTGTAAAGAGTTTCTGTAAAATAGAAAATATTTTGAGCCTTACTTTGGAAATTGTTTTCATTATTGGAGCACCTGGAAGTCCTTGATTGGAATCCCATTGTGCAGGGCACTGTGCAAACACAGTCCAGAAAGATGGTCTCTCCTCCATAGAATTTAAAATCTAGGGGTAAGATAACAGGAAAGAAATACAGGCAGAAGGGGGAGTCAAGGAAACCATAAGTCAATGCGGAACTGTGAGTCAAGAGGGTAAATGGTGGTTTCAATGTAGCTTATAACCGTGAGATTTTCAGCAAAAGGGCATTTCTAAGAGGATCAGAGAAGTGCAAATAAATATCTTCCTATAAGTTCATAGGAATGCTTGATTAAATATTTAGCAAATTGACAGTGGTAATTGTAACTGGCAGAACAGAGATCAGAGTCAATAGATGCAGAAAGATAAATGGTAGATTGTTAAAGGAAAGATGAGCAGCTTTCATGTGATTTGATGGTTGAAGAGGTGTTTTCTAGACACGTGTGGTATGGAACCCCACCAGCTTTCCAGGTGGGCATGCATGGGGCAAGCCTGGCAAGGTCAGGGAGGAGTGTGCTGCTGTGACCCAGATGGGGAATTGTTAGCGCTCAGAGAAGAGTTTTAGCCTTGTGGATTGCTCAATCAGACTATGTATTAGTGATGTTTTACAATAAAAATAAGCAGAAGCTGGACATAGGCTGAGTGTGAGGATTTCGAGAGAGACCTGACTGAAGGATGATGGCAGCCGGTAGGCCTGCACGGCAGGAAGGCCAGAGACAGTCACTGGCGGTGAATGAATAATTCTTGCAATGAAAAATACAAATAAGAGTGGTGTAGCATCTGTGTGCGTGTAGTTATGCACCTATATACTTCAAACCAGGACAACCTACCAGTGCAGAAGCTGTTTTTAGACATTAACTCCCCCAGAGTGGGCCCTCTCCTGGGTGGCTTGAAGGTTTCCTAACGATGAAATGAAAGAAAAAGAGGTCTGGGAGGCAGAGGTGCAATGTTCAGGTTTCTGAAGTGTCATTTACACTTTTTATATATGTCATGGGAGAAATGCAAACTGACACACCCTTTTTGCAAATATATGTAAATGTGCATGTAAATCCCACCTTTGCCAACTTGGCAGGTTGTCTATTAAGCTTCAGCAACACCGTTGATGGTAGTTGGCCTTTGAAGAATGGCAGTGTTCAAAGCTCTTGGGTAGAGATGCGCTTTTACTTCACTCATGTAACTGTACTTAAGCTGAGGTATAAAATAGCAGAAATATTGAAATCGTCCCCAGTAAGGGTGTCAGTGCCCAAGTAGGCAGCTGTGTCTGTGCACTTTTCCTCTTCTTTGTCCTCAAACACACACTGGGTGGTGACAAAACTGCCATTTTGCACTGGAAGGCAGTGATTCAGATCAGCACCAGCAAGTCTGATGTGCACCATTACTCGTACCGGGTGTCCAGGGGCTGCTCTGAGCCGGTTCCAGCCGGCTCCATCCCACCCACCACCTCAGGGCCCAGCTCAGCCCCTCAGCCAAGATGGCGACACCTCAGGGAAAGCCTGTGTGAGGAAAGGCCCAAAACACCACAGGGAGTAGGAAGGGGGCCACGGGAGCGAAGGGCTGAAGTTGAGCATGGGAAAGCGGGGAGGAAGGGTGTTACTGTAATGTTTGTTTTTTTGTTTTCCAACACCAGATCATAGAATCATAAAATGGTTCAGGTTGGAAGGGACCTTAAAGACCATCCAGTCCTACCCCCTACCCTGGGCAGGGACACCTCCCACTAGACCAGGTTGCTCAAAGCTGCATCCAGCCTGGTCTTGTAATGCAGTAATCAAACACACATATATATTAATTAGCAACAAAGTTAATTTTCCCCGAGTTGAGCCTGTTTTGCCCGCAACAGTAAGTGCCAAGAGATCTCCCTGTCTTTACCTCAACCCACCAGCTTTCTCACTCCTGTTCTATTTGCTACCCGCTGAGGGGAGTGAGTGAGCCATCAGGTGGGATTTTCCAGATGAAAAGATTTTCAAACTTGTACGACAAGTGAACAATGACCAATAACTCCCCGCTTACAAGAAACTGGCAAATTCCACAAGACTTTTCTGACCAGACTGTAACAAGCTGGACATCAACCCCAGGATAAGTATACTATGCATCACATTGACTTAGCTGCTGTTTCTAATAATCACCTGCAAAAAACATATGATGGCTTTGAAATTTAGATGCTGAAATACACAGATTTCAAAAGTACTAGCCAAGAAAATTTTCCACTAAAGTCATTGGAAACAATAGGTAATTGACATTGCTAAAAATCAAGTGTCAAATAAATGAAATATCTTGAAATGCAAGGTTATAATTTGAGGTTCTGAACAGAATTATTCAGATTTCTTTAAGCCCAGCCAGCAACTTAGGACCACATGGCCATTCATTCGCTCTCCCCTGCACCCCTCACAGGACAGGGAGAAGAGGGAGAAAAAGGAAAAAAAACACCTCGTGGGTTGAGATAAAGTCAGTTTAATAGAACAGTAGCAGAAGAAAAGATGATAACAATAATGGTAAAAGAATAAGCAAAGGGAGTGATGCGATACAATTGCTCACCACCTGACAATGGATTGCCCACCTCACCCCGGGCAGCGATGGCAGATCCCTGCCCCCAAGCCAAGCCCCATTCCTATACTGAGCCTGATGTCTCTATGGTATGGAATATGGAATATTCCTTTGGCCAGCTTGTCCTGTCCATGCTCCCTCTCAGCTCCTGTGGGAAGCTAGAAACCAGGGTAGCACAGCAGTGCTTCTGGGTACTGTTATCAAAAGGATGTAATATTAGACAGCTATGTCAGTAAAGCTCAGGTAAAAATCAGTTACAGGTATTGATTAAGAATAAATATTTTAAAATGTATCTATCTTACACACAGTGTAATCAAGATATTTAGATTTAAGGCTGAGGTTGCACGTTAAATTCCATGGTCATGTTATACTTTAGAATGTCTCCCTCTCATTTCATGTGAGATAATTTTCTGATGTGATAGCTTCAGCTTTAAGCTGAAGCTTTTAAGCTTTAGCTTAAAACACATTGACATCATAAATTGTAGGCCGGTGTATATCAGTCATAGCCAAACTATTGAGGCTGTTGGAGTGATTTCTGAAGGAGACAGAGAGAGACACCTCCTGTAACTCTTTTGCAACTCATCTATTAGGAAACGCAATTTTGGGCCCGTGATGCACGCAAGTATAATCTAAGGACTGCTTTAACTTCTAAAGATTTTTAATATGTAATTTTTAGGCAGGAGGCTGCAAGAATTGCAACACTTTGATCCATTACTTGGTGTAACCCATGTACTTGTTTCTGGGATGCTTCAAGAGCTAGAGTGGTGCTTTCTGAACCAGTTGTCCATATGTTGGGGACTGTTTGTATGACCAGGGAATAATTTGTGGAGTAGTTATGTTATATCACAGCTCCGACTTGCTGGCAAACCTGACACAGAGGGGCTGCAGAAAACTGATTTGCAACTCTTAACATTTCCATAACAGTTACAGTAGAATATGTTGATGTAAATCCATTCAGTGCTCCCTCCATCTGTTCATTGCCCAGATGATGTGACAAACAACATAGACTGAAAAACCTACAAAACAGCAACCTAAATCCCATGAGAGCAATGCAAACATTTCTTCTTCGGACAAGAGACAACTTTAGATGAGCCATCTCTCTACATTTACGAGTTCTGGCCTTGTAACGTTTTTAGTGTTTGCAGCTGACCAAGGGAACATAGATGGATACGGCACATTGTCTAATGAGATTTATGGGAATGGCAGTCACTTAACTCAAAATCAGTCCACTGCACAGTGCTTACATCTCAAATAAAGAGATTTCTGTGAAGTAGATATAATTTCATTGTTGTAGGATAACACAGTTTTTATAAAAAGCTTTAGTGATAAAAAGTAGGGTTGAGAATAAAGAGAATATATCTCTCCTGTATGCAGCCTTCTCTGTGCTGTATGAATATCTGCACAAAACTAAAGAAATCTACTGCAGAGTCTGAGCTGAAATAAAACGTTATATGAATTAGTGACATACGTCCAGAAACTTTTTTTCCCTTGAGAAAATCCAAAGAGAAAACCAGGGCACCAGCATTAGTTACAGACTCTTCTTCCCAAAAATACATCTTTTATCAATTGCATTGCGCAATGCTGATGTTCTGCCACAGGAAAACCAGACCTGAGTTATAGATGGCTCTCATCAGGCTCTAGGCTTTTTTTGGATCTCCAGTTGCGGCTATATGGGTTTCTGGTTGCAAACCTGTGAAAAATAAATTTGGCCAGTGTTGCAGACGCATTTCAGCTAAAACCATATTAACTGGCATTTTTATGTGCACCACAATAGTCCTACAGTCTTGGAATCTTACTTTGCGTTGTCATTTTTTGACTAGCTCCATTCAGGAACTTGAATTACTTGCTGGTCCTAGGTTAGATATCAGCATTGGGCATCTCCCTTTAATCCTCAGTCCCACCTCTCGATACGAGATGCCGCGGTTTGTTTCCCTCAGACATCTATAATTTAGCTCAGAGTATGACTTCAATGTATAATTCAAGTAAGTTACTGCTCTGGGCACCAGAAAGGATTGACCCTTGTTCTCACGTCTAGAAAATAAATACTTAAGATCAAGTATTGCAATTAAGATCTAAGTGCTTATTTAGTTAAATGTGACTAAATTATTTAAGATTGAGGATGAGAAGATTTGTATTGTGGTACATCTAATGACCTGACAGTGAAAGCATTTAGCTTTCTAATCACGCAAGCATGTACATATTTATATTTAGAAAACGCTTAAATATGGTGTCAGTAGAGCTTAATGGGAGGGGTTTTTAGACACCAAAAGAGATGTTTGCCTTTATATCTTTAGGGGCACGTCTGCTAATTCTGTTTCTCAGCGCCACTGTGTTTTCACTGAAGTCTTTGGGAGTTGTTGATATTCAGTAAGGACTCTAAAGGTTTAGGCTGTATTAGGGAGATGAAGGCAGGAAACTCAGAGGAAACATCATAGAAAAATAAATATTAACTACGAGATATTCTAACATGAATCTTTTAGAGTTACATAAATAAAAATGACCCAAATTGGAACCCAATACGGAAATGTATCTGTAATGGCTCATCATGAAGGATATACAGATACACACTTTCATTTTTTAAAAATGGTGATTAATGAACTGTTGAGGTTTTTCTAAACTCATGTACAATATACGGAATATAAATACAATGAGCATGTTTATGATCACTACTTTAATGTTTATTAATTTATTATTGGCACCATTTCTGATAATGATTGTTATTCCTGGAAGCACTCTCAATAGACGTGCACCCTATTGTGTTACTCTAACCCCGCAACAAGAAAATTCCCTCTGCCGTGGGTATTTCTAATCTTTGTACAACCCAATCTCTGCAAAAGCCAGGAACAAAAAAAGATGGCTACATTAGGTACCAGGTGCATTGAATCAAACGGCACATTCAGTGTGCTTTCATATGTCATGTTTTACCAAACGTCCAGGGAAGAATTGTGCATTGTATTACACTGTATTTTAAAGACTGTACAAGCATCCTAATACTGAAAGCGCTTTGGAGTTCCCTTGTAAAGTACTTTTTTGCACTGTTAAACTTGTTTGTGCTCCTGAGACTTCAGTGGAGACAGACTCACAGTGGGGTAAATTACAGTTATGCCGAGGTGAACGTTATTTCACTTCTTGCCATTATTTCCCTCCTTCCCTTCCTCTCTCTTGGTTGTTCTCCATTCTTTGCTGTCTTGTTCCCCTCGTGATACTATAGAGCGAGTGCCTCTTTATTTTACTTTGGCTTTCTCTTTCTTGGATAGACATTCTCCACACTGGTTGCAACAATCCTCCTGCATGTGGCTGACAAATAAATAGACTACATTATCCTTTGGTTCTGCCGTGAAATGCTGTACCATTAGAATTTAACTACCTTTGCCTTGTGACTGTTGCTGTGCTTCTCTACCCAGCGCTGCTGTACAAGTCAGTACACATTTTTTTGGCCTTTTAGTGCTCCGTACAAACAAATGCAACTGCATCACTCTGCCAGATGATGCTGTTCATTTTCCCTTTTGAATTAACTCAGCTTTATGGTCTCTGTCCTTACCCAGATTAACTGGATACAGGTTTTCATTTGCCTGTGCAGTGTTGGAATATGAAGCATGTTTCCCTGGAAACTTCAAATGGCTGAAGCAATCATTTACACGTACAATCACCAAAAGTGCACATTTTTTCAGTTGAAGTTAAAAACAAAAATCTCTGCCTGCTTGTTTGAAAATATTTGCATTTAAAACACTGTAAGAAATCCCTTGTATTTCATGTGAGAGAGCAAAGATTTAATTGTTCCTATAGTAAATCTGGATTGTGAAATAATTTCACTCTGGTTACTAATTATGTTCACAGGAATAGCTGTTCAGAACACTTCAGAATTCTGCTGAAATGTTTACCTCTAATTGCCATGCAAAACATTTCTGCCCTTTCCTCTGGGTAGGGCAAAAACAGCTGTCATTTTAGCATAGATTGTCTGCACCAGTCAAGAACGTTTGGATTGTTTTAATCATTCTGTTCACAACTCTGACTTTCTCTTCAAAGCTATTCATAGAAATGTCTCCGAATTGTTATTTTTTACTGACAGATGCCTGTTCAATATTCTCTCCTCTCTCCCCTTCGCTTTCTCTGCTCTCTCCCCTTGTTCCTAAACCAAATGCCAACGTATTCAATATATTCATTAATGACCTGGATGAAGGGATGGAATGTACCCTCAGCAAGTTTGCTGATGATACAAAACTGGTAGGGGTGGCTATCACACCAGAAGGCTGTGCCTTCATTCAGTGAGACCTGGACAGGCTGGAGAGCTGGGCAGAGAGGAACCTGATGGAATTCAACAATGGCAGGTGTTGGGTGCTGCACCTGGGGAGGAATAACCCCCTGCACCAGGACAGGTTGGGGGCTGACCTGCTGGAGAGCAGCTCTGAG
>JAOXJK010000023.1:65230183-65251373 GCA_025774025.1 Xenus cinereus | reverse complement strand
TGTATACTAGTGGGACTACTTGTTTCAATGAAATATCACTATTATTCTAGGACAAC
Organism: Xenus cinereus; assembly: GCA_025774025.1. NCBI lineage: Eukaryota > Metazoa > Chordata > Aves > Charadriiformes > Scolopacidae > Xenus > Xenus cinereus. The sequence continues at coordinate 65,251,317 of JAOXJK010000023.1, read as the reverse complement.
ACAGATTATCACTGTACAATATTTATTATTTTTTATCAGTAATACTGTGTAGAGATCTTAGCAGCCACCTTTCGATTAAGTGTCTTAAAATCGTATAGTAGGAGACAGCTTCATTATGAGAAGTTTACAGTTTAACAAGAGAAGACAGGCAGAGACTTGGCAGCCTGTCCTTCTTTGTCTACTGTGCATGGGTTTTTAATTCTCTGTATTACCTGCAGCTTTGATTTTTGCAGTCTGTAGGACAAATTGTGCTCCTAGTTACATCACTGTACATCTGCCGGCTGTTTCACTGGCATAAATAATGAGCAAAGGAAGATATATAAAATTGGGGTTTATTATTGCATTAAAAAATGCTCTCTAGGTGACTGCAGCTAATTTCATATTTATTGTTCTGCTTCCAGGCCATCAGAATTAAACAGTAAAGGCACGAAATGAGAACTGGACTCACTCAGAGGGTCTTCCAGTTCTTCACTCTTCCCATGCACTACTTCTGCTAGACATTCTTTCTACAGATAGAACCATTTAGGTTGGAAAAGGCCTTTGAGATCATCAAGTCCAACCACTAAAGATGTTGCACAGTTTAGGTGCATTCTGGCTGTCCCACTCTCAATACGGTCCTTTTTGGTAAAGAAGCTCTTCTTTTTGGTATTAGTCTAGCTTTCAGTGCTGCCTGAATGACTTTAAACTATAAATAGAGATGACAGTGCAAAATGAAAAAATACCCAAAATAAAACAGTGTTCAGTTTGACAGACATAAACTGAAAAAATATCCGCCCTTTGGCTTGTGTAGGTTAATGGTGACTGAGAGGAGTAATTTTTTGGTAGTAAAATAAGGATTTCAGATTTGGTACTGCAGATCCTTAACACAAACATTTGCAACACTTTTTCACACTTGTAACTGATGCTTCTTGTGAATGCTCAGGTTTCTTAACAAAATTCTTCTTCTCCAAGTCTTTCTGCCAGCAGGTCTGCTTTCTGGGAAGCAGACCGAGAGAAGGAATAGCACATCATGAAAGATAGTATTCGTATTTGATTGTACATTTGTGGAAAGGTTTCTTGGGATTCACTTACATATATTTCTATACTTTTGTAAGGTTTTCTCTATTATTGCTTGCTCTACACGTATTACTCTGACAGCTCTTAAATAGTTATTTGATGACTGTGTGTTCAGGGTGTGGTTGTGATGGTGTGCAGTCTGTTTTGCATGAGGTTTCACAGTGAGAATGAGGATTAAAGAGAGATTCCAAAGAACAGCCTCTTATGTGGAGACCATCCCTTCAGCACAGGGTAAGATGGGGGTGAAAATATGGTGATTGTGTGGCAAATGACCATCATAATGATGCACAAAGGAGCTGAATTAAGATTACAATAGCAAATCATAAATAGCATCTACAGCTCTCCAGCGTTGCCTTTTCAGCTTTACTTCTTAACAGATGTTGGGATACACTATTCTGTAGAGGTGCCCTCTATTCATAGAGCTAGAGAAGGGTCTCGGGCTGTGGGGAGCGTGCCAAGTGTCTGTCACACAGCTCAGGCACAAACTGTACCTATGCAGTGATTCAATGGCAGAATTCTTTTACTGGATTAATAAAATAACACAAATTTTACCTTAAACTTTAGTCAAAACGGTTAACAAAATGTTAACTCGGTTTTGTTCTTGTTCTGCTGAATTTCAATGACAGTTTTACAAAAATAAATGTATTTATATTATCATTTATATGGTATGGTAAAAAAAAAAAACCTATCAAGCCTAACATAGTGCCCTTTAATCCAGCAACACGTATATTAATAGCACATTGCCATGTTTTGGGCTGGGTTGGCCAATGACAAGACGACACAGAAACTAATAAAGAGTCTGTCACGTCCAAAAAACTCGGTGATGTAGGTGAGCGGGCAGTGGGTAGATACTAACATCCTCCTCCACTTCCTTAGGGAATGAACTGTGAAGAGGAAAAGATCAAGGGTTTATTAATTGGAAATGTAACTTCCAGGTGAAGTAATCACTCACGTAGAGTGAGGGATAGGAAAGCAGTAAAGCATATCTACAGGTAAAAGGTGAAGTTGATGGCTACGATTCAAGTTGAGGCAGTTGTTGAGGGAAAAAATCGTCATGATAACGAAGAGCAGCAGACATAAGCAATTCCTTATGTAGCTCATAAAATTATTATTTCCACTTCTTTAGAAATAACTGAGATGTACAACACGCAAGCCATGCTAGATATTTCCGTATGTATGTGCCACAGAATAATAGGTTTTTCACTTTGCCTTCAGGAAAGAAAATGTGTCTCTATCAGAGCTGCAATTTTCTGTGTTTATTTGTAGTCCTACAGGCCCAACTGTATTGCTTCATCAGCAAGTTCTGCTCCCTCATCCATACCCTTTCTATTCACGTATTCATTCCTTAGAGGAAGTTTCTTCCCTTATTATATATCTTCAGGGAATCCTACACAGGAAGATACAGTGTTGTGATGCTTACAGTCATTTGGAAACAAAATATTTTACTCTCATCCTTGGTGAGATACACTTTAGACCTTGAAGGATGATTAGGGGAAACAGTAACCTAGTCCCATGACTTTCCTCACAGTCTCTTACATTTAATTTTTTGATACAAAGCTCAAACATGTAGATAAATAGTGAAATTACATAGTCTCACAACACAGGCATCCATCATTGTAAGTACACATGGGAAAAAAAAAAAGAACTGCAAACACATCATTGCCTTTTCCTTTCACAGGTAAACAAATGCTCTGAGGTGCTAGGCTTGGTTGTATTTTCCCACAGAGATTAAATATCAGCACTTCTCCAGATTAGAATAAGCACTATGCAGTAATTAAATCAAAATGATAGAAAATTTTACTGGTGGTTAAATCAGAATAAGCAGAGAAAACAAAAGGTGCAGAAAAAAGCTGAATAGAGCTCTGTTGTTCCTTAATACAAAAGTATCACACTCTGTTCTCTAGGTTAGAAATGCATCAAGATTCTTAGCTGGTTTTTCTGTTCTGGTTTTTCCCCTTCAGCAATGATCTTTCTTCAAGAACTCAATCAGAAACGGATGTATTTTATTTCTTATTACCTCATCTGTTAATGATTATTTTCTTTTTTAAACTACTGCTCCTTTGGGAGGTGGCAGTGTCCAATGCCAAGAAGCATTTCTGAGTAAATATAAATAACAAATGCGGGGCCATTCAAGTCTCTGTACTTGAAGAGTTACCATATGAAATCTTCACAGTATTTTCACATTTTGTGCAAGTACTGATCAGATCACATGATACATGAAATGTTTCAATCATAATGGGATGATAGAATAATTTAGGTCAGAACGGACTTCAGGAGGTCTCCAGTCTGAACTCCTGCTCAAATTCAGGTCAGCTGTGAGGTCAGACAAGTTTGCTCAGGGTTTTTTCCAGTTGAGGCTAAAAACCTCCAGAGACGGAGACTACACAAGCTGTCTGGGCAACCTGCTCCACTGCTGGACTGTCCTCATCAGAAGAAAATGTCTCTTTATAGACATTCTGAACCTCTCGTTTCATTTTATGCCTGTTGTCTCTTGACTTCTCATCATGCACCGCAGTGAAGAGCCTGGCTTCCTCTTCTTGATCATCCCCCCCATAGGCATGGGAAGGCTGCTGTGGTGCACTCCCTCTCCCCAGAACCACCAGAGCCTTCCCTTTTCCAGACTGAACAAGGCCCCTCAGCCACATGATGTTTGGTTTGCTGCCCACCAGGACCCCCAAGGCGGTCCCCAGCCAGTCCTAGCCCTCCTGATCTTGGAGGTGTCGTTTGTTGCTTAAGCAAGGTCTCTTTTTAAGCCACAAGCTTAAGCTGCTTAAGCAAGGCTGCTTCTTCTCTTGTGCAGTCGGATGATTTGAGCCTTTGTCTCTGCAGGATCTCTGTGAAGATCCTGTCAATCTTCTTCACGTTCTCTGACGCTTCAGTGTGCCTGCCTTCTACTGTTGGAAATGCAGGGTCCTCAGCCAGAGCACATCCCCTGCAGGCAAGGACACTATCTTCTCCTGTCCCAGCCGAGGGACGGGTACCTTTCTGTAGCCCCAGAGCTGTCAGCCACATCTGCCTGTCAGGGTTCTGAGTCAAGGCCTCTGCTCTACCACTGGTTCTTCCAGCTGATGCTCGGGACTGATCTTGGGCACATGCCACAAGACATAGTTAGCAGAGCCACGCTGCTTTAAAGCAGCCTCCCAGCTCCCTTCCATGCACTCTTCTGCATCAACTACTGTGTCTGTCTCTGCTCCTGTACGCCCTCTGCTCTGCTCTGGTGAGACCCCACCTGGAGCGCTGTGTCCAGCTCTGGAGTCCTCAGCACAGGAAGGACATGGACCCGTTGGAACGGGTCCAGAGGAGGCCACGAAGATGCTGGGAGGGCTGGAACACCTCTGCTGCGAGGACAGGCTCCAATCATCCCAGGTAATAAAAGAAGCCCAGAAATTGCTGTGCAAAGTGTTGTGTCTGTTTGCTGCACTCTGGGCAAAGGAGGTGAACATCAAATAAATTAATATTACTTGTATAGCCCTATAATGCCTGAGTAAGATTGAGTCTTCTGCTTTATACTTTACTGGAGTATACAGAATAAGGCATCCAGGTAGGTAAATAAACGTACCCGTCAAGAGATTTATTTAAGCTAATTATCACAAAGGGTGTTTGTGTCTCCTACGTGAGCAGAATGCCTGAACATTCTGCCCTTCTTAACGCTGTTAGGAAAGTTGTGCAGAAGACAATGTTGAGAAACTCTTTTCCCACATTAAGCAACTAAGATGGTTTCTCCTAAGCAGACCATTATTAATCGTTTTCAGAACTATTTCAGAAGATTGATTCATGCATAAAAACGCATTTAGTCAAGGATTTCAAGTTTCAGCAACTCTGTTTAAAAAAAGCTTTATAATTTTCTTCTTGAAGAAAGATCTTTAATTACATTGGAGCAATAGAGTGGGATTTATGCATATATTCTAATTATGTACTAGTAAAACTGAAAAGCTCTTCGTTAAAACCATGTGGAGAAAAATCAGACACATGCCAGCACTTCATTACCGAGAACTTAAGAGGAATTGTGTGGTGGCTTATTATCAGCATCACATAAATAGAAGGGCTCTCTACATATTGCATATGTCGACACAGTCTTTTAGATTGAAAAACAGGCTGATTTTGAGAAAACAGAAGAGGATACAAATTTACTTGGTTAATTAAACCAAAGCAATTAATTCTACATAGTGATATTAACACCTTACTACTTGTTTAAGAGAGCGAGCGTAATAACAAACATGTTCTAAGTTAAATCTGTATATATACTTCCATGCACAGATACATAAGAAGAATACAAGATAAAAATCAAGGATCATTTAACCACAACCTAATTAGGTCTAAGTGATCATAAATTAGTATAGTTAGCTTACACAATCATTCGTAAGAACTCCTTGCTTATAGCATGAGCAGAATATATGACGTGCTTTCTGTTTAAAGCCTTTATGATGAAGGGTTTTCTCGTGTTGTAAACAAGAACAGCTGGCGCACAGGCTGCCTTACAACACACTGTAATAACAATACAATAGACTTATTGTTACTTCTCAGATTGTGCATAAAGAAGTTATTCATATTTCAAACGCAGAATTACTGAGCGCTTCTTGCCACATTGGAGACCCTCGTGAACAATTCCCTTTGAGTCCCAAGCACGTGACTTTTCGCTTCTTAGGGTCACTCCATAAGATGATAAAATAATTAAGACTCATGAGGGGGTTGGGTATGCACAACATCCAGATGCTGACTCAAAATTCATAGGAGGGAACTGAACAGACTCTGAATCTGAGCGGGGGGGATGGCAGTAGAAGTTAGAAATGAGAAAGGAAATAACAGCGTGTCCCTACAGTGAGTCCCTCTGCTGAAACTCACATTTGGCCAACTCCTGCAGCTCGCTCTTTGCTATCAAGATCCTTTATATTATACATCTACCTATAAAAAAAGATATTGCTGTGTATTGTAAGTGAACCAGCTCATTAAATGTAAAGAGAGTTGACATAGTGGTTTGATTACGGGGAAGATTTCTTGCGGCTGTGTGTGTAAAATACCTAGCTCATTATTTGTTAGGTAAAAAAGCCTCATAAATTATGCATAGCGCACATATCACTGCATGATTAAACAACATAAATAATTCCCTAATCTCTGCAATATCTCATTTCTACCTCTATCAGTAAGTATTCTCAATGAGAGGTTTTACTGAATTGTTATAGAGTCAGTTCAAAGTATGAGTAAGAGACTTGTGCTATTATCAGTTTTAGTCTTCTCTTATTATGGACAAATTTCTTGTGTAATCTGTTTCTTAAACTGATCAAATTTGATTTTAAGCTTCTAAGATTTCTTGTCTAAGAAATTTCTTGGTCACCCTCACAGTAAAAAAACAGCTTCCTGATGTTCAGATGGAACCTCCTGTGTTCCAGTTTGTGCCCACTGTCTCCTGTCCTGCCATTGGGCACCACTGAAAAGAGTCTGGCTTCATCCTCTTTGCACCCTCCCTTCAGGTATTTATATATATTAATAAGATCCCACCCTCAGCCTCCTCTTCTCTTCTCTCCTCTCAGCCAAACAGTCCCAGCCCTCCAGGTTTGGCCTCACCAGGGCTGAGAGCGGGGAAGGATCACCTCCCTTGACCTGCTGGCAGCATTCCTCAGGTTCCATCCCATTTCTATTGTCCCTGTCTTCATGTGTTTTTTTCTTGTAAGATACACAAAGTCTCTCTTAGTATGTTTTTGTTACCTTGATGGTTTTAATTTTCAGGTTTTCTGCATGTTCTTGGTTTACAGATCAATAATCCTTTCAGTAGCTATACAGATGATACATGCACAACGGTATATATATTTCATTTCTATTATCCAGATCACAACTCTTTCATGTAATACACTCATATCTGTCTACATGGTAAAAATTAGTATTTCCACAATTAGCACAAGAGACCTTTTTTGTTTGCTTTTAAAGACACTGATTACTTTTAGAACTGATGGCTTCATGAAAAATCACAGCCAGAACCTTTTAGCTTCTTCATTGTATGGAAACAAACAAAAAAGCAAAGTTCAAATGTACATTCTAACAAGAACTCCAACTGCGACTGCCATAGTTATAACAGGATTGTTGTGTCTTGTATGTTGTTGTATTTGCTGACAGGGGTAGGTAAAGCTACACAAGAAGCACTGCATACTAATAAAGAAAACAAGGGGAGAGAAGGGCAGGGACTGGAAAGATCAGCTGCTCCACAAAACCCTAATATGCCATTATCATCACTTTTCCCCACCAGAGATTGTTACCTGCAACCAAGAGGGAAAAGGGTTGAAAAGAAATACTGGGCTTCAGACAATCTTCCATGTAAACCGGAGGAGTGGGAAAATATTACCTATTGATATGGTCGGGGCATATGGCTGTTTTGTCTGGCACGTATTCTCAATTTCTCAGATTTTTAATAAGAAGAGACTTCTCATTATTAATTTGTAATAAGAAGAAGGTTTCCTTGGCATATGCAGAAAATCTATAATGAGAAACTGTTGAAGTAAATTGCTGTTGATTTAAGGTAATACAGCCACAGCAGAGTGTAAGCACCTATTACCTGTGTCATGGATTTTCACAGTAAGCTATTGAAAGGAGAAAGTCATGAAGGCTGAAAATACGATGTGAATAACTCAACTTTCTTTTCCTAGACAGAGACCAGGAAAATATTTACTTTTACTGAAAGCAGTTGTGTTGGTGTAGGTCATACAATGTTTGTTTGCTCCAGAGTCAGTTTTGGCCTCTGAAGCGGATTTGTAAAGCAAACATTTTTCCCGTCTCTGACAATTTGTGTGTGTTCTGCTCTCACTGCTCACCTCTCAGCAAGTCCTGCTCACCTACAGCTCTCATTAGCAACAGACCTGCTTAAAGGTCTCTTTCTGAAGAGTGCTGGGGGTTAGAAACTAGATGTGTCCAGAGATATTTCTAACTTTGCACGGTTGTGTGCGTTGTATCTTGACACAGAGGTGAAGTTCAGTTGCTCATTTCCTTAAATCTAGTGCTTCAGTAGTAGCACTTAAATGTATTTTAAATTCTATCGTTGCAAAAAAAAAAAAAAGGCTAGAAACTTATTTTAAAGGAAGGCTGAATATTCCCTTTACAGTACTGCCGCTAAAGCAAGGCAGAGCTGGATCACAGTAACCACATCCTAGAATGATTTGTTTCTTTCAACACATGAGAAGTTAGTGACAAATTAATATTCTTATATATGACTAGTTTTTGATTGTTCATTCTTGTCAACTGAGATTTTTCTTATTTCACAAAATAAGATGGGTTTCTTTTTCCTGAAGAAATGATTGTGAGATGCTTCTACACAGGCGAATGAGGGCTACTTTTCTGTCCAGACAAGAAACCCCTCACTGCTGATTCTTGCTTAAAATACCAGGACACAAGCACAGTCTGGGCTGGCAGACACCTGGCATTTTCCTGCATGTTCATCATGAACCTGCACTTTAGACACGGGGGTTATTTCTGATGCTTTTTCACAGTCCTCAATGGACCTGTCTTCTGTCTTGGAAACCTGTATTTCTTCAACCCTTCCCTTTCTCTGCCAAGCAGATGAGGAGGAGATCACCCTTCCCTTCACTCATCATGTATTTATTTCTTACTGTGTTTATATTGCTGTGTAAGAGTGTCAGGCCATCCCAGAAAGCACCCAAAAGAAAATGTAGAGGGGCAAGGAACTGAGTTCCTCAGGTCCTTCTGTGCCTTCAGTCACCAAAGGCAATTCAGTACTGAAGCCAGGCTACAATCTGACAGAAATCTTTTTCTTTCCACCATTGTTACTCTGCCAGAACCCATTAAAGGCAAATGCCACCTGCCTGAAGCTGGTCTTTCAAGCAGGCAAGTATTCCCTTTCCATCAGAGGGCCTCCAGGAGGCAGTGAGGCACCACTGCTACATGTTGGGTTGCTGTCCCTTCTTCCAAATTGCACGATTAGACTGGTAGGTGAAGTAACTTGTTCTTCTCAGGAGACGAGTTTTAGTAGAGGGCAGGGTTCTAACACTAGCACTGCTCTGTGCTTACACAGAAAGGTGCTATAAAATGAACGAGATTAGTTGGAGAGATAAAGGGGAGGTGAGCCTGTTCTTCATGCACTGATGCCTCAAAGCCCATCTCTCTGTCTGTCCCTCCTCCTTGTAGTCCCTGCAATAGAAGGCAAGTCTTCTGTGGCTTTCAGCTGAGTGATGGAAAGCTCTGCACAGTCCAGCAGTTTTTAGCCTAGAAGCAGAGACCTCAGAGAAGATGCTAAAGGAAGAAAAGGTGGGGTAGCATGTCCCGGCTCTAGCCTCCAGGTTCAGGATAGTAGCAGGAGAGCAAGGGAAGATTGGGAAATGTGTGGGAAGCATCCTGCAGACAGAGTTTGGCGCTTGCGTCCTGCGTGGGCAGCCACCCACCATGCCTTATGTTAGGCACTGAACAGAATGACGTGTTTCATTCAACTCTCACAGGACCCGGGCTTCTCTAAACAGACTGGGCACGCTCGGAGCAGGATGCTGCAGGGTGTGAGAGGGACTTTGGACTCGGTGCTGGGAAACTTTATCTTACCGGTGAGGGTAAAGCAGAAAGTGATCATGTAGGATACAGCAAGTGTTCTGTCCCTACTCTCGCCAGCACAGTCAATCTGCTGCCTGTCAGAAGGAGGAGAGAAAGAAATCTAGCATATTCAGAAAGAGAGAGGGATGAAGGATAGGAGGAGAGCTAGGGAAAGATGGAACAACGAGGACTCTAGAGTAAGTTAGGGCAAGTGGAATCAGTGTAAGTGCAGATGATGTTAGAATAATTATCTATTATTATAGATAATATGTTCCTCGTGGAGCCAGGTCCACAAGGCTTATATACAGCATCAGGTGAGGAATGATCTGGGGAATGGTCATTCTTACTGGAACCATGGGAGTGAGAAAGGTTCTTCCTTTGCTTTCTGTAGGTTGTAAAGGGCACATGTCATCAAATCAATATCCCATGCATCCCCGGTGGACCTTAACACTTCAAACATTCAGGAATGACAAAGAAGTACCAATGCTGACAATGAAGGCAAGTAGGGTGTCTCTTTGGCATTTCAGAACCCCTGGGCATCATAAATGTGGCTGGCGTGTCTAGTGCTGGTGGGATGTGACTGAGAGACCCTAAAGTATCGTGAGCACCCATCTCTTCTTTCAGCTACTCGTACTAGTCATAGATTCTTTTCCACGGATGTCGGAAGGAATGTGTGTCTGCCTAAAGCTGAGAACAGCTGGGCATATTTCCCCATTGGAACATGATAACATCGTCTTAGGTTTCAAATGAGGGACCAGAAATAACCAGACCTAGCGTTAAGTCCTGGAAGAGGGACTTGGATATGTTGAAATTAGTAGCTCACTGTTGATCACCCAGTGTGGCTCACAATGTTGATCATTTGGAAGATGAAATGGTACTATCTGTAAACTTTAATGCTTGAGTTCCTCTCAACCAGGACTGGGAAGTCACAATATTCAGAGATGCCCCAGAAATTTAAAGTATGGATGTGAATGAAGCTGTGAGTCCCCAAAAACATTCTTGTTGGCACAGCCACTGGTACAGATCCAGGAGAACACCGTAAATGTAGATATGGATCTCTGTGGTGCAGTTGTTCACGCTCCACAATCTAGTTACAAAACACACTGGCTTTCTGATAAGAACTGTTGGGGAGCACCAACAGGAGGCTGTGCCACAATGGAAGGTGAGCTAGGAGCTCCCCGTGACAGAAAAGGAGGTGAAATGCATCCAAAAAAAAAAAGGGAACTCATATTGCTCAAAACCACAGCTGAGGCCGGAAGAGGACTAGTACCTGGTAGCAGAGAAGATGAAACAATTTTTGTTCAGACTAGGACTGTGATACATTGCCTAAATAAACCACTACAGCTCAAATGATATATTGAAAATTATATAATTCCATGCTTAATATGCTAACTAGAATTAAGGAAAGAACACTTAAAAGTTTGGAACTACTAGGCTGGAACAAGAATGATCACTTATTAAGCATATTAATTTTTCTTCATGAGCAATGAATCTTGAAAACCACAGTGGTTTGTCAAAATAATTAAATTCCATTTGCTTTTCAGATATAAATGCCTACGCATCTTGCCAAAGTAATCCTTACTTGCTACTCAGACGCTTAAACTTTTATAAGTGTACTTTCTAAAACACATTATTTCTTTCTCATTTATGAGGTAAGGTTAAAAATAAAAATAATTGTTTTACGCATACTGATTATAACCTTCAGTGTTGTTTACACTCATCCTACTAAGAGAATTAGTTTTTCAGAAAGAGGTTCACATGTAACAAAGCTGAATTTCCTTTATTTTTGACAGCGCTAATTTCACTCCGATTTGCGTTCATCTGTTTTATGAACGATTCAGGCTACTGGGTCCCGTGATTATAAAATGAAAAAGGCCTGGTGATTTCATGTGACACGCCAGTCTCAGTCTTATTTTTTAATCCTTTTATCTGTGGGTAGACGTCTACATATATTTTTCTTAGAGTTCTGATTTCTTTTTTTTTATTGGCAGTTAATCAAAAAGGCTTTTTGCTGTCCTTTGCCGATGGTCCATGATGTCTGCCGTGGCACTTCAGTACAGGCCAAGAGCCTTTATTTAGTCGCACAAAGCCCCCCCAAAAAATCTCAAACCCCACTAAAGAAAACCCTGAGACCGGTTAGTTGTGCTGACACCCAGACTACGCTCACCCTATAGAAAAAGGCAATATAAAGATATATAAAGATAAAGGAGTCCTTGTCTGCCCTGCGCTTGCCCGGACACCGGCTGGCTCTGACACCTCGGCTCAGGCGGTGGTGACGGTGCCGTGCGAGCTGGGAGAAACCCTCCTGGTTCCTGCACGAGGGAGAAAGAGGTTAACTCGAATGTCTTCCCAGTCAATCTCTCGCCCTACTTCATTATTTTTTAAGAACAAACTTATTCAACGAGGAAAAAATGCCTACTTGAAAGATGTTTTTTCTTGCTCCTTCAAATCCAATCCTGCCCAAATCCTAACCCAAATACATTTTGATTGGCTCAGTTTGGTATTGACAACTAGAAGCACCCAGCATTCGCAATCAAATTCAAACTTCTTAAGAAACCATTATTTTTTAACGTGTTATTTTATTTACTGGGTTTTTTTATTCTTTTAGATCAAGCACCTAGATCATCAAGTTTTGCTCTGCAATCAATATGCCTATGAATTAATATTTTGCTTTAAAATGAAACTGATATTCACAGGAAATCACCTGTGATTCCTGTGGACCTTCAAAGAAAAAAAAAAAATATTTTGAGACTTGTGCTAATGTTTAGGCTGCCTGAAGAGCTCTTGCCGAGGGTTGAAGCTGCCATAGACTGCACTAGATGGGTGCAGCACTGGCTGTTGATAGCACCTGGGAAATGCATACAACATATTCTGCCATACATAACTACAGTGATACAGATATTTAAAAATCCTTCAAAGATCTTAGCTGGTAAAAATCTGAATCTTTGCCAAAATTCGGGTTTGGTTTTTTTTTTTTTTTCCCTAGCTTTTGCTTATCTTACCCCTCTTCCTTCAGAAGGTCTACAAGGTAAAGGTTGTCTCTTGTTAAATCTGTGTTTTGTGCTGCCTTCAGTCAGCACACTGGGAAACGCCCTCTGTGCCAAGGGCTGGCAGTGGGTTTGTATTTATGTTGGTTATGATTGAAGTCCTTTGGGCCGAGGTTCCACATCCATTCCAGCAGGATGTAAAGGCAGAAGAGCACCGTGTTCCAAGGACTGCCTTGCCCTCCCCTGCACCTCAGTGATGGGGGCTTTCCATCCATGGGAGGGAGGGGGTTACGACCTACTCCTAATCCCTAATCTGGGGATACAAGGCTTCCTGGGACATCCTTGGAGAGCCACAGTGGGCTGAGGACAACAGCAACGCCTTTGCTTAGGAGAACCAAGGACCTGAACAAGGAAAGCAGATCAGGTCAGGAATCAGTAATCTTGGAGATTTGAGAGAATTTACATTACATTTTAATGTATTTGGTTGGGTTATTTATTTATTTATATTGTATAATCTGAACTGGGAGGCTTTAAGTGATTTCATAAACAATAGATTAATCTTGACAAGTCCTTAGTAAGATTTTTGTTAAATCTGTAGTAGAAGAAAATAAAAATATGGAGCTAGGAGTCAGCTGCCTGTACCAATTTATCAGCTTCCTAAAGTCTAGAATTACAGGTAATTGTCAAGTAACTTTAAGTTGTTGGGTTTTTGGTTTTTTTGTTTTTTTTTCCAATTCCATCCAGGTAAACCTTACACCAATGGAGTTACTAAAACTTTTAATAGTATGGATAGTGTTTATGAGAGATATATACCATTAATTTACATATATTTATGGCTGTGACTTTCATTAAAAGCTAGTATTTAATATACAGCAAGTGGGTGTATATATATATATGTATATCAGCAGAAAATTAAAACCATATATAGCAACTGGTAGAAGCATATTTATATGGACACATTTAATATTGCTATTTTAGTGTTGTATTTAATGTTATTAAAGCATAATGCATGGTTTTAATATTAATTTCGTATGTATTTTAAGATTTTATTGAGTCTCATATTCCAAACACAGTAAACAGTTTATGTCAAATACCTCATTATCTTTTTGTAAAAACAGATCTCTTATAAATGCGGTAATTGGATAAGATGATGTAAAATACAAGTTTGAAAACTAGTTATAAAGGGAATGGTCTGCAATATATTAATTATATTCTGCCAAGGAAAAGTAATTTTTCTACCTTTTTCAATTTATGAGACCTTCCTGTTCTCGTACAAGTTCATTCACACTTTATAAAAGGAAGAACCATGTTCTTTGGGCAAGAGCAAACATGTCATACAGATGTCACAGAAATCACAGGCAGAAAGGCCGGTTGGGTGGGATGTTTGGAGATGTCTGGAGCTCCAGCCCCCTGCCCGATGCAGCCCTTCTGCCAGCCTTGTATCAGGTCAGCCGTGGCTCTGCCTGGCTTTTGTTAGTCCCCGAGTTTCTCCAACTCCCTCCGAAACGACGCTCTATGAGCTGTTGGGTCAGACATTTCAACTAGTCTAGTGTAATCTGCAAATCTGTTTTGATGAATGAATTAGGCAATATGTGTCCCAGTTACAGTCCCTCAGTTATTTTGCTGTCGTTTGGCTGCCAAGCCATTGGTTACGTCGTTTTGAGCCTTGCAGTCCAGCCAGTTCTCAGCCCAATCCAACAGTCAATCCATCCAGCTCGTACATCTTCAGAAGGGTCTCAATGAGAACTCTGTAGGAAATAAAAGTCTTACTAAAGGAAGGTATGTTACATCCAACAAATGTCAACAAATGCCGGCAAAAAGAAGTAAAAAGTACGTGGATTTGCCCGGTGCATATAGTCATATCTTATTTGGTTGTTCTGGTACATGTCAAGCCATTCCTTACTACTTATAAACAAAAAAAGAGAGTGCCTAGAATTGAAACAAACGCATGAGTAAAGGAACTCTCTGCAAGAGAGTTGTACATGACAAAGAAGTCAAATAATGTTATCTCAACATCTTTGGGACAATAACCTGAAAAGACAACAAAAAACATGTCTGAGAAAATATAGAGAACTCTAGAGTGTCTAGATTAAGCTCAAAACATATTTATTTTTTTTTCCTCTTTTCTTTCATGAAGAAGTAGATTTTGGAGAAAGTTCTAGAAGACTTCATCCTTGGACTGAGGAAAAGAAACAGAATGAAGAGCCTTCTGTTCTTCTGAACATCCAGTCACCAGCCTCATATGAAACAAACCTCAGAACGTGTCTTATTTATCTCAGTCAAGCTGTCAAGCTAGAGCCTGATGAGAGATGATCTGTGAGGCATTCGCCTTCTTACCTATAAAGATAGAACAAGATCAACCATTTCATTAACAGAATTAGTTTCCAGGTGCCTGTTTCTTCCTATGTTTCGCTGGTTCTGTGCAGAAGCGCTATTATTTTGGATGTCAGGAACAGGTAGGATACCCTTTTGTACTGTGTGCGCCGTTCTGCAGAATAACAGATGGGCAGGATACCGACGATGAAAGCATTTAGAGTTCATGCCACAGGCTAATTTTCTTTGGCTAAAATAATCATCCAACCAACCGTGGTACAGTGTACCTCTCAATAAAGACTGGGTAACTGGGTATTTCTTTAAATTAAAGATGCTGGTTTAACGTGGCTGTTTTAAATTTTATTTCCAAAAGATTATCATCTTGTAAAATAAATAATTTCCTGATGGCACCAAGTTGCAATTTCTCTTTGAGGATGTACATGCTCATTAGAAACATCCCTTAATTTTATATTTTAAGATTGCTAAAAGGAAAGTATTCTATCAATACAGAAATTTACCCTTTGACGGGTGTTTTTGTAGATGTACACAGAGGTGTTTGCTACATAGCACATGATATGCTATTCCCTTGAAGTGGGCACGGCAGTCAAAGTTTTTCCTTTTGTCTATTTCCAGTTTCTAGGTTTTCACATTTTTTACTGCAGAAATAGGAACTGAAACTCAAGTGAGTCACAAAACATTTACTCTGCAACTACTCCTAAAATCCAAGTTTTAAGGCTGTGGATGAGATCTGGAGACTTCTTTATTGAATGGAAAATTATGCTACAGCTTAAATGAAATAGTTCACTTTTGGCCGCATACACAAATATGTAATTTGACAAAAAAGTAGCCTTCACTACTCTTTTAGAATATTCTCCACGTTTTCCTAATGAACAAAGTCTACAGATAGTTTGACTTTTCATCAAAAGAGGTAGGAATTCACTTAGTATCTGTCACTGTGCAGAGCAGCTGCATGGGAGAACTCTTCAAAGATCTCTTGCTTGGCCCTTTCTGTTTGAGAGTAAATCAGCTGAGAAAAACTCAACAGTAGTTTAAGGGATTCAAGGGCTTTTCCTCCCTCCCTCCCTTCCTTCCTGCCTCTCTTCCTCCCTTCTTGTTAGTTACAGGCTTTCCTATTCTGAAATTGTCATCAGCTTCAATTATTTCCTCAGCGTATCAAACCCCAGTAGAGCCAGCTCAGGAAGATGTAATCGTGTGTGTAACTTTAACCCTGTAACTGGAATGTCTTTCATCACCTGAATATTCCTGAAGACAACTGAAACGAGAGTCAGAACATTCAGGTGATGAAAGACATTCCATTAAGTACTTTGCTGGACTAACGCCCAGGTTGATTCCTTGAAGTCAGCGAGAGAAGTCCGGCCCGTGTTGCCGTTTGGATGGGCTGTGTGGTTGTCCTCCTTGATACTTCCTAGTTAATGAATTCTGGTTTTGTGAAATGTAGCAATACTCATAACACGGTTTTCTTTCATAAATGAAGTTGTTGAGAGCCTTAGAGAGGAAGAATAAACTTTGTTTAGAAATGTATCAGGAAGTGAAGAAAACATAAAACTTAAGCAGAGAAGATAAAAATGTAGATTTTACCAAATAAAGTAATATAGCCTTCAGATCTACAGGAGATCCGGTAGTAACTCATCGCATCTTAATTGACAATTACCAAATT
Organism: Xenus cinereus; assembly: GCA_025774025.1. Classification (NCBI taxonomy): domain Eukaryota; kingdom Metazoa; phylum Chordata; class Aves; order Charadriiformes; family Scolopacidae; genus Xenus; species Xenus cinereus. The sequence continues at coordinate 65,234,763 of JAOXJK010000023.1, read as the reverse complement.
TCTCTAATATACTTGTAAGTACATCTCTTTTACTGTCTTTGTGAAGCAATGTTTTCTGCACGTTTTGATTTTTTTTTTCCTCTAATTTTGCTGGTCTTATTATTTCTGGAAAACAATTTCAAAAGCAAACCAAAGAGTTTGCAATTTCTTGAAGATAAAATCTTTCCATTATAAAAGAGGGAAATTTAATGCCTGTGTTTTTGAGGATATAAATTGGCAATAATGGAGTGAACTGATCCTTGCTCTCAGATTACGGCATCAACCTGCTTTTGGTAGCCTTTGGGTGTGACGTCATTGCGAAGAGGAATATCACCTCAGCAACCCCATAATGCTAAAAAGCTTATAGCTGAAACGTGTAGAGGGAAACAGATGGGGCAGTATCTGGAAATTTTATTTGTCAGATATCGTCCATCTGTTTCTCTACTTGTCTGCGTGTTTTGCAGTAATATCCATTTTTAGGAAGGCAAGTCAATATAATTCTACAGAATTGGTTTAATCTTCTGTTTTATTATTATTATTTAATTTTTATTTTTTACAATTCATTAACGGCTGGCAGGGAAACATAAAGCCCACACTGATGACTCAGCCAAACAAACCTCATCTCCATTCCATGAGAGGCAAAGTTATACTTTAGGGCAAAATCAGTAGATGTTAACTCTTCTTATTAATCGGTTCTAACGATTTTGGCAGTTCCTCACATGCAACAGACCTCCTAAACAAATGAATGATAGAGACTATTTTTAAATGCATTCTAAAACGGAAAGGATTATGTGTCATTTCAGAGTAAGTTCTAGGTTTTTTTGTAATGAGTAGCTATTAAAATCAGTAAGTCTTTTTTGGCAGCTCTCCGATTCTCTGAAAATAGAGCCGCAAAATGCTTTCCAACAGGTATGTTATTTATGGAGAGTATATAAAGGCTTCGGTTGTAAAAATTAATTATGGGATGAGCAACTCTATTTGCTTTCTGCTGCATATTCTTAGCTAGACATATGCTAACAGTAGGTTGCTGCCATTGCTCTCCAAATTGCTTCTTTCTCACAGGACCAAAATCAAAAGAAAAGCCCCTTAAAATAGCAGCGGAGTCGGAAAGGCCAATGGCTAAAAAGGAAGTTATGACAAGAGAAGAAACGAGCGGTGCTTACAAATGGCACACAGAATCCAGTTTTGGGCAAGACCATGATTCCCGGCTCTTCCTTACGCGTAAGGAGCAATAGCGAGGTGTTAATAGGTGAGCATTTGGCTTAGCAAGAGTTAATAAAAAATAACGGTGGTAGGTGGGCTGGCTGCATCAGATTCATAGTCTGAGTAATTACAGAGGTGGTGAGCGAGGCCAAAGGGAGGGTTTGAAACGAAAGGAGCTCCATCCTGATGCCGTTTGTAGCTCATCAAATCGTAACAACGCTGCTCTCCATTCCAGCCTCTTCAGGATGCAGTGACCGCTGTTGTTGTCATCCTGCTCTTCACAGCCTTTCCTGTCAAATTATCATATTTACCCTCTCATTATTAACTAGGGCCAGGTCTATCCTATTCTTCCCCTGTTCTTTAGGGTATGTTTTCTTTCTTTTCCTCTTTAATAATACAGGATTGCTTCCCGACCTGCAGTTATCTGCATCTGCTGGCAAATCAGCCTTCAAACTGACAATACTCAGTGACCCCAGCAACAGAGGGTCTCACAAGAATGGCCTTCTGCCGGGGCTAGATTCTTCCTTTTCTTCACGACTCCTTTGTCTACTTTGATCTTGAATTCTATTCCTTGCTGTTGACTCCAAGTCACATATCCCATTTCTTTATCTTGTCTTTTGCCAGCCCCTTCCCGACTACCTGCTTTGGATGAATGTAATCCCAGCACGAGGATATCTCTGGATCCTCCTGACTTGCATCCAAATCACAGACCGTGTTTCACCTTGCCCCTGAAATGGGTTAACTTTTTGATTGTTGTGATTCACACATTTCAACTCATCCCGAGAGCTGTATGTGATTCTTCTCTCTATCCTTTAAACCCCTTTTTTTCATGTTTATTTGCTTTATCCTTTGATTACAGTCCTCTTAAGAACATAGGACGGGGTTGCACAGGTCATCAAATCCATTCTCCTCCTGCCTTTTGCAGGCCAGTTTGTCATGGAACTACTTTCATAAATCTGCTAAGCTCTACTTCTAAATCAATTAAATTTTCTCCCTCTGCTCTCCTAAGAGCAGGCTGTTTCCACACCTAATGATCAGAAACCATCTTCCAGTTTTCCAGCCTGTACCAATTTGTATCTTAGAGTCGTAGAATCATGGAATGGTTTGGGTTGGAAGGTTGGATCATTGCGTTCCAACCCCCTGCCCTGGGCAGGGACACTAGACCAGGTTGCTCAAAGCCCTGTCCAAGCTGGCCTTGAACACTTAACATCTTGCTTATACTCATTTCCTTTCGTGACGATTCCATCCATTAATATCCCTGGTATGCTTAGAACTGTCTCACATCTTAGTTTCTTAGGTTAAACAAATCAAACCTTTCCAATCTACATGTCTCGGACAAGCTCTCCCTCCCCCAGAGGCCTCTGCTCCGTTTAAGTCCGAATTAATTCTTCTTGAACATGGGCGGTCGTAATTCCCTGTGATATCCTCGGTGGGATGCAACAGTACAACAGTATTAATTTTTGTATTTTCACTGGAAATATTTCATCTGATCCTAGGCCTTGTGTCGCCTCGGTGCTACTTGCTTATCTCATAGCTGCATCACTCTGGTGACTCAAAAATGCCTTGTGACTCACCGGCACCCAGGAGTGTCAGGTTATATTCTCTGTTGTTAAATCTCATTAAAAAACCTATTTCTCTTAGTCCTTATATGCATGACATAAGGACTGGACCTTGTGGTATTCAGAATTTTCTAATTTTCTGTTACTTCAGTCGCTGCAAATAAAAGTTGTATAAATTCACAATTTATATACATAAATGTATACATTTATAATGTATACATTGGTCTTCCACAATCCCATTTTATCAGCAGAAGTCATTAAAGAAAAACCTTCTAATTTTTATGCAAAGGTCATAATATTAAATATTAAGTGATCCTGGTTCCCAGCTGAGTCCTTAGTTCATTCTACTCACATCCTTCTTTCAGCCCAGCAGTTCTCACCTCAGTACACACTATCGTTATCGCCCCTTTAGCCAGTACTATAGCTAAAAAGCAATTTATTGTCATTTAGGCAATTATTCTATCACCTGATGATCCCTCCCCACCTGGAAAGGGGAATCGGGGAAAGCAAGGAAACAGGAGGGTTGAAGTCGTGGCTGCCCCGTCCCTGGAGGGGTTCAAGGCCAGGCTGGATGGGGCTTGGAGCAACCTGGTCTGGTGGGAGGTGTCCCTGCCCAGGGCAGGGGGTTGGGACTGGATGATCTTTAAGGTCCCTTCCAACCCGAACCATTCTACGATAAGACCAAATGATTAACAATAATACTGAAGAGCCAGTATTAATCCCAATACTAATATGACGTATACAAGAATTATCCCCAGCCCGTTCCCCCAGCAGGAAGCTGGGTGCTCTCAGCAGGGACAGCAGATGCGGGACACTGGGAGCGCTGGGGCTTCGGGAGGAAGGGGAGGGCTCAGGGACGCGGCACGGGGGCAAGGAGTTCTCTGAACCACCACCATCAAGGGAGGGAGACGAACGCAGCAAACTTTCTAATTTATATTGGATGTGACATTCATGGTATGAAATAATCCTGTTGGCCAGCCTGGGTCAAATGCCCAGGCCTCGCTCCTCCTCATCCCTGCACCTGGCAAGGCTTGAAAAACACGGAGACCTTGAATCCCACAGAGCCTGGCTGGCTATAAAGTAAATATTTTTACCAATTCAGACGCTAGAGTCTTCTAAAAGTGCAGGTTCATGCAGCATTAGAAGGGAAATTAGTCATGAGTTGCTCAACCCAGGGCACTCCCCCTTTCGGAGCAGCCCCCTCTTGCTGCTCCTTGACAGAGCTCAGCATTTTACAGCATGGACTTACTTCCTGTGGTTCAGATGTGAAAAATGTTGTTGGTTTAATAAGCCAGTCGGTTTTGCTGGCGTATCTCGCCTCTCTGTGTCCCCAAACTATTAAGGTTTATAGCTCTGGTGTGCAGAGATGTCAGTGTTGGCTCTGGCTGGTGATGAGGTACCTGGGTATGAGAACAGCACAGCTGACCCCAAAGTGGGCCCAGTTCTTACACCACCATCTACCATCAAAGACCATCCAGGCTCAGCAGCAGGAACAGCCGGTTCGAAGAAGAGGTCAGGTAAATAACATATGTTGGGTTTAATATTGGTGTAATATTGATATTTGGGGATGTAGGGGATCCCTACAACCAATCTGCTGTTGATCTTGATAATTCATGAGTCACGGAGATATTTTGCAGATACCTAACAAGAGAAAAACGTACTGGGACAGGCACTGAAAAAGTACTAGGTTTTGGGTTTGATGCTAACAGCAACCTGAGAACCACAGAATCATACGGGGTTGGAAGGGACCTCTGGAGATCACCCAGTCCAACCCCCTGCCAGAGCAGGTCCACCCAGAGCAGGTCCCACAGGAACGTGTCCAGGTGGGGTTTGAATGTC
>JAOXJK010000023.1:65208365-65227221 GCA_025774025.1 Xenus cinereus | reverse complement strand
GGGGGGATCCCATCCCGCTGCTGCCGGCGTCCCGGCGGGGTCCCCCGTTACCCCGGGGCGCGGCGCCGGTTCCGAGCGGGGCAGAGGGGCCGCTCCCCGGCTGAGCGCGGCGGGGCGGGGCTGTGCGGAGCGCCCGGTCCCCGCAGCGCCCCGGTTCTGGCGGCTGATCCCTTGGCAGCCCCTCTCTCTCCCTTGGGGGGAGCTCGTTGGGCTGTGTGGCAGCCAAGGCGGGCTGCTCGGAGGGCCGTTACCCCAAGGTGACGCTTTGATGCCCTTAACCCGGTAACGGAGCTCTTCTCGGTGTTAAAAACTAATCAGGACTGGAATGGGAGGAGAATCAGTCGCGTCCTGCACCATTAGTCAATGTCTTACACAAACAGTCATCTTCCACAGGTGTGTTGACACTAAGCGGTTCTTTGTTTGTTTTCTCAATTAGTGTTACGTGGAAAGATCAAATAGGGGGATGTACAAACATGGGAGAAATAAACGTTACTAAATGCATCAGCTCACGTAGGAAATCCTAAAAACCATTCTCCAGCTCACAGTATTCCTTCTGGTGCCTCGTTACATTTTTGGCCTTGCTATAAAGAATTCAGTAAGGAGATACCATGGCTATGTTAAAATAAAACTAATTAAAGCCACTGGAATAACAGCTAGCTTCTGCTTGACCTTGATGTCGCACTATATGCCGAACACTTTGGATTAGGAATTTTTAGGGTTTAGGGTTTACTTTGGAAAATCTGATGCCTTGTTATTTCATGAAAGAAAGTGTCTCAAGCAGCTGACTCCTTAATACTAATTTTACTGTGTGATGGTAAACGACATTTGATCAAGTATCTGTGAAGATAAAAACTCATTCAGAATTAGACTGTGTTTAGATGATGACTTATTGGTAAACATTGAAGACTGAGATTTTAAAAGTAGAGCATCTAAGATACAGTACATTGTGCATTTTCCTCTTGCCTTTTTTTTTTGCCCTTCCTCTTTTTTTCCCCTGCTAGCTAGTTCATTTTTCTGCTAGAAATATACTGATTTGGCATTTCTTTTAATATTCTCTCTCTCTCGCTCACACACACAGCGACACTTTTGGAGAATATCCTTTTCTTTCTGCAGTATCTATCTTTTTTTTTAAGTTCTGCAGTGAAGGGACATGATCATTGTTTTCCTTTTAAATTAGAAGTGGGTGTCTTGGGCGCTCATCTGCTGCGTTGTTGGGATTATACTATAACTGATTTCTGGTAATTCAGTGAGGAGCACTAGGACTTTTAATTAAACATTAATAATGCGGTGATGGGACCTTCTAAACCTCACAGCTGAATTCCAGTGCTGGCCTGCCAAATTTTTAAGTCTTTTACTGTCTTCTAAATTTCTTTCTAAGATGTTACAGCTGCTAGGAGGTGCTAGCACTATGTGGATATCACTGTGTTGCCCAGGCAGAGAGGTGACGAGCTCCTTTTAATGCAAGGAGTTTGAAAAGTCTGACTTCACTGAAGTCCTGGGGGACTTTTAACATGTACAAAAATGTTACTAGAGCCACGGTTTATACCTTTAGGCTTCCAACTTTTGTTTTTCCACTTAATAGTTATTTGGTAATAACCATAACGTTGGCTGGTACGTGTTGCTGTCTAATTGTTTGCACCAGTGGGATGTCTGGGGAGCAAATTATGTAACAGAGCTGCAATGCTTTGAAAAACAGTATTTGAGACATCACAGTGAATTCCCATGTTGTTTTTCAGAACAGAACAGTTCAAGAACATTTTGCACCTCAAAGATGAGAACAGTCTGTAATTCTGGTTTTTTGGTTGTCTTTCCTTTTCTTTTTTTTTTTTTTTAAATTAAGTTGTTAGAAAATTAACTGTGGTCAGAAACGTGGGGTTAATTTTAAGTTGTTGGTTTTTTTCAGCTACACATGTTATTTGTTCTGCTGTTGTTTGAACACTAAGTAGTCAGGTAGCGTTTCTCATAAAATGGGAGAATCGGACCCAGAAAGGTGTGTGCATTCTGTAACAGTGTTTCCTAAAGGTATGCGTAACTTACGGTGAAGGCAAACTTACCGAAGTGCTATGTAATGTTCCTTTTGAATCTTGAACTTTGGTTCATCCTCTTTCCTGTGGAATGTGAGAGAAGTGGTAGTAGTTTAGAACGGAATACAAAACTCGCTTTTGCTCTTGAAGGATTCATCCTTTTATCGCGAGGTCTAAGTCTCCATCATGAGAGAGAAGTGAAGCTGTGTGTCTGAGAGGTGGGAATAGCAGGGACAGGGCTGAGGATCACAGGCTGCCCGGTAACTCGGTCCGTGCTGTCAGCTGCTGGCACCAGTGGAGATAACTCATGGAGCACAGGGATTTCTTAGCAGCTCCCGCATCGGAAGTGTAAGTTGACTCCGAGAGGTGATGTATATAGGACGCCTATAAAGTCAAATGAAATTTCTCACTGGAAAGAGGAGTGAGAGGTGAATGTCAAACTAGTGTTAGCGGGATGTGACCGGTGCCAGTCTGTTAGGCAATAGATGGTGGCAGGTTGGTTAATATTAAGTTTGTCGGTGTAGGTTTTTTAAACGAGTTCTCGGAGTTTAGTTCGAAACTTTTCTCTCTGTGTTATCTCATGGAAATGAGGAGTTAAAAAATACCTTCCCACGTAAATACATGTGTGCATATTGTACACTGTACTCTGAAAAGAGAGAAGAAGAATGGGACATAATTTTAATATTTCACATATTAAGACTGAAGAATGTTGTGTGGACTTAAATTCTCTGTTTCTGGAGACAAAATCCCATACGCTTTGTTAATGTCATCTGGTAAAGCAAAAGTCAAGCCTCCTATTTCTTTATAGGGACTTCTCTGGAGTAGGGTCAGTTTTCAAAAATGACCAACCTCCCCAGCTGAAATCGTGATACAGAGAGTGTTTCTGTCAGGATCCATGGCGTTTAACCGTTCAAAACATTCTGCTGTCTTGTTTGTTTGGGTAATGGTGCCTGTAAATGATTTAGTTGGTATTGGAAAGAATGTTGTTGGTAAACTTACCAAGTCCTAAGTTTACAACCGGGACAGCAGCTTTTTGTGCTGTCCTGAGAACAGTTTAGGTGATCGCTCTGTTTTAGCACCTTGTTCCCACCTAAATAAATTTTGAAGCTGTTGTCCAATATCAACCAAATTTGAAAGCAACGTAGAAATCTTTAATATAATCACTGAAAATCAATGGCTATTTGGGAGAAAGAGCCCCAACGTACTTTTTTTTTCTCTTCTGCAAGAGCAAAGGTAGAATTTGGCTGTTACCCAGTCCATTCAGTGTGGTTAGTCCCACGAGTCACATACGAGCAGGGCTCATACCTGAAGGCGAATGTGGCCGTTGTGGAGGGTAGGCATCTTACAATGTGTAAAATTCTGTGTTTATTTTTTTTTTTTTTAAAAGGAGTTCTTTAATCCAGTTTCAGGTTCTGTAACAGGTAACAGGCCTTGTTCACTGAAGGTGTACTGCGCTACAATACTTTCCGTGTGTACCCTTTTAACGTTCATTCCATATGCGACTGAATGTTTTTGCAGATAAACTTTCGGTGATCTGGAAATTAGGATTTTTGTTGCTATTTTATTTTTTTTAAAATCTATGTCTACAAGACTGTTATTGATCAGTTCTAGAAACTCTCCTAGGGGTATTTGCTGCTGCCTGATCAATAGGGATTAACCAGTCCCAAAATTCTGGGAGATGCTGCTCTCAGAAATATGTTGTGATCGCTCCTAAGTTTTTTCTTTAAAGTCATTGTCCGTATTATTTTCTTATAGTTTAATAAGCGATTGAGAAAGTGAAAGCAGAGGGTAATAATATGTGTTTCAGGTTTAGAATGTGAGAAAGGAAAATAGTAATTAAGGGCCAACCTGAGATATTAGGAATAGGTAGGATTGCCCGGGCTGACTGGAGACATGAACTGGTGTGGGGTTTGTGTATGTGCTTCGACTGAAATAACCACAGCCAAACTGAGTGAGGTAGGTCTTGTACAAGAATGCATGAACTTCTCCAAGCAACAAATTAAAACATAAGACACACTTTGTGTTTAAGCCCCTTATAAACTTTTTCCTCCTGCAGCTTTTTCTACAGGACTCTTTCTTATTAGGCTTGAAATACTAAAGTCAGAAATGTGGTTCTTTAACCTGTTCCAAAAATCTGCTTTAAAATAATACAGCAAACAATCACTTTTAATTAATTCAGGCTGGAGGAAGGAATCCACCCACACATGTTCTAATTTCTTATCCAGCTACTTGGACTGACAGTTTTTGGAGGTTATAGTAGTTTGGAGTAAGAGGCAGCCCTGGTGCAGTGCAGGGTTGCTTTTTTTTTTTTTTTTTCTTCCTTTCTTGTTTTTTCTTCCCCTGAAGTCCAGACTCCTTAGGGAGTCAGGAATGGTGACAGGACATAAATACATGCAAATGTGAACCATGTACGTACATGAATATGTCCTTATCTTTTCAGTTTTTTTTTTTTTTTTTTCCTTAGATAATGAGCATTTAATTACTGGATATTTTTCTTCTGAATGAAAGTTCTGTCTAGAATACCGGGGAGCTCTTGTGTTGCACACGAACAACTCGGGCCATGCTAACAACAATGCTGATCAAATCTTGCTTGCAGATGTAAAATACAGACAAATAGGTTATGTTTGCTAAACTTTATATTGATTCCATCCATGTCTTTGAAACAGCAAAGGGAATTCCTTGATGTTTGCTAGTGAAGCTAGTTCAGGAGCTGGCTCCTGCTGATGACTACCCGTTATTTATTCTCTAGTACCAGCTACTGTAGTTGATAGCTGCTTCCTAGTTCCTCCTTTTCTGCAGTTTTGATATTCTCCTTAATCTGAAAATGTAGGTAAAAGAGGTACCAAAGAAAATGGCAATATTTTTGGACCACTTCTGTACCATGGATGAAGTAGAGATTAGACCATTCCTCTTTATTTTCTACAATTTATTTTTATTAGAAAAATAGTGAGATTTCCAGAAAAAGTCATTTGAATTTTTGTGATTTTTGTTCTGAGAAATAACAAAGATCTCTCAGGATTCTTGCAAAACTCGAAACAAATGGCTGTTACTACCCTCAATGTTTTCAGCAGCTTGGTCTCCATTAGTTACACCTTCAGCATCCCAAGGACTTTGCTAGGACTCCGCTCCCTGCCAGATCCCTCTCGCAGACATTATCTTTGAATCAGACCTTGTAATAACATTAGGCTGTAAAGCAGCTGTAGCAGTATTATGCCAGGGAACTCTTGTGAAACCTCAGGAAGAATAATGAACATTCCTGCGGAGTGGATTATCCAAATACCATTACAGTGCCTTGTTCTGTCCCAACTGACATGTGTATCTACTACTGACATAATTAATAGATTTAAGATGTAATAAAAAAGAAAGTCACCAAAAAGTGAACAAAATAGGATTTAAAAAAAGTATTTTATAGCTATATCAATTTTTTTTTTAATGGCAAGTGAGTATCTTGTCATTCTTCCCCTACCCCAATGAGTGGGGGCAGTCTTTGAGGTCAGTTAGAAAGCATCAGAAGAATTCTTCATCAGAGAAGTTTGGAAAGTGTCTCTAAACGTATATTTCCCACTGCTACAGGAAAATGGAGCAAAGCTGGTGGTTGGCAGTCAGGAACTTAGAGGTACAAGAAAACAAAATCAGAAGCGCGGTTTTTCTGCAGACTTCCAGTGAGAGCTGTTTGAGGAATTAATTTGGTTTTCTGCATATACAGTAGCTCCTCAGATGAACCCTGAGAGTTTCAGACACCACTTTCACTCAGGATACCTTTAGGTTTGATGGAAGATGCTGAACAAGGCAATGTGTTCCTCTGTTAGTGCCAGCTGCTCAGCAGCCTGTAATCCTCTTCCACAGAAATATCTGAATAATCTCTGGTGTAGGGAGGTGCGTTATGTATTAACTTTCCTGGAGTATATCCTGCACTGAGAATGCACAACTGCTGCTATACGCCTTTGAACACCTTTGAAGCTAGGAGAAGGAATAAATAAATAACATTATTTCTACATATTACTTTGTTTCTAAATATGTATCATAAAATACTGTGTTGTAGTGATAACTATTTTGTGCATTTTCTAAACCTGTCTGCAGTGGTAGGGAATATGAGTAGCCTGGATTCCTCTGAAAGCCAGAGTGCTCTAGAGCAAGAAATCCGTGCCTTTCAAAGAATGCAAAGTAACATAAATCAAACATACAGGGCTTTTGCATTTGATATTTGAAACCGCCAGGAATAGATCATGTATGTTTGCGCAAATCCCCACGCCGGTGATTGGAGTGTGAGGCAGTTGCACATCTGATTTAGTTGTGTGAATTATACATGCGTTTTTTTGTAGTGGCAGCAAAAAGGTGATTTGCAGAGCATCAGAAGTACGCTTCGTGTGTTTAACCTCGAGCCATCGTTGACAATACTGAATTTATTAATATTACTGGAAAAAAAATAATTCTTGATACCATTTCATCCCTGTGGATAATTTTTTGGTCAACTTTAATGACAATTGTGGAAAAACCCCAATTGTGAATATAAGAATTCCCATGCACAGCACTTGGCAGAAACCAGACTGCGTTTCTCATTGGCTTTTGACTTTGGTATAATTGGAGAATATTTTCTATTAATCATTCCTTTTTAAAGAAGAATGAGCCCTCATGCAAAAAAAGTTTATTTTACCATGGGAAATAACCTCACACATTTAATTGAAAAATATATTTGTAATATGCACACTAAATTATTCTCTAAAGCACAGCGCCTTCCTCCAGCTGGGCACAGCCTTCTACATTAATTCCATGGTTTTAAGGTTATGTGTTGTGTGGGTTTAGGGTCTTTGTATGTGTGCTTCTCCCTCCCAGTAACTTTGGTATGCTTATACAGTAAATATGGCAAATATTTTCTAAATTCAGAGTAGGTGGGAAGCTTTTACATGCATACCCTATAATCATTGATTATGCATGCAGCTTCAGCTTCCTCCCCCAGCTGCAGCTCTGACATGGGGAATAAGGCAGTCATTTGCCAGCAAAATTAATAGTTAAATGCTTATATCAACTTCATAGCTTGTTAACTAGAGGGGAAAATGCACCGAGCCTGCTTGCCATATTGGTAGGAGTTATTTAAAAGTGACTTTGAAGCTCATGGTTTAATTGGTGAAAGAACAGTTGTGGCATAGAAAAGTGATGGGAAAACCAACAATAACAATAATCATTGTTATCAAGGGCTTGAGTCAGTTCTTGGGGAAATTAGATACTGTCCCAGAAGCATAAAGTGGAACATGAGTTGTTACACTGAGTCATTTGTCTGTTCATTGAAGATACACCTTATCCCTCAGTCAATATTGTTACTCTCGTTGTTTCCCTTCGGGCTGTCCCTCTCAGTAACACCTAAAGGGGAGAAGGGCTGGAGCTCCGTTCCAATGTGTTGGTTCTTCACGATACTAACACATCGGTGGCTTTTTCTACAGTCCTCTGCTTCTACTTACAATATCTGTTTGTCCCAAAATACCTATTGAAAACTTCTGTGATTTAGTGGTGGTGATAGGTTTTTATACAGCTGCTTGTTTTGCTGGTCTGCTTTTCGCCTTCACCCGTTGTCTTTCATCTTGATTAATTTCTGTAATATAGCTCAAAATAGTAAAATTATGTGTATGCCATTAGTGAGAGAGAGATGGGTGCTTGGTTTTGTATGTTACTTCGGACAGAGAGTAAAACTATGAGTATAGTTCTTTGCACAGTGTTTCTATGTTTTTCATTATCTATAGAAAATAATTTTTTAGTCATTTTTGGCTTTTAATTTGAACACATGGCTTACTGATACTTGTACAGCTTGACAGTGCTCATCTTAAAAACATTGCTTGAGGAACATAAGGTAATTTTGAGGGGAAAAGTTTGGGAGAGAAGGCTATTTATGTCTGACTGCAAGAATGAAAATAAAAGTAGTTAGATATTCTGTGAGACGACTGCTAATAAACCAAGCTTTTGCTTCAGGAATTAACCTTCACTGATGTTAAGTCTTGTCTTTGTACTCCAGGCTCTTTAGGACTGAAATAGGAGTGCCATATATACAGAAGGTGATACGATGCTGGATGACATGTATAAGGTAGTTCAAGAGAAAAACTGTGGTGATGAGCAAACTAATGAAAGATATACAGTAATTTCTGATTGTGTTTAGCATTATAGAGCACACAGACAGCTAATGCCCTCGGGGTTTTGATCTAAAGAGCAGATACAGGAGTATAGAAATGCTGATTTATTAAGTTATCAACTCTGGGCAGAGGATTTGTTGCTGGCATGAAAATGTTTGTGAAATCAGCTTAGATATAGATTGGTTAGTGCTGATGAGTGGTATTAGCTCAGCAGCTCCAGGGGAAATAGGTATTTGAATCCGAGATTTATGAAGGATGTGAAGAACTTGGTGTGAAAGTGCCGGTAGAGTAATGACATGACATAACTAATTGTTGAGCAGGTTATACGAACAGCCTCATTACAGGGGAAATGGAAGCTGGCAAATACGATGCTAAGATTTAAAAAGGCCTCACATGGTGAACTTGTAACTATAGTTTCAGAACTGAACACAGTTGTACACATAATAAAGAATAGAATTGGTAAATACATGGATAAATACATTGTGCTGGCAAGAGCCAGGGTGGCTTTTGTGTATTATGTGGATAAGCCTTCAAAGAATTTGTGTTAGATGTATTAATAGGGGCTATTATATGACACTAGGATTTTCAGAAGAGCATTTCAGAATATGCTCACGTATCTTAAACTATGGTATTATAGAAAACAAAGAAAGAACTCCATGTATGGAAGAATTAGAAGAAATGGAAGAATATGTTGTTGGTTTTTTTTTTAGTTATTTAATGTGGTTGGACTCGATCTCAGAGGTTCCTTCCAACCATGGAGATTCTGTAATTCACAAAGGTTTTGACAAGGTATATGCCTGGCTGGGATGGAATTAGTCTTGAATTGATAGATGAGAATATTAGTTATATTGGAAGCTATTCAATAATCTGTGGTTAAACTAGTAGTGTTCTGCAGAGCCTCTTCTCTTGCATTAACAGGAGAAGACGCAACATTCAGTTACACAGGGTGCAGCCAAGTTCTTCTGGATCAGTTATTTAAGATCCAGCAAGGAGCAAGTGTTCTGTCTGATCTGACCGTAAGCAGGAATTCCAGTTCATTTATAAACCATCACTTTTCACGTGAATCTCTCCATCTCTGTGAAAGATGGGATAATTTGTAGGCAGTCGCCTTCAGAAATGGTGAAACCTGTTGTAGCTCGAATGTAGACTCTGCTTTGAATCTTCAACCTCAGTTCTAGGCATTTGTGAAACAAACCAGTTGCACGTTCCCCATGCAAGAAATTCTCATTATCTCATTTTCTCTTCATTTGGGTTGTAAATATTTTCATAGGAAGACTTATGCCTGGAAACATGAAGAATCACAGCACAGAAAATGCCACTGCACAGGCAGTTTGAGTAAGTTAGCAGAAGTAGGGCTTTGAGAGTTTTGATGTAAATTGTTGCCGTGGCTTGTTGGTAAATGCAAAGTGAAAACAACCCCCACTGCAGCATGCGTAATACGGATTTTAACTACTAGCTCTCTGCCTCTGTTATTACCACTTTGTATTTCTGTTTGTATGTTGCTGTTATTAAAACAGAGCTTTTTGTCCCAGTAACTGTTGTGTGGGCCATGGTTCTGTGCAGAAGCAGCTGAGCAGCATGTGCCTGAGGTTTTGTGACAGTCCCCCAGGGTCCAATGTGACAGGAGCATTGCTGCTGCCCGGGTGCGTGACTGCAAACACGGTGTGCGAAGGGCACCGCTTTAGACTCTCCTTGTCCCATAGGATAGAGTTGTTTCTAGGAATTGGAAGGAATTTTGGCTGCCTGGTATGAAAGGAAATACTTTCAGTTAATTGAAAATCCATTGATGAGTTAATCCATTAATTGATCTAAGTACTCCTGTAATACAACATTTAGTTTCAAAGTGAGTCAATGTTATTACTACAATCTAGAACGAGATGAAATAACTCTGTTCAATCTGTTTCATAAACTTGAGTAATTATTAAATTTCATGTTAAAAAGCCATTATATTCTGCACAGCAGAGCTCTAAATCACTTCTGGAATTAGTTTAAAAAGGTAGCATCTGTCTACAGTATGACAGTTCCTGTACAATTATTTTCTGGAAGTGAAACAGAATTTATTTATTCTCTGCTAAACCAAGTCCATAGAGAGTCCAAGGAAATAATTTTCTCATTCACTACCTGGTTTTCCTTTATGGCCGTTAGTTGAAATATCTGAGGAAAATACCTAATATTGTGTGATGTGTACTCTTTTTAGTGTGAAAGTTAGATTTGCTTGAAGTTACGGTGAAATTCTTATTGACATCCTCATGGTAAGAATTTCATTCCCAGTCCTTACAAAGGTGGTGTACAACCCAGAATATAACCTATTCCTCGGTTTTAATGTTCTGCTGAGAGTCTGAGTGTGGAAGTGGGTTATTTCTACCATGACTGGAAGAACAAGAGGAGCCAGAGGGTCCCAGAATGAATAGTTAAGCTATAGTTGAAAACTGGGGGGGTGAGTCGCTGAGGAGAGCTATCAAAAAGCATTTAATGTTGTTTCTTCTTTAAATGAGGCTTTCTTTCTATCTTTGTATCAGCTCACTTGACTTTATAGCAGTGAACAAAAGCAATTAGCTTCTAAGATAAATGAATTGTGGAAATGGTATGTGAGGGGAAGTTCTTTAAAATGACACGTGCAGATCCATAGTAATCTCTTCTGTTAGGAATTAAACTTCTCTGTGTCCAAGCTGAGATGTTTTCACTGTATCAGAAGAAACAGCTATTCTGAATCTGTGAGGATCACACTATTGATTGGTGTGTCAGCAGATGGTACTTCTAAAATCCCACTCTTCTGTTTCATGGGCATTAATCACTCCTACACATGCACTTACGAGTGGAGATATGGTTTATGAAAAACTTGACCAGTGGTAATTTCAAATAGATACATATTCTTTACGTACAAATAATTATTGTAATTTTTACCAGTGCAAAGAAACTTCAGCAAGAGATTCAGCCTTTGTTGGATGAAGTGTCTTAAGAAGCGAGCTCAAGGTTTTAGAGGCTTATTCTAAAAGAATTTAGATTTATTAGTAAAGCTTATTGTATCTGGCATCTTATTTTAGTTTTTAAGACGTATTTAATGTTTAAAAATGTATTTAGGCTTATTTGACTAAAGAGATTTTAAGATACAATGCTTCTCAGCCTCAGTTTCCACTAGGAAATTAACGCGAAAGAAAATGAATGTATTTGTTTTAAATAATTTACTTTTTTTTTCTTTTAATTAGCAAACACACACAAGGTGTTTTCTTTCTGAATATCTTCGCAGCTTTGTTCCAAAACAAACCCTGAAATTTTAACCTGTTTCAGCTCTTTATTGTTAGTGGATGTTATATCTTACTAAAATAATCTTCCGTATTCTTAGCTCAATATTTGTCCCCAGTGTCCTGTACTATACCACGGAGGACTTTTGTTTCATCACGATACATGTTGCTCTACCTAAGGAATAGGTGAGTTGCACTCAGCTTGAACAGTTTGTTCCTGGTTTAGTCTTCAGCCTGATAAAAAAGGCTTGAGGGGATTATTTCAGTAGGCCCAGAAAAAGAAGTAGTGTTTCTCTTGGAAATATGTTGTCTGAGAAGAACATCCATTTGTGTGCCAGCCTCCTTCTTCCTCAGAAAAAGTGACAATTTTTATTTTTTTTTTTTTTTTGCAAAGGAAGAGGCACTCCTGATCAGAATGTACTTTTGAAGCTGGGTACTCTCTGGTGCTAGATGGTCTATTGCTGCATTCAGTTATTTGAAATGTGTGATGCAGGATTATTTGTTTTCTTAAAATCTGCTTGAATCATACTGAGCCAGACAGCCTGGGGCCTGGTTTTCTTCCCACATATGAATATTCCAGCACAATATTCCAGGAAACTCTTCTGGCTGATGCTTTTGAAGCAATGCATGCCATCATGTAGAGAGATGTATATTCCAAATATATCCTGTTATTGCCGTCTTTGTCAATATGGGTGATTAGCCCCCGAGATGTACCAATGGACTAGAAAAATAGCAATATGGCAAGTATGTGTTTTTAAAATGTGATATTTGTATTAAGGCCAGCTCAGTGGTGTGGAGAGGATGGTGAAGCTGTAGAAAGTGCTGTGTAAGTAAAGATGCTGTCCTTAAGGCTGCTATGCTTTCAGTGTTCTTACTCTGCAAATGTTTCCGTGCTCTCAGTGTGGGATTTTTGAAAAATATCCAGTTATTAGCAGAATGCGTTGTGTTTGCAGAGTCAGGCCCTAGAAGGACAAGTAATGCATGAAGGACGTAGAAGTTTAGTGGCCTTCTAAATCAGGTCACGGTATATTTTTTTGTCTTTGCTAATAAACTCTTGCAAACTTCATGTTTGAACAACATAAACAGGAAGTTATAAATTTAAATAAAGGTTAAAAAATAATGTCCTAGATTTGCATCTGGATTTTGTTACCAGTTTTAAGATGCTGCTCAGAGCAACAGCATGGGAAATCTGATAATGTTGTGAATCTTTCAACCTTATGCATTCTAATCTGAGCATGGTTTCCTGTACTATTGCTGATATGCCAGATAAAACAAGGCTGGATCCAAAATCAACCTCTGTTATAAAAGGATGCTCTCTGTTATCCCTATTTGTCCTGTATGCCATGATTAACTGTTCCCTATCACAAAAGGAAAAACATTAATGTATTCAGTTTTGTGTGTAGACTCCCTTCCAAATGATAAGCAATTGTGGTTTACATGACTGTTTCGTTCAAGTGCAGTTAAGTATTCTTTTATGCTACATTAAAGTGTAGAAATACTCTTATTCAAAGCAGCATTGTTAGGGTAACTAACTGCTTTCATGGTTTCTTCAATGGCAGTAAAACTTTTCACCATGATGATGATGTTACTGTGATTTGGCTTCCTCAAAGTGAGCATTTTTTCAGTCATTTAGTTGAAATGATGTACAATAGATTACATTGTAGAATTAAACTCTAACAGCAAGATTTGTTATAAACAAACACAGTTCTTTTTTTAGCTGTCTCTGAGTGCTGAATAGAATTTGTCAGTAAAAATACAAAGATCTGGTCCCTTTCCTTTATTTCTGCCCGGGAAGACTTGTATCATAAGTTTAGATGTGAATTCCAAAATCAACATTTCATTATTGCAGTGAGAGAGCTTTGGTGTCTTTCCGCTCTGAAATATGCAGAGTTACGCAATAGCCCCCTGTCTCACTTAAGGATTTTCATATTTGTAAAATCAAGAAAGTTTTGATCTGTAAATCAAATTGGTAAATCAAGAAAGTTTTGAGAGGAATGCTGCTTTTTCTTACGCTAGAAGTGTCTTAACATTGTATTTCTCTAACAATTCAATAAGGCATTTCAGAAGCACAACCAAAAAAAGAAAGCTACCACAGAAACCCAAGTCACTGAGACGTAAAGTGCTGGCGAGTTGTCTATACGGGTTAGCATTAGGTATGCAGCTTGATTGAGGGAGGTATTCTTTCTATCAATCATTAATTAAGTTATTTTGTTTCATACAGCACTTTAGGTGTCTGAGGGGCTCTGATTTGCCTTCTGCAGGAGACGTGCTCTTATCTAAAGAGAGAGATTAACTGCCCCCAGTTTAGGTACTTTACTTTCTTGTCTGATACGCTGATACTCCTAGAAAAAACAGCAGGTTGTGAGGAAAGAACTAATACAAGTGAATAGTGGATAATGTAATTAGTAATTGAGACCAGTACTGTATAGATAGAAGGACAAAGAAAGAATAGCAATGAGAAAAATATTGAAGTTACAAGGTGCCTCTCATGATGGAAGACTAGACTCTGCTGGGCTCCGTGGCTGAAAAATCACACGTCCTTTTGTTCTCTGCACCAAACTAATATCCAAGAATTCACAGCAGAAGAGGTGGAGTAAGAAAAGTAAAATACCTACTCCTGCCCTCTCCTTCTCAACTGGTTTGGGATTTGGGCCGGTGCCCTAGGAGATGGAAAACATGGATTTAAATCCTTTTGGGCAAATACGGAGAAATTCTCTGTCCTGAAGCTCTTCAGCTCGTTTCAGCAATGTATTTCTGAAGCCTTATTAGGTGCGGAAGAGGGATGAAATTCCCAAATCCTGTACCGCTTGGTGGAGATGACAGTGACTGAAGTCTCAGAAAGTGAGGAATATATTGTAGTATTGCTGAGACTGAAGTTGAAATAACCAGAACAGAAACAAGCCGGAATCTGAGACCCACTTTTTAAATCTTGCTTTTTTTCTTTAGCGCTGTCATTTTTGAGTGCTGCAGGATGGCCATAGTTTGTCTATATCTTGTTACAAATACTGCAGGCAAACAAAAGTTTATACCACATACAAAGAGACAGAACTAAAGTTTTCAGTAGTAAAACTGGTAATAGAAACCAAGTACCAATGTCTTCTGTAGCCACTTTGATACACAGCTATATTCACTGAGAGTTGGAGAGACATGGTTTTAATTTGCTTTATAACTCAGCTTTTCTGTAAAGAAATTGCATCAGTAAATTATTACTTGCAGCTGTAGTTACGGTTCAGTGATATTAGTTAAAGATTGCTATTATGAAAGGAGGGGAAAACATGTTTCTAGCTCTCATTTTGAAATGCATGTAGGCTGGATTCAGGAAATAAGTACGACTGTGACTTTTTTGTAAACCCAAGGGGAGATAAGAGCAAGAAACCCTTGTTCTTCTCATAATGGAACAGTATTGAAATAGTAGTTTTCATCCTGTAATAATTTCATTTCATCTGATCTAGGTAATGCAGATGATTCGGCATGCTCATAAAGAAACGGAGGTGTGTAAAATATTCCATAGGCAATAGGGTTACAGTGTCCGGGAAGAGAGGATGGCAGCTCTGATGCAGTGAGAACCATGTGCCTAGGAATTTGGGCTGGCAGAAGGAGACTTTCCAATGTTGCTGTGGAAAATTTGTTGATCAACGTTTTTCCTAACTACTTTAATTTCTACCTTTCTGAAAAAAAAATTAGCTCAAGAAATCAGAATCATATCTGGAACTTGGCTTCTGTATTTATAAGGCAAAGATAGTACCAAGTGCCAAGTGATGATCTCTTAAAATTCATTGAGATTTTCTGTACTATTATTACTGGACCAGCCTTAAGGCATCCAAATTTGTGAGAACTGGGATACAAACCAAATCTACTAGAACACACATCACCATTAGACAACTTTTCATGGCTATTTCCATACTTTTTTTCCCTTCTCTCCCAGTGGAATCTTCCTTTAGTAGGTTTTTGGGGGGCAGGAAGGGTGTATAAGATCTAATAGGATCCTTGTAAATACTCTGTGATTTTTAACATGGGGTGTGTTGCTACACATGTGAAGCTTTCTGGGGAAAAGTGGGAAAGGATTCAGTTCTTTTCTCAAATCCATAGGGGCACAGGATATGATCAAAATTTTTGGAAACCTGATTTTATGTTGTAAAATGGAAATGTTGTGTACGGATAGAAAAAATAAAAAAGATTGCATTTATGTAGCATGACAAAACCCGAGTCTTGCTGTGAGAGGAGCAGCTGTGGTCTCCATTACTACCTTCAGAGAATAGGTGTGGCCCGTGCTTAATACCTCACTTGATTTGTATAGTTCTATTTGAAAGGAACTTGGCTATCTTGTCACTGAACTTCAAGAAACAGAATATAATGTAGCTGTTTTCCTTTGAGATTTCCCTGTGCTTTCTCTCTAAAGCTGAGCCAGCAGAAGATTCTTTGCCTCAATAGCATCAACCGTGACAAACAACTGTTGTTGAGAATTCTGCTTATCCTTTTGAGCACATGAATTGCAGTTATGCGTGACCTGGAGGTCAATGTTGAGACCACGACCACTATGGAGGGTTCTTTGAGTACATGTGGCCAGTGGGCTAGCACAGTTTAATGTCTTTGCAGCACGCTTACATTTTTGGCACATAGAGATTTGAGAACTGGGAGAGGCAGGGTTTGTGGAGCCTTTTTAAAAACTCTGCAGCATGTGGAACATATATAAAGTTAACCTGATGAGCAGAGGATTCTGTGAACATTTTAAAGTAATGTCACAGAATCACAGAATCTTCTAGGTTGGAAGGGACCTTAAAGATCATCTTGTCCAACCATAAATGTCATTAAGGTCAGATGAACTCCAGATACTTGTTTTTTTAAAAAGCCTTTTATTAGAATTTAATTTGTTTTAATTGGGTGAAAAAACCACAATAAAGGTTATCTTTTAAAAAAACCTAGGTCCTAGTGGGCATAGTGAGCAATTGTGGATACTTGATTTACTGTTTGCCCTCTGAAGAGTTTGGAAGCTGTTTCAAGATTTTGGAGGTCTATGGAGTTTCTGGAGGCACCCAGTCTTAACTGAAAATAGAATCTAAACAAACACAGCTCACAAAAATATTTAATGTTCTACTCTAGCACCTCAGATTCTTAATGTATAATTGCTTCTGCGCAGGTCAGACAGAGATCTTCTTTTAAGGTATCACCCCAGAGTCTCCAGTTTTAGATCTTAGAAGTAATTTATAAGTTTGATAAGTTTATGCGACTAATCCTGGAACTTTTGGAAACTTGAATTTCAGTTTGTTCTTCCCCACCATTTAAAATAATGTGCTTTGCAGTCTGGAGGCTCCCCATCCCATATCCAAAGCTAAAGCAGTTTGGTCTACGTTAGTCTTTGGTATTGTAGTACATCAGTTTTGTACGTAGGGATGCACAGTGTGAGTCTTATAGGAAGGGATGAGATCATCTGTTAGACCAACTAGTTTACTTAAGGAAAAATGAATAAGCTTTTTGGGTGCACAAGTCTTCCTTTAGATAGTGAAAAAATGTATCTGAATAATACCTTTATCTCATTGAAAGACACAGCAAAAAAAGTTTTAAGTTTCTGCAGCTGGTAACAGTAGAAATTGTTTGAAACCTCAGTAAACACTTCCAAGTGATGTTTGTGATCTGCTAATAGCACCTTACCTTGGTACAGAACTCCAGGCAGGAAAACATGAGAAATGACTTGTAGGCTGGGGAGCTGAGGCTTACAGGGCTGGCAAGATCTTTAAAGAGATAAATGGGTGTAGTTTGGGGGAAAAGTAAAAATTTCAGGAACATGAACTTAGAAATCTTCTTAAAGACCTGTGAATAATGACACGGGTCTATTATGGACAGAGGTTACCTTTAGTGCGTGCTGTAGATCTGTCTAGGCATTTAAGTAGTGAGTATGTGTAATTATTTTCCCTCTGGGTGCTATTGCTGTATGTGCTGTCTGGGATGTCCCATATATTTTGTCTGTATCTAAGGTACTCTCAAAAGCTCTTTTTTAAGTATAAGACACTCAACTCCATATTCCTGATGGGATTAAAAAAGCAAGATAACTGTATGTCTATGGCCTCTGCAAAGACATATATATTCATAAAGTAAAAATATTCAGGCTTTAAAACTCACATGGTAATCTAAGTTAAAACGGTCAGACTTTGTCAGGGAGAATGTTCTGCTACCTGTTATGTTACATAAGCTGCCTTTTTGGGAGTGTGGAATGGCTACAATTACGGTCAATAAATTATAGAACATTAAAGCCGAACTACACCGAAGTTAAGCTGCATTTGACGAAGCCAACAAATCAATAGGGTACAGACAACTCTTTCCTTCCCTGCTCTGTTTGAGCAGTGCTAAGTGCAGGCGTGCTGTGAAAGTGCAGATAAAGTGTATTTCTCTGCGGGAGCGCTCAGTGGTGCCCCTGGACGTGGTTCTGATACGTGGCAGCTCAGCTGAAACTAGGCATGGTCACTGGGAACGGGATGTGTGCCCGAGGAATCTTCCTGGCAGTGGATTCAGTGTCCCATATATTGTGTTAAAAGTTGTAGTGTTTTATCCAAACACATTATTTTCATGTGTGTATATACACATACATATATATTTATACAATTATGTAGTAATCTATATGTAGCCTATACTACCTGAGTATAACTTATCTCTTAAGCACTGTATTAAAGGAATAGTGAGGATGTTTTATATATTAAACAAACTAAACTAAAATAGAAAATGTATTAGTTGAAGCTTAATCTGTTTCCTGAGCTATTCTTGTTAGTGTCAAGTGTCAGAGAATTACAGGTAGTTAATATTAAGCAATAGTGACATGAGGCTATTGTAACAACTGACAATTGCTTGCCAGTGTTATGTGGAGTGTGGAGAGAAAAAGCACTGGCGGTTAAAAGGCTGACATCCAAGACCTTTGACTTTGTGCTTGTGTTGTTATACAGGGCACTGGGGCTACGTTACTCAGTCAGTACCTTGCACCCAGGTAACTAGCCCAAAGCAGGCACGCTTAAATATACATTTTGCAGTTCTATTGACGGTGCAGTTTGGAATTCTGATTGCTTTGACTGGTAACTGGGAGCGTTCAGACACCGTCAAGGTGCCATTGTGCTGCTTTGCAATATCAAAACAGTAATTCTTTGACTACTTAAATCCCATTTAAGCATCAAACAATCATTTAGTAAAATTAAATTGGAGGAGCTTTTGTATCAGCATATGGGTCTTCCTAACTATGCTAGAATATTTGTATCTTGACAAGAGGATGAAACACAACCTGCTAAATACTGTGTGCTCCCCAGTTCAAGAAGGACAGGGAACTGCTGGAAAGGGTACAGCAGAGGACCACAAAGATGATGAGGGGTGTGGAACATCTCTCTGATGAGGAGAGGCTGAGGGACTTGGGTCTGTTTAATCTGGAGAAGAGAAGACTGAGGGGGGATCTGATCAACACCTATAAATACTTCAAGGGTGGGTGTCAGGAGGA
>JAOXJK010000023.1:65183088-65196052 GCA_025774025.1 Xenus cinereus | reverse complement strand
GTGTCCCTGCCCAGGGCAGGGGGTTGGAACTGGATGATCTTTAAGGTCCCTTCCAACCCAAACCATTCTGTGATTCTGTAATCTATAATAATAGAGATCAAGTGTTGAAACTGAGGGCAATCGAGTGGGATTTACCCGCAGTGTGCTCAGCCTCATCCTGCCCAACAGCGCTTCGGGAAAGCGGGGCTGTGTCAGGAGAACCAGGAGGTAGACATCGCATTCTGAAAGAACCTTTCGAATCAGTACTGTTCAGTTTTGGCTGGAGTGGGTATGGAAATCTTGTATTTTTGTTTGAAAGGGATGTTATTTAGGATTGGCAGTTTTGATGTTTGCCATCTGTTTTCTGGAACGTGGGTTTTCTGTTGGTGTATTTATAAACACATTTGCAAAATGCAAATATTACCAGGTTTTTGCCAAAACAGCTGGTTTGGTGTTTAGCTGCCATTGAAGTGCTCCAAAGAACATCTGTAATAATAATCAAATTGGGAGGAATGACTGCAGGCAATATATTTTGCAACTCTTAAATCACATTGAAAACACTTCTATGGTTTTTAGTGTGACTGCTAGTGATTAATTTCAAGCGTTGTGAGAAGAGGTTGCATCATGAGGCCTCCAGAAGGAAAATAGGGTTTAATTGGTGGATTCAATGGGGCCATTAGAACAAGATGCAAGAAAAAATATATTTTAAATTACAGAAGATCTCTTGAGAGTGTCTTTAATATTACGGCTGAGCAGTAGTTGGTTAAAAATTAACTAGTTTTGTGCTGGGGACATCTTGAATTCTGAAGAGTTAAAGAGAATATGAGGTGTCTTTTCACATTGAAATACTGATACTGTCATCGCGATGGCATACCTAACAATGGACGTGCAGGAGCCTTCTCTTTCCAGTAATTTTAAGGAAAATTCTCTTTACTTCATACTTCACAGAAACTCTCCTACCAGATATTGCTGTATTTAAAGAACCCAAACAAACCAACAAACACCCACTTCTTTACCTTACGTGTTTAAAATAATTTTATGCCTAAACAGTTAAAAAAGTTTTCCCTCACTTGAATGGAATTCTCTCTGTATTCTCTCGAATACAGAGAACTTCAGTTTTAGTTCAGGCAGATACTGCTCTGTTGGCTTCGAAGAGCTGACAATAAATCTTCTGAAATACAGTGACATTCGAAGAAGTGACTGATTTCATTTAACTGAGTAAAACCACCCCCACTTTCAGAGGGGAGGATGCAGGCACTTCCAGACTATTTTGTTTTAAGAAGTATTATGAACTGCAATTTTGGAGCTCTCTAAAATACACCACTAAATATGGAACAGATCACTGCTCCTCTTGCTGCTCGCTCTCAAATGGGAGGTTTTTTTTAATGGCTACTGAGAAACCTCACATGGGGAACAAATGATAACTGAGGTAGCAGCATTTTAAGATACTCTATTTTTTCACTGATTTCAGTTTTAGGGGAGAAATCTACTTATTCTGAATTGCCATCATCACAGTGTCCTTCTTACTTGTCCCTCTTATATGTTTATTTTTTCCTGGATTCAGAATCAAGTCAAAACAAATTCCTAAACCCCTATTTTCATGAAGTCATCTGTGATTGCCTTCAAACTAGTGATGCCAGAGTCATGTCCCCGTTGTCTTAGTAACTGTTTGAAAAAAGCTTCACCTTTTCTGATTTGTCTAGTGCTGCTTTACAAATATATACTACACAATCAATATTTCTAGTAGAAAAAAAACCACATTTCCCACTATTGGTGTCACAGGTGTGAAGTATGTCCTTCTGATTCATTCAGATTTTACTCTTGTGAAATTATATGGGAAGAAAATGTTAAAAAACCCAATGCAATGTGAATGACTGGGTGTTATTTGAAAGAAAACCTCATTAGATACTTGAAAAAAGGATGATTCTCCAAATGGAAAAGCTCATTTTAATGTTTTTAAAAAGCCTAGTTAAGAGAAATGGAAATGGCAATATAAACAAAAAAATGCATAATAAATAAAAGGAAAAGGATAACTGGTATGAATTAACATTTATGAGTAGAAATCTGAAAGCTAAATAAATCTGCAGAGGAAAAATAATCTTCTGGTATTGTGGATAAAGACAATAAGAATTCTTTGAGAAAGAAAAACATCCACAAACCCATTGGAATGGTGTAGACCTTATATTATTTAAACCTAGGAATCAATGAAGTGGTTTTAAGAACATTGCGATGCTAGAAAAACTTGGAAGTCTTAAAAAGGGCAGCTGTATCAGCATTTGAAAAGTGGAAGTAAGATGTTTCAGATAGTGGTAGGCAGATTAGCGTTACACTAATCCAAAGAAAAATCCTGGAGAGGACTGATAACTGGAAGCAATCAAGATGTGTGATACTTTTGGGATTAGTTAACAAGAAATTAGCTAACAAGAAATCTAATGCTGGAAAATAGTTTCATGGAACAACTGTAATAAAATGTTAGGTTATGTATTTTAACAAAGTTGACATATTTAGTGCTCTAAATTATTTACCTTACTTTGAGCAATTTAACCTCATTAAAATTAGTATTCAGCAAAGACCAATGTATCACAGATTTAATGATAACTGATATCCCACAGAAACTGTAAACAGAAAATCAGGTAATGGCAATATAACCAGGTCCAGAAGATTTTTTTCTTGTCCTGAGGCTGTTTATCATCATTATAACAAATCTGCATGGAAACCCGAATTTTCTGCTAGCAAATATTATAGATGTCGTAAACATTAAACATTGGCTTAAACAACCATTAAAATAACCAAAATCAGACGGAGTTTTACAGCACAGTATAGATATCACAGTAGCGTAATCTTGCATAGGGTATATATTTATGAACAAATGGCATAAATAATACCTATGTAAATACTACGTGTGTCCATCCAGAGAAGGGAATTCTGGAGCAGTTGTCCTGCAGCAAAGAGTGTGAGTGCTTGTGTAGCCAACTGTCCGTGATGCAGGTTGGGGGCTACGACAGCATCAAGGAGAGAGAAAAATGTGTTGAGAGAAAAATCAAATGGGGAGTAGGCAGCTGTTACTGCACTGGCATTAGCACATTCTTTGGGAAAAAATATTGTCTTAATTCTAGTAATGGCATGCTTTAAAGGTTTTTGACTGAAATTGTGTGAATAATTGATAATTTTCCTTTTTTTGTATGAACTGAATTTTTTTCTGACTGTTTTCCACATTAAAAAAAACACGCTGATATCTTAGGCTAAAATAAAATTCTTCGGTTTTTTTAAGGTTTTCAATTACTTTACATACTTTAAATACAGACTTTTGATTTAGGTAAGAATTACTTCAGCAGACCAAATATCATTATATATATAAAAAAAAAAGGTTGCCACAAATCTGACTGGGTCCTAATTTTGAAATATTTTGGGCTAAGGCAAAAGACTAGTCATGACTGTATGTCTGTCTTGGAAACATTTTCCATGCTCAGCCGGGTAGTGTGACACAGGCATCTCTTGGTGAAAATCTATAGTCTGGGCAGTCTGTGTGACCAGAGTAGATGCAAATGGCGTCTCTATGCCTTAAAGTCTCAGACTCTTTGCATTAGTCCATCACCTAATTTTGGCATTGTCTACAGCAATTAATGGAAAATCCATTAGTTCTGAGGAGAGAACCAAAAGATAATTCTGAGAGGGGTGTTTTGCCATAATTTAAATAATAATTTCTTAGTTTGTCTTTATGGGATTCTTTAATCTTCCTAAGTGTTTTTTACTCTGTATTAGATACTTTCTTGATTTACTTATGAAAATAATTTTACTTTTGATAATTTGTGTCAGAACAGAATTTGTAGGGAATGTTCAATTCTGCAAAGTTTTCCCAATATTCTTAAGAAAAGCCAGTAATGAATAAATTTCAAGTCAGAAAAATTTCAGTCAGGCTGTTTCTGTTCATGGAATTCTGATATGAATTTAGGATTTGTTTTTCTAAGTCAAGCACGTACGAATTTGAAAGTGCTATCTTTAGAAAAACCTTAGAGCTTTTGAAAAAATCTCCAATGTTTTTTTGTTTTGTTTTCAAGTTAAGCTGTCAAAATAATTTAAAATGAGTTGCATTTGCTTCCCATGAAATTTGTACAACACAAAATTCCAGTAAGAGAGATGATCATGATTGGTGAGTAACAGGGAGCAAAGGAAGCTGAATTAAGCCTGTGTCTCTATTGTAGGCATCTGTTATGAGGGTGCTTTTATGGGATTTGACCTGCTGCAAAATAATCTTATTGTGCCAAAATTTCTTGTAAGCAGGAGCCTAAGTTGAATTGACTCAAACCTAGAGCTTTTATACAAATACTAGATATTTGTATTGCATCTGAAAGATGGTGAATCTGTCAGTCAGCTGTTGTTTAGCAATTTACTATGAATTATTTATTATTCTGACATCTCTGTTCTTTTCCCGATATACAAGAAAATTGCTGGTGAAATGCAAGTGTATTTATGCAAATAGAAACTTGAGTTAGATTAACTCAGTGGGATATGTATTCTATAACAATAGCATGTTGTGTGGGTTTGCTTTTTTCTGTAAGACAGAATTTAATAGATTTTTTCCTGAATTCCCCTGTTTATGTTCAGCACAGCAGGCAGATAGTTACAAGAAGGGTATCTGTGGTCTTCTGTGAAATGCATGATGCAGTAAACTAGACAGAGAGAGATTTCTGTGATCTTTCTATGTTCTTCTTAAGGATTTTTTTCTAACTCTAGAGAAACTGCTGTATTTTTCAGCTTGGCTTCTTCATTTATCACCATTCATTTTTTTGGACAAGTTATACAGGTTCAAGCGAGGCATATTCTGTTTAATTAAAATATTTGCAAAACTACCTATTGCTGTGGGGTCAGAGTATTGCTTACGTGTGAGGATGAAGGGCACCACCTTCTCTCCCAAATGCACCCTGGAAAACTGCCCATTTCTTTGTTAGGATGCAAGGGAATGGCTTAAAGCCGCATCAGGGGAAGTTCAGATTGGATATTAGGAAAGGGTTCTTCACAGAGAGGGTGGGCAAGCGCTTGAACAAGCTCCCCAGGGAGGTGGTCATGATCCCAAGCCATGTGTTTGGCCAACGCTCTTAGGTGCGTGGTTTAACTTTTAGGTTGCCCTGTGTGCTGTCAGGAGTTGAGACGTGATGAGCCTTGTTGTGTTCCTTCCAACTCAGGATATTCTGTGATTTGGTTACGGGTTGGAGTACTTTCTACCTTTTAATTGGATTCTTCCCAACCTATTTTCCTTTCAGTTGTTTCTTGTGGTCATACAGGTATCACACTGAAACTATACACAGCCTCTCTCCCTCCTTTATTCTCACTCTTCCTGCTTAATTGATGCAGGAGTGTACTGTTTAACTAGTTTTTCATTGATTGCATAATTTGGCTGTTGGTTGCTTCTTATCTAAAAGGTGGAAAAGTAGTGTTATTCACATAATTACTATTTAAAGGTACTGCCTGTCTGGCTCAGACTTCTTCAGTTGTTTTTTTGTAAGCCAGAATTCTACTGTATTTCATAAGATGCAACCAAAGGACCAATAATCTGGTATTGCATCTGGTAATGTTACAGAAGCCATCTCTTCCCCAGTGACTGCTGAAATCCAAACACAATGCATAGATACCATAAAGAACGAGATTAGGAATTTATATGTGCATGAAACTGCCATTGTTAGTTATAATGCGAAATTTGGGAAACATTACAGAAGTGCAGAGCACCACATTGAGAGTAACTATGGATTCTGTCAGACTTGGCTTGGAGTGGAAAAATAAGGATCTTCCAAAAATCTATTGTAAGAGAAGAATGGGGAGGAAGATGCTGTGTTTTGAGGTTGATCGTGCAGTACAAAGAATGTAGGGCAGATAAGTTGCACAAAATGACCTGACATCTTTACACAAACAAGGTTTTCACACTCATGTCACTGTGACTCCTGCTGAAGTGAAGCCAAATTTGCACCACTTAAAATGATGTTGTTAAAGTGGGAGATCTGCTAATTAGATTTTGGGAGTCTGGGGAAATCCTGTATTGAATGAGGAAAAATTGTCTCTTTGGCTTATTATCTGAACTCTTAAAAAGTTATCTTATGTTAGAATTGTTGCACTAAAATTTCTTCTTTCAAATCTGTGTTAGAGAAGGTCTAGACAGTGAGATGCCCAGAATATGTGAGTACATCCAGCTTCTCTATGCTGAGTCTCAGAGTGTTATATATGTTTTGAATTTTGCAGAATCCAAATGAATTATGAAATTGTTGTCTTTAGATAAGCTATTTAAGGTGTGCAAGAGAAGTTAAATTACTTGGTCAGTTTTGAAGATCACACTTTGTCATTTGTTCAAGGCCGTGCAATGAATCGCTGAAGATTAAAGGCTAAAACTGCTTAATCTTGAGTATTTGTTGCTCACTCTGTCAACTGGATAGGATTTGCAAGGAGATATTGATAGAAGTATTTTAATCTGTTGGCAGAACATATCAAATAAATCAAGTGATGATGACGATGACAAAATAATATCTGTTCAAAGCATTGGTAAAGCAGCCACTTCATGGCACTTCCACACTTCAGTAGGCTCATAATACTCCATGTTTAATCCGTGGATGGTTTCAATGTGGCTGAGATGTCTGCAGAGCATTAACAGGCACTGGCTTAGAGACAAGAATAAAAATAACAGTTAAATGATTGTATTTTGATTGATGAAACATTTGTTGAAATGCTATCAGTGTAAGGCAAAGTTCATCATTAGAATGTTGAATATGAACAGAAAGACCACAGTCCACTGGGGTGGTTTAAGTTCAACATCCTATTAGCTTAATTTAGGTAAGAACCAAGTATTTATAGTTTTCAGATGGGTTTCAGAAAAAGGAAAGCAAAAAAAAAAAATAGCATTCTTCAGTTTAACATCTTGTGTGCGTGCTCTGAGGACTTCAGATCACAAATAGCTAAATTCAGAGTGGTTTAGTTCAGCTATTTTAAATATTTTTTTCTGTTTAGTTCAGAATTTATGGATAATTGAGTTATAGATGAATTAATTGTATACCAATTAATATTTCCCTGTAATGTAAATAAATCCCTCTTGAACATCTTTGAAATTCTCTTCTAAAGGGGAATATGCCAAATCCAAGTTTTTACTATGGTCACTAAATTGTATGTGATGCCCCATTACAATAAATAAGCAAAAGTCAGTACAAATATGAATCTTCAGAACACCTGCATCAGCCTGATCTGGTTAAGGCTTGCTATGCATTCCTCTTAGGTATTTTAGAAGTATTCAAATTGAGTTTTCATGTCCACTGTGGCAGATTACAGTTGTACAGTCACTCTGTACTCTTTATTTTAGTTTCTCCGTTGTTGCCGGTGCCGCTTTCTGCCGTCAGCCCCCGCCTTCCCCAAGCACAGAGCGTGTAGGGCTGTGAACTGGAGCATTGGAAAGCTTGAAACTTCAGAATTAAGATCTTCAGAAAAAGGCTGTGCATTAACTTCTCTCATCTGTTTGCAATACGATCTTTAGTTTCTTGGTCACATCCTGTTTGGTTTTTATTATGGGGTGTTACGAAAGTGTAAGATTTTTCCAGGCTTCTTTTCATCCTCAGATGTGGTCTTTTGTCTTTCTTGCTGCTTTCCGTTTGTACCCGGTCTTGAACACAAAATGACTGATTTCCTTCTTGATGTTTTTTGTGTTCTTTTGTAAATACTGTCTATGACTGTATTTAATACTTAAATAGTTCTAAAGCATGAAGTAATGAAAGCAAGTGAGAATCCCCTACGAAGTCAGGCAGAGGAAGGTATTACCTCTATTTTGTAGCAAGTAAATGGTGTTACAAAGAGGTTATAAGTAAAAATTTCCCATTAACACTTAGTGCCCACATGAGATATTTGGAACACAATCTTATCTCCAAGTACAGGAAACCACAGCTGGAATCTTCAGAAAATTTTGCTGCAAAACCGTAGCCTCTCACTCTTCTGCTTGTTAAAACCCGCACAAGTAAAGAAAAGCCCATGTGAACAAGGTGATACCTTCTTATCTTTTCAATAGATATTGAAGGCGTAGCCTTTATAGCAAGTCTCCTCCAAGGTAGCAAGTTGTTAGAGCTATCCTTTGGGAAAGTTATCATTAACACTGAAAAAACAGTTTCTCTTTACTGAACTTGTTTTCAGTATCCAGAGAACTGCTCTGACTTGTAAAAATAGCGATTAAAATTTTAATCCAAAGCATAAAAAAAATTATGTAATAAAAAGTGATATAATAGAAAGTTTATGAAATGCTGTCCCTTAGTTGGCTTCTTATTGGTGTGTGTTTACTTTTGTTCTTTCATAGATTTTTTTTTGTTTGCTCTTTTATAGACTTTCTCAAGTCATTGTCCTAACTCAATGGATAATGTCAAAAAGCTATTGTAAAATTCCCTTCTTTTTGTAGGACCCTTTTAGGCATCTGAAGATTCCTTTTGGTCCGACCAGAATATCTCGAGTTCTTCTGCTCAGTGTTATCTGGACTTCTAATCATTTCTCTTGCTTTCTGAAACCTAGGTCTTTTAAAAAGTGCAATGTCAAAACTAAACTATTGCCCAGGTCTCATCTCGAAAAACGTTTTACAATCTTTCAAGTTTTGAGTAACCTCCAGTTACTGGTAAAAGTTCTAATATGAATTACTGAGACCTAAAAGCTGGACACACTCTACCACTGATCAGATGCCACATATTGATAATCACCCTTCTTGTAGCATGGGGAGTCCTGCTCTGAGGTCCATGGTAGCTCCTCTGTGATTTCTACAGAACTGCTGGTCAGTAATTGCTCCTAGTCCTGTGCTTGTGGAGCTGATTAATCCTGGAGCAAGTTTTGGAATTTGCTGGATTTCAAGTTCTGCTTTTCAGGCTGCTTCTCTAGCTGCTGGAGAATTTCTAATCCCCGGTTTTCCAGAGCGTGCCACTATAATAAGCATACTCTTTGTTCTGTTTGTATAATTAATGAATGTATTAAATAGTATTGAACAGGGAACAGAATTTGCAGAATGAAATTACAGAATTTACAGAATGAATTGAGAGAATTTCCATGATGAATACAGATAATCAGTCTGCAAGTTTCATATTTAGAAAAATTTCAGTTGGTAATCTGACCTAGCTTTTGCTTTCTGTGTGTAAAAATAGGGAATATTTGTAATTTATAATTTACAGGCTTGGTATAAAACCCATTTTTTTAAAAAGAATTATAATAATACTTTGGCTATGGCTCTCTGTAGCCTATACTAATGGGATAGAGGTCGTACAGTTCTTCCCCTGCTGTTTGCAAGACTTCCCTTTGGATGAGTTACATCTCTGAATAACCTTTGGATTAGCTCCACTATCTCTGTGAAGGTACTTAAGTCTTAGAGCTGGCTCTTCCTTCCTCTTCACCCTCCCTAAATGTATTGTACAGCGAGAAGAGTCTGCTGGCTGTTTTGTTACCTGTTGAAATGGAAACAAGACTGGAACAAGAGTACCACGAGTACGCATTGTTCATAGTCTCTGGATTAAAGGATTTGTATAAGAGAATATGACAATTTTATGATAAAAAAAAATAAGTAAAAATAAGTAGTGGAGTTCTTGCTCTGTTAGAAAAAAAGATCTCAATTCCTTGAGGGAACAAGGTTTTGATTATTGTTCTGTCCTTGCTTGTATAACAGCAAAACAGAATCTAATTCTGCTCAGAGATTTTGCCTATTATTGTAAATTCAGCTTGTTGTAACAATTTTACTGATGCCACTTTGGTATGTTCTTTGCTGTAGAAACAGAATAATTTACTTGGCGAAATGCACAGGTTGTGCATGAAGGAAAAACTGGGTAGGAGGAAAGTAGGAAAATATACTTTTTTTTCCTTCTCAGAATGATGATTGGCTTTTCTTATCTTCAAAGAGGTGTAATAATCACCTTTTTTCATTGTTGGCGGTCTTAGTTCTTTTTGGTTTAGCTTTGAGGGATAGTAACAGAGCTGTTGAAAACACCAAGTTAGACTTAATTTAGAAATCAATAAAGCCAGATAAGACACTTGACACCAGCAACTGAATATTTAGTTAGCGGAAACAATCAACATTTTCAAAAACTGAGCAATTGATCCAGTCAGTCTGGTATAGAAGTTAGGCACATACAAAATAATTTGTTTGGTTTTTGTGCCATCATGATTTTTCTTCATGATTAATTTTCTGCGTTTAGCAAGAAATCCAGAGAAACAGCTTCTAAATTTCAAACACCTGTCTTTTCCCTCATGGCTTTTATAGTGACCTTTTATTAGAAGACAGTCAATTTGCTGTCCTAAGAGGAGAAAGGATAAAACCATCTAAATCTGTCCAGTGTGAGAACAGTATGTGTGTACGGATGCCAACACGGCAAAGGGAAGAACACTTCCCAAAAATCTGTAGGGGTATACGACTGTTGAGATATTACAGAGATTATTTATAATCTTGGGTATGAGAAACTGAGAACCTTCGAGCTTGATGAAAGACAAGAAGATTCTTTTCCTGAGAAGAATGTAATGCTTGCAGAGACGAAGCATGACTAAAAAAAGAATGCTGTCCTGACCCTTCTATATTTTGATAGCCTGTAATGAGGTTCAGCAGGGGTTCATCCAGTTAACGTGGGCATTGTTTAAAAAAGGAAATATTTGCAAAAATTATTCTATGCTACTGATAATTTAAGATGTTCTTGCCAAGTATAAAAGAAAATATTTTTTCCAAATGAAATTTGAGATCCCTGATTTGTGATTATTATGCCTGGTGATGTTGTCAGCATACTCTCTTTGTTCGGGCAATTAGCAGCTTGCTTTTTATGTATGTGCTGAATTTGGAGGTCTGTTGTCACAGCAACATTATAAAAAAAACCCTGTTGGGACAAGAAGCTTCTATTCAAATTAGTATAGCTATATTAGAGTTCAGGTGATCCTCATTCAGATGAGTGTGCCAAAGAATATAAAAGTAAGACTTAGCATTTCTTTAATTGGCCTGAAGTAATAACAGCTCTTCTATTGGACCAGAAGAGTTGAGACTGTGTTTTGTTCTTTTTTTCTCTTTTAGTATTTTTATTAGCTAGTCTGTATTTATCCAAGTGAACAAAACAGTAAATAGGTCACATTTCGTCGGTGTATCCGAGTGTACACTTTAAACACAGCCCTAGTTCCGATCCCTTCAGTGGCACTGCAGCAAGCGTTGAGTGATCTTTGGATGTAAAGCCTTGTAAACGCTTCCTGTACGTTGCTGATAAAGTACAGAAGTAAAACGCTAGCTGCGGAAATGCAATAAACCAGATATAACTGTGTTGGTATCAGTTGTGCTGTATCTGGAATTCCTTTGGTTTCCAGTCTCATTGGAAACCACAGTCATGGGTTTTGGGTTTTTTTTTTTTTTCTTCTTAATGCTCGTTTGTAAAAGATAGCTAAATGAGTCTGATGGAAGACAGTACTGAAATATCCTCAAGCTGTACCTGAGCCAGTGTCTGGCTGTGTTCCTTCCTGTGTGGGGGCTTCTTCCTCTCATTCAGCTCCAGAAACACCAGTAACACGTAAGAAAGACATTCTGATTTTTGATTGCAGGTGAACTGGTGAATGCTGGCAAATGCTGGTCTTGTGAATACTGTTACTGTCCACTGATACCTCTTTTTGTCTAGCTAATTAGTAATTTTTAATTGCTTATTAAAAAAAAGAAAAAGAAAAGGACATTAAAGGGTAAAACTGACATTCTGTACTGGAATTTGTTCCCCCCAGTCCCATAAATAAGTCATACCAAATTTACTTTTTGCACTTCTTGTAACTTTTTTTCTCAAGATAAAATCTACACAGTGACCAATTACATACAACCATGTTTTTATAAGCAATAAAGCAGGCTTATACTGTGATATTCCAGTTTTACACTCGGATTTCAAATAACATATACGAGATGGCGTATGAGAGGTAAACACAAATTCATATCATGTGTTTCCTTTGATTGCCTTCTATAGTCTCAATCTAAAATTTAGTTTAAAGCTGACAGGTGCCTATCTTCTTACAATCACTTCCAGTTTCAGTTGCTTTATTACTATTTTATCTCATCATTTTGTGATTCTCATAATACATCATATTACTTGAAATAAGATCTTGTCTCTATAGGAAACACTTCATGCAATTAAAAGTCCATTTTTAGACATAGTTAAGCTTCTCTTTATGTGTACTGTTACTGTATATGCTAAATATACTTTATATAGCTTTCAGTATTTTATTTTGGTCTAGTTTGTTTCCAAAAGTTTTCTAAATGCTCATTTAAGGTCACAGGAGCACTAAAAGGCCTTTAGTGGGAACGAGACATAGACCCGTTTTGCCCGATGCCTCTACCAGGAGCAATAGCTGTCACATTTCTGCCGTAAGATTTCGCTCAGAAAATCTGGGGAAGCTAGTCCTGACACTCAATCATAGATATCTACATGTTTCTTTTACGTTCATGGCTGCATAAATAAATAAAAATGTGTCATTAATTATGTATTAATGTTTCCTGATTTACACTTCTAAAAAAATATAAGGCGTTACTGTTAATAAAGTAAATTTACCTTTCACTTCTGACAGCAATTTTACAGAGAAGAGATATCAGAAATCCCTGATAGCATCCCCTCGGCCTTTGTAGGATTCACCTACTGTCTTTCCCAGTTCCTACATCTTCTGTGTTCTTAGACAATGATTGATTGTGATGCTTTTAGTAGTTATTTAGAATCTGAGTCCGTCGTCTCCATTTATTTGTTGACAAATTCCAGTGACAAAAAGTTAGTGTTTCATTTCCATTTCAGCCAAAGCCCACTGAAGAACACAGGGCTGTTTTCATTAGCTATTCCAGGCTTGGTATAGTTCTGTGTTGTTGGAACAACTAAACTTCAGCACAGGAGAGACGTGGACCTGTTGGAGCAGGTCCAGAGGAGGCCATGAAGATGCTGGGAGGGCTGGAGCCCCTCTGCTGTGAGGACAGGCTGAGAGAGCTGGGGTTGTTCAGCCTGGAGAAGAG
>JAOXJK010000023.1:65155729-65180183 GCA_025774025.1 Xenus cinereus | reverse complement strand
CCTCCCTGATCCAGAGTCCCTCCCCATCTCTCCTGGAGCCCCTTGAGGGACTGGAAGGGGCTCTGAGGTCTCCCCGGGGTGGCCTTTTCTCCAGGCTGAACAACCCAATCCTCCTGAAGGATCTTCGTAAGGTGAAATGAAACAATAAGATCTGCAGACTACCGGGGGAACGAGTACTAAAACAACTACTAAGGAGATCTCTGTAAAAGCAGAGGTCCCATGAGAGGTGAACTTTTTCAAAGAACACATTAACTTTCTTGTAAGAGGAAGTTGCATTAGAAGGTTGTGTTCCAGCCGGCTCGACAGGCAGCATCTGGGCTCTCAGGGGGTGGCAAAACATAAGAAGTTTTATGTTTTGCTCTGTGAGGAGTCATGAATAGCCGTGCGTTCTGTTCTGCTGCAGGCGAGTCTGTGGCAGCCACGGGGGAAACAGGGACACAAGAGAAAACTATTTTTATTTTTCTTCAGTTGTTATTGTTAATCTCTTGTAATGATGTCCGGGGCTGCGCAGGGTGGGAGAAGCTGCCCTTCTGCTGCCGTCCTCTCTTGCTGCAGAACAATCAATATCATATCTCGGGACTCGGAGCCTGCCTGCAGCAAAGCTGGTTAGAGGCGAGATGCTCTAACAAAGCTTCAGTGCTTGGTTTTAAGCTACAAACCCATATGTTGAGGAGCAGTCCTCTCTCTCGCTGCAGCAGGCAAAATTATTCCTGCTCTGCGTGTTTCCCAGTGGTTCCACTTCTCCTGCTGCTTGGGTGGTGGTGGTTCTTCTCAGGGCTCAATGTTCCTCCGAGCTGTGGATTTTAGCAAGAAGTCTTTTTCTTCAACTTTTTAATTACCTTATGTGCTTCTGGCTTTTGCCTCTCTGTGCTGTTTCTTTAGTCTTTCCATTTTCTGGTACAATCCTTAGAATATCAGCAAGAAACAAAAATGACAAAAATGAAAAGCAACCTAGCTGGCCTTTCAGGGAATACTTTGTCATTTTCCTGAATAAAGACTTACAAGAAAGTATGAGTCTTACCAGTCCACTTGCACACATTATAATTCATAAAATAGTTATTTGAAGCAGCTAATATGACTTTATGTTCCATGTTGCCATTTGTTTTTTTTTTTTAATTTAAATAGCTACGTCCCGTCATACTCCAATTTCCAGAGGGAGGTAAC
The DNA here is from genome assembly GCA_025774025.1 of Xenus cinereus. Classification (NCBI taxonomy): domain Eukaryota; kingdom Metazoa; phylum Chordata; class Aves; order Charadriiformes; family Scolopacidae; genus Xenus; species Xenus cinereus. The sequence goes on along the minus strand of JAOXJK010000023.1, from coordinate 65,179,019 downwards.
AGAGAACAGTAGTTCATTTTACTAATCTGTATCATAATGACTTAATTTGGAAAAAAAAAAAAAAAGAACAAAATAATTTCAAACGTTTTAGTCATAGCAAATGTTTGTCTGGAAATTGCAGCTGATGGTTTTTTAGTAACCCCCACGCTGCGGTGAATGCTTCTGGGGTTTCTCTCTGAGCCTGCGGACTGAAGGAGCATTGTTACCCTGGAACACCTGGATTTTGGATGAGATTCTCCAATTGAACGTTTCTTGACTTTGCTTTCCTGATAGGACCTTATCTCATGGGACAGTGGGTTGCATTAGATGAAACGTAGGAAGCATATGTTTGTTGAGCTCTTCAATTTATCTGGTAAAGGCATTACACATGTAGGGAAAAAAAATAAGCTTCTTTATACGGTGTGCCAAAAATGAGAGAAATAATCAGATTTCACGTAAACAGTGTTAGGGCCATCTGCAGTATCACTCCCTGCTTGTTGCACACGTGCCTTGTTGTAGACAGGCGCTTCACTCTTCCTGTTTTAGAAAAACATTTTCATTGCGTGTTTAATTATCTCTAAGGTCGTTAAACCAAGTTTCCACACACCTGCAAGACCATTTCTGATTTGGGAGTTGCAGGGTGTGTTGTTTCTAGGGCTCCAAGGATGCCAATGTGAAAGAGGAATTCAGTCTTAAAATATTTGGGAGGATATTTTTTTTTTTTTTTGTAATTAACATGAATGTAATATTAGTGAAAGATTTTTAAACTGATGGCTCTAGTAATTGATTGCTACTAACTGGGTCTGATCCAAAGGCTGTCATGGATTTAAGGGAGCTTTGAGATTAGGCTTTACGACACCCATTCAGGTCATCCACTCTGCTGATCTGCTGATCTCACTTCCTGCATTTTTGTTGCAGTGATTATTAAAAAAAAAGAATACTAATGGCATTTTTTTGGTGCATTTCACTCATGTTTTCCAAATAGATTTGGCAATACTATGAGAGTTAAAATTCTGTGGAGGAGAATTGAAATTCTATGCTGAGAATGGGGAAAAAAAAAATTTTCAAAGTATTGAAGAATGAATGAGATAAGCAAGTTCCTGTGTCAACGGGAATGAATCCTTCAGTGGCGGGTCATGGCTGGGACTGAGCTCACCACCAGCCCCGTTGCCAGACCGCACGCTGCAGGAGACTTGAACAGATACTGGTCAGTGACTGGTTTTGTCCACTGGCTCTAAAGGGAACTGGGGTCTGAAAGCTGTGCCTGGAATCATGCATTACTTATTTGAATTCAAAAAACATGGTATATTTCAATTTTGAAGTTCCTGCCAGTCGGCAGTGTGAATAAGTGTGAATAAGTCAATGAAATAGGTTAGCCTGAGGTCAAAGCAGAAATGATTAGGATAACATGACTCTGAACTTGAGAAATTGTGTCCATATCTATCATTTGTTCAATTTTCCTGTCCATTTTCCTATGCGTTGAGCAGTCTGCAAGGACAGCGTTGAGTTCCTGCGGATAAAAGATAAAAGACTAAACTCTGCTTCATTTTTTTAATTTGTTGGCTTTGTTTGCACTTTCTTTCATGTTCTCTCCAACAGCTGAAGTTTTATTTTCCTCATGCTGCACGGTGGAGAAGCTGAATGTGTGTGTTGGTGGTACACAGTGTGTTTGTTTTCCTCGCGAGAAGCCCCACCACTGGGACACCAGGAATGAAATGCAGATTGTAGCTGTGGCCTGGGGTCTGGGGGGGGCACATTTCATCCTGAAAGTAGAAAGAAAGAAAGAAAGTGTGGGTGGGACGGGCACAGTTGTCTTCTCTTTTTGGATTCCCACTGCCTATTTGTAATCAAAGAAGAAAATCCTGCTTCTTTTTTTTTTTTTCTTCTGGGTGTTTAATGTCCTTCAATCCCAGCATGAAATCCCAAGTTTGTTTTCATGTACTTTCTGAAAAGAAAATAATTTCGTTAGTTTTCTGTACTATTCACATTATAATTTAGCACACTTGGTACTGGGGCACATTGGGCATTTTCAGTTTGATTAGAAGCACGATAAACTGTTGGAGGGGAGCTAGAAACTGCATGTTCTTAGAGGTTTCTCTGTCACTCAGCGTGAAATATTTTGTCTCTGTCAAAACTTTACCATGTTCTTAATTTCAGTTCTTCTGATGCTCTTATTTTCAAGAAACATCTGGTTTTTTTCAGTAGTAAGATTCTAAATAACTGTCCTCTAACAAGATTTAATGAAGATCACTTATTTTAGCTTCTTGATTCTAACTGAAAAAAAATTTCTCCTGTTAAATTCAAAGCACTTGTTTGAATTGTTACTGGTTTTGTAGGTTCTATGTACTACTGAACAATACAGGGAATTTCGGCTTATGGTATTTGTTTACTTAAATATTAGATTAATACAGTTCAGTTCTTACATATTAAAATTCCTCTTCCTATTCAACAGATCAGTGCTAGAGCAAAGCAAAGAATTTTTGAATATTGAAGGTAATTTTGAATTAAGTAAATGATGCTGTGACCTAATTCCAGTGTCTGTAATTACTAGAGGTAAGAATCACATTTGGATACTCATGGTTGCTCACTGAAGAAACGATCGAACACACATTTGAACTATGAACCTACAACAAACCTTACGTTTAATGCAGAAAGAGGCTAAATCATTAGAAGCCGCTTAGGAGAGAAATAGAAATTGTGTTCTTGGACATGAGTCTCACAGAGTACAAAATGTCCCAAAAGGGGAAGGAGAACCTATTCTATGCTTATGATGCTTCCAGGATCATAATGTTCTCCTCTAGAAAGAAAATGAAGAGCTAAGACTCCAAATTAGGAATTCATGTGGTAAAATAGAACAAAATTAACAAAAACTCCTTCAACTCTTCCAAAAGACAACTGTGGTTTAAAGGAGATAGGAACGTTCTTTTTTCAGTTTGATTATTCACCTCCATGGTATGGGAAAATGTACAAAATGGAAATTCGCTTTCTCTGAGTTTTGACACCAATATTGCTACCATTCTTACCGGAGGAAAGAAAAGGAAAGGTCTGTGGGATAAATCAGCTTCAAAGCGGAAGAACCACAGAACCATAGAATTGCCTAGTTTGAGACCTTTGAGATCATCTAGACATGACATCATCTTGTCATCACGAGAACGCTAGAAGCTCTTCTGGGCGCTAGACATCTGCAAACATACACATGAAACTCTGATTTCATCATCTAGTGACATCATTTCTGTATTTCCCTAGTGTTTACGGGCTTTTCCTGTAGAACTTTGGGGCTTAGGTCCAGATAATGGTGCTTATAGGCTCATCTGTTAAGTGAAGTGAAGAACCATTTTCAGCAACGCTCTCTCCTTTCTTATTTGCTCAGTGTGAGGGGTTGCTACATGGACTGAACATGGTTTTATTCCTTGTAACTGTTTTCATTTTATCCTGTTTGTCCAAAGGGAACCCATTCTGACATGAGCGCCTTCCTCCAGCACTTGGGCAGGCAGAGTTATGAAGTTAAAGCAGCAACTCAGCGTGGCAAGACCTGAACAGGTTTTTTGATTTGATGTCAATTAAAATGAAACAGAGTGTGAGGTGGGGGGCAAAATGTTTTAACCTCAAGCTATTGAAAACCATTTCCGAATTACATTGTCGTTTGACTCGAACCCATCGCTTGCTGCAGACAGATGTTAGAGTTTTGTGTTGTGTTGTGGTTTTCTGCAGGGCTGTAGCTGGGAGTGCCCGTGTTGCTGTTACAGACCATAAATTGCTTTCCTGAACTTTGGGAATTGCTTTAGTACAGTTTGAAGCACTACAGGATTTTAAATGTAAAAGTATTAATATTTCACTGTTGTTGAGAAGCTGTCTCACTTGCTCATCTGTGTAGCATATTCTACAAATTAATCACTTGACAGGTCTGAAATACCTGTTTTTATTAGGCATTCAAAGACAGAATATCACATTTTATTCTTTTGAAGTAAATCACAGAGCACTACCCTGTAAGTATCTTACTGCTCATTCCTCCCTCACCACCCCCATTTGTTCATAACCTATTTCATCCTTTTTTGATATATGTCTGTTACATGTGTATGGCCGTGAATACAAAATGTATCCCTGTGAATGGAAATAGGTCAGTTGCTTGGGCAGATTTTGGGGGGGGGGGGGAGATACCTTTTTAGATTCTCATCTGAAGAACTCAAATGTAAAATATAGATCAACCAAAACTGACAGTATGGCTACCAGACGGAATGCCCAGAATGACTCAGCTGATGGTCAGGACAAAATCCTTTCTCATGACAGTCATGGTGGTGAACAGATAATGCTTATTCTTTTGCATTTAAGTAAATTTACACATACTCAATATTCTTATTTATATGTGTTCCGAGCCTTTGTGGATGTTACTTCCCTTATTGTTTCATAACATTTCACTTTTGATTACTGAAACTAAAATAGCTTCCCAATAATTTCTTTGTATGCTGTTAGTAAGGGAATTTCCAGTTGAAGCTATGTCAATTGCGAAGAAATATTCTGGTGTAACTCATAATATCAATCAACAGTAAGACCTAAAAACTGCATGAAAAATTATTTAGAAATTCATATTGTAGGAGGTCATTATGTACTCAAAGGCATAAAATGAGACAGTCTTACATTCTTGAAAATACGTTGGATATGAGCAGTGGCAGAATCCTTCTTTTCGTGTAATCAGACAGCTCAAATTAATTAACCTCTGTGTTCAAGGCTCTAAGTGCTGTGTGATTTGAATGTACAGAGATGGCAGTTCCAGAGCAAAGGGGCTCAGAAATGCGTTGCTTTGATCTGTCACAGGTGACTAATGATCAAGATTTTGGATAACATGAAATAGCATTTTGAGATACTGTGTTTTTGAAGAAGCCTTTGTCTAAAGAGGCAGCTGGACTTAGGGAAGTCAAATTCATCTTTAGCTCAGGAATCTGTTCAATGTTAGACATCTGTCAAGTAGGATTTGAAGGTTTCTGACATTTGGAGGTAATTCCCAAGAGAAATACTTGCACCATATTGTGTGGAACTGGTGTTTATAGCTCCTGTTTGTTGTGTTTCTGCAGACTGGGTGGGTAGTGTTTCCCCCCTGGGTTATAGTCCACCTGACATACTGAATGGCTCTGAAGGTCCCAGAGTGGTTTATAACCTGAGACTAATGGAGACTCTATGTCTGGTAAACGGATCTTCTGGATTTTTTGGAGTTGTATTAATACAGAAAGTGGGATTCATGGTGAATTGACACCTGGGATGAGTTGTGTTAGAGTCTGTAAATACACTGTGTGAACTTGCTGTAACCATTGAGCCTTCAAAGAATCCCTGGTCTCTATTACCTTCTCAGAAGCTGGGTGAGACAGCTCCTGCTGTGATATTTCTGCACTAGGCGCTTGGTTTGGAGAAACTGGGCCTTTTTGATGGTAGTTCCCTCATGTCTCCACTGTTCCCTGTTTCCACTGCTTTGTTCTCAAAGCAGTTTGCTTTCTAAACTTGAAGCTCTTCCCTAAACCTATTCCAGCTCCGGTAAGATCTGAATCAATGAGTGGACAACACAATTACAAGGTTCCCTAGCACCCACATCTAACGCCATCATTAATTGTTGAGGGCTTCTGTAGGGCTTCATGCTGAAGCAGAATCATGTAGCTAAGTGCCATTCATAGTTTTCAGACTAGCAGCTGTCAACTTTTTGCATCTCCTGCTTGTTCTTTGTTCTTCCACCTTTCCGATTGGAAAATCCTTTCCTTCTTGGGAACCCTGCCATACCTTCTGTTGTCATGCTGAACTTGGATCCCATGATTTCTCTTTTGGTTTTGATTATTTTGATTTTAGCCTTTTAAAAAATCAGGTAAAATGCAAAACAGGACCTCTAGGAAATGGCAGTGGTGATAAATCTATGCCATCTCTCTAGTTCCTGAATAATCAGAATATCAGGATGTTTCTGAACTTCTGAAAGCCGCTGTGTAAGAAAGGTCTAGCAAACGATGCGGCCTAAAATTCAAGGTGATGAAGATAACTACACGTGGAGTGTTGCACAGCAGACACTTCCAAGTAGGAGGAGTTTTAAGAGATCTTTGGATAGGAACACATCCTTGAACTTGTTGCTTATTTGAAATAACACGTAGTGGGTATTGTGTGAGGATATGAAGGTTTCTGGAGCTTCATGGTGCTGCCCTGGGGTCTCTTAACCTGAGCTCTCACAAGAAGACACTGTGAGGGCATACTGTAAGACATATTTTTGGCCCGCTGTCCATCCTGGCAGGTCCCTACCCTTGACAACAGCATTCCTTGATTCTTGTTCCATCGGACACATCCTCTAAATGTGGATGCCATTCATTTTAACATCCCGTGGGAATATTTTGGTAGAGAAGAATCAGTATGTTTTGGGATACACTGGTGTGAAGAAATGAAGGTTGGCGCTTGATGGGGCATCCTGCTGCTGCTTTGAAAGTTAGAGGGAAGGTCCCGTTTGGTACCAGTCCGAGGAAGGGGCCTGATGGAAATGCTGCAGAATGGCAATAGACCTTTCAGAGATGACTTACTTGAAGAGATGGGTTCATCGTTTCCAGCTGCTTAGCTGAACTCTGAGGCCATGAGAACAAGGACAATTGTATTCAAAATAATCCAGCGTTTCCTAAAATACACAGATTTCTCTTCCTCTCAGCAGGGTGGCACCAGGCCCCTGATTTACTCCCAGAATTATTTCGGGAAATGTTCTTTAACATACTATGTATGTTATGAAAGGCAAACAAATGGGAAAAAATCCCGGCATCTGTAGTCAGTGGGAAGTTGATTTCAAAGGAGTCAAAGTTCACGAGGGTTGCAATCCCAAGGTAAGCAGGGAGGTGAGTTTCTCAATTTACAATAATTTTTTAATGAGTTTATCTGAATTTGATCACTGAGATGTCACAGTGGCTCTAAAAGGTGCTGTCCGTCATGCAGAGCTGTATTTCTGTTAGCGTAACTATCTGTAAGTGCAATTGCTGCCATTCCCTGTTGCTTTTGAAACACTTTTTCCCTTTATTTTCTTCCACACTTTTATAGTGGCTCAGATTCCCATGGTGCTGCCAGGTCTGTTTGGAAATTGAGTCACAACCGTCTTGTGATTGACTGTTCTGACTCAAAATGGTAGATTTGAATTATTTTTATTTGCTTTTTAAAAAAAATTCTTGGGTGCATACTGTTCATTCTTGATTTTTTTTTTCTTTACAAACATAAGAAATCTATTCAAACCTCTCTCTGAAACTGAGATACTCGACCACCTTTAAAAATTAAATTTTTAGATGCATGCCAAATGCTGTAAGCTGCTGAATAAAATCTTTAGAGTATATCAACTTTACCTATGGATTTGATGTAAATATTTTTGTGATAGAAGTTCTGGCATTTTTTCTTCAGTACAAATCTTCTAAAAATATCATAGCAAAAAGGTGCTATATTAACACAGCCATTTAGTTCAAATATTAAATAATGTAACATGCAGTTAAGTTGTCAAGATAAGCCTAATAACCTGTTTGTTTGTCAGCACAGAAAAACTTTGTTTCAATCTTGGTGAAGGAAGACTTAGCTTCATTCAAAACAAAGCAAAGCAAAACCCACCTTCCTCCTCTCAGCATCCCCAAAATTCATAATTCTTTAGAGTTCTTAAAATGAAGTTTAATCTGTGGCTTCTTAATCTTAAAAGCTGTATGCTTACCTTAACTTGAAAAAATATCATTGCCCAGAAATCTAATGGTGCTGAGGATTGAACGTATGCGTAATATATGGAACTTTTATTGTATTTCAAATTGAAAACAGTGACAATAGCTATCAGAAACAAACAAGAATAACTAGAAATATCGATGCTCTTTCCTGGGAATAAACCGTATTTCTTGACTCAGGATTGTCTATCAGAAGTTACCAAATGTGTTTGTAGTTTAGGAGGTACTATGTGAAATACTGAACGCTATAAAATAATATCAAGATGAATAGGTTCGGTTAATATCTTCTAGGTTAATATCTGTCTTTTCAGTGGTGCAGGCTACTTTTGCCAATAAATGTGTATAAAAACATATACAAATACAGTTTCCTACTTTTCTTTAGAGATGGGTAGTATCTTCCTTATCAGACCACTTCTCTTGGTAAGACGTGGAAGGAGTTCTGTGGTGGGTGGGAGTTTTCTGCTTCTGGTGAAGACTGCAGGAACCAGAGCCCAGGAGAAGGGATGCATCTTGCTGGTGATCGTCACCTGGATTATTGCTAAGGATTTTAAAGCAAGAAATGAGATGTCTCATGGGCTGTGCACAATCCTGAGTCCATTAGATACTGGAGTAGAAAAAAAACTCTTTGAGGGGCTTTACCTTCCTCACTGCATAAAGTTTTCTTATCATTCACCTGGCTCAAGATTGTAGTTTTGTTTCCCTTATGCCAAAATTGAATGAACTGTGGCTTGCTTATAGATACATGTGTCGCCATCAGGGTACTAATTCATTTTATTGATGATTATGAAACTATTTTGGATCCCCAAAATGAAATGTTATTGCCTTTTCTGCTATAAGATGTGCCATTAAACTAGATTTAAGTGGACAAAAGCCAAGCAATCTGAGAGAAACCAATACCCTTTTTGAATTTCTCTTTTTGAAAAGTATTGTATAGTGTAAGAGTGTAGAGTTCACAACAGGGTGTAAAATCTGGAATTTCCAATATTTCACAAAGTTTTTTTTGTCTTCAGAAGAAAGCGACTGTACTGGGGAAAATATTTTTTGTCTAAGAGCTGTTTGTAGTTTGAACATGTAGATGGAGGAGTAATGATAAAGTTAAATACTGCTGAAATCCTGGGAAATTCTAGTACAGCGAAATATGTCTGACGTTTTCTTCTTCTGTCTTTGCATTTTATAAAAGAGCAATGCTGCCAGTGAAGGGTACTTTATTCGTTCATTTACTAACTTTCTTCACTCACTTAATCACTGTTCTGAAATATTACCCCTTAATAATGAAAACGTGCCCCCAAACTTGTGGACCATTGCCACTGATTTAAAAGAACTAAGTTCAAAGATTAATTGCATATAGAAATTTACATTTTATAGAGTGGTCAGAGCCGTGTGGCTGCCTACAGCCTGCAAAAACCACATTATCCAAATACTTGTGCTAAAATATATACTAGAAAATTTAGTAGAATGTAAATCAATCTAGGCTGATAGAAGGAGAGATAAAATACGTCTGAGTAATTTCTCCTTGGTCAAAGAGCTTTTGTTTATTCTTTTTTTGTTTTACATACAAAGAGATATGAAATTAATAGCTCATTACTAACCAGAGGTCTGAAAGTTATATGTGAAACTTTCTTTTTTTTCCCCCTGAAAATGAGGTATTACCTCAGTACTACAAACTAGGACATTTTTTTATGACATCTGCATCGAGGAGTTCATAAATAGCGTCTAGTGTGTTGGTAGTGGCAGCTCTGACAGATCTCAGAGATGGATGACTGACCTCGGAGGAGAGAGCACAGCCTTTGTGGGGCGTGTGTGTGTCCGCAGTGGAAGAAGCTGGCATTTGGGAAGAGCAGGATGCTCTCCAGGCTCCTTCCCGAGAATCTGGCGGGCACAAACCCACAGCTGCCGCGGTACAAGCTAGCTGTGGAAATCATTGTGGAATCTGAGAAAATAGTTCTGCTCACCATTAATATCTACTGTTTACTTCCCATGAACGCACAAAGGAAAGGACACGATGTGGAATTTTTGCTTTTCCTCTGAAATAAGAAGTAGGAAGGCTCCTCACATCTGTTATGTGCTTCGAGTATCTAACATATGACTGCGCAAATAGAAAAAGTTCTGTCTGTTACAGAGTTTTGTGTAACACCATCAGTTCACGTAGACAAATCTGTGCAGTTTTGTCTTTGAATATCAGTCATCCAAAAAGCTATTCCTTGAGCACTATCCGCACCTGTTCTTTCTTTTCCTTTAACGTGAGCAGGTAAGATTGGCAGTGAAATTGGCTGTGATAATTAGTTGATTTTTATTTTTTTTTTTGTCATCTAGAGGATAGGATGATAGAATTTAAGTGTAATGTATTACAGTGTGTGGGGTTTTTTCACCCCTTAGCAGACAGTGACAATGTTGTCAGGTCTCATGAACAATTCTGAAGCTACTTAGAACAAATTTTCTAGAAACTTTTGTCAGGAATCCGAACTTTTTTATAAAAGCAAAGAAAAAGGTATAGGTGTCAAGTAAGAATATGCAAGGTGGTTGAGGACTGAAATGACAGTTGAGTATGATTGCCAACTTAGATTTCTTGTTCCTTGTACAGTTTAAGGAGCATCTGTGTCACCTGAAATGTTCGTATTTGTCTTACTGGGAAACCATGTGCTGTGGAGGAGCAGTAACGCTCTGCTGCTGCCATCAGAAACAAGTGGAGATGCTTAGGTACCTGTCCACTTACATTATTAATGGGATTTTGGTTATTTATGACAAATGATTTTGAAGATAAAAGGCAAACTGGTCGATTTTCTTCAAAGTTTCAACAGAAGCAATCCCCTGTACGGTCCATTTATTAATTGTTTCCTATAATCTAACCAGTGCTGTGTATCCCTGTATTACTGGGCTAGAGATTGCATGCCTTGTCTGTGCCATATTCTTTCATCGTGTGCAACATCTCCCCTCTCCTGAAAAATTAGAAATTCCACAGAAATTCAGTTGCATTCCTATCTTCAGGTGGCACGAGAAGGAGGATCAAGGAAATTACAGGCTGCTGAGTCTCATATTGATCCCTGGGAAGGTGTTGGATAAACTGTTTCCCATCCTGGAAGCCATTTCCAAACATATAAAGGACAAGAAGGTGATTGGGAGTGGTCAGCGTGGATTTGTGAAGGAGGGGATTCTCCTTGATGTATTTTTTCTCATCTAGCTGTGGCAAGAATTAGGTATATATATATATATAGGACAGTTCAGCCTGCCTCTGTTAGCTACATGGGAGGTGTCTCTTGAGGAGCATAAATTAATTCTGCCTATTGACAGTGCTTAGTGAAAAAATACCTGATGTTTGTACAGGTAAAGCTACTCCTTTGTCTTCTTCCTCGCAAATTTAGTTTTGACAAGTTGATTTATGCACAAAACTAAGAATGAAACATTTGAAACCTGTGCCCTCTTAGATCGCCGTCCATCTGGAGACAGGATATTTCACTTAGATTTACTTGGACAAAGATCACTTGAAAAATGGATATCCATCTATGCTAATTATGCCAGAGCTGAGAAATATAAAAATATAAATATATATGTTGCTTTTGGAATGCTTGGGTGTTACTTTTTTGGATGCACAACAGTTTTTGTGTGTTGGAAAGTCTCTGTAGCTTGCATATTCTGCAGGGAATATGCGAAGTGACGCTAGTTGACAAGTAGTATTTGAGGCTGTTGGAATATTGAAACAATTGTAGGGTGAATGTGCGTTTGATTATGTGGTTCTTAGTTCAAGATTCTAAAAAGAATCTTCTGCATGTGACAAAATGAGCAGAAAAATAAAAAAACAACCCCAGAGTTAATAGTTAGTTGAAGAAATAAAGTTAGAACACACTGTTGACTTTGTCTTTATAAAAAATGGGATTAACAAGCGAAGCTGCCTTGGAGGTGGAGATGGTTTGGATACGGCAGAGGATGAAGTTCTTGCAGTTGAGTGGCCAGGTCTGCTGGTGCATCCGCCAAGGAAACAGACAGCGAGAGAGGGCAGATTTTATCAGTCGGAGAGGTTGGTTTCTAGTCTCCTTAGACTATGGCTTTCGTCAAAATAATGCCAGAACTTCGAGGGGGAAAAAAAAAAAGAAAGTGAAAATTTGTGTGGGTTATTAGTTTGTTTAGATTTACATATTTATAGTGCTGTCTTGACTGACTGGTTTCTGGGTCTCCACAGGGTGCAGGCTTGACAAGCGGAACAATAAAGTCTAATTGCTAACAAGGTTGAAGGCCTGTGAGAGAATGCCTGGCTGGGAAGAGTGCAGATATAAAAAGGCTGCGCAACATCCCTTAATGACTCTCACCACGTGTCGTATTGCAAATTAGCATTACAAATTCTGGTCATTCCATGAAAACCTTTTAGGATTTTAGAAGAGGTTTTCTATTAATATTTTATTGTCAGGAATGTAACATTTGGTATTTTAATGTGTTTTATTTGCAAGATCAAAGCACCACTTAAATGAAGAGTTGTGTAATTCTGATTTTGGTTTCAGGAGAATATGTAACTTTAAGAAATACATTTTTTTCTTTCTTCTTACTGAATTAGGATAATTAGAAGGATTTTAAAGTGAAGTTCAGAACAGATAACTTTAAATACATCAGTCTTGCATTATGAGATGTTTTAGCATTGTGAGCAGTGGTTTTGTTAGACACAGAATCGTTCCTTACACGGACTTTCATTTCTCAGTGTCAGTGCAGCTCAAGGAGTGCCTTGAAGCACAAAGAGTTAATGTAGGAAAAAATAATTTTGATGGCAAGTTAAAACTCATTTGTAGCGGGTTTTGGATTGCAAGTGAACGTGCTCTAGAACTTAGTGAAACTCAAGACACCATTTTTAAGAATATTTTGTATGATCTGTGTTTATCTCACTGCCCATCAGTTGGGTTCAGCGTTCAGAGGAGGACCTTTGCTGTAGCTTCCCTACAAACCTCATAAAATGTGTAATTATGGCAAGATGTTGTTGTGGTTTGGGCACCACAAACCAGGACAGATGTGCTTTGTTCATTACACGGTAAGGTTTTGTCTCCCACCTAAGTTTCTGCAGGAAATTAGAAGTAATATTAAAAATGCTGCAGTTCTGCTTGCCTGATTGTAACAGTAAAGGAGACAAAATTGATTCCAGTTTATGGCCCCATGTTTCAGTGTTATTCAGCAGCACCTGTTGGCTGACAGCTGTTGGGGATTATTACAGGTTTATTAGTCATGAACAGGATAGCAACAACAGTAAATAAGATTTAAACTAGCTACTGAAGGAGTTTGTCTAAAAGATGTAGGTCTTTTTATAGCTGGATAATTTTGAATGTTAAATTGGAAACAGGATACATCCATGGACGTACATGGGAAATACATGTAGTCTTCATAGGTATACCAAATTCTGTAAAACTCTTCTTCTAGGCTGTATCAGAAGGGGGTCAGCAAAAATCAGAATTCACCAAGGCCAATAAACAGAAGAAATACTGTTTTGACCTTTAAGTTCTCAGTCCAGATGAAGTGAAAGGGTGTTGCTTTGTGTAACTCCTTACCATATGCACACCTCGAACGTGTAAGGATTTTATTTAATCAAATCATTTCAATATCAGTGTTACTCTTTGAAATTTCAGAGATTTTTCAGAAGCTTGGAGAGTAACGAGGGGTCATATCTATCTTTTGTATCTTGAATATGAGTGTTATTGCTAGAAGGTTACAACAAAGTCAAAACTTTCATGGTTCTGTTGGAGTCTTTGAATATTTGCAGGAATCAAAAAAGAGATGTTGTTGAGTAATAGCCTGTTGTGCTACATTGTTTAAAGAAACAAAACCAAACCCCTTTAGCTGGGGGAAACTTCCAAAGACCCATTTCACGCTATGCTTTTTGGAGAAGCTGATAGTCATATGTTCATAAAGCACAAAAAAAAAGCCCAGCGTCTCATGACTCAACAGAAAATTGTACTGGGGTTTCTCTTTTATTAGCTTTGTTCGGTAGGAAGGTGGTATTTTGTACCAGTATAGGTTCAGAAGTGCCCGTTTAGTTTTCTGTCAGACCACATCTGTTCTTGCTCATTTTACATCCTTCCCAAATAGCTATTGTTCTGCCACTTAATTGTTCTTTTATTAGCCAAGTCTACAAATCCTAAGGCATAAAAAGCCTCTTCCTTAGGAATAACTTTAACTAACTACATTCATTGTTTTGATGACAAGCTACTCGCTAAATCTCTGTTACTTATTTAAAGGTCTTCACCCTTGCCACTTGCCTGCGGGAATGTTTGAAAAGAGCTCAGATGTGGAAAATAATCTTTGAATTTTTTATATTTCAGTTGCCTGCCATTCCCACGCCCCTTTTGTATGGCTCCAAAGTAATTTTATCTTTTTACTCCCATGACTTAACCAGCTTTTGTGTGATTAGTCTTTATCTGGTAGCCATTCTATATGTAAATGAGAAAAAGTTCTTTTGTGCTATGTCCAGTTCACCATTCAGTCTCTTAAAGAATTTTTACCGCCTTTGAGAAAGCAAAAACTCTCACTAGGAATCAAGATAATGTTCTTCAGCTTTTAGAGCTCCAGTTTAAACTGAATTCTTGTTTATGTGGATGGATATTATCAAGATTACCAGAGAACTGGGGAAGCTGGAGATGGGAGGTTCGGGTAGAGGGGTCACAATCTATAGAGGGTACGCTCATTCTTTTTGGAACCAGTTGGTCAAACTGAAATTGCAGCTTTATTTTAAGGTGATCTTCTCAGTTGTTTTGTTTTTTTTTTTAATCCTTCATAGATTAAATTCTGAGGGTTATAGTCACAGCAAGGAAAAGAAGGAAGAGTGCAAGCTTACACTGCTTAGGTGGCAGTGTCAGCCACCCACCCGATGCAGATGACACACCATCCCTGCTGCCAGGAGGGTTCATCTGTGATGAGGTTCTGAAAAGAGTGTGCATAAGCATAGATGGGAATAATCAAACTGAATTCAGTAGTTTTTCAAGTGTTGCGCTTAAACCATCTGGAGATCCGATGGTTGCATTTTTTTGACAGAAACTTGCTGAGTGACCAACAGTGGGTTTGTGACTCTGTTTTCACAATTATATCAATACATAGATAAATGAACACAACATGTGTGACTCCACAGTTGGCCTGACTTGGCCTGTAACGATGTGCAGTTACAAAAAGGGGAGAACCTTCCCTGTCCCCTTGCCTTCCCACGAGAGTTTGTCCCCATCTCTTCTGTGTGGGTGTTGCACATGATGTGGTGGTATTGTGAGTTAGGTCAGTGTCCTTGTCAGATACTTGATTTTTTTTTCCTTAGGTGCATGTGTAATTCCAACTTACTGTGCAGCCAAACGATTTCCACAGTTGACAAAAATATGGTAAAAATGTGTGGACGCGGGCAGAAGGGGAATCTGGCGTTTTCAGTGGCAGAACATGCTCAAGATTGATTTAAGGCAGCTGGGAAGCTATGGGCTAACTGGAGTAGAAACATAAAGTATGCAAAAGAAAAGATTGCTAGGAAAGAAGGCTGCCACTTTGCTTTTCCTCAGCTAAGTAAGACATAACTGATCTTGACATAAAGCTAAACATTTTGTTTGTGATGGATATAGCTGCATAATGAGGGTGAATCTTGGAAACCATGGAATAAAACAGTAACCCTAAAATAAAGTCTTGCCAAGCAAGGAAATGCATTATTTGAAATAAGACATTTTGAAAAATCCCTTCAACTTCAGTCAGTCAGTAATTACTGAAGCTGAATCTTGACCCATTCTGAGAAGAAAAAGAAAGAAAAGTTGACCCTCTTATTCTGTATCTTTTCTGACGACAACAGAACATCTGCTTAGGAGACAGACTGGTGATTTCTCAAAAAAAAACCCAAACCAAAACCCAAGGAAAAAAAAATAGGAGGAGGAGGTCTGTAATTCCAAATGTATGATCTGGATGAAGGAGGTATGAGTTGGCAGTTCCTTATGCAATCAAAAATTTTTTAAGTTATATTCATAAAAAATATGCCATTAAAAATATGCCATGTTTGTCTATATCACATATATATATAGGCATATATATCATAGGTCTAAAAATTGTAGGTGAATCTGGAAGGGTTTTTTTGTTGTTGTTATTGGTTTGGGTTTTTTGTTTTTTTTTAAAAACTAAATCTAAGCATTTTTCAATGCTTCCTCTTTTTATTCCTTATTTTTCTGTTTTCTCTCCCAGTTCTTATTCATAGAAATATTGGTGGGAAGGGACCACTGGGATCTAACCTTCTGAGATTCAAAGTCATAATATGACCTATACGTAATCAGTTTATTAGAATATTACAGTTTTAGCTGTGACTTTCATAGCCAAATCTTAAAATCAGCCTGGGACAGGGATTTCATATCCCCTCTAGAAATCTGTCCCAGTGCTGTGCTGCTCAGCCAGAGGGGTTTTTCTTGGGCTTCATGTTTTCTGCTAAAGACTTTTTTTTTTTTTATTCAAAGAAGGTTCCACACTCTTCCAGCTTAAACACAATTGTCTGTTTTTCCCATCATCCATTTGATTCATATAAATACCACAGATGCTAATAAACTGTCATCTTAGGCTGGGTTTGAATCTGGAGCGTTTACCAGATATGCTGGTCTGGACTGTTATTAACAACCCTGTTTTCAAACTAATAGTATAATTGACTATATTTTAATATAACTATATTAGCTACTGTCTATATAACCATATAAATACTAACTGTATTTTTATATAACTAATTTATAGTAAAAATGCTGTGCTGTTTTCCATAAGGGGACACAACATAGTATTCTAATTACGTATTGACAAAGCTTTTGAAATTCTTGAAATTGAATTTGAATTTGAAGTTCATTTTGGTGGGCTTCTCTGTAGGTTCTGAAACTATTTACATCACAGCTGTTTTTCAGTGTCTTTCTGTAACTCATTATCTAATATGACTCGAATATATCATATATGCTTTGGCATTCTTTTGGATTTTATTTCCATTTTTACTTGTCCATGTATGTGACATAAAGCGACCTCAGAGAATGTCTTTAAGTAGAAGGTGGTGGGATTTACCACTTCCCTGAAAAAAAGTTACCTCATTAGGAGGAAAAAAATACTTCTTTGGTCAGATAACAGCCCTCAGCTGCACAAATGCTTATGTCAGCAAAATATACAGAGCCATATAATTAGAGTGTAAATAAAGGCTGGGTAGTCAGTGATGACCTTAGCCAAGGCCATTACAAAAAGGTTCAGTAATTATGCCCTCAATGAGTGTACTGCAGAAGCAGAGAAAACTTCTTGCAGAAATAAACCGTAGCGAGACAGTAGTTAGACTGGCCGGTTCTCATCAAATGAAGAAACAAGTGCATGTGTCTCATCAGTCAGACTTTGACTTCATCTGACTGCTGGCAGCTGGAACCAGAGGATTTTTGACACCAAGATGCAAATGGCGTGGTGGGTTGGAACTGGATGATCTTTAAGGTCCCTTCCAACCCGAACCATTCTGTGATTCTGTTCTGTGATTCTATAATTCAAATCCTGCCTTGGAACGTTACCAATTTTAAATGAGGCCTAGTTAAGCCATAGCACCTAAATTCTGACCCATAGCACCTAAATTTTGACCCATTCTTCCAACTTAAACATACCCTTCATGAGACTATCAAAATGAAAAATCATCGAAATGCATTCTTTTCTTCCCATCTCTGTTTTAGCTGAATTCCATTTCAATTGCACGTTCTTCAGCTTCCTGGAGCAATTGTATGTCTGTCTATACACAGTTTGAGTTCCATGTGGAACTCATGATCTCCTCACAGAGATCAGTGTTTCTCTGTCACGTAAGAGATGTTTAGGAATGGACACCAGCACCTGCACGTTCTTAATGGTTTTAGGTTAGACTGTAGAACTAAATAAAAATCTGGTACACAGTATTGCTGCTTAACTGTGGTGGGTAAACTTGGAGTCATCAGCCCTGCGTTCTGTTGGTGTATCAGTACTTTGCTTCATTATCTGGTCCTGGAGTTAATAACTTTGATTGACTCTTGTAAGTAGCTGATGCTTTCCCCAGCACACACACAGCAGAAGTTGTATCAAAATATATTGTGGAACTATGGAGGTTTAACTTGGTTCTGTGTTGGGTGGTGAAAGAGACATTATGTCCCTGTTACTCAACAGAAAAGGCGTGTGAAAGATTGCAGACCTGTGCAAGAGCCCCCTATTGGTTTCCTTGATGTCTTAATTCTGCACAGTTTGTATTTAAATTTTCTAGTCATTTTTTTTGTGCTCAACACCGTGATATCTAAGTGTCAATTAAACATTAACTGCTGGTGGGGGAATTTCCCCACAAAGGGAGTTCAAGGGAATTGTAAAATACCTAATAAATCAATCTGTAGATCTCAAAGTTCTTTTACAAAGGGAATTGGAATCATTATTGTCTTTTTCAAGTGATAATGCAGGGGACACAGAGAGAGGATTTCCTGTGCTTAAAAAGAAAATGAAGGACCTTGTTGGGTTTCAATCATTAGGCTTAAAAGAATGCATCATGAGAGGTGTCTTGGGGTGGTCTATCCTTATTTACTTCTGTGTGTATGCATGTGTGCTTGCTCTCCCCCAACCAGATACGTGGTGTGTTTCCAAAATGATGAGTGCCCTTTGACCTCCCTGTATCTCCTCTGTCAAAAAAAGAAAGGTACATTTTTGCTCTATTTATTAGAAGTACTAAGAGATACCTTTAGATATTGCTACATCATGAAAAAAGTACGTATGTAAATATATTTAATTTTTTTTTTACCTCTAGATTTCTTGTTCCAATGTAATTTCCATATATTTTATAAAGCGGGGCAGGTATTATCTCCATTTTACAGATGTGGAAAAAGAGGTTTAATGTGGGTCTTGCAATAAACCAGTAATAGAGTTGGAAGCAGAACTTTGATATTTTGCCTTCCAGACATTAATGTCATTGATTCATATCTGTATACTTTGTGGCAGAGGAATTTTTAAAAGCTATTTCTATTTCTTTTAAATCAAACCCCACAAAAGAGACAGAAACTGAGTGAAGCAAATCCCATTCTTTATGGAACTCCACATGAAAGAAATTCGTGGGTTTTGTTTTGTTTTTGTTTACAAGTAGAATGCTCTAATGGAAAAAAAAGTTACACTTTTGAAAGCAAGTTTATAGTAAAATGGAAATGAAAAAAACAGTAAAACAAAAATTGTGTAAGAAAAACCTATGCAAATTTTTTGGGGTTATGTTGCCAGCACCATGTGTTATCTATATACTGTAGATGTGAGTGCCTCCAGTTAAAACCAATGGATCTTTTTAACTTGCATGAACACTCTTCAGATTCCCTTCCCTCAAAGCCTCTTTCTCTAGGTATTGGCAATTCAAAGATTTATCTTACAGATTTTTGGCTCATAGATATACTTTATATCTCTTCATAATCACACAGTCCATTTTCACAAATTGTTCCACTTACAAAAATTTCCTTTCTCTTCTTATATGTAAGGACTTTGCTAATAGATATTTTATTTTATACTTTTCTGCCTGTCTTGTCCATGGGAAGGCCTTCTGGTCATTTGGATGTGTCAGTTTTTAGAACCAAGAAGACTGAGGGCATAGCAGTTTGTAGCATTAAAAACAGAAAAGAGAGCATTAAATCGCAGTGTTGAAAGGAATTCCCATGTATGTTCTGGTAAGAATGGCACAAAACCTTAGGGAAATGGTTCCTGAGACCTAGACTGCAGAGGAAATTGTTCTTAAAACAGGCTGTTCCAGTTCTACTTCCCGTTCTATTGCAGAGGGATTCTATCCCAAGAAGCTGCCCTTGGCCACTGGAGCCCCAGGAGGGAAGGCAGCAGCAGGGAGTGGGAAGAGGCTTCTGTGTACTGTCTTCTGGGTACAGTCAGGGATGGATTATAATCCTTGTATTAAGATTTTCAAAACAGACTGCTAGGAAATTGTACAGTTGCCAACTTGTTCAGTATCACTGCTTTCCATTTTCTGTTATCCATAGTCTCATCAATTTAACAATCCTCTGAAATCAGAACCTTTAAGATAATTTGTGAGGGTCTGTGTTGTACACAGTCAGTACCATGAATGTGTGCCTATAATGTGCGAACTTCAGTCCCCTTTCTTGTGTGCTCCACGAGGAATGAAGATAGAATTGATAGGAGCAAACTTGCTGTGCCTTCATTTTATGAGCAAAGTACAGTAGAGGACCACAAAGATGATGAGGGGCCTGGAACATCTCTCTTACAAGGAACGGCTGAGGGACTTGGGTCTTTTTAGTCTGGAGAAGAGAAGACTGAGGGGGGATCTTGGAGGACCCTTCCAACCATGATGATTCCGTGATTCTGATCAACGCCTGTAAATACTTCAAGGGTGGGTGTCAGGAGGATGGGGCCAGTCTTTTTTCACTGGTGCCCAGGGACAGGACAAGAGGGAATGGGCACAAACTGGAACATAAAAAGTTCCATCTAAAGATGAGGAGGAACTTCTTTCCTGTGAGGGTGGCAGAGCCCTGGAAGAGGCTGCCCAGAGAGGTGGTGGAGTCTCCTTCTCTGGAGACACTCAAACCCCACCTGGACACATTCCTGTGGGACCTGTTCTGGTTGGACCTGCTTTGGCAGGGGGTTGGACTGGATGATCTCCAGAGGTTCCTTCCAACCCCATCTCATTCTGTGATTGGTGGGTGAGAAAAGAATTAAATGATAACCCCTTAGCAAGTTTCTGGCATGCATTTAGAGGCTGTTTCTTGGGCATGGATTTTCCCTTCCTCTCTCCAACTGTAGGTCTTCCAAAGAGTCCCAAAGGTGTAGGGCTTCACCTCCATCTCTGCAGCCACATTTTCTCTGCTGCCGTTTTCTCTGATATTGGGTTGCTGAGGACCATCATCAGGGAGGGACCTGACACTAAAATACGGTAAAAGGACAGATTGTTTTAGTGCCCCAGTAAACAGATGAAAAGCAGAAGAGAAGCACAAGGGATTTCCATAGCAACCAGTGCAGAGGCTCTGCCTCCTTGAATTTTCTCCGATTCACCTTCCCCGCACACAGAAAATCCAGGGGTGCTGGTGTCACCCCACTGGAAAGGGATGGCCTTAAAGGAAGTGAAATGAGCACATGGTGAAGCCAGGTGGACAGAAATCCCCGGCACCAGCTCTTTCACCAAAGGAAGAACCAAGTTCCTCTGGAGGGGGATGCTGAACCTAAGGCTTGATTAAAAATATCCAAAAAAATATCAGTTCTTCAAGCTGATTCAAGCCCCTGAATGCAGAAACCTGCAAAGCCAAGCCATGCTCTCAGAGCTCTGAATACAATTGCCGCCATGGTGACATCCAGCCCAAGCACTGACTAATTGCGTTTCAGGCAATACACAGAAAGGTGAAAGCTCTGTTTGACTTCAAAATAAAGCCACGCACAGACTCGACGCACCTTTGGTCTCGCCAGAAGAAAAAAACCCAAGCACAAAGTCACCCTGGCCAAGCTGAGAGCTAAGAAAGAAGTTCTCGGGCACCTGAAGATGAAGCTGGTAGGAAGCACCATCCCCGTGGAAGCTGCTGCACTCTGGGGAGCACGGAGAGTGGAGAGGCAGTGATGGGGGACACCAAAGCAGGGCCATGGCCGGGGCAGCCCTCTAAGAAGAAACATGTTTTCTGATTTGTGCTGGCATTTGAGACTTCTACTTATCATCGAAACCAATACTCGTTCAGACAGGATGGCAGGTAGGGACAGACATCCCAGACCAGACAAATCCCTGGCTTAAATTTCAATAAGAGAAAATTCAGGTAAAAGAGTGAGATACCAAAAGATGGGGACCGATCACTTGGGAAGGCTTCAGGGTCCCCACTGCTGGAGATCTTGGAGAAGAGGCTGGGTGGTTCTGTCAGCGATGACATACACAGAGCTGCCTTGGACCGAAGCGTAGGAGCAATCAGGATGGCCACGTGTCCCCCAGACCGAAGGCTGCCACGCAGCAGAGGTTTCCTTCTGATGGTCAACAGGGCATCCACAGCACGTGCCGTGCTGGGACACAAAACACCCCCCAACATCCCACCTAACGAAGGGTTTACCACACCAGGGGAGCGCCTCTGAGCTCAAAGATCTCTCCTGCACCTACAGCCCTGAAGCAGTAGGGATTTGGGGTAAAAAAAAACAAAAAACAAATCAGTCTAACCCCCCTGGTTGTCTGGACTGAGGTGAAGTTCCCCCAAAAACGTTTGCTGGTGGTTGTTAAGGGCGTTAGGCATTTGAAAGCAGGATGTGCAAACCCAAGACATGGATCCTCCAGGCTCTGTCCTGCTCAGCACAGCTTGGTAAGGGAAAAAATACCTCCCCAAGCAGATGCCCCAAAAATACGTTCCTAAGCTGATGGTTTGGTGGCATTTATTGATACCTCATGCATGTCCCATCCAAACCCTCTGCTCTGCCCCTCCACGATGGCTTCCTGAAGACCTTGAGCACCTCCGCGTGAGCAGGTGTCTCTCCCACCAGCAATCCCCCAGCAACACAGAGGTCCTCGGAGGCTCTGCCACCCATGATCCTAAACCTGAGCACTCTGCTCAGCTGCAAATAAACTCCAACTATAGGTCCCTCAGGTCCCTTCCAACCTAAACCATTCTATGATTCTATACGGCAGAGATGAGGAACTGTTGGAGGTATCAGAAAGATGGAGAGATACCAGAGAGATCTGGTGGCTACAGTGACCTAAAACCAAGAGAGAACAAATCTCCTGAAAAAAAAAAATCCTTAAATCTCTATGATACCCATCTTCCCCTTGTTCCCAGAGCACAGAGAACAGTTAAATCTGTGGCAGGTGACTGATAATGTCCCGGTTGTCCCATGTCCCTTTTCCCTGGTCTGGCAGAAGAAACAGCCTCTCCTGCTCCTCTTGTGAGTCCTACCACCCCAACCTCAGCCCCCACAGGAAACACAGGAAAGAGCAAACTCACCCCAGGAGAAGTGTCAGGGCAATGAAATGGTTTATCCCCCTCTTCCTTCCACGTGAACTCATCTCCCAGGATGATGGGATGTCACCCTGGGCGCTTGGCGCTGCAAAGACGTTGAAACAGGGGTCCAGGGTCAACTTAAGCAGAGACACGAGACACCTTCCTGATCCAGTGCACTGGATAATCTGGAAAGCGGAAGAGCCGGTGAGATGGCCAGGCCTCCTGCCTGCAGAGATGCTCTGCATCTCCTGCTCCTCACATTTCATACCCTGAACACCCACAGCCCAACCTCACGAGCCTACACAACACCTTGCTCTCACCAGGCCACCTCAGAGGGGTGATGGTGGGCTTTCCAAGCAGATATCCCCCTCAGACTCAGCACAGGGAGCCCAGATTTTGAAGTAATTTAGGTGTCTGGAGAGGGAGACAGGCACCAGGTGGGATTTTGAGAGCCCACAGGGTGTGGCAGCAAGGTGCCCAGTGTGGCCACCCTCAGACACCTCCTTCTACCCTTTCCTGGGGTGTCACGCTGTTTGTGGTATGTGTCACAGCAATTTGTGGCTTAGCAGACGGAGCCTGTAGCTGCCAACAAATTAAATAGAATCATAGAATGGTTTGGGTTGGAAGGGGCCTTAAAGATCATCCAGCTCCAACCCCTCTGCCCTGGGCAGGGACACCTCCCACCAGACCAGGTTGCTCCAAGCCCCATCCAACCTGGCCTTGAACCCCTCCAGG
>JAOXJK010000023.1:65135529-65149959 GCA_025774025.1 Xenus cinereus | reverse complement strand
TGTCTAAGTCAATGTATAACAGGGTTTTTTTCCATAAAACAATAGCTTTGGGAAGACCAAAGTCAGCAGTAAATTGTATCTGGAAGCCCCAATTTTTCCAGACTCTATTCTACCTTTGAGAAATTCTGATTTCTTGGTTTTTCTTCCATTTTTATTCAGTGTCAAAATCCTTTTTCTTTTTTTTTTTTTTCTCCTTCATTAGGGTGGAACTGGGATAGACAAATCATACAGGTCTCTTTCCCTCCCTCTCTTAGCAACTGAGGGAAGTGTATGAGTGGGGGGAACCAAACCTACGATGTCTTCTCTGTATGGAGACGCTGCTGTTCAGACATGGGAACTGAAGAAAACCGGACGTTTTTACCTGTATCGTGCAATTTGGGAAAGTTTTAAATTGCCGTGTGCTATCTAAGACCAGAAGATACGTGATTTGGGAGAATTCGTTTGCAGTAGATTAGTGTTGTCTCTCCGAGGTCCTTTTCCTTGTTAGGCCTGCTTGGCTGAGCAGGACCATCCTACTGCATGGCAAAGGCTTTAATGAAGGTCATGGGGCTAATAAATACAAGGAAATAACTGTAAAGAGGGCTGCTTGCTTCTTCATGCATAGTGCATTCTTTCTACAGATTAAGTATTTGTGCAACAAGGATTTTGTCCTTTAAAATTTGTGCCAGAATACAGACATATACTTGAAAATCAGTGGGTGCCTGACTCAGACTGGGCATGTAAGTACCTCTGAGAATGAGATGTCCATTAAATCTGTGTGCTTTGGGGTTTTGATTCAGTGGGAGTTCTGCCATGGATGTCAAGGAGACAGGATTTCATCTTCACCTGTATTTTTCCTGTTCTGCTTTGCAAAAAACTTTCTGTGACAGCTCTAGGAAAAAAGAAATTCATTACAAAGCGAGGAGAATGCTCATATATTTTATACAATAGAATATTGGGGTAAGCCAACAGCAATTTTTTTCACTCGGTCTCCCAATCTGTAAAACTGATTGTGTTTTGCTATTCAAATCGGCCAAGTCCCAACAGATTCTGAAGGCTGTAAGGTGTGGAGAGGCAAGGTAATATTGCTAGATAATCAATATACCCCTTTTCAGATGCGGCTGCTACTGTGTAAGGATTATAGTTAGCTTTGCTATCAGCCTTCCTCGGGTTAGCCTTTATACCATGTCTTTTGTGTTGAAGTTAGATAACACAGGAGGATGTACGTAACGTTACTCAGCGTGAAGAGAGAAAATTACCCAAAAGTAAAAGCCACCTCTGCCACTGAACATCAAAACCTACATTTCCGCTTTCTTTGGAAGGAAGAAAGGATGGGACTCCCTGGCAGGGGTTTGGGGCGACGGACAGAAGCGGGGACTGAAATGTTTGTTTTCTGATTTTGTTTTCCTCTGGACAAATGGGCTTAGTGTCACTCTGCGCGCTCTGTTGTGTCTGGACAGCTATTTCTTCAAATTGGGCTTATTTTCTAGTTGTATAAAACTCTTCATCTACATTGTGGATAGAGTGCATTAAGTTGTTCCCTGTGGTGCACAGCTGGAAGCTATTCTGTGCTGCAGCGTTTTGTTTTGTTTTGTCCCAGTTTTTTCTCCCCACTGTGTTCCCACAGCCTGGCACAGCTCCGCGCTGCAGCAGACGAGTCTCGCTTTTTCCAGTGACACTTCTTAGAACATCTCAAATTGACATATTCTCTTTTGTCTTTTTAGTACAAATTCACTGGCAAACAGCTCTGCTTGACTGCACGAACATTTCAAAGTACTCTATAGACTGGGAAGATTGGCTTGAAAAGTTAGACATATTTAGGCAGGCTGTTTTATTTGCTTCTTTGAAGAGACTAGGGATATTTTGAGAAGATTGAAGGAAATATTCAGTGCCAAATATTGGCCTGTTTAGAAGAGAGAAGAGGACTATGCAGGTCTTAACAGAGCTCTCTTTGTAGGAGGAAAAAATCTTCTCAGTTCTAATGCTTTAATAAGGCACAAAGAAATCTCAGAGTTGGTAAACCAAAGTTTGTCTTCTATCTTGGAAGTATTTAAAAAATACTATTAAAAAACCATAATGATTCTTTTTTTAAGTTAACACTTCGCTTATGTGTGTAGGGACTGCGATTATTTATATTAATTTTATCCTATGTAGATAGGGTGCTGATCTTATCACTGCGTAATCACAATCTAGTCATTAAATAACACTGAATGCAAAATTCCATGTGCCAACCGTTTTCTGTCAAGAAGAAAGGTTACAGAGCCTTCTGTCAGTAACCGCAGTGGTCTTCCTCCTAATTTTCTTTTCTCTTTCCCAGTCCCCCCCACTCAGTTGGCCAGTTCCTTCCTCTCCATGCAGAGATCTCTGCTGCTCCCCTCCATCTCCTGTCACTAAGGTGGCTCCTTGTTCCTCCCTGGAGGTGGCTGCTGGCCCCCGTGCAGCAGCAGAAGCCTGACAGAGGGTATAATCTCGATTTTGGTTCTTCCCCTGTGATTCCCACTTCCACTGTAACGCTGGAGTGTCCTTCTACCGAGACGTATCCCACCAGTTACTCTGTAGATGGAGGATGCTGATGTGATTGAAACAGTATTTGCAGCTCCCCGTGGGTTATGTGAAGGGAAGGAAAGAAAGACGTAACTGTCAGAATTGGTAAATAGTACAAAGACTAACGTAAGAGGTAATTATTTTGTTTACATTCGTATCTATTTTCAGTGCCCCTCCTTTGCTGTAGCTGCTCCTTGACATATTTTAAGAGTAGGTTACCCCAGTGACTATCCCCACTTCATAATGAACCTGTAATCCCCATTCGGCAGCTGGAGGTGGAGTTAATATATTTGATTTCTCACTAGAATCGCTCCATCCTCTCTCAGCTGGGGAAATCAACTTGGTCTTGCAGCGTGCTCTGAAGGTCAATCAAATAGCGCTATTTGGAAGGAGAGTGAGAACGAGATTAAATTCAACAGCTGACAGGCGTTATGGAAATGTCTTGTACCTGCTACTCGTGTAGCTCGTGTGCTTCTGCCGATCTCAACTATTGCAATAAAGCGAGTGGAAAAGCTGTCAGTTTGGCAGAGACGCAGGCGATAGGGCATGAGAAAAGAGGGCAGGGTGCCAGGCATCAGGTTGGTGGGGTTTATTCCGCTGATACTCGTTGAGATTTTGAGAGCTGGAGGTTGGTGAGGAAACGGGAAAAGTACATAAAAGAAAACACGTGAAGCCGGGCTGTTATTTGCCTCCATGCAATGAGATTAGGAAAACACAAGAAAGTGAATTAGGCAATACTGCTTTGCAGAGAACTGCGAGGAAATCACCAGTCCCAGAGAAGGCTCTGGTGGTCTATTGAATACATAGACATTAATGAGTCCTCTGTGGATACAAGGTAATGATGGGAAGTATAAAGGACAGTGGCTGGTGGAAAAAATGAATATTGGCAAAATATTAAGGTTTCATTAGCAACGCCACACAAAATTAAGGTTAGTTTCTATTGTATTTTGGGTGGACCTTGATATTGGGCTGTACACGCTACAAGCCTTAGAAAGAAACAACTAGAGGCGTGTATTAGAGGCAATATTGGGGAAAAATGTGAGAGAAGACAATGAGTATAGTGATGCCTCCCCCGATAAAAGCCTGCAGCAGCCAGTGATGTAGGGATGTTCTGAACTGACAGTTGAACAGAAAGCCCTTCATGTTTAACAGCCCCAGATGAACATTCTTCTATGTATTAATCTAATTGGTTTTTAATCCATTCCTGCCTTTTGGATAAAAGCGTTTTATTATAGAATTTATTCATGTGTTCTAGAATGTAATTTCTATCATACTGAAGAGCAGTTCCATTTATGAACAGAAAAAAATCCCAATGAAGAAAACTTCTGTATAAGTTGCCTCAGCACCCCCAGTTTGGGGGAAAAGGGTAACTAAACTTACCATGATCGCTTCTAAATGTTCACTTGCTAAACCCATTTATGATTTTATATAGTTACGTCATTTGATACATCTCCCCATCAGTTCTTTTCCCAGTAGAAGACTTAGAGCCAATTAATGTCCACATTCAGAAGTTCATCCACAGCTGTGATCTTGTCACTCCTTTCTTCATCTTTTTAAGTTCTACCATGTCCTTTGGGAGTTAAGAGATAAGGAACGTCATACAGTATTTCAGTTGTCATGACCAGCGATAGGACACGAGGAAACGGGATGAAGCTGCATCAGGGGAAGTTCAGGTTGGACATTAGGAAGAGGTTCTTTACTGGGAGGGTGGTTGGTCACTGGAACAGGCTCCTCAGGGAAGTGGTCACAGCTCCAAGTGTCAGAGTTCAAGGACCATCTGGAAGATGTTCTTAATCATACTGCCCAGACACACCGTACTGTGACATTTTTCTCCTGCTCTTTGTGGTCTGTCATTGTTTTGGTTATCCTGAATAATTTCTATCATCAATAACCTCTCACTTTTACCTTCTTTTCTTAGTTACTTATGCAACCATTGAACAAAAGAGGATTCAGCAAAGTTCACTGTGGTTTTACAGTGTTATTTCCCATTTTCCTTTTTTTGTTGCTGTTACCTCACGAGAGGTCATTCCCTCGTGTGTCATGAGACCTTAGTTCCTTTAATGGCCTTTGTGCAATCTTGTCAAAATCTGTTGTTAATGCCAATCAGTGAATCACTTACACCTATACGCTTGCAAAGGGCAGCAAAGAGCTCTAGTATCGATAAGGGATCACTTGTGAGGCTTCTGTCGTAAAATGCTGATCCCAAGCATCCACTGTTTTTTTTCAGACCTGCTTTGATCCAGGAACCGTTTAAAAACTGATAATTTAAGAGGAGTTAGCACTTTGTTACCACACCCTACTTAATTAGAACACTGGCAGTATAAAACTTGAGCACATTGAAGTTGATAGGCAAAAACAAGACGTTCCTGCTGATTTGCTGCTTCTTATTTTTACCAGTTTTTGTCTAAAACTGTTTCTTTGACAACATGTACTAAACTTATCATCACAATTCTGGGGAGAGTTGAGCAGCTTTCCTGATTACCTTTGCATGGTACACCACTTCAAAGAACTGTGTTAGTTTCTGTGTTATTTTCCTTTCATAGTTTAATCACCTGCCAACACTAAACAAACTATCTATCAGGCTTCCATGCTCGAAAAGCTCCATGGAATATGTTCCGTGCTTAAAAACTGAAGGGAAAAGCAGGAAGATGACCATGCCCATTTCTTAGGTGAGAATCTGAGACTTTTTCTCTTCATGCAACAGAAATCTGTTGAAAACCAGAAGTTGAATCCAAGCTGCTAAAACCACCACCTAATTACCAGCCAATCTTTTCTACCTATTTCCTACATGCAATTGCTAGAATTTTGGTAAAAGTGAATGTTAATCTGTTTTTTGGGTTTTTTTTTTTTTTTTTTTTTTTTTTTTGCCAGTGACACAAAGGAGGGAAAAGATTGATGTAGCTGGCAGTTGAAGGGACTAGAATTTCTCTGCTTGCACTTGAGCTACACAAACTAGAAATAACGTGGTTTTGACTCAAGGCATTTTACCCAGTCTTTGCACTGGAGCAAATGATTACTGAAGGTATCTGACAACAGAGAAAGAAGAGCTGTCTGTAATTATAGCAGATTGTGTTTTTGGAACTATTTCATAGCAGAATGCCCATAGAATTCAAGATGGAATTGATAACTACAGAAATTTTACAATTTAGTGAGAAATTGAATTTTAAGATGCACAAAACGAGTACTCCAATTTTTAAATATTTCTTCTGTAGGCTCATAATCACAAAAAATAAGGCAAAATTCTCTAAAAAAATGAACTGCGTTATCTTGAGCTCTCTTGCCTTTTTTCCTGGTGATTTATGATTGGATAGATGTTGGATATGATTGGATAGATAGAAGGGGTAAACAGCGTACACTAGCATCATGAACAGTCACATTTTTGTTTCATATTCAAAGGGCCTAACGAAAGGATTCAAGACAGTGCTTTCAAGGCCTTTGACACGGTCCCCCACAACGTCCTTCTCTCTAAATTGGAGAGAGATGGATCTGATGGGTGGACTGTTCAGTGGATCAGGAATTAGATGGATGGTTGCATCCGGAGGGTAATGGTCAGTGGCTCAATATCCAGATGGAGAGCTGTGACAAGTGATGTCCCTCAGGGGTCCATACCAGGACCGGTGCTGTTAGATATCTTCATCAATGACATAGATAGCGGGATGGAGTGCACCCTCAGCAAGTTTGCGGATGACACCAAGCTTCGTGGTGCGGTGACACGTCTGAGTGACAGGATGCCATCCACAGGGACCTGGACAGGCTGGAGAAGTGGGCCCGTGTGAACCTCATGATGTTCAACAAGGCCCAAGTTGGCACCTGGTTTGGGGGAACCCCTGGTATCAATACAGGCTGGGGGGTGAAGGGCTGGAGAGCAGCTGGAGAGTTGGGGGTGTTCAGCCTGGAGAAGAGAAGGCTCCAGGGAGACCTTATTTTGGCCTTTCAGTACTTAAAGGGGGCTAAAGGAAAGATGGGGACAGCTTTTTAGCAGGGCCTGTTGTGGTAGGACAAAGCATAATGGCTTTAGACTAAAAGAGGGGAGATTTAGACTAGATATAAGGAAGAATTTTTTTTACAACGAGGTGTGGTGAGACCCTGTAACAAGTTGCCCAGAGAGGTTGGTAGATGGAAACATTCAAGGTCAGGTTGGATGGGGCTCTGAGCAACCTGATCTAGTTGAAGATGTCCCTGCTCATTGCAGGAGGCTTGGACTAGATGACCTTTAAAGGCCCCTTCCAACCCAAACTATTCTATGATTCTATGATCTTCTGTATTAGCTAGAAATTTGTACCTTTGTTGTGAAAGTATTATGTATATAAATTGCTGGAAAGCAATACGAATAGTATTGCTTCCTCCATTCCATCGGGATTGCACATCAAATGTTCTTTAAAAGCAAAGCCTTATTTTGGGCTATACAAAGCAGGATCATAAAATCATAGAATATCTCAAGTTGGAAGGGGCCCTAAGGATCGTCGAGCCCAACTCCTTGCAAACAACACTTGTTTTAAAAAAAGTTCAAATATGTAGTTGTTGATTGTATTTTTTTTTGTCCGAAGCTGTTCTGCACGTAAGAGTTTACCTGAGAGTGAAATTTTATTCTAATTATGAGTCCCTTAAGTACTCTTCATTTACTTATGTCTCTTAAACCTAAAATTTTAGTTAAAATGTAGAACAATGGTATGATTTGTGTATAGGCATATCTGAAGGCTTTTTGCCTGCTCTTTTTAGCTGTTCCACTGTTTTTTGAAGGATTTATTCCCCTGATGCCATGCACTGCAATTCCTTGCATAGAGGATCATTCATTCCTTTTAATGAAGTTCACTTTTGAGGGAGTAAAATACTTAACTCCAAACCAAACGCCAGACTGTGTTAAGACTAAATGATCACCGGCTTTTACACTATTAACTTTGTACAGCCTAGAAAGAGAATAACGAGGCCGTAAGTCAACATAGGAAGTTCCACAGCTACGAATTCATCTACTCGGCTAATGCTTACCCAGATTTTTACCGTGTGTCCCCATCGTAGAAGGCAGCAAATATCACTGAATGCATTGAATAGAAATGCAAGAACAAGTGTATAGATTTTAAAATGTGATGAAGATGGTCTGTAATCTAAGCGGAAGGAGGAAGCTACACCATCCATAAAATCTCCGTATTGATTGACTGTACAGATTGGACAGGTTAGGAACTAATTGCCTCGCTCCAGCAGGATGTTTAACATGGTTTTAATGTGAGCGTGAGAGTCACTAACTCACAGTGGCAGAGGATGGCTGTACCGCGACCACTCTAGCCTGGTAATTAAATGGCATAGAGGTTAATTGCAGAGACAAGCAGGAGACTGGAGTTAAAGGACTGAAAGGAGTCAGTTGAATAGTGTTGTCCGTCTGCGGAGGAGGAAAAGGAAAGTCATTATAAAAGGAGCTTTGTCAGTGTACAGTAATCACTGATTCGGTTTCGATTAAAGCCTTGTTCTAAGGTTATAATAATACAAGAGGGTTAGAAGCTGAATGAATTACAGAAGGGTGGGTTTGGGGCCAGTAGAAATTCTCATCAGATAATTCTGCAGATGATCCCAGTCCATACCTGAGATTTTGTTGTTTTGGTTTAACCTGCAGCCGTGGCAAATTACGCTTTTGAAGATGCAAAACTGATTGATTTAACACGAGAGCCTAATGTATACGTTCAACACATCATATCACTTTGTCTCTGTGGATCAATTTTATCGCGGCTCAAAGGTTTTGATCAGGATTTAGTAGGAAGAAGAGGAACCCACCTTAATGATTGTTCTTCATATGGTTTATAATCTTTATAGCTTACTGCTACATAGAACACGGTTCAGCAGAGCACTCAGACATGTGCTTAAGTGCTGTGCTTAATGAGAATTATAAAACATCACTCAGCATCTGCACCTGAAAAAAATAACAACAGTACTGCCATAAAAGATAAAACATCGCATATATTACCCTCTTCTTGAGGAAAGGGAAGCCACGCGCGGCAGATGCTATTCATGTTGCTGCATGAATTACTGGGCTCCTCTGATGACAAAGGTGACTGTGAGGTCCTGAGCAGAACAGTAACACGGTGTGATACAAGTGATGCAGGCTGTGAAGGAGAAGCTTTCCTGTGGAGATGTAAGCAGAAAAGAACAATAATAAGGAGTTTTCATAGCTAATTTGCATACAACGTTTCAGTGTCCAGTAGGGTAAGAACGCAAGGTTTGATGATGAAAATAATTCTGTGATGCTGTGCCTGTTTCCATGTTTTACTTTCTCCTTTGCTGGCCTGCTGTTGTTCAAGATATAACCAGAGGGTACCGATTTGAGTTTTAGAAGGGAATGAGGAGGAAATCAGCAGTAGAAATGGCTTTAGTCCAGTGTCTGTAGTCTGGATTCAAAATCAAAGTTGGTGGTGCTTTTCTGTGCTCCATTACGTCCATAGTTGTTGAAAACCAAGCCTTTTGCTTTAATGCCATAAAAGGTGTTATGTTCACTTATGATTGTGCTGCTACATTCACCTTTGTTGCTTTTGTTGATGATTTTATTTTATTTTGTTTTGTTTGCAGGGTTGTTTCCTGCGGTGCTGAACCTGGCTACGAACGCCCTCATCACAACCAACGCCACCTGTGGAGAAAAGGGCCGGGAAATGTACTGCAAACTGGTTGAACACGTACCTGGGCAGCCTGCAAGGAACCCCCAGTGCCGTATTTGCGATCAAAAGAGCAGGGTTCCACACCGTACGTATGCCAGTTGCATTTTGTTCCTTTAAAAAAGACTTTTTTCCAAAGTTTGTCGATACTCAGCAAACAAAAGTGTAGGTCGCTGGCCTACTGTGAACCGCCTTTCTCTTTCTTTTTAAATTAGTTTACGCGTCTCTTCCTTCGGCATTTCAAAATCTCTATTATGTTTACTTCTCAAACTGAACTTTCTAATTCAGATAGTTAGAAGTGGAGTACCTAAATTCAGATTTAGGAAAATTAATTACCTACAGCTGTTACTGAATTCTCTTGATGTCTACTAACCAGGACTGAAAAGCAGCTTTCACGTGCATACCTGTGTGTGGAATTTGAACATTTGGGGCAATCTAAGCAACATCTGAAATTTTGGTTTAGTGCCAACTCCAGTTTTATTTCATTGTATTCTGGGATTTTTTTTTCTTCTTCATTTGATGTTAATTCAGTTTCACTGTGCCAGCAAAAAAGAGATAAGATAATGGAATGCTGCTTGGTTTAATTGCTTAGTTTTTCATATTAAAATTGATCTTTGCTAACACTGCTTTCTTAAAGACTACCCGGAAGCAAAACCAGTTTTCAAGTATGAATTTGTTATCATCCGCTTCAGAGATGCGTATTGCTAATCGTTGGGAAGATGAGCACTAAGAAAATTTCTTAGTGAAGTTGTAGGAGTTTAATTTCATGTGACCTTGCAGTGAAAGACATGAATGTCATTAACATTGTTGGATTTTTGTGACTATATTGGCTTTGTAGATGGTGGAGGCTGCAGAGTCACATAAGACAGGTTCTAATAGAATCAATAAACTGTTGGAAGAAGGACAGCTGCAGAAGCATAAAGACAATTCCTCTTTTTTTTTTTTTTCTAGCTATTTCCTTCTGAAACCTAGCTCAGATAGATTTACACCTCATGACAAAACACATTTAAGCATGTTCTTAAACCACATTAAAAAAAATAAAAATAGATGGCATGTAATCTACTTGTTAGTTCTAGACAGGATGAGCTATTTATGGCTGTAGCTTTCCAGATGGAAGCTTGTTTAGCTTCTCCTTAGAAAATTCCTTCCAGGGCCAGAGTTATTTTACTCATTACAAAGTCTTTTCCAAATCGTTGAGCTGCATCTTCCTTGCAGAAATTCATGTTAATTTTTCCTCACTTCAGGCAGTACAAGGAATGGATTATTCCCTTTTTCTTAACAAAATTCTTTTACTTAATTGAGGGTTGATGGTGTTACTGTGCTATCTAGTTTCTTCACTAAGCTTTTCTTTCATTCTCCTCAATGGGTTGTGTTTTCTGGAACTCCTAACAGTGCAAATTGGATTTCTCTGAATTCTCTCTGGAGATTTTAATCTTTATTAGATTTACCTGAGCTCTCACCAGTACTGCTCAGAGATGCAGGTGTGCTTCAGAATGAACAGAATCTATTCCTGTTTCCATGTTTTACGTAGATATTCCCCCTTTTTAGGGGGGGAATTTTAGTTGTCCATTATAAATCCCCACATGCTTTCCTGCTAAATGGCTGCGTATCCATTTGCTCCCATCTTGTACTTGGGAAGATAATTGTAATTGCCCCAGTATAGACTACTCCATTTGTCTGAACACAGTTGTAACCTATTTTTTTTTTCCCCAAGATAGTTTTCTAAATTTTGATGTCTTCTTTAATTTCAGTAAATGCCACCTTCTGAGGAAAGACCATGTGATTTTGTAGCACTATAAGCATTCAAATGGATTTGAATCCCATTCATTCCCCCATCTGAATGATTTATATCTGTGCCCTCACTCCTGCCCTCTTAAAAACTTGAGTCTGCCCAGCTTCCTAATGTCTGGTCTTTTGTTGCCAACCACATCTCATTTTAAAGATTTTTAAATGTTCATTTGGCAGAAGGAAGTGCCTTATTTAAACAGAGATGGCTCATTAATAGGAGAACCATGTAATGTAACCAGACTTTAAATGATCCCCCCGGAATGTGCGAGTCTGGAGTGCCTCCCCTTAATTACTGTAGTAGGATATGAACACAAATTCTCTGGTTAATCACATGTGAGCCCAAATTAAAAAGCACGGCTCACTCTGTAAGTTCTTCCTCTTGCCACCATCAGGGAGACTGGTCCTTGAACTGTGTTTGCAATCCACTCCTTTTTGTGAATATTGTATTATTTTCCTTTCTCTTTTAAATAGGCAAAACATGCCAGCAATTAATCAGTGTTTTCAAATTAATTATGATTAAACGTTCATAACAGGGATTACAGTTAATTGTTGATTCATCTCCTAACCCTCCTTCTCATGATTTATATCAATTTCACCTGAAGAGACTTAGATCTAAATTGCCAATTAGACAGCTTCTGGCCCAATCACCCAGGAGCTTCTGAGTTTGATTTACAGGTGGTTTTTTCTGGCACTCACTTAAAGCCAAGGTTTGTGATGATGACCAGGGCTGTGGGAGTTTACAACACGTAAAGCGTGGGTGTGTTTTGCTTTTCTCTTCAATGCAAAGATAAAGCTACTAATAACATCTTGCAGGACGAAGCGCTGACTTGGAATTGTTGCCTACTAATGCCACTGAATAATCTGATCTTTAAATGAAATTTTTTGGCATTTTCAGTTTTGAGGGCTTATGCCTTCCCTCACTTCCACAAAGCACTTTAATTGTGTCTTTAAATATGTTCAGACATTTTGGCTTTCCTTAACGAGCTGGGACTGGAGTCCTCCACAGGTGGTTGGTGTAGCAAGAAAACAGGGACACAAAGTATCAGTCTGGCTGGTTGATTTAAATAATAATTAAAATAACAAGTAAATTAATCAGTTCATGAATTAGTTATTTGCAATTCTAGGACTAGCTGGTAATGAAGCATATTCTGGTTTTATATCAAGAAAACCCGTCCGTTTAGAAAGTCATCCTTAATGAGACGGGGAGGATTTCTCCTCTCTTGTTATGTTCTTGCAGACAGAACCTGCAGAGAAGAAACATACTATGATTGAATTTCTTTTGGCTTATTTTCCCTGTAATGTGCAGACACACTCCAGGCAATTAGGAACTTCAAAATATAGATCCTTGTACCTTTTAAGAGTGAGGTTGTTTTTCTCCATTTCATGGTGGAGAGAAACACACATTGACCACAAAAAGTAACCTGGGAGCGTTGAGTGTGATTTTTCTCAGTCTATATAACATTAAAATACTGTGTAAGCAAACTTCAATGGTTTAGAACATCTTGAAGTCTAGGAGGAATTTAATTCTGTAAATAAATTCTTTTCCCTATTATTTGGGATTCATGTGGGACGCTGCAGCAGCGTAAGTGGAGAGAGGAAATGTAATGCATCTTGGGCTTTGATACGGACTACACCGTCCTTGTGTGCATGTGTGTGAGTCAGAGAGTTTTCCAGTTGAGAAATATACTCTGTAATGATTTCTGAATTAGTTTTTGAGTTATTTGCATGTGTGCTTAGAAATGTCTTAGGAATGCAAGTACCAGTATTGCTTTAATCTCTGGTTTCTCTGCTCACCTTATCGTGGGTTCCTCATTTGTTGTTTCTGTTGCAACGTTTAATGACTGAACTTTGCAAAACTGCAGCAAGTCTTCACTGGATTTAGGTGCCTACATTTTCTGTAGAATCAGGAGAGCCTCCGAGTGCATTTAGTTTTTTTGAATCACCTTCTTATGATCACAGAATCACAGAATCATTTAGGTTGGAAGAGACCCTTGGGATCATCGAGTCCAACCATCTACCCTACTCTACAAAGTTCTCCCCTACACCGTATCCCCGATGCAGGCAGGATGCAGGAACAACCACAAAACCTCAGATGAAAGGCAAAGAACAAATTTAATCTTGATACCTCGCGGATCGAGGACGAAGCAACACCCGGGCAGAGGCGTGCAATCAGGGGATGCAGGCACTGCAAAGCGAGAGAGAGTCCTTATTAGCAAGAGAGTCCTTGTTAGCAAGGGAATGAGAGAGCAAGAGCTCACACTTGCTGTTCTCGCCTGTATTTCAAGGATTCAGGCAGGCACAGTTTTCTGCTGTGCTTTGATCTTCTTCAACAGCAGGGCAGGAATCTCGGGCATGTTCAGTAAGGTGCCCCTGAGTCCATTCCAGGCCTACGGTATCTAAGTGCAGATGTTCTACTCGTTGAGCACACAAAACAAGCCAACAATTAGTGTGATATATGTGTTTTCCAGCACCCCACGTGCGAGTCACTTGAGTGTGTTTACAGTCCTCCTTGCCGATGTTCCGTTACTTTCCCACAGTCCCACCAATGGGTTGCTTTTGCCCGAAGTAGGAAAAACCCCAAATCCCTAGCATATTCCTTTCATGCACCACAGGGACATTATCCCCTTCTGCAGTATGGAAAAGGTCTGATTGAGCAGGACCAGCTTGATTGATGGATCCCCTGGTGTTAACTAACCAGGTAGCTTGTGCTAAGTGCTTGTCCCAATTTTTAAAAGTTCCACCATCCATTGCTTTCAGGGTGGTGTTCAATAGTCCATTGTATCACTCAATTTTCCCTGAAGCTGGTGCACAACAGGGGACATGATATACCCACTCAATGCCATGTTCTTTGGCCCAATTACTTGTAAGATTGTCTTTGAAATGAGACCCATTGTCTGACTCAATTCTTTCTGGAGTACCACGTCGCCACAAGAGTTGGTTTTCAAGGCCCAGGATGGTATTCCGGGCAGTGGCATGAGGTACAGCATAGGTTTCCAACCATCCAGTGTTTCCTTCTACCATTGTAAGCACATAGCCCTTACCCTGGTGGGTTTGAGGGAGTGTGATGCAGTCGATTTCCCAAGCCTCCCCATACTTATATTTCAACCATCATCCCCCATGCCACAAAGGTTTTAACCTTTTAGCTTGCTTGATTTTGGTGCATGTTTCACAATCGTGGATAACCTGTTGCAATAGCATCTATGGTTTAATCCACCCCTCAGTCACGGGCCCATTTATATGTGGCATCTCTTCCTTGATGACCTGAAGTGTTATGGGCCCACCAAGCTAAAATCAGTTCCCAGTCCAAATCTGTCTGGAAAATCTTAGCAGCCTGCCTGGTCCACTTGCTGATCGTTTCAACGTTCCTCAGTGGCCCGACTCATGGGTATGTGGGCATCTACACTGTGTGTGGGATGGGGCCTGGAGAGCAGAGCCCCGAGTGCTGCTCAATTAATAGGCAGGGACATGCTGGAACTTGTAGGCA
>JAOXJK010000023.1:65121977-65135429 GCA_025774025.1 Xenus cinereus | reverse complement strand
CTGTCATTACTTACCTGTGAGAAGAGACCAGCACCAACTTCTCTACAGTGTCCTTTCAAGTAGTTGTAGAGAGTGATTAGGTCTCCCCTCAGCCTCCTCTTCCTCATACTAAACAGTCCCAGCTCCAAATGCTAACCAAAATTAAACAACTAATGTTAGATGAGTGTTCCAGTAATAATAAGCATGACCAGGCCCTAAGAATAAAAGAAAAATAATGTCCTGCTTTTCATTTTTAAGTGCTGCCTCAATGGTTCTGTAATTGGATTCAAATCTAGATTTTAGATCTAAAAAAAATTAACCACTCTTAACAATTTTGAACTATATTTATGTATTTCTCCTAACAGAACGACATCCGATAACAAACGCAATTGATGGCAAGAACACTTGGTGGCAAAGCCCTAGTATCCAGAATGGAATTGAGTATCATTATGTGACCGTCACGTTGGACCTCCAACAGGTAAACTTCTTCTGGTTGTTTTTTGGTTCTGCAGAGGCTTTGTTTCCTGCACAATAGATGACCTGGAGCGTTTCCCTCTTTGCTTTTTGTTGCTTTTATATTATCAAGGCACACTCAGCTTCTCCTCTAGCTTTTTCTTGTTTGTATGGATAATTCTGTTTGACCTATTCATTATAACAAAGTGTACTAAATTAAAAATAATTATTTCATATATATTTTCATGAAGTTGTGTTTGAAATTTTGAAATTATTTTAGCTATAACATTTTCATGTGGGTTTTTTTTTTTACAATAACTTCTGATTTGGCTCTTTGAAGACAATTTAGAGGTAGGTTCATGGAAAATTCATATGAATAACACTTTATGGTTAGAATAGTTCTTTTTTTTCAGTAGCATAGTAGTATACATTCAAATACACTAAAAATACTTAAAATACTTAAATACACTAAAAGTAGTTCTTCTGCGCTACGTATACAAGCACATGTAGTGAGTTATTTTGAGGGAGAGCCTGGGTTAATGGAGGAGTTTGGCTAACGAGGTCTTTTTATAAATTGTCTCCTGTTAATGGAATCTTGCTTGGCAGATGTAGCTATAGGGAATGCAGTTGTTTGAGGCTTACAAAAATGCTATATAAATTCCAGTGGATGTAAGCAAGAGAATTTGAGGGTATAAGGAAAATAATTTTTTAGGTTTGTTGTTATGCCAAGGTAAAGTACCAAAATTATTCATAATGTTATTAAACTTGACCTTTTTGGTATTCAATTAAGTAGATAACAATTTTAATTTTCCCCGGCCCCTTAAAATCTTCTCTGCTTTGTGGCTGGCCCATATTTGTCTGCAGCTTGAATCAGACCAGAAAACATAATCTGTTTTCCTGGTATTAAGAAAAAAGGAAGGCCCTTTCTCTGGAGAGAGATTCCCCTCGCCAGCTCCCCCTCCGTGCCATCTCTTCTCTGAGACCAGTTTTCCATTTCAGTTTATTGTTATTGATTTATTGGTTTTACTTGGAACCTGCCTGTCCTTATCTCCCTTCTTTCTCATTTAGCTGTACTTAAAGAGGACAACAGCTGATTATCACCTAAAGAGGCTTTGATGAAACATAGTTTGTTAGAAAATAAAATGAAAGCAAAGGCAGGGCATCGAGACATCTGTGTACATACATCCACACAGGCAATTTTGTTGTAAGAGATCAAACAGTCCAGAACTCAGAACCTCAGTGAGCTTTAACAAAGAGTAATGCTTGGATTTCTAGGTTTTGTCCTTTATTTCTTGTAAACAAGCTGTCATCCGAATGATCTGGTGGTGGAAATTCTTGTAAGCACCTTGTATCCGTGACACTGAAGTACATGGAGGGCAGTAGCCTTTGTACCTGGAAGGGCCTTTGAATTCTGGAAGAATTATTGGGGTTCTGGCTTTGGAGCCCTCCTTGCTACTGCCAGAAACGATCCTACATCTGTGTCTTTGGCCTTATGCACATAAACATTTTCAATGTGCATTTTCTTTCAATCAGCACAGCTAAACCTTTTAATGGAAGATTGAGCTCCTGTGCATTGAAAAGTTTTGAGGTTTTTTAAATGTCTTTTAAAAATTTGGAGTTATTAACTGGTTTGCCGTTACAGCATGGGATTGTGCCTCTTGCTGGCTCTGTGAGTAGCTCAAGCATTAGAACTAAATCACCATCCCTGCTTTTCATCTCTCTAGGGATTTTACTTGTGCCGTTGTTTAAGCCAGGTCTGCGGAACTAGGGCTTTACAACTTCTGGTTTTTCTGCTGTGTCGGTCTCTAGATTGTCATAAGAAATAAGCAATTTTGTGCACTTCCAAAAGTTTTGATTTTTCTAACATACTAAAAGCTGGCAGCTACAGGGCCAGTGACTGTAATGAAGAAAAAGTATGGATGGTTCTAATGTATTTAAAAGGCTTCTTTGTGTGCCAGTTGACAGCGGCCTGAGAACACTGCACTGCCTGTTGTGTGGGTCTGGGGTTTTTTGCCTTTTTTTTTTTTTTTTAAATGAGACAAGGCTCGAGTATGAGCCTGTTTCTTTCCCACATTCTCTTGCTTGTTGGTTCTTTTGCAGTACCAAAGTTGATACCTTCCCTTTAGCCCATTCAGTTGAATCGGCTGGAGCAGGAGCAGTGTTCAGGTTTCCATGGATGTGTTGGAGGTTTCCATGGATGTCAGAGAGGGGGGACAAGACCTTGTGCCACTAACACTGTCTGGCACACTCTTTAGCACCTGAGGAACCCATAGAGTGAGGGATGTGTGCTGTGTTTACTCATCACCTTATAGAAACAAAACAACAATTTTGTTCCCCAAAATGTCTGTTGCAATTTGCGTGGCTTTTAGACTGCTCAGTAAGAAGGGAGCTGTTTGCGTTTTGAGGAGTATTGGGAGGTTTTGTTTCTTATTCAGGTATTTTGTAGACATAGAATTGTAGGCTCATTATAGTTGGTAAAGTAGGAAATTTCTCTTCCAGCTAGCGTTATGCGTAGCACTCACTATGAATGATGAAGGTCACCAGATATCTTTGAGACCTCCCTTAAATGAACTAGCATTCTTTACCTTTGGTTTATAGGAGATTCAGTAATTGCTATGTTTGTGTTGATAAATTCTCGCTTGAAGTATAAAAATGCTTAACTCCTTTTTGTGAGCTAGAAATAACAAATGTCAAATCTACAAGTAATGGACTGAAAATTGCAGGAATGCATTAGTTTGTATGTTATTACTGGTAATTATGACAGTACATGGAATGCTTTTAGCAATCCTAATTTCATGAAAAAATAAGGAAAATAATTACAATTTCTTCATTTTTATAATGCTTGGCCTTTGGGGGCAGCTGCGTATTTTTTTTTTTACGTTATTATGCAGTCTAGCCATATAAAAATGCTGTATACTAGTTAGCAATAACTAATAAAATGAAGAAGTAATATATTTTTAACTTTAGGAGGAGGCAAAACATTATCAG
Source organism: Xenus cinereus (assembly GCA_025774025.1). Classification (NCBI taxonomy): domain Eukaryota; kingdom Metazoa; phylum Chordata; class Aves; order Charadriiformes; family Scolopacidae; genus Xenus; species Xenus cinereus. The sequence continues at coordinate 65,132,009 of JAOXJK010000023.1, read as the reverse complement.
TCAGGTTGGGAAAAATGCAGTATCTGTTTTTCTTTTCTCCCAACAGTTGAGGTTTACCTTAATACTTACAAAGAGCTTTTCTCTATAGTGGAGGTTAGGTTTCTAATTCATTAAAGTATGTTTGAAATTTGTACCCCATCTATTAAAAAAGTATGAGTTGAAATCTGGAGCTATTTTGTTCTGAGCACCTTTCTAATTTGCTCTTAACCCTTCACTTTTCTAGACTTTTTAGCCATTTTGACAATCGCTGTCTTATCTATTTCACAGGAATATTATGGAACACCATTTGTAGCTGTACATGTGGAATTATTTTTTACAGTGCTTTTCATTCAGCCAGTGCATAGGACGTCAAAATAGGAATGTAGATTTATTTGGGGGTTGCTCACAGGAATTTAAATGGAGGTTAAAAAAAGAGGTTGAGTTATCCTGATTATGGAAAGTGAAATTCCAATTTTGAGTTTCTAGGGTAGGTTCAGGAGTGTGCCAGGTTGTTCCACCTATGAAACACTCACAAATTACCAAGAGAAGGTGTCTGCTCATCCCCATCTCTTACTCCTGCTGGTTGTGTGGGGTCTGTGGAGTTTTTGTGAAGGGTGGTGAGCAGTTCACGTGCAACAGAAGGCATTCAGGTCCCGTGAGGGCAATGTCTGGCAGGACAGAAACTAAGGCTTCTCTTCAAGAAGTACAGAGAAGGGAGCTGGCAAAACAGAAATGCTTAGACATCCAGAGAGAACGTATTCCCTGCATTCATGCTATCCCAAATCCTCAGCTGGTTCAATTTCACAGTGATGTGGAAGATTAGTAGAGTATCTTTAAAGAAAATTGGCAAATAGACAGGCAAACCAGTTGGCAGCTTGAGGTGAGGTGGTCAGCCCATCTGTCTCTGATTTCTACACACATCAGGATACTTTTATTAACAAATTCCCTGCTGTTGTGGGGAACAAGGACATCGGCAATACCCTTGATATTGCTCAGATACTTGTGCCAGGAGCATATTTATGTGGGGTTTGATTTTTTTTTTCTTTCCTATACACATGGTATTTTTTTTAAATGGTGCTGGAGTATTTTATGTGACTTGTAGATGTGTGAAACGTGAGTGGACTCAGACTTAATGTTCTGGCAGAAAATTCTGGACTTTATAAGTATATCTTAATTGCCTGAGATTGTGGAGGATCAGTGTCCAGGTAATCCTTTCCAGATGTCTATTTCTGAAGAAAAGAGAGTAGTTGACACTCCTCAGAGCCTCATCAGGTGCAAGAGCAATAACTGATCAAGCTACAGATTCAATTTCTATATAAAGCAATTGCAGTTCATCGGTTTTACGTTCCTTAAGCTCTGACAGTGTCCAACACTTTCACCTTGTGTTTTCATCCCGTCCCCTGCCCTCTTTCTGTAGGAGGGGAGGAAAGATTCTAAAAAAATTGTGTTCTGACTCCATGTAGAAATCACTGCAGTCCCACTTCTCCTGAAATGGGCTTTTTAGAATGTAAGTTTTTAGACTCATGGACTTTGCTATTTGAGTGGCACAGATTATACTTTGGGAAGTGGCATTTCTGAAACTCTACAGAGAAGTGAATAGCTGTAAGTAGGAGAAGAATGTGCAACTTGTTCAGAAGCATTTTGAAAAGACTTTATGAAAAGCAGACAGCAATATTCTGCTAATGCTAAATTCATTATTTTGTAACTCTTTATTGTCCAAATAGAATTTGGATGGAGGATTTTGTTCTGGTTTTGAATGATTTCTTTCTTATTTGATTCTCTTTAATACCTGTGAGCAGAAATACACACACACACACCTGCTCGTGTGCATGGTCACAAACATACATCACATATCCTTAATAAGGATAATGCTAAGAAGAGGAAAAGAATTGCAAAACTGAGTGATTGCTTTTGCTTTTACTATTCAATAAAATAAAAAGATTGTGGACCTCACAAACTGGATTCCCTTCAGAGAAGAACTAAGCCAGGAGAACATGCTTAGACATACCTGATTCGTTTCAGCTGCTAATGGACATTTTAACTAATAACAATTCACCAAACTGTGGTCAGTGAGTCAGAATGTGATGAGCAACAAAGCCATATTAAAATAGCTTTTCCACATTATCTGCACGGTAGCACAGGAATATGTATATCACTAGGAGATACTTGGTTTTCACATCTTATTTTCTCTGCTCTGGAATATCACATACATATTCCAGTGGAAAAAAAAAACCCTACAGGTATCAGTGGCTGTAATCAAATATAGATATCAGAATAGCTAAAGGAATAAAGAGAAGGTTAATGACACTGGTTTTAGTTTTGGGATGCAAGAACCAGATTAGTAAAACTAAGTGCCAGTTGGTCTTCATATGTTAAACTTGTATATATACATGTCCAAACATTTTGCTTAGGTTTTCAGTTAATATTTTCTTTTTCTCTTTTGCTATCAATTACGCGTTTCAAATGTCCGAGAGGCTTTCAAAGCAGCTTCTCTAAAGGTAAAGCTTAAACCTTCCCTTCATCCTCAAACCAGAAAGTAATTTAACAGAAATGAAAATTAATCCAAACAGACGTTTCACCAACAAATGCCAGTCTGTTTTGTCCATCTCCAAAAATGTTTGTCTAAAGAGAGAAGCATGAACAGAAGCAAAGTGTGTTCAGACTGTGGTGCTGCAGTTCCATGATTGCTCTTCCTCCCCATCGCATCCCTTGTTCTGGCAGCAGCAGAACCAGATCGGTGCCTTGGTACTGGAAACCTAGTCTTGTCTTGGTTTTTTGGGGGTGAGTTTCTGCCAGATCAATTTTCTGATTTGGTTTGCTGTGTGGGGTTTTGATGCCAGTATTGGAGAGGGGACAGGAACGTATTTGTGGAGGTGATGGGGAAAACATTTTCACCCCTCTCTGAAGCAGCTGGGGCTCTGTGTTGGCTCCAACTGATTGTAGAACTTTAAAATATAAAATACTGATGTGTGAGCTCCAGTCCATGCCTGCAACATAAAGCTCTCATCCTGAATATTCTTTTTTAGTAATTTTTGCACATGAATCATTCTGTTTTGAAGTAATGTAAACAGTTGAGAATACAAAATATTTCATAAAGTATTTTTTTCTCTCAAAAAAATCCTCAGTGCAGTTCTCTGGCTCAATTATACCTAAGTGGTAATGAACTGTTAAAGTGGCAGCTCTAAAAAGATGCAAATAAACTCATGAAAATGGGGCTGTGGAACTAATATAAAAAAAGAATGAGATCCGTCCTGTTTTATTGACGTCCTCGGCCAATTTTTACCCATCACTGGATGTTATAATACTGATTACTTTTATTTATTTATTTTGGTTTTTGTTGCCTTTACACACTTGAATCTGAGTATTTTTAGTAATTCATTTTCTACTGTTGCAAATTGGTGGTAATGCAATAATCAGATATATATAGGATGAAAAAACCCATGCTTTGTCCTTCTGATATTCTTTTTAACCAAAGCCAAACGATTGGATTTGAAGTTAGTTTATAATGAAATGATTTGGAAAAAAGTAAAAAGAAATACCAGAAAGCAAACAACGCATAAATATACCAGTGAGGATTGGTAGCAAACATAACTGGAAAACAGAACAACAAACAGAAAACAAACAGAACTGTAGTAAATATTTTGACATAACAGTAAACGTTCTCAAGAACAACCTGGTTCATATACTATTAGCAAATATATTATCTAGCGTCCCACCTGGCTTTCTCCCAAAGGAGAAAGTTTTTCCTTCCCAAAGGGGAAGGAGAGACTGTGCTGGGCCAGAATGTGTGCACGCTGGTGACAGATGCCAGCCAGGGCTCAGCTCTTCTCTCAGGAGAAAGTTTTCCATGATATCACTCAAAAGCCTAAAGAGAAGTGAATGACCTTTTTCCTTAGCGAAGGGTCAAGAGTGCACATCTACGCGAGCCCTGACTCCGGTAGAGCCTGCTGCATTGAACTTTTAGGTGTTCGAAGGAACAGGAATCAGTGAAGTTACTCAAGCTGACTTTCCCGCACCATTAAAAAAGAAAGTTTTTCATGAGTGGTACAGTAATGCATGGAGGGAGTACTCTTCAATGCATTCTGAAATGCTAAGAAGCCATTATCGTCCTGAAAGATCAGCTGTAATACCCACCATATAAAGTACTGCCAGCGAGGTTGAGGAGTTGTATTAACAATAAATCTCCACAGGATTATTTTGTCCAATTTTTTTTTATGCTCCCCGCTAAATCAGACCATAACTTTATTGCTTTGTGGGTAGTCAGAAAGCTTTCTAAGTAAGCAAATCCTTTCAGCTTCAGTTCATAATACACATTGACAAAGATTAAAAAAGTTTGGAGAATGTTTTTCATTCTGAGGTTACTTGCCTTACATTTTCCCTGCATGACTACAATAAATGTATGTACCACTTCTCCTTTTCTAATTTTGGCTTTAACCGAGAAAGCTCTTCACCTTTCCATCCTTCAGGATAGGGTAGCTTCAGGATACAAGTCCTAAATACTCTGTTACGGTCTTTGAATCGAGAGTGACACACACCTTCTGACGTGAATACAAGGTTTTCTTTTGATTTTGTGCTATGGACAATTCTATTTCTGAAGAAAGTCCCAGAGCCTGGGAGAATGGGGGCATGAGAAATAATGGGATCATAGGATCCTCTGCCTTGAACAGCTTTTGCTCTCCTTACCGAAGAAGTATGTTGTCATTGAATAGTTTATGATGAATAAAAAGCTAACTTGGAAAAAGGAGTTTTGCAGCTGACAGTGGTGGTCATGAGATAGTGCTTCTGTTTTGGTGGCCATTTATCACAAAATTATTATTGAAATGGAAGGTCTGCTAAAAGATGGGCAACGAGATCCTGTAGTACACGTGGCGACAATTGTTGTAAAAGAACAGATTGATGTGTGTTAAGAGGCAGATTAACGTTATTAAGAGACATATTAAGAGACATTAACAATTGGCAAATTTGTTATTTATAAGGTTTTGTGTGTAAGTTGAGATTTAGGGGAGTAGGAGCAACTCCTGGTAGAGAGAAAGTACCTTGTCATACGGATGTCGTGCAGTGCTTTGCAACGCTATGCCAGTATTTGCACAACCATTTGCTGAAATGTGCTTAGGGTTGTTTCCAGTGGCCTGTTGTTTAAGCTAGCGGGGTTTACAAGTGTTGGGATCTCAGCACGTGGCACAGGGCAAAGGCTGCTGCTCTTAATAGTGTGCACACTGGGTCAGAGCGTGGTCAAGAGCGTTGAGTCTGACCGGCCAAGAGTTCCTCCTCCTCTGTCCTCATCGTGATCTTGATTTGTGGGTGGATCTAAAACCACTTCAGGAAGAAGTACTAGTGGTAATAAAGTAAATGCTTAAATAGGCCTTGGGGCTGCATAAAATCATCTCTTGTACTGAACAATGGAGAATGAATATACATATATATACACACACACACACTCCTTTCATTAAATCTATTCATAGCAAAATTATTCCCTTCCCCTCTCTCTCTGTGTTCCGTGAAGTGCATGTGCAGCAGGTCATGCTTAGAGACTCCTTTATCTGTGCTGTAGTTTAGATAGACAGTAAAAACAGCCATTAGTGGAGCTCTTTTTTTTTTTTTTTTCTGGACGAATGTGGACTAAGTGGCTGAAGAAACCTAGAGAAGGGTATACGTCACATCTCTCCAGCCACAAAACATGAAAAAAACAGAGACTTCATTTGTTTTTAAGCAGAACGTACAATTTCATGGTGAAGAGAAACCTTCCGCTTGGTTTTGAGTCCAAATGTGTTTTGTCTCCTAGTTATTCAGAAGTAGATTGTGATTGTGTAAGGGGGCTATGAGATGGAAATATATAAAATTACTTATCTCATAATTCACTTATTATATTCCATATATCCCCTGAAATGCCATGCAGCAACATACCTACATCTATCTCAGGATAATTTAAAAAATATTAAGAACTGAAAGTGAAAATGAAAACTGAACACGCATACGCTTTTTTGATCTGGAAATCAGATTTAGAGTCTCCCTTTTTTTCCATTTTTTTCATTCCTTGTGTATGTTTTTGAAATTTCCACAGTTTAGTGATGTGATACAGCTTAGAATCACTGCCAGAATATATTTTTAAGCCTTTTTAACCACTGTCATGTTTAAGTAAAGAAATGAAACATGGTGTATATGAGGAGAAAGCGAAGAAAAGGAAACAAGAGGCTGAAAATATTTTGGAAAAAAGTCTCTATTTTTTTATTTGAAGGCTCAAGTTACTACTTGATTCATGTTTTCATTATTCAAATTGTTCATATTGCACAATATTTCCAGATTGAGACGGAGAGAACATTTTGTCATGTTCAGGGAATGGGTATGAATTAGTACATGCCCTTTTCATACTTGGATCAAAGATCTTAACCTCAAAGAGCTTAAAATCAACATCAAATCAAAATCTCAGGTCCTGAGGATGATGCCTCTCATCATACATTATACATGGTGAATATCCTTTCTGGAGAACTCAGAGTAAAAGTGTGTGAAGGTTTCAGGAGGGAAATGTTGAAGGTTTAAAGGCTGATAATGCAGAAGATGCTCTGTGGTAACAGTGCAACAGTTTCAGATGTCTCTTTGTAGCCCTCACTACAAGGTGGGTAACAGATAGATGTCACCTCGCTGAGTAACAACGATTTATTTATATACTTTTTAGCACTCTGCAGAAGAGTCAGAAACCATAACATTGAAAAAGGTCTTTAATTTCACATTGATAAAATTAGTGGAGCGTGAACTTGCTCTGTGCTGCTCAAAAAGGAAGTCTGAATAACTTGGATGAGACACATCCCAGGGACCAAGGGAACGGGCTCGTGTGGTTGCTAGAAAAGCTGTGGCAGTCAGGCAAAGTCCCCAGTGACTTGAGAAAAGGGAATATCACACCTTTTTTTAAAGAGGACCCTGGGAATGCCGAGCGGTCAGCCCCTAGTGCAGGATGTCCAAGCTGAAGGCAGGAGGGCTAGATATTCACAGTTCCCTTCCAACCCTAATGATTTTATGAAAAACGAGTGTTTTCTAGGAAAAACAGATTCTTATGTGCTACCTCTGTGTCTGATGAAATGGTTTTATCTTTGTTAATATTGTCATTATGAAATTAAAATGCAAACACTTGATATGAGTCAGTAACAGCTGAGGAGACTGAGAATAGCTTTTAAATGTTTAGGTTTCAGGGATTGTCACCACAGAATTTTTAAATGCGGCCTTAAAAAATGGCTGTGATAGTTCTTTTCTTCTCAAGCTGGAGGAGCAGCCAGGTCCCTGAAATGCAGCTGGTGAGAGGACACTGCATGGAAACCTCTCTGGAGAAGAACACGTTACCTCGGTGCTCTCAGCCCTGCTGGATCCAGGCTGAGCATCCGTGCTTGGATCAAGGAGGGGAAAAGAAAGGGAAACATCTTTTCTGTTTTTTCTGTTCTCCTCTGCTATTGTCTAGGTTTGAAGAAGAAAGGTTTGAATATTGACATTTCCATCAATTTTCCTTTCCTCACCATAGTGTCTCTCTATGGAAAGGAGTGATTAGCCTTAGGAAATAGAGAGAAAAGAAATTGCTTTCTGCTATTATTTGAAAGCACTGTGAAAAGAAATTACTAACGATAGCCCTCAGTGCTGGTGTACGCTCGGCCAATGATGAGCAGCAAAAATGATCGACAGAAAACAGCTATTCTTTCTGAGGCCTTCACAAACAACCGAAGAGTGAGTAATGGAGAAAACCAACAGAGAAAATTACAAAGAATAAAGTTGACAGTGCCAGAAACTTTACAGGTACTGACTCCCTCCACTTGGCTTAATGTATCTTAGATGTTCGGCAGCTGGACAACTTGAGAGTTTTACAGTTTGACATTTTATAAAGTGCACTGTTTTAATAGAATTTGCTTTTAATTTTTTTTTTTTAAATGACACAAGTTATAATCATCTTTTACTTATAACATGAGCAAAAGTTGAGAGGTATTAATAAAGGATCTGTTTTTCTCAAGGAGAAGAAAATGTTCTTAAAGGAACCTGAGCCTCTCTAGCACTTATATGCAGCAGAGGGAGAAAGCTGAGATTGCTCTAAGTTGAGGTATTTTTAAAGGTTTTTTTTTTTTTTAAAATGCATGTTCTGCGGGTATTAACTGAATGGGACTGAGCATTTTATATGAGTGAATTTTTGTCTAATTAGAAAGTTTGGAAGATTTCTAACTGAAACTTGGCTTGATTTGGAAACAACCACCTGAGAGCTTTTTGAGGTTTGCTTCGGTAAAATCTTTCTCAATGTTTCCCACGATGTGCTGTGGGCGTCTTACTCTGCATGACGTTTGTAGCTAGGGTTTTTCTGGGACGGACGATGCCCTGCTCGCTAGTAGCCAGCATTGATTGCAACTCTGTGGAAACAACCCAAGCCCTATATTGGAGTGAATTATGTGCATCTTTCAGCCCAGGCTCCCCATCTGGTCTCAGCGTTTCAGTTGGAAGCAGCTCAGATGAGCAGGAGAGACATTGCCATTAGGAGGCAAACTGCAGCATGGCGGGGAGCCGCTCAGCTCTCTGAACTCATATTAGCTGAACCCTGCTAAGCATCTTTTTTATTTTTTTCTCTTTTTTTTTTTTTCCTTTTCCCCATGCCAGCATTTTCAATTACAGAATCTCTAACTGTGAGCAGAATGTTTGAAACCGTGGCCACTGTCTCTCAGGACAGCGACAGAAAAAGAGACGAGCTGGATGGTCGTTTGAGGAATCTGGAGAGCCACTCCGTTTCTACATTAGGCTTTTTTCTCTCTCTGAGTTGGATGTGAGACTAAAATGAGGTTATTTGTTCATAAATAGCCACTTGTTTGAAAATGCTTGCATCAAAACAGTCTACTCTCTTTAGATGACCTTTGAAGGTCCCTTCCGGCCCAGATGATTCTATAAATAGTAGGCACAAACAATAATCCATAACAGCATACGTGAATTGAAATATGACTGACCACACAGAACCCTAAGGAACTGAGGAAAGGCTGAGGGACTTGGGTCTCTTTAGTCTGGAGAAGTCTGAGGGGGGACCTGGTCAATGCTTACAGATATTTAAAGGGTGTGTGTCAGGAGGACGGTATTCAGGCCTCTTCTGCTTGCTGGGTAGTCCAGCTTGAAGTTAACTCTTGTTCACACCTAAATGGAAGATACTTAGAAACAAGATTTAATGAGAAAATAAGACAGACTTCAGCGATTGAGGACAGGACAAACCTGCTGACCGCCTGGCTATTTACAGTCAACCGGCTCCTTTGATCTCCTGCCTTACACTTGCTCCTCCCTGATCCACCTTGATCCCTCCCTTTCCCTGCCTTTATTCCCTCCCCTAAACCTTCCCTGGTAAGTCTCATCCATTTACACAATCCCCTTAACACATCCTGTAATAAATTTTACGCAATATGTTCTTTTTTCCCGCATCTCTTAAGGAGTTGCACCCCCTGTGTCAGTACCCCCACCAGCCTGAGGGCCTTCTGAGGGACCTTTCTCCGTTGGCTCATCCGGATGGATTTCACGTTGGGACAGGGGTATCTGCAGCGCTTTGCTGTCCCTCAGAGCTCTTAAATGACTGGTTAAATAAATCTATGGGATGTTAAAGGCCGCAAGTTTTAAAACTATTTATGCCAGCCTGTAAGGAGACAACCCTTGCCCAAATTCTGCACTCTTCTCAGTAAAAGAATACCGTGTTTATTTGACCACTGAACTGGAATAATAATCAACAACATAATATAATTATGGTAAATAAGTAGATACACAGCTAACAGCAGATTGCTGATGAAAGCCTCCATTAGAGCTATTACATTTTTCCGTTGAGAAATTGAAATGGCAATACTTCTATAGAATTGGGTGGTATTGTATTTTTTCTCTGATGATATTCTGACTTACATGAACGGTTTCTAACTGAAGGATTTATTTTTTAAATAGAAGTGCAGGTGGGAGTCGGGCACAATGAGATTTCCTGCTTCACTAGCTAACCCTATGCAGATTAATGATTCACTTCAGCTCTGTCTGACTAATATTAGTGTAGCAAATTATCCTCTGTAGTAGGATGCA
>JAOXJK010000023.1:65099456-65117354 GCA_025774025.1 Xenus cinereus | reverse complement strand
CCAGGCTGGATGGGGCTTGGAGCAACCTGGTCTGGTGGGAGGTGTCCCTGCCCAGGGCAGGGGGTTGGAACTCGATGTTCTTTAAGGTCCCTTCCAACTCGAACCATTCTCTGATTCTATGATTTGCAATTTTAAAAAGCTCATCTTAGGTGGTGCTATGGAAACGCATACAAGGTACACTCTACCAAGCATATTCTGCAAAGTGATCCAAGAGGTGAAAGTGCCATTAGGTAGGACAAGGCACTAGTACTTTCAGACATCTTTAGGTGCTTGAAATATGTTCCTGTGTCACTTGTGAACAAAGGTGAGAATACTGGGAAAAATCGTGGACCCAGTGAAGTAATTAAAAGACTTTTCTTTGAGTCGCATTTTCAGTCCCTGTGTATAAACTAGGATGTTAAATGGTAATGATCTTACTCAGAGTTTAATTTATTGCATTTAAGAGCTTGTAGCTGACCCTCTGCCCCTGCATGTACCTATTAATTCTTCTCCTGTCAGAGGCTGCTGCTGTTTCATTGTGAGTCTGGGCACATGAATCATGGACCACTCATTTGTTTTCACTGAGGGCGTAGGAAAGATGTGGTGGAGGCGAGAGTGAGGAACTGCGGCTGAAAGAACAAGGCAAATGTAACACTGTACCTGAAAAATACAGTATTTTCAGCCACTTAAAACGAGGAGAGGGAACGCCCTGGGTACCAAATTCTAACAAGTGTACATTTTTTTTCACAATTTTTTTTCCGACACTTGCTTTGCACATAACTTGGTAATTCAAGGAAGTAACCTGACTTGAAAGTCCACTAGTTCTGGAGTATTTATTAATTTACAGATTCTTTCATGTCTAATGATCTGTGAAATTTTAGCCTTAAAATCTATCCTTCTGTTAATTGTTTCTGTTCCATGTTTTTGATGGTTTATCTCCATATGAAGAGGTACAAACTTACCCTCTTTTGTTCCTCTACATGCAAAGCAACATTCACATAAAAAATTGTTAATACAGTATTTTTCAATATTGGATATAGATATGTGTAGTTTGTTTATATTCATGGGAGATTTCCAATGCCAGCTGCAAAAATAGAAGAATACAGCTTTCACAGAAAATATCCTGCTGATGCACTTGACAAAGACGTAAGCTTGGATCTAAAGGAGTCTCATATGAGTTATCAGATATGAAATCAGTTGCACATCTAGGAAAAATCAACACAAACACCTCGTGTTTGTAGTTGTATCATTCGTAGTAGTGTCATTTGAACGGGTATTTGCTATTGTAAAATCTAGTAGTGGCAGATAAAGTGATATTGAAAGAAACAGCACATACGTATGTGCTATGTTTTCAAAATGTTTCCGACTGGGTGCTTTTTGAGAGGTGAACAGAACATGAGTTAGCAATTTATCACTTGCAAAAAAAAATTTATACAGTTTCCTTGGGAGAACGTGCCTGTGCTGAAAATATAATGCCGAAGTAATTATCCCAATAATTAATTTAATTTACATTGTTCAGTTCCTTTGATTATCTAATTCTCTTGCAGACAGATACTGATTTCATTAGGCTGCTGTCCTCTTGGTTAAACCGGTGCCTCCTTCTGTTCTTCACTGGCCGAGTCAAGCAGCAAAAGGCTTTTATCTCACGTGCTGGTACACGGCTGTGACCGGAACTGCCTTCAGTCCTGCTGAGATGAGCCGAACCTAATTCCCATCTTAACTGTGCAATTAATAATTTTTAACTTAGCCTGATGTGCTCTGATTGGGGTTCTGTCCTGAACCTAGTAAATGGCCAGCATCTGGTAAAGAGTTTGTTTAAACGGGAAGACGACTTGGAAAGGAGAAATGTATCTGTTCAGTTCCGCCTGGAAAAGGGGAATTAGAATGGACTATTTCAGTTGGAAGGGACCTACAACCATCATCTAGTCCAACCGCCTGACCAGTTGGGGCTGACCAAAAGCTAAAGGATGTTGTTAAGGGCATTGTCCAAATGCCTCTTAAAGAGTGCAGGCTTGGGGCATCAACTGCCTCTCTAGGAGCCTGTTCCAGTGTTTGACCACCCTCTCGGTGAAGAAAAGCTTCCTAATGTTCAGTCTAAACCTCCCCTGGTGCAGCTTTGAACCATTCCCACTCATCCTGTCACTGGATCCCAGGGAGAAAAGCTCAGCACCTCCCTCTCCTTGGGAAGCTGTAGAGCAATGAGGAAAATATTTAGGGTGTTTAATATCGTCACTGTTTGCACCAGTAATATTCTCTTGGTCAATCACAGAATTAAAACCAGCAGCAATTAAAAAAAAAAAAAAACCAACAAAAAGACAATAAACAAACAAAATCCCAATGTGATTGTGGTCAGCGTAACGAGCACAAGTTTAAGTTCACTCAGCCAAATGTGAATAAACAATCTGTAGACCAAGAATTATTTGCATAAAATAGTTTTATTGAATATTTGCATGAATTAATGGGAAGTTGGATAATGACAGCTTCTGAATGAACAAAACTAAGAAATTCTCAAATAAGGAAATTTCTCTCAAATTCTTTCAGTTTCTCTCAGAACTGTAGACCTGAATGCGGAGAGGTCGTTAGTGTTCCAGTTCCCATTCCGTCTAAGATCAGTGATTCATGAGAAAATCATAGGGAGAGCAGAGTGTCACTGCATCACACCGGCAAAGGGAGACTTTCAGCATTGATGTTTCTGATAGGCCATCAATAAATGTGAATGCTAAAGTTTCCCAAAATAGTATTTCAAAAGGAAAAAGCAAGTTCCAGTGTCTCCGTGTCCCCAAGCCAGAAAGAGAACTGAAAGAGATCTGTTATATTAATGAGTTACTAATTAACTTTTGCTGAATCGATGTTTCTTGCTTTAGTGGTAAGTGACTGAGAAAGAGTGGTTTATGGCCAGGTAAGAACCAGTGGGATGAGGCTGCTATTTTGGGGTAAAAAATGCCCATTTTGTGACATTTTCATCTTTACTTAAACACTGTATCAGGGTGCTATTTCTTTTTTTCTTTATTTCCTCAGATGATCATTAGGTTGAGAACTAAAAATTAATGGGTTACCATGGTGATTTTTTGCTTCAGTTCCCTGACACAGGAGCCTCTGATGTTTGCATCTAGTTTGTACTTTTATTATTGCAATCTTTCTTCTTCAGCTAGACTATAATTTGTGTCACAGCTTCCTTACCTTGATGACTAGGTGGATGTAAGGCTCTGGACATTAACTTTCAAAGCTGTAATACCTTTTTTCTTCTGTGAGGTGTATGAAGATTTCTTTTAGTTAATGCTTGTTTGAACTAGCATGTATAGTATTTGTATTTTGATGCAGGTTTTTCAAAGCTGGACCCTCTGAAGGCATCAGGTGCACCAGTTGATGACTGTAACATGTTGGGAAAATGCATATCTTTTCATAGAAAATGACACATTTTACTTGAGCTGTAGCTTGAGAGGAAATAAAATAGGAGGTTACACTTAGAAAAAGCATTCTTCAGGCATACATAGATGAAGAGTATTTTGTTTAGGCTAGGAGAAAATGTTAAGGTCAAAAATAATTGTTTTGTTGTGTCTTTAATATAAAGTAATTGTCTGTGCAAGGAGAGATTGAAAGTCAAATCCAGTGAAGGCAGAGGGAGAAAGGTTTAATTAATCTGATAGGAAAGCACTTGGTTTTACTAATAAATCAAGAAAGAAGGAAAAAACCTCATGTTCTGGGAAACATTGAGTTTCTCTACAATGAGGCTTTCTGAAAGTATAAAACCCAAGAGAAGGGTGTGAATTTAAGTCCAACCTTATTAAATCTTAATTGGAATAGCCAGTTGACTCCCTGGTCCATATTAATGTTGTCACACAGCAGAGTTCTGACAGAAAGTTGATTTTAAAAAATTATAATGATTATTGTTGTGCAAAAGTTATGTAAACTTACAAGGAGAAGAAATTGCTCCCCTTTTTTTTTTTTTTTGTTGTATATCGTACCTCCCCATCACCAAATCCACTTGTGCAACTGTGGGCTTTTGGCCTTTCCATCGCATTGTTACTTGTTTGGTGTTTCATATTTCACAGAAGAATGAAGCTGAGATGTAGATTAGCTGCATCAGGATGCAGTGAACATCACTGCCTGCTAATTGTTGCAATACTAATTTGGTATCATGAGAAGAAATCCATAAATGTGTCTCTGCCCCAAATTGTAACCAGTGAAGAAAGCTGGATATTTGTAATCATCTTAACGAGGCAACGGAGAGGTGAAATTTCTGGATTCAGCCGATATTTCCTTGTAGTGAATAAGAGAAGCAATCTCTGACCCTCCTGCGTGAGATGCTTTTCGTGTGGTATTTTCAGTTGCTGACAAGGATCTACCTTGACATTTAAAGATCAAAAAATTGAAAGATAATAGCCCTATATTTAAGGAAAGTAACTGATTCTAGAAATGAGAATGCCACCTGATTGCAGGATGTACCGAGTGTACCACATTTCAGAAATGGTTGGCTCTTGCTTCAGATCAAACACAGCCCTGGGTGTTCCTTGTTTCTTTTCAGCAAGTGGCATTTGTGACTATCAATGTGACTATCAGATGGTTGATAAGACTATATCGATAATGACTTTCAGACTATTATTAAGAAGTAATATAGTTGCACATCTGTTAATTAAACATTTTTTAGTAGCACAGCCCAAATGCACCCTTTAAATCAGTGTTAAAGCACTGGGTCCTTTACTTCAACAACGTCAACCTACTTTCGGCATTACGTTTACTATGTAGAATTAAACAAATTAATATGCAGTATTTTGTAATACTGATTTTTAATAACTAAAGCAGCGCATGAGAAAGGATTTAAGAATAACTTAGGAATTAGAGCTGTATTTTATATCCGACACTTTCTTAGCTCATGGGATTTCCTCATACTGATGTGTTTTGGATTTTCGTACTGTTGATGATTCCCTATTCCAAATACATTTCCATCCTTAGCTTAGATCCCTCGGGAGTTCTTGCATTCCTAACACCCTTTGGCACTTATTTCCATATATCTGGTGCCTGTTGTACAAAGAATCACCTCCTGTTGTTTCATTCCAGCTTGGCTCCCGCTGGTTTCGTTTGGTTGACCCCAATTCTTGTACCGGAAAAGTTGGTGAACAGTCAACCTGGAACCACTTTTTCTATCTTATTCATCATTTTATTGATTTCCGTCATATTTTTACTTAAGTCATGTGGTTTCCAGGCTGAAGAGTCTTACTGTGTTAGTTTTTTTATACAGAAAGCATTCATTTGTTTCATCATCTTCTTGTCCTTCTTTGGACTTTTCCAAGGATGTAGATCTTCATTTTAAGGTGAGGGAACAGTGGTATTCAAGGTGTGGGTGAACCATGGATTTGTAGTTCATCTAATTACATTTTCTACTTGTGGTTTCCTAAAATCTTGCTTCTGACTTGCTGTTTTAGATTGCTGCTGAGCATTGTTGCTCATTGGAGTCTAATGTTTTCTCTAGGAAAAAATAATAATAGTATCACTTAAAAATATTAATAACTTACCCCTAAATGCTGTGTCAGTTTGACCTTCCTGGCTTCCTTTCCAACTTCAGGTATTAAAATTCCCACTCAGTTCCCTTTCTCTTCCTGATCTTTTCATCCTTTTTCACCTCTTTATGACGTCTTCTTACCAGATCAAACGTACTTCCTCTCTAATTTTTTTTGCTTAAAATAAGTTTTGCTTCAAATTTACTTCTTCACCTCATAGAATTCTCTTAGAGATACACTTTTGTCACCTTTCCTACAGTTCCTAAGGGACTAAGATGTCAAAACAGCAAATGAGGTGCAGGTATTTGAATGGGGGGACAGACAGGAGTATTTTGTGCTGGCCAAACCATGTCGATGGACCGTGTCACACCTCACGCGTCTGTATAAATATCATTAGCGTGATTCTGCTGCCAGAGGGATGCCAGGTATTAAATCAAACTCTATCTTCTCTATTGCTTCTGAAAGCATGTGGTGCTCATGTGGTGTTTGTGCAGGGCCTTTCCAGGAGTTTAAGACTTCCGCAGCATGGAACCCTAACCTTGTTCTGTCAAAGAATTCAGCCCCCAGAAAGGTTATGTCTTTGCAGTGGGAAGGTTAGTGCTAACAGATTGTCTCAGCAGATTTCCTGAGGGCGAATTTTGGACACTGATTCCTGAGCAAGAGAGAATATCAGGCAGTAGATTGAATTCAGCTTCCTGAGGTTTGTTTTGGTTTTATTTTTTAAACTGTGTATAGTGTTAAATGGAAGGTACTTGGCAACAGTTTCAGAAAGATATTAACACCGGTACGTCACCCTTATAAAGGATTTCTGAGATCTGTTGCTGTTACCGAGCTGTTGATCAGTAAGCTGCATAATATTATTTCCATGTCCACAAAGGTAAAAATTACAGACCAAAAGACTTCGGCAAGAGTCGGTCTGTGTGAGTGTCTTGGTTTAGGCCCAGCTGGCAACTAGGACCACACAGCTGCTCACTCCTCCCAGTTGAGATGGGGAGAGAATCAGAAGAGTAAAAGCAAGGAGAAACTCATGAGTTGAGGTAAAGACAGTTTAATAAGTAAAGCAAAAGCCACTCACGCAAGCAAAGGAAAACAAGGAATTCATTCACTACTTCCCATGGGCAGGCGGATGTTCAGCCATCTCCAGGAGAGCTGGACTCCATCACGCCTAAGAGTGCCTTGGGAACCCAAAGGGCCATATCTCATAACGTCACCCCTTCCTTCTTCTTCCCCCAGTTCTATATACTGAGCACGATGCCATATGGTGTGGAATATCCCTTTGGTCAGCTGGGGTCAGCTCACCCGGCTGTGTCTCCTCCCAACTTCTTGTGGCCCCTCCAGCCTGCTCTCTGGTGGGGTGGTGTGAGGAGCAGAAGAGGCCTTGAGAGCTCAGCAACAACCAGAAACATCAGTGCACCAGCAACACCGCTGTCATCCCAAATGCAAAACATAGATCCACACCAGCTGCTGGCAAGAACCTTAACTCCATCCCAGCTGAAACCATGACAGTGAAGAAGGGAGCATGAGGTTCTCCAAGTCCCTCTGGTAACCTCTAACGAGGAAGAAGTCCATCCTGGCTACAGTATGGCTGGAGCCAGCCAGGGGACTGATGGAGGGGAGTTATGGTGGGAGTTAAGTAGTCTCCTTCCTCTTCAACAAATGAGTTTTCCTGTCATCCTTACAGTGGTGAGAATGACACTGCAGTGAAAGTAATGCTTCAGTGCTGCTCCTTTAAATCACAGAATCACAGAATTGCCTAGGTTGGAAGGGACCTTTAAGATCATGTATTCCAACCATAAAAAAAAAACAAAACAAAACAAAAAAACCAAACCAAAACAAAAAAAACAGCACTAAACCATATTATCGAGCACCATGTCAACTCAGCTTTTGAATATCTCCAGGGATGGTGCCTCAACCACTTCCCTGGGCAGCCCATTCCAAGGCTTGATAACCCTTTCAGTGAAGAAATTTTTCCTGATATCCAACCTGAACCTCCCCTGGCGCAGCTTGAGGCCATTTCCTCTTGTCCCATCACCTGTGACTTGGGAGAAGAGACCGACCCCCCCAGCTACACCCTCCTTTCAGGGAGTTGGAGAGAGCGAGAAGGTCTCCCCTCAGCCTCCTTTTCTCCAGGCTGAACACCCCCAGCTCCCTCAGCCGTTCCTCACAAGACGTGCTCCAGACCCCTCACCAGCTCCGTTGTCCTCCTCTGGACCCCTTCTCTGTAGCTCAGCCTCTAAGACACTTGTTCTCTTCATCGTTAACATGAACAAAACAGTGTTAGTTCACAAAACTTCACGTGAGCGGTGACAAAGGTATGCATGGAGGCAGATGTCTGCAGCTGGTTCACATCAAAGGCATCTGCCCTGTGCAACTCTGGCCCGACGCGCCACGGGTTAGAATTAGCTGCAGCTCTCCCCATTGGGATTTTGGGGGGGATTTTTATCTTTTGGGGGTGGGGGTAGTCTTTTTAATTTATGTGCCGTATTAACATTAAACAGAGCTGACTACCCAGTTCACGTTAGATCTTCCCGATGCTAGTTGCAAAGGCTTGAGGATATATAGTTATAATCCCTAGTCAACCAAAATCATCAGTTATGAAACAAAATACATGTTTAATCATGTCCAGAGGACAGGACTAAGTAGAGCATGCATTATTGATTAAAGAGAGAGGTCTTCCCCATTTCTGTCTCCCTTTTAGTGAATAATATCATAAACAGGGGGTTGTTACTGGTGAGGCCCTCAGAGGACGCTTTCCTTTTAACTGCTAAAGTTAATCTACCAGGATGACAGAAAAAACGAAACCTGAAGGGCGCTGAACTCTACATATCAAAGGGCACGAGAATGTGGAGGTCTCCTTGGGGATACTTTCATCTCAGGAGAAGCAGCCACTGCCGGAGTACCAACGCAGGACCGGGACCGATCCCCGCGGAAGGCAGACATCACCTGCCTAGAGCAGTCTGCAGGGCTGGCAGCTATTTTAACAGGAAAACTTGGCCATCCATAAGAAAGAGAAAGGGCTGAGTGACTATGTTTGCTTGCCTTGTGTAGAAGCAGACTTAGGAAGAACTGTTCTTTTATGAATTTAATTTCTAGACTAGTGTGTTGACTTGTTTGAGAAGGCAGAAGAATAATTACTCTCATAGAACAGACTGCTGGCTGATTAATATAATGATTTATTTTTTGCCAAATAAATTAAGATGTGCATGATTTCAGAAAATATTATTCTTGAGCAAATAATTAAAAGCAAAATACCTGTCTTAGTCAGAAACTGCTGCTAGCTGCAATTCAATTAAGTTGTCCGACCCAGTCATTAATTCTATCCTTGAACAAAGCTGGTGCTCTGTAGAGCAACCCGCTATTTTGGAGAAAGTTCAATGATCTGAGTCATTCTTATACACACAGCAAAGAGACTAAGATAATTCTAAGGTAATTGCATTACCTTTGCGCTTTTTTATTTTGTTTTTGAAAATCTACACTCTGGTATGCAGTAAAACCCTGACAGCATGAAGAGCGGTTACTACGCTCTGCACCGGAGATACGCTTTTATTTCCTCATGTTCACTGGCAATTTTCAAATCCATTTATTAAGTTAGGAAAACAAACCTATATACATATTTTGTTGTCTAATTAAATACGTAAGTATTGAAATTCTTTTGATGAAACTTGACACAAAGCGATTACAGTCTGTTTCCTTAACGGGCTTCCACTTCAGTTTTTCAGTTATTTAATAGTGCGGTTACTCAAAAAGGTCACACTAATTGAATGTGAATTTTTGCTCACTTTCAGATTACTACTTTGACAAAAAGTTGACTTTCAACATTTGCTCCCACTAATTCCTTTCTGACACAGTTAATTTAGATTACCCTCAATTAATCTGGACTGACCACTGCAAGGACATTTGGTGGTGTGTCAGAGATCTTCTTATGGCCCGAGGCTGCCGTCTTCTGATTTATAACAGCAGGAAACATGTAAAATTACCAGTTCCAGTGCCAGGTTTCTCTTGTAGCAGATACCAATCCGTTGATTTTTTGACTGTAATTTCAGATTATAGCACACATACAGAGCTTACAGATCCAATGCCTACTATTGAACCTTCTGACTGAGGCCAAGGATTTTCATAAACACAAGAAGCATCACAAAAACGGAAACCGACACAAACAGCATTTCAAGTAGGCATAATTTTATCTGCATGAAAAATATGATTAATATTAATGTCTGTGCCTGCTTACTAACACAGTTTTAGAAACCCTCCACTTTTAATAAAAAAAAAAATATGTAAAATAAAGAAAGCCAACACCCTGTGACTGGAACTATTTTTAAAACCACTGTCCTGCTATCTTCCCTACTGTCATTTACACAGACAGCACGCCCTGATTATGCTATAATGGTACATTACTTCTAATAAGATTCACTTGATGGAACCAGAATATAATTAGTTTCTTTAAAACAGATTTTAGGTGCAAACAGCTTTTAAGTGGAATAAGGAGTGTTGCTTAATTTAAGCATGTAGATGTTGCTACAGAAATCAATGTTCATGTGCTTTACTAATGACTTGCATGACATGTTTTACACAGACCTTTCTTTCAAGGAAGTTTCTTCTTTCATACACCAAAGTCTAAATTCATATCGCCTCATTTAGCCATCTAAAATGACATATGTCTTCTACAGAATAATTGTCTAGACCATTTTCATAGTGGAGATGGAAAGACATATCCATAGGCAACTCATCCAGTCTATTTGGAATGTTTGTAGGAGAAGAGGAGAAGCCACTTTTTGTAATAACGGCCTCCTTCCACTGACATGGAGGGAGCCAAGAAACAATCCTGGACAAGGCAAGTATATTTTAGATGGTTCTATATAAGATGTGTGAATTATATTTACTGAAACATAACCCAGTCTGAGAAGGAGGGGAAAGGTGTGGATTCCTATGAAAAAGATAAACAGGTAGGCTCTTATCTAGCAATAGGAAGTATTTTGGTTTTGGAAGTCACTAAATTGTGCTGCGCCAAGGTGCTCCTGCACAGAACAAGTCTTCTCTGCTCTAGGTGCTGTATAAAGAGAGAAATACTTGGTAATTCCTGAAAATTACATTTTCAGGTGAAAATATGAGAATTGCTTTAAGGTATAACCAAAACTCGCATTATTTCACAACAGCCTTGAAACAACAACTTAACATTTCTGTAATAAACTCTGGACAAATCTCCACAACCACCAATTGTACGGTACATAAAATACAACTCTCACCATTAGCCAACTATTAAATATCAGAGAAGTAAATATTTTTCCTAGAGGTATTGTTAAGAGGAAAGAGACTTGCTACTAAAAACATCATGGTACTGCATTCCTGACTCTGGTAAAAACTCCACTGAGCTCAACAGATGCTTTGCCCGAATACTGATGACAAGATTTGTGTTTCTGCTTTTCCCATCTAAAACTTGCACTTCAGTCATTGTGTCATTTTAATGGGCTTGTAATGGGAAGTCTCTCTAGGTTTGGATTAGTTGCTTCCTACAGTAATCTCATATTGCTGAAACATTATAATCACATAAACGCAGTTTCCACACGCTAACGCCGCATTTGTTTTGATTCGGTAAGCCCATCTGAATGGTATTAGCACAGAATCTCTCTAGACTTGTATGGGAATCATTTTATTGCCTTTACATTACAATGTGAGATTACAGTGGCACTAAATCCAGATTGCTGTGACCGAAAAAAAGAATGGCTCAATGGGTATTTATTATATTCAGAAAAAGTTAAACACAGCTGCCATTTAGAAACAAGGGCTGCCCTGGCTGCATCAAGAGCATTCTCTTTTGTTCCTTTATAACCATGCAGTCCCAGGAAAAGTGACATAGTGCGGGTTCGCTATATATTTACAGATGAAGGAAATGCTTTGAGCATTCAATTTTTTCTGTAAGCAACCTCTACAGAGCATGGAAAAGCCCCAATTTAGAAATATATGACACATTTGTAGTACATTACCATTAGCTAGACTATGCTGTGTTATCTCACTATTCCCCACATGTAAACATTTTGCAGGGAGGGAAGAAGTTAGCAAAACAAAGGAGGCAGCGGGTAAGAGAACACATGTAGACCATATCAGGAAGATTTTAAAAAATGAACTTCTTTCTCTCTTCTCCCATGCTTCTACCAACTCTGTAGAGGTTCACAGAGTGGAAGGGACTCAAGACTGCCAACAGAGGTTCTTCCTCTTCCCCACCAGACAAGCAAGTTTTCTGACTTCTCTGACAGATAGGTGCCAGACCTGCTTCTTCAAAAATTTATCCACAAGAGCTAATTTCAGGACAAACATGCCTGAAACCCATCTCTTTCTCTCACACACAGGTTTCAAAAAGCATGGCTTTTTCGCCCATGCACAGCACCAGGGAAGTGCAGGTACATGGGGAGCACAGTTCCCAACAGCTGGCTGGGTGAGAGCAGCAGCAGGAGTGAACTTCCATGTGCTCCAGAAGGACAGACACTCATACTGCTTTTGGGCTATTTTGTGCAAGAAACAGAATTTGGAAATGGATTAAAAGTACTACGAAAAAACGCAGATTTCTGGGCAAATTCCTGTCGCTTCTACAGAAATGGCAGATGTGCATTAAGGTCACATTTCTTCTTCCCTGCCTTCAGAATTGACATTGGTCTTTTTCTTTTCCCAAACTGGAGCTATGAGATTAGCATGATTTGCTGAACTTTAAGCTAACTCAGAAAAAAGAGCCATACTCTCTTAATTTAAAAAAAAGAATCCACACAAGTATCATGAGAACATTCCTAGTGCAGAAGTGTACTAAGGGGACAAGGACACTGCATGTACAATGCTGGCCTTCCTCCTAGTTCTCAGTCAAACTGCATAAGGATGGCACACTAGTACTTCCATCAGCACTGAGGCAAGGCTTTGTGTCCTAAGCATCCATGTCACATGGGAGATTTTTCATGCCCTGACTAAAGCTCTTCTCAGAAAGGAAGGGAACACTTACAGTCACTCTCCCCTACAGGAACTCCTGTCTAACCCCATATGAGCATATCTTGCAGCTCTTCTTTAATGAGGCACCTGCAGCTTCCCATCTTTGGGTGGCTATATTTTCATGGAGCAGGTAAGAACTTCATTTCAGGTATCTATACTCTCTTCACTGAGTAGAAACAGATTTGATATCTAGAGAACTCTTGGGGAAACATTTAAAAAGCATCACCTATCCCTACCTTGCTGCCTTTCTTCCTGACACACACTGTTCTGGAGACACCCAGCAAACCTCAGTAACCCTGAGGGCTAACGCAGTGGCCTTCAACAACCTAGCTCTGGTCGCAAAACATTCAGAAAAATAAATCTCCTTAAGAAGCCAAGCTAGAAGAAACACTAAATATTGTTTTTTACTAGATTTTCTATATATATTCTGTGCAACCATAAAGCTTTTACACTACAGAAGCCTGGAAGTGAGGCTTTGTTAAGTTACAATATACGCTATGAAAAAATGACGAGAACTCTAGCCAAGGCTTACACAATCCTACAAAGGTAAGTAGAAGTCCCAGCAAAATATGCACATACACACATCCCAGCAGTTTGGTTGCTTGAGTGGCACTGGCAATATTCTACAACCTAAAAGCATTGCTTTAAAATAAATCACTTACATTGTAAGAGAAATTTAAACAGTTACACATATGTGAAAGGCCAATATATTGATTTGCCGCCCTCAGAAGCTCCAAAAAGCACACCTTGGGGAAAGGAACCGGGCAAGTGAGAAGCAAAGCTTTGAAATGTTCACCTGAAAGGGTGAGTGAAATTTTTCACTGTGTACTCCCTCTGTTGCTCAGCTAGCGGCGGACAGACAGCCCTTCCAGCTTCTCACGGTTTGAGGGTCACATTCTTGCTCTAGCTAGGCTTTGGGCCCGACGCGCGTGAAACGGGCTTCTCCCTTACGAGTTGAACAGCCACACCAGAACGAAGTGCAGCCTCTCCGACTGATCTCACAGCGCGGCCGTACCTGCGGGATCACAGCAAGCACATGTCGTCTGCACGTGACCACGTAGGCAGGCGTACAGTGATTTGCCCCAGAGGCAAAGTTTAAGCCACTTAGTACACAATGCTTTGCACGCTTTTTTTTTTCGGTTTGGTTAAGGTTCAGTTGTTGTAAGCACAACAGAGTTAGGCTTTTATTTTACCTTATTTCTGGGCAGATAACAGTCTCAAAACCTAGGCTTCCTCGAGCAAAGTCACATTGAAGTTTCTCTTCCTCAGAGAGATCTAAGACCAACATCCCCATAAGTGTTTTTTCATCAACATCTCCTTTAGAAGAACTTCAGGGGATTTCACATTTTGGGCAGCTTCCAAAATTACTCTTGATAAAAGGTCAGATAAAAATTCTCCCCTAGGGTCTAACATTACATTAATTATATTTTACATGCACACACAGTGTTCTTAGGCCAAAAATCAGGACTGAAGTCGCATTACGCTGTATGCAAATATGGGCTGAGTCCTGCATGCTGATGTGTGCATTTGTATTCTTAAGAATATTCTTAAGATTCTAGACAGAATCTTATTTGCTTCTCATGGATGCTGGGCTCCATGCACACACACTCGCTCTTTCTTGCTAGGACAACATGATATAGGAAAAAACTTTGTGCTGTCCAGTGTTCGTTCCCTCTAAATTACAAAATTGAAACTTAAGTAAACACATAGCTCTACTCCTACCATTATTTTCATTGACTTTAATTGTTTTTCTCTCTATTAAGGTCACGTATGCTTAAATATTTTCACATGAGCTTAAATATTTCAGTAAGAATGTTGCATGGAGCATTATCACTCACTTGTGCGGCACCATCATCAAGAGAAACACCAAATCAGTCTATGGATCTTGAGATGCTGAGCCAAGGAGAAAAATGGGGTGGAGGTCAAAGACACCAAAGAACAGACATCATCATTCTCACCACACGTATCTATGCAAAGGAAATGCAAAGTTCTTTACTACCTCCTGGTCGAGACTGGACATTATTAGCCAGAAAATTCAGATGAACAAGGGTTACCCTTGTTACCCCAAGGGTCACTTTGTGGCAGAACGTACCACTGATGTACACAAGACCTTCACTGAGGCCCATGAAGCCACACGCAGTGGAGAACTGAGTGGAGATGGGATTTAAGTGCCTCAAGATTGCAGACCACAGCAACTGGGTTAAGCTGGGACTTCCAGAAAACCACCTTCTTTAATAGTGACTGATGGGTTTAGATGCATGGAACTAAATTCAGTTTCCCAGTACCGCAAACAACTGTATTCCAAAACATGCAATCAATCTGAAGACCCAGGAAAAGCCTGCAGAGTTTCAGCTGCAACTGTTCTGCTACGGCTATGTCAGGAAATGGAAGCCCTATGCTCCTTTCAAGGTCCACTTCTGCTCTAACGAGTAACTAGCCAACACAAGAAAAGCTGATGTGAGCCAAGTGAAAGCTTAAAGCTGACAGGTGTAACTTAATGAGCATCTTTTAACTCCAGGACTGTCTTTATAGAGTCTGCGCACTCTGTCAGTGGTCAAAGGCGATGACCTCTTGCTTGTACAACCCCTGGTACTAAGTTCTTAGCCACAGCTGGGTACAGTAGTGAAACAGCAAGACCAACCAACACACAGAAGCTGACGAGACTGTCAGGTGCCCTGCACAGCCTTCTGCTTTCTTCCCAGGTATTGCTGAATCTTCAGTCTTAACAACAACTGGACACAGAACCTTGCCGCTGTTTTGTCTTTTTTGCATCACAGAATGTAATGGCACAACATTTCTGAAAGAAGATACAAACTCAGTATCTTTGTCCTGGAAGCTATTAATTATCTGTTTTTAAAAAAAATTTTTGCTACTGAGTCTAAAGTGAGCAACACAGAGCTAAGTCCTGCAACAAAGTTTACAAGCCTCAAGAGTTCGAGCAGTAAGACCAGTTGAACATTTCCAGACCCATCTGAAAATGACTCATCTGCCAGAAGGTATGCAAATCACAGTAAAAAAAAGAGTTAAATTCCTTTCATTTAGTTGTCACTACAGAGACTCAGGACAGAGCAAAGATAACTGTGGGATAAAACATTTCCCCTTTTACACTTTGAGGTAAGTGGTGAGATCCTGAAAAAAGAAAAAGAGGGAGTACCTGAGCAGGTAACGCATCGTTCTTTTTGGGGTCTTCTTCCTCCACAGAAGTTACTTCAGGAAAAACCCTGTGGCTTTGGCTCCATGCAAAACTAAAGTTTCCGAGTATCTTTGAGAAGAGTGATTCTACACATTTCTGAGATCTGACTGAAAAATTGTGATTTACTTAAAACTGTCATGTAAGAGTGGTGGTGGTCTTTCTTCTTACTCTCTTCTTCTTATCCAAGTAGTTAAATATTTCTGAAACATATCCCAGCCATTGTTAGGGTAAAACGCCTTTCTTGGATTATTACCCACAAACATATTAATATCAGACCAAAGACACGGCCACTACTTAGAAAATTCTGAAGGAGCTTTTCAATTTTTAACCAGAAAATGACATTAAAGCAGAAAGCCTACGCTACCAGTTTTGAGAAAAAGATGAAATTTCATTTGAGCACTAGGGGGGTGGGACACTTTCTTTCCCTTCCAATGGAGCTGGTAATGCAATGACTTGTGTATTCTCCAGAAACACAGAAGACCAAAGTTCAGAACTGCTCTGAATCAAACCAGGGACTTGAACCTTAGGTTTCCACAACCTAGAGGGATTTCTAAACTTCCCCCTACCAGAGAGGTGGCCAGCCTGATGCAAGCAGAAGTCTCCTTTCTTTTTTTTCATGAAACCTTAAGAAGTCTTATTTTCAGCTTACTAAAAAATGAACTTTGCTTGGTAGTTCAAGTTTTGAAAGATGGAAAAAATATTTTAGATCTGCATCAAGAGAAATAAGAAATAAAACCCCCAGAATGTTTGGAGAAACAGTCCTTTAATAACCACAGAACTCGTTGGTGCCATATGCTTCACTATATACTGATCTTAAGATGTGGAGCAAGCTGACGAAGGCTCCCTAACCACAGAGGGAAGCAGTGACACTTGTTCCTGCTCCACTGTGCATTAATTTAATAAGTTAGCACTGGTCACCTATATGAAATGTAATTAAGCATCTGAATGCCATTGTTGCCAACTTTGATTATAACTACAAAGATGAATGTGATGATGGTGACATGATGGCAAATATTATGTCTGGTAAATTCCAAAACATGAGAGGCATTCATAATAATAAATGACACTTATGTAGTCTTTCATATGACGATCCCAAAGTACCTGACAAAATGATACAAAACTACCTATTACAAGCACTGCTTCACCCATCACTGAAATACAGCCCCCAGCAGAATGAAGGCAACAACCTTTAAACACTACAGAACATATTACGGCAGAGGATGTCAAATAATGTACCCAGGATAAAGCACAGGGGAACTTCATGTAGGCAAAAGACAATTTTCCAAAAGCAAGTGACCTCCGGCTAAAAATCTGTTTCATTCAAGAGTTACCACAAGCCTCTAGCATACAGAAGATACCACCCTTAACAACAGACATGCCTTAAAAAGAATTATATCTACGGGTTTCTTAAGGATCATATATGTTCATGTACTTGCTAGGCCAAAAGATGCTCGTCTGAGCTCCTCACCAACAGGACTTGTATGCTCCAACTCCGGACCACACCACCACGGCACAAGACCTGCTGCAAAGGGGCTCCCAAACCCCCGAGGCCACTGCCGGGCAGTGGCTTAGCTACAGGGCTGAGCCCCGTTTTGCAGAGGGCACCCAAACCTCCCTCACCCAGAACCATCACCCCTCTCCGCAGCCTGCCAAAGTGGGGCAAGAGGAGGAAAAAGCGGGGCTGCTGCAACTGTGTTCCGTAAAGGAGGGTGCAGCTCAGGCCACAGAGAAAACGCGTGGTGTCTGGATCCCAACAAGGCTGGCAGGCAAGCCCCGGAGCTTTGCTGTTGAGCCCTGTCAAGCTGAAGCAGCTCTGGAAGCATCTTGCAGAGGGCTCTGGGGGCTTCCAGACGGAGGGGCAGCTGAAGGCAGGCTCTGAAGGTCCCAGTTTTGGATTGAGGCGTTTGTTGCTTCACGGAGCCACCCTCAGGGACTGATGAGAGGGCAGTACTAGAGAGGATGTACTTCCAATATTTAACTTGTTATGACTGTACAAATATTAAATACCAGCACTAATAATAGCAGGGCAGCAGGCTGCCCGAGCTGGGGGGGGGAGTGTGTGTTACTCTGCTGATAACTTTCCCCTGATCCTGCAAAACGTTTCTCCACAAAGGAGGATGAGGAGGCGTTCATCGCCCCAGCCCCCGGACCTGCTGCGGGGCTCCCTGCAGGAACCCTGCCTGCGCCGGCACCGCTCCCGGCCGCCGTCCCCTCCCGCGCCCCGCCGCCGCTCCCCGCTCCATGCCCGCCGTCCCCTCC
>JAOXJK010000023.1:65072459-65087430 GCA_025774025.1 Xenus cinereus | reverse complement strand
CCTTCTCTGGACCCGCTCCAGCCCCTCAATGTCTTTTTTGTGGTGAGGGCCCCAAAACTGGAGCCAGCCCTCGAGGTTGGGCCTCCCCAGTGCCCAGTACAGGGGGATGGTCACTGCCCTGGTCTTGCCTTCATCTTACTGTTAGCATGTTATTTTGGGTACTGCGTGGGGCAGGCTGCCATGCTGGATAGGCCTTCTGGTTCTGTCGTGGTCCAGACATTCTAATGTACTGAGATGTGCTTTGAGTATCTTTAGTAGTGTCTGTGTTGTTCATACTTGTGGGCAATCTGGAAAATCAGGAAACTGTGTAATAGCAGCACTTGTTGGTAATGCAAAATTTAAGATCATTTGTTCTGTTAGCAGTTCATGATACTAAATGAAAAATATCATGTGAAGATTAGTGTTGCTAAAAGGAAAGCAATACATGTAAGTAAAAAAGGAATTATGCATGAATGCTGATGGGCTGGTGTTGCACTAAATTCTCTTCAGAGTAGAGAACTTGTAGTGTTCTCAACAGTTCTCTGAAAAAAATTGCTTTAACACCATACTGAAGTTCAAAAATGAAAAAAGATGTTGACTACTCCCAGTTTCCTCAAATGAAAAACTAGAGCGCTGTCACTGAAATGATTCACAATCTGAGTTCCAGGTTTAAAAGGAAAAAAAACCCAAACCAACCCCACCAAAGGCAGTTATTTTTATTTTTTTTAAAAGAAACAAATTTCCTCCCGTTGGGACAAGTGTTTGCAGTGATGAAAACCATAATGGTGGCAAAAGGGGGTAGAGTACTAGCAGAGAAAAGGCCAACTGTTAGACATTAGCACTGTGACTCAGAGTCACTGGGTAGCTCAGGAAGCGTTTAGACTGTTGAGTCACAGGAATTGATGAGATTGTATCAGAGGGATCACTCTTGAAACACCCTGTTTCTTATATTCTTTCCTAATCGTTTTCTGCTGGCCTCTCTTGGAGACAGGACATTGAATTAGGTAGATCTTTGGTGTTACAAAAGGGCTTTTCTGTTTTGTCCTTTAACCAGAGTACACGTTTTTCCAATAACTTAGAAGTTTTGGTTCCAAACCAAATACAGAAGATAGACAACTTGGTAACTAAACTAACTTGAATATGTACTGCTGCATCCAGTCCTGTTTAACGTCTCCAATAATGATTTGGATGATGGGGCAGAGTAATGGAGAAAGTTTGCTGATGACACCAAACTGGGAGGAGTGGCTGATAACGCTGCCATCCAGAGGGACCTCTACAGAGTGGTGAGATGGGCTGACAGGAACCTCAGAAGTTCCACAAGGTTGAGTGTAATTTCCTGGACCTGGGGAGGAATATCAGCAGGCACCAGCACATGGTGGGCGCCACCCAGCTTGAAAGCAGCTTGGCAGAAAAGGATTTTAAGGGTCCTGGTGGCCACCAAGTTGAACATGAGGCAGCAATGGGCCCGTGTAAACAGCAAAGGTAAACAGTACCCTGGGCAGCATTGGCCAAAGTATTGCCAGCAGGTCAAGGGAGGTGATCCTTCCCCTCTGTTCAGCACTGGTGAAGCCATACCTGGAGTGCTGAGGCCAGTTCTAGTGTCCTCAGTACGTACTGGAGAGAGTCCTGTGAAGCGTGACAAAGATAATGAAGGGAGTGGAGCATCTCTTCTATTAGGAAAGGCTGAGGGAGATGGGATTGGTCAGCCTGGAGAAGAGAAAGCTCTCATCAATGTGTGTAAATACCTAAAGGGAGGGTTCGAAGAGAACAGAGCCATGCACTTCTCAGTGGTGCCCAGTGACACTGGAAATGATGGGCACAAACCAAAACAGAGCAGGTTCCATTTGAAGATCAGGAAACACTTTTTTAATGTGACCGAGCACTGGCACGTGTTTCCTTGGGAGGTTGTGGAGTCCTTGGAGATATTCAAAAGCCATCTGGACATGGTCCTGGGCAACTGGCTCTAGGTGGCCTTGCTTGAGCAAGGGGGTTGGAACAGATGACCTCCAGAGGTCCCTTCCAACCTCAACTGTTCTGTGATTCTGTGATAAAATCTTCTTTGAACATACAATTGCTAATGCAGCTGCTGGAAAAGGTCATCATATCCTTTTGCTTGACTATTTAACTGGTTGACAAATCGGACACCATTCAAAATTATTTTTCAAAACAAGAATTTGGCTTTCATTGTGGTAACATTTAGATGTCATGGAAGGGAACACTCATTTCCCTCAAAGATCCCATTTGTTGGAATATAATCCTCGAAATATTCCTTGCTAAGGAAAAATTTTCTAAGGTTGAAATCTACATCACTTTAATTTAGAAACCAAAATGGTGATTACCTCAATCTTGGAATTGGTAAATAAAGGTTGTCCATAAAACCTGAGCAACATTTGAGATTCTTCCCTCATGGGGACTTGGATTATCCAAATTCTAGCAGCCCAAAGGGTGGATTAAAGTATTAATATTTTCCTGGTAGACTCAGTTTTGGATCTTAGCTCTGCCATAGGACTCCGGTGTGTGTTCTGTAAAACCACAGTGATGTCTCATTGTGAGAGCAGTATTAAAAATATTGTAAGTCTGATTTCTACTTAAACTTCCTTAAAAAAGTTATTTAAAATTCTTACTGTTTATTCCTGATTAATGACAGATGTTCCAAAAGTACTCTTAGTTTCTTCCTTGTTCTTTTTTCAAGGGGTAGGAAGAACTTAGTTGGACACTCTTCAAGTTGATTCTAAATGTTGCTAGGGAAAAATTAATGATTTTATCACAGATGTTGAGAGGAGGAAAAATAATTTACAGTAATTAATTTTGCCTGTGTAAAATGTTCCCTTCAGGTTCATTTTGATAAAAGTGCCCAGTTTTAATTTCCTCATCTCAGTGTCATTTTGGTGTTTGAACAGGTGCCCCATTTCACACAGGACATAGCTGCCATTCAGTCCTTTTGAGAAATTATTTGTTTGTCTTTTTAAAATTAAATTGTGAAACATTTAAACGCAAGCATGAAAGGCAATATAAATGGAAGTCCTCATCCCTACTGGCTTAGCCTTGCCAAAGAGGTGTGCTGCTGGCAGATAGAGCCATGAAAACTTTTAAAAAGGGTGTCTGTTCTGAAAAGGATGCCTCTTGTTTTATTTGGTTAATTTACTTTCTAATTCTGCAAAGCCGCCACTCCAGGGTGGTGGGTTTTTTTTCCCATCGATGACTAAATTTGTTCTTTTTTAAAAAATATAAATCAAAAGCTATGACTGCAATTTGTCAGCTGTGTCATCTGGGGTCAAGCTGTGTCTGTGATTCATACTTTTAACTCTCCGTGGGCTTATTCTGATGCACGGGCTTTTACCTACATCCTTCTCCCCCCACGCCCAAAAGCTTAAATTTTTATCTTTTTGATGAGATACTCTACCATGCTGCTTATAGCCATGGTGCTGGTGCTGTCTCAGAGTGAGCCAGGGGATGTTTTCAGCTCTACTTTAGATATATTTCTTCTTTATCTCTGGAATATCTTTAGTATTCTGCTGCTTTAAACTATACCCCGTCTATGTTTGATGCCTCTATGAAAGAAATCTCTCGGATCCTGTTTAAAGGAAGGAGATGACAGTGTGAAAAAGCACTCAAATGTATTTCCTTGCTCACAGGTAAATATTATGCAAAGAAGTCTTTAGGCATGTGTTCTTACTCAAATCTTGCTTCTATTGGAAAGATCTGTCACTTTCCATGGGACCTGTTGCCACCATCTCCCGGCTTGTTTGGAAGTTTGCTCTCCACGTGTGTTCTCCTCTTGCTCTTCACCAGGGACAGGAACAGTTTGCTCTCTCTGGTCGTGTGGTTTTGCCCTGCTTGTAGCCAGACGTTTCTCGTTCAGGAGCCCCTCCTTGCTTTCTCTGGGGCTTTTATTATAATGTTTTGTTTGTACTCTGTCTTCTTCATACCATTTTATTCTGTTTGTTTCCAGCCAACTGTCTCCTTTAATTTAATTACTTGTAGTCAGGAGCAAGATTGAGTCAGAGCTCAAAGTGAGGGTGTTGTTATGATCTCAGGAGGAGGTGGCAATGTCACCTTCTCCTGGAGATCACCTGGCGGCAGCCTGGAGGTGCTGATTCATATTCGGGCAAGCCAGGAGTGACAGTTGCTCCTGGCAGAGTGGCTCCCCGTGATTTCGCGCAGCTGTGGATACGCTGTAGAAGATGCTTGGTGTGATGGGGCTGAGGGTTTCCCTGTTGGTGGTGAAAATAAGTCAGTTAATAGTATCTTGCAGCCAGCGCAAGACAGCAGTTCATCAGCCTTCTACCCACTGTCTGGGAAAACTCCAAGAGAGGAAGAGCTACGGCTTTGCTGGGAGCAGTAGGTTTGCCGTCTCTTTCCGCTGCTGAGTGCGTGCCAGCTGGCACTGGGAGTGCGGCTCTTTGCCTAAAACTGTGGTAAATATCATCATGTTCAGTGACAGCAAATGGCTGTGTGGCCTGAGCGCTCACTCACGGCACCCAGGTAAGGTGCACGACGTGTTGATTGCAAAGAATAGATAATTCTCTTATTCATTCTAATGTTCCACACGTTTGGCTCAGTGTCTGAGCATTCTTTCAGTGTACCAGCCTGTAATAAAAATGCCCCAATTAAAACTTAACACTTCAGAATACAGAAAAATGAATGGTTTCTTTCCTCCCTCCACCTAGCTGCTCATTAACGATACTTTGCTGTACCTGACATTCTTCTTCTTGTAGGCTTTTTCCAAGAACAGTTCTGTAGCCGCCCATCTGTTTTATTCTGTTGATTCACAGCTAACGTGTGCCATGATCGGCTGAAAAGGCAGGAAGGGAAGAAGATCGCTTATTTTTGTTGCCTTGCCCTTGATGCTGCAATTGGGATCACAAGGTCTCTTTATGGAAGAACCACAGGGGGCACACACCTAGAAGATTTCCAAAGTTTAGGGTGGGCAGGCAGAGAACAAGGGGCAATCTTTACAGGAGCCACCGTGTAGGCAGAGATTGGTAGCACCTTTGGAAAAAAGTGCTGAAGAGGGTTCTTGGAGGTAATAAAGACCTTCCCTAGGGACCAGGTGAAAACAGTTGTAACCCGGAAAATTGCTTCAACCTCCTGAGTACAAGATTCAACAGAAATGATGTAATGTGTAAAGAGACAGAGAAAGGGGAGATGCTTCTGAGTGCTTGTTGTGTCTCATCTAGCTGCTGCAGGTTCCTGTGGTTATAAAGTTACCTTGTCCTGGCTTTGGAAAACACCCAGCTCAAAAGGCTTTTGATGATGGCTGCTGTATAAGACGTGCAAACTGACCCTTGTTGAACTCTGAGTCCCATTCCATGTATCCATTCCTTTAATTTAAAATTTTGGAGCCTTTTGGTCGTTCAATAAATTGAAAATACCTATTTTAGACTGCAGCATGGCCCCTATTGTAGGGCCGTGGTACACATATGCAGTTGGTGTTACAATCTTTCTGTAGCTGATTATTTTCCTTTGCTCAAAATGTTTTTACTGTAAAGCCTCTCCATACCTGGGGTCTGTGAGGACATGGAATATTTTTGCAGGGAAATCTGCTTTCTGAAAAAAGAAGGTGCTTTACATTTACAAAGGCATTCACACAGTGCCTTCGATGATATTTGTTGGTATAATCGTGGCAGCGTTGCTGTCATCTAATTTCTTATTGTTTTAATAATTCCGTCTTCAGATTCACACTTCCCTAATTAATGGACGGCCTAGCGCTGATGATCCTTCGCGTGAATTACTGGAATTCACCTCTGCCCGCTTTATTCGCCTGAGATTTCAGAGGATACGGACACTAAATGCTGACTTAATGATGTTTGCACACAAAGATCCAAATGAAATCGATCCCATCGTTACACGGAGGGTAAGTTCTGGCAAGAGAGTAGACACGCACGTGTACAAGTTCTCTTACGCTTGTGAATGCTGTACCTGCCGTTGCTTGCCATCGGAAATACTCACCAACAACTCACATGTTGTTGTTTGTCAAAATCCCAGTGTTAGAGGATTCCCTCTTCACAGCATTTTATTATCTTCTCTATAGCAGAACTAACAGTGTTATGTTTTCTGCTTAATGGTGTTATTAACGTACATAACATGCTTATTAACATCGACACACGGCCCCTTTGGCTGTAACCGTCGGGATGCAGGTAACTGGCGAGTGATTGCTGTTAGACGGTGTCCTCTTGCCTCTGCTGCTGCTCACTCCTCTGCTGTCTCTAGGGTTCTTGAAGACTTTGAGCAGACTTTGTACTAGTGGTGCTATAGGTAGTAGTGGTGCCTGAAGGCAACACTTCTAGCGTTACTGTACGATTGTTGCTGACACTAAAAATTTTACGCCATGCTTTAGCTTAGAAGAATGGACGCAGCACTCAAACTCACAACATACCCCTGTCTTCTCCACGGTGTGCACACCCCAATCTCTTCTTTCCACAATCTGTACCTTTTTCCGATGCCACATCTCCCTCTTTTCCCACTGCTCAAATGTGCGTTATTCTACTTTTCCTCTGGTTTTTTTACCACATTTTGTCTCTTTCTGCTCACTTCCTCTTTCCGTTGGCCACCTTATTTTTCTTTTGGAAAGCTGTTTAGGGCAGCGCTATAGTAATGCCCTCTTATGAGAGGCAGTATGGTTATTTTTGGCTTGATTAATATCATTTATCAATGCTGGATAACTGCAAAGAAAATTTGTTTCTTCTGTTCCACATTTCTGGTTTCCATTTCTTCCTCCAAATATGTAGAGTGCTGGCTATTTCCAAAAGTTTGGAATCGTCCAGAAACCATTCCAGTTCAGTGCAGTTATTGCAGCCTCATTAGTCATGGAAACTGTGTTTACGTTAGAGTGCACATTTAATAATCTGATTCTAAGTGAACAGAAGCACAAAATTTCCTGTTCCGCAAAACAGGAAACAAAGGGTAGCCACAAATGATACATTTGCTGTGTGGCAGAAAGTTAACTGTGAGTTATATGAGTTCCCATTTTGTTTGATATGTTTATTAATGATCTGAGAAAGAGGTTGAATGCAGAAACAGCAAAATTTGCAAATAGCACATGTTTGTTTTGATTAGTTGGTTGTTAGGATGTTACAGGACCCTCACAAAAACAAGTGAAAATGGACAAAACGGCATGCGAGCTTCATTTTTCACAGATGTCATAATACATGGTTATAAATATTTTTTCATCCTTCTTTCTGGTTAGGGCTATTAGTCCCCATCAAAGAAAAAATAGAAATGGTCAAATGGCAGAGCAACAGGTTTAAAAGTTATTTAAATCTCAATAAGGAAGGCTATTCCATAGTCATTCAAAAGGCCAATAGCAAAGACCAATTCTTTCCACAGTCTAGTGAATGCCCAATTGAGACCCAGCTAAGGTGAACAAAAATGCTTCTCTTTTAGTTTTTGTTCTCACCTTTCTCTCTTCCCCATCATCACGCCTTTTCATGTTTTCTGGAGGGAATAAATTCTATAGCATTTGCCTTTTCATTAAACAGCCTTCTCCCGTGCTCGTGTTTGGGGTGTGCTGTGTATAAACCGATGTGGCTCTTGTGACTTCAAACAAATGGAACTTTTCCAATTTATACTCTCTCTTTCACTGAGCCTGAATCTCTTGATCAAGACGCAGCTTGGATTATTACACTGTCTGCTATATTTGTAATAGATCAAAAAAGAAATAAAAGAGGACCTGACAGTTTTGTCACTAGGAATGAATTTTGCAGCTTGGCACCTGCGTTTTACAATCCATTTAGCAATTCAATTTCTGTTTTGTCTTACAGTATTACTATTCTATAAAAGATATCTCTGTTGGAGGCATGTGTATATGTTCAGGCCATGCGAAGGCTTGTCCACTGGATCCAGCGACCAATGTATGTATTTTCTTTCTTTTTACTTATTTTTTATTTTTAATTTGCCTTAACCTTGGGAGGAACATGAGAAAAAATTCTTGATATTCCTCAGAGTTCTGTAAATTTATGTCTGTTCCTCACCCAGAAGAACACTCAGAAGCAGTGCCAGGATGAAACAGTGCTGGCAATCAGAATAATAAACAGTCATACAATGTCAGCGGTGGCTTTCTCTGAAACGAAAGAATAGGTTTCAGGTAATTCAGTCCACGCTGAAACTTCCCTGGGAGCAGCAGAAATTTGGGTTACGTTATGTAGCTGTGGAGGTGAGCACTAACAGTCAGTCTACCTTTTTCTTGTTGATATTAATCAAGGTGTTTCCTAAATGTCAAATATTTAATTGATACTTGCAAACAAATGATGGCTCTAGAATGGTGCATTTACTGTGGAGGAAATATTAATTGAGTGATCAGTCAAGATAGTCTAGAAAATCATGAGCTCTTTATAATTTCTTCCCACTTGCAGCTTTCTTTTACACCGTCAATAGACATATAACCAATACAACTGAAATATAGGAATATAATTTGTTAGTGATAGTTGAAATCTATACACATGCATGCAGTACTTATCAGTAACACAGAATTTCCTATCTGCTAGTATTACTAATGTGCCACAATGTGGGATCTCTTCATATACTACTCACTAAAATAGGAGCTTTGTAGGATTTAACAAAAGATTTTGTTTGTGCATGACATTAAACCATTGTGCAGGAACTGTGATAAAAAAAATAAAAAAGAAACCAAAAAAACCTGGAAGGAATCTCACAGAGAATGCATTTATAGTTTAAGCAGTTTCCATGGGGCCTTGTCAAAAATTTACAAACTCCTTGGTTTAATCCTTCTAAGCCTTTTCTGTGATGACGTGTACGGCAAGCGTTGAGCTGATGTTTCAGATGGCCTTAGGAGTCGAACCGCAGCGTTGTCTCAGTGCCAGCCATTAGGGCTGGGCCTACCTCACAAAATAAGTGCTGTGAATCCGGTTAATATGTACTTCAGATAGTTTGGCTGATAGATAAAATAAAGGCATTTTGACAAGTGTAGTGTCTTGTTTTGCAGGACGACAAGTATGTAGTTGTTGTCTGACGAGTATAAAAAATACCCTAAGTGAAACAGCCCAAGCCATAGGAGATTTGGCGTATTTGGTTTATCTCTCCAGGGATGCTCTTTGGACTGGGCCATACCAAAATAGGGGGGCTCTGGCTTATAAACATCACAATTCTGGTTGTTGGCAGAAGGAATCTTTCCCCTAGCATTACAGAGAATAAACTTGCTTGAGTTTGCTGCTTTTCTGAAGCATTCCTTAACTTAAGATTTATGCTTTGTCCTGTGAGCTGTAGAATTTCTCCAGGTTGAGCTTGCTGCTTTGACCTTGGGTGGCTTCACAAGGACCACAAAGAATCCCCTCCACCGAATAATTACTGGGAAGGCTATTTTTGCTCCTCATTTCTCCAAACTACCCTTTCTTTTATCTTTCCCAAGCTGCTTCTGTGGCTCTGAGAATTTGGGTGTCCACTACAGCAATATTTTCATGCTGGGGCTAAGCTGAGATGATCTGCTGAGGAACTGAGAAGCCACTGCAAGAGTGATCCTGCTCCCTTCTCCTGTTAGTTTAAAACCTTCCACCATCCCTCACATAGAATTAGTTACACAGTTAGAAGGTTACACGATGAGTTGACTCATCCAGTAAAAGATTATTGCCAAAGTTAAAAGAAAAATCCCATCCTCCTTTCTTCAGCCAGTTGGGATTGGATTCTCCTGCGTCCTTAGATTCCCCTTAGATTCCTGGCCAACGCTCTTCCTTTGCACCATGGCTGTTTTCTTACAACACAGCTATAGAAGGTAAACACACCCTTTTGTCTCTCACTTGGTGAGTGCAGGGTACATAAATGAATAAAGATGAATAAACAGAGGAATTACAGAATATAGCCTTTCTTAATGTTTTCATAATTTGAACCGTAATGCAGATTATGTACATGGACAGATTCTTCAAATCATCACATTGTGTAAATATTTGTTTTTCTTTTAAATTAGAAATCCATCTGTCAGTGTGAGCACAACACATGCGGGGAGACGTGTGATCGGTGTTGTCCGGGTTTCAATCAGCAGCCTTGGCACGCGGGCACTTTCCTGGTTAAGCACGAATGTGAACGTAAGTCGAAAGCGGTGCAGAAGAGGAGGTTTATTGCAGCTGCTGGTGAAAACTGGTCAGATCCTACATGATTTTTCAATTAATTTTATTTCTAACCGTGTTTGTTTATGCATCAGTCGTTGTTCACTTAGGTTGGCTCAAAAAAGTTAACAGAACAATTACATGAAGATTCATGGTTTTATTAAACTCACAATATTTTAGTGTAACATGCTGGTATTGGTGGAATAATAGATAAAAAGTCATTTTGATTTGTTTAATTTTTATAATTTGGTGGGATTTTTTTGATACAATAACAGGACTGTATCCTGATGAGTAAAAAATCTTTTTTATAGATTTTTCATTATATGAAACTTTAGCAGCATGATTTGTGTATAAATTACACTTCTGTGTATTATAACGTTCAGCCTTGCTGAAACAAAATATTTTTACATGATCAAAATGCAATTTGAGTTTCGGATTTTTTTAATGGAAAAATCAGCGTATCTAGTTTTCCAGCATGGGATGAAAACATACCCTGAAATATCACCTTCCCACAGGGTGGGAATTTCATTTTCAGATTTGCTGTAGTAAGGATAGTTATAACTGAACTTTAACGTCTTACTTCCAAAGGTCACGTACCACTTATATTTCTGAATACAATAAAATCTAGTGCTCCATTTCTTGTACGTGTTTATTCAATTGTAGGATTGCAGCCATAGTTCTACTACGAGTGGCTAAAAATAAAGAAAAAGAAACAGATATCCCCATATTAAAAGTAGTGACACTTATTTGTGTCCTGTAAACTTTGGTCACAGAGGTTTTTGTTAGATAGGGACTGTGTCTGCGCTGAGAATGCATTCTGGGATGAAATCAGGGTACATTTATTTCCATGTTTAAGTTTTAAGAGGCGCTTCTTATGCCCCATTCAACCCTCGGTGAATTGTACTTTCATGGTGGAAGCTGTTCCCTGGGATCTGGCTCAGATGTGAGGAGAATGACTCCCTGCCATGTTGATGGCTTTGAATTTCTCTTTATGTGGAAATGAATGTTTTAATACCCCAGGGGAAGGGAGAGAGCGAGCTACTTCATTTTCACAGCAACAGATTATTAGGTTAGCTCTGCTGCATGTGGACCTGCAGCCTAGGAGTTCAAATCTGAGCTTCTAAAGAAGTTTTAAGATTCAGAGTCTCATTGTTCCGACCCAGTTCTTATGTGCATATCTGCAAATCCAGTGTTTTCAGGATGTCTTTCAGCTTTCATGGAAATTATATTTAATTTACGTATACCATTCTGTTGCTTTCTTTATAATTCCTCTTGTATTTTAAATTAGGTGACCCTTTCATTAACCATGTGTGCAATCACCCAAGGTTTCTGGACTATCAATTTAAACAGAAAAAAACCCCACCCTAAAACAAACCAGGAAGAACATAATTGGGCTGTATTTGTCAACTTCCATACCTCCCCCAGACGAAATATTGAGAAAAAGATACCAATATACAGAGTTCCAGGCTGCATTTGTGGTGGGACCACATTACTTTTCACAGCTGGAGGAGTAAATTGATGTTTAGATGTGCTATTGGTTCCAACGTGTGCAGCACCAATGATAGAACGTTGAACGACTCTTTTTTAATACCTTATAAGAGGGTGGTATCTCCATCCAGAAAGTGTTGACTAACATAGTTCCTTCTCTTTCAGCGTGCAACTGCCATGGGAAGGCCGAGGAGTGTTACTACGACCAGGACATCGCAGACAGAAATCAGAGTTTGAACATCCACGGAGAATACATCGGGGGCGGAGTGTGTGTGAACTGCACGAACCACACCGGCGGCATCAACTGCGAGACCTGCATCGACGGTTACTTCAGACCTAAAGGGGTAAAAGCCTGTTCTCTTGTCACCTCACTGTAAAAAGAGATGACACAGCTTGGACTGCCATGTTACGAAGGTTAAATTCTAATTCTGACAGTGTGGGAGTTGCTTTTCACAGCTGGAAACTCACAGGCATATGAAAGTGAATTGAGTTGATAGGAAGGAACGTGCTTGAGGTCAGGGCCTCCAGCTAGTATTTCAATTTAATTTAAAGGAGGATGTGGCCCTGTAAACAAAACTCTTGCCTGGGTAATGAATTTCAAGATTTTTTATCAAAGATCAAAGAAATATTGCTATATTGGATATTGGAGAAAGAGGGTCTGTAATTTTTAGTTTTAAAATGTAATGTAGAATTAATAACCACTGAAATTCTATAGTCTCATGAATGCCTTTCATTTTCAGTGCAGCAGGAATTGTTTTTTGCATCTCATCATATAAGGCTGTATTTTCATCTAAGTTGAAGCTGTCAGAAGATGAATCTTATATTAGGTTGTGTTGCCAGTATGGGCTGTGCCTGTGCTTTAGACAGCTACACTGTTAGTGTGTGTGCAAATTCCTGATATTTTGTCTGTATAGTTTCAGTTGGGTGAACCATGGCCTTCTGTCTGATTGGTTTTCAATCCTCAAACACAGAAAATATCAGCAAATAACAATAATTGCATTCTCCCTAATATACTAGGTTTAGCCTTAGTGTTTGAAAAAAAGGAGTACTGATCTCGTCAACAGCAGGGCACTTGATTTTTTTTCCCTGAATCAAGTTATCATCCAACTAAAAGGGATTTCATATATGTGTGTGCAGTGTATCTGTAGTATGTGTATATACCTAGTTCATGCAGAACTTCTAGTTTATATTCCCAGTGTGATATTAGACTAAGGGTTAAGTTTGGTTGAGGTAACCTTTTCAAGAACAGAGGGAAATTGTTCCACTGTCTTATGTTCACTTTTCTTCACTTACCCTTTTTGTTCAGTTACCGACCAACTATCATTAGTTAGATTTTTGAATCATGTTGACCAGAACAAGTGAACTATTTGTCAATATTACTTTAAGTAGTGAATACTTAAAATTTACTTTATTGTATTTATTGATTTTAATTATACAAGGGTCTATTATTATCTCTACATCTGTTTTTTCAGTTGAAACCATATTTGTATCTAAATCACTTACATGTTTCTAAATAAAAATCCAAAATGTAACTTTAATGCCTAGACTGCATGGGCTAAGTTTGGCAACCATCTCGGTTTTGTTAAAGTGCAAGCTACTTACACAAGAAGCCGTTCTCTCCTACTTTTTGTTTAAGAAGTAAATAAACGTTTCCAATTATTAAAGGTAAGATTTTGTTTTGTAATCTCTCTGGTTTTATAGGTATTGCCAGATAGCCCAGATCCGTGCCAGCCGTGTTCCTGTCATCCAAATGGGTCTCTACATGATACCTGTGTCAAAGATGAGAAACATGCGGAAGAAGGTAAGATCCCTAAAAGACAGTGATAATAAAGCTTAAGTTCAGCAGTGGTCAAAGAAAAGCTGAATCATATTTGTGTTATCTCGTAAAAAAAATCACTTTTATTTTAAAGCTTACTTCATGCAAACAATAATCCACCTGCATTCTTATGATACTTCTCTTTGGAAACTCAGATTTCATATTCCCAAATTTTCTGAGGCTTTGTTCAG
Organism: Xenus cinereus; assembly: GCA_025774025.1. NCBI lineage: Eukaryota > Metazoa > Chordata > Aves > Charadriiformes > Scolopacidae > Xenus > Xenus cinereus. The sequence goes on along the minus strand of JAOXJK010000023.1, from coordinate 65,073,898 downwards.
ATTCATGACTTGCAAACTTGAGTGCGTTTGGAAGAGTATTCCCCATGGAATATATATATTGAGAATTTTTGCTTTAAAGAGCTTTCTTTTTCTACAGCAGAGATTAAACCTAGTACAACCATAATGTTTTAATCTCTTTTCCTCTCTAAGCATATTTCTGTTTGAAACCTGGAAAAAAATCTGTTCAAAAGGGGCCGTATTTATGTGCAATTTATATTATTAATATAGGATTGCAAGCTGTTTACCATAGTCCCGTAAAGTCTGTCTTCAAATAGAGAATAAACTCCACCCTTGTGCTTTGGAAACAATGGATTGCCATATTTTTCTGGTTCTTTTGTTGACAAACTTCTGAAAATACTGTAGGACGATAACAGCAAAACACAAGGTCACTTCTGAAGAGATGTTTAATTGGGCTACTTACAATCTATTGACAAGAGACGTTGTAGCAATCTTTTTTGGAAAGAGAGATCAATGGACCATAAAAGCAGCATAACGGAGATGCAAATACAGGGCCCAGAGGTGTAAAATCTACTCTAACAACCATGTACTGATTACATCACTTCAGTAAAATGATAGTGATTACTGTCAGGGTGATATATATGGCGGGTTGACCTCCAGCTGCAACTGCCCACCTGGCCGCTCTCTCGTGCCCTTTGCAGCAGGACATGGGGAGGAATTGACATGAAGCAGCTCATGGGTCAAGGTGAAGACCAGGAGATTGCTTGCCAATTACTGTCCTGGGCACAACAGGCTCCACTTGGGGAAAATTAATTTAACTTATTGCCAATTTAAATGGATTCAGATAGTGATAAGCAAAGACAAATGTTAAAAAAGCACCTTCCTCCCCCACCTCCTTTTTTTTGGTTTGTTTTCAGGCTCAGCCTCACTCCTTCCTTCCCAAGTCCTCTGCCTCCTCGCTGCCTACCACAAGTGGTGCCGGGGGACGGGGAATGGGGGTTGTGGCCATATTGGTTCCTCTCTGACACTCCTTTCTCCTGCGCTTTTCCCTGGCTCCAACGTGGGTCCTTCCCATGGGCTGCTATCCTTTAGGAATAAACTCTGCTCCACTATGGGTCTTCTTTCAGGAAGTTCCTTCAAGGGGTACTCCATGCCGTGGATATCTGCTCCACGATGGTCTCCTCAAGGAGATGGAGGGTAATCTCTGCCTCAGTGCCTGAAGCACCTTCTCCACCTCCTCCTTCTCTTCCTCCCCATCTTGGCTGAGGAGCTGAGCTGGGCCCTGAGGTGGGTGGGATGGAGCCGGCTGGAACCGGCCATGTCCGGCTCGGGGCAGCCCCAGCCGCTCCTCACAGGGGCCTTCATGCAGCAAAGAAACCTCTCATACTATTAAACAGGACAACTTTTAGAATCATAGAATCATTTAGGTTGGAAAAGACCCTTGGGATCATCGAGTCCAACCATCAACCCTACTCTACAAA
>JAOXJK010000023.1:65046623-65062969 GCA_025774025.1 Xenus cinereus | reverse complement strand
AACCATAGCACACTATTTCATTTAATTTGAAGTTTTTTTGAAGCTCAGATGATCAAAGTTTGTCGTATTATAGAGGAACTTTTTCTTGTTAAGGTAATTTAAATTAAATGCAACAATACAGAGTTATACATACATCTAGTCATTTTAAATGTTTGGCAAGTTAAAAAAACAGATGGAAAAGTAAAAAAAAAAAAAAAAAAGTAAAACAAAAACTAATAGATCAGTATTCTGTTGTCATTAACTATGGAAACAAGATTTCCTAACTTAATAAGCCCAGGCAGTCTAAACTAATAAAACTGGTGGACTGAAACTGCATTTTTTTAAGCTACAAAGTAGATTTGTAACAACAGATGCCTTTAGAGCTAATCAAATAAATAGATGCATTGTTTGGTCAGCTGTGTCTTATTAGTTAAATGTGTGAGCTAATTCTGTTTAGTCTCCTGTGATGAAAAGTCCTTTTGAAAAAGAACTTTCTGCAGTTTTGTTGCTGAGATGCATTTGATGGGATGCACAGGCCAATAAATCCGTCTTCCCTTTCTTAGACGTTGTATTAGTTCAGTTTAGTTGGATGCACTGAAATCCATTTTTGTCACTGTCCCATGTCTTTTGTTTTATGTCAAATACATGATACATATATATTAGAATACAAATAGCTTTATATATTTGTCTCATCTGTTGAACAAAATTGTAAATGTATGGCACAAAGGATGCAACAGATAAAATGAGATCAAAAAACATAGAAACAAATATAGGAATGATCAAGGCAACCTTTCTTAAACAAACCTCAAGCTTTTATATTAAAGCTGGCTGACTATTCTTCCTTAAAATACTGGCTTGGCTTTTTCCACCAAACATTTTCAAATTTTTTTATTAGAAAAATTGCAGTGAGAGACTTTGTTTCAGATTTTGGACCGTGACATTGCCAGATCAAACCTTCTGAGCCTGCCTGGCCTGAATGGAGGTTTTCTGAGCTACTCCAGAGTGCCTTTGGGGATCCATCGCTCCTCTTTCCTTCCTTTGTTACTGAAAAGGGGCTAGCAGTACTAGAAAAGTTTTAACATTTGGTAACAAACAAGCAACTCAAAAATCTCTTATTCCCACCATGAACATGATCAAGTAGGTGACTTTATCAGTAAATCTTGAGACTCGTTACCGGGCTTTCCCAGAGCTCCATGAAACAAACCATCCCTCTGCCTGCAATATTCCAGGAGATAAATGATGGCTGAAAGATTTGGAAGAGTCAAAAGAGCTCTCCAAAACTCAGAGTATATTCTGACTGTCACCAGTTCCAAATTAAAGAGAAGTACACACACTGTTTAGGGTTGGTCTCGTCAAACTGTGTAACCTGTATTAAACTGTGTGACAAAAGACAGTGCAACTTACAGAGTTCAAAATCTCATGTCTGAAAGTTACAGACAAAATTAAAATGCAATGAAAAAAAAAGCTTCCAAATTATCAAGGCAAGTTTTTGTGAAAAAGTTAAAAAAAATTCAGATGTTCACATGCTTTACTTAAAATAACAAAAGCAGCAGGTTTCCCCTTAAGTTATATTTGTTTATAAATATTTTTACTATCTCTAGTATACTTTCCATCGACCATCTATTTACTTGGCTCATAGCCATTGAGAGTATTACTCCAGGCAAACGTGAAAAACTTAGCTGCTTTTCCTGTAGATCTTTGTTTAGCTGCTTTGCCTACTTTCTTTCCGGTAGTGTGAAGTGTTTTCTGTATTTGCTTTTGAGAAGTCAGATAATTCTGGGCTATCAGCTATAGGTGCATTGGACAGAGTATTAACTTTGTTCTGATCACAGACTGTGTGTTCCAAAAGGGAAGTGCTTTTGCTTCCCTCTCTCAAGATTTTTATATGATAGTCTTTCAAACTGTCTTTCAGTGGTTTGGATGGGTAAATGCTGCAGATACTCTTTAGAAAATGGTTGTTCTGTAAATCTAGGACATGTATTACCGCAAGCATATATCTTTTTTTTTTCATGGATGCAGCTAAAGTACTTGAAGTAAATCTGTAAGAAAGTATTTTGCTATTTTCTTCTAAAGAGTCTTAGTGTTTTTAACACAGGAAAACTTATTTAAATTGTTATGTAGGTTTCCTGTATGTATTTTGCACATTTTATTTTTTATGTCCACTTAAAATGGACATTTTTATGTTCCTTTCTGCATAATGGATATGCAGAACATGTAGTAACAAAGTAAAAGACTGTATTTTTCAAATATAGAAGTTTTGGCCAGTTTGAATATATGCAGGGCTTTTTGAGTTGGAGATGACAAATTATTTACTCAGTAAGATAATGAAATTTTTCTTATGTTTAGAGAGAGGATATTAGCCTAAACAGATTTTGATCTGACCTACTAAAGTGCTCCTGACATTTTTACAGCACAAATTCAGTTTCACGTTCAAATGTCAAAATCTTCAGAGAACTGAAAAGCTGTCAATCAGATTCTCTCTTTAGGCACCCGAGATTGTTCTGTGAGGTGCCCAGAGGTGTAGAGGAGAACCACAGCAGAAACAAGTGTAAAGTGACTATAGTCAACCATAGCTTTGAAAATGAGGTGTCAGAAATGTGCTGGTTTCTAGCATGGGAAGGCCCAATTTTCATAAATCCTACAGCACGTGTGCCAGTGCTGCAGTGTGCCATAAAGCACTGGAAACACTGGGTATTTACTGAAATGTGATCGCTTTGCCTGAAGAATACGGTGAATTTAAACTTCTATTGTAAAGCAGGATTTATTTTGCTCCAGGCAGGTAGTGACTACCACTTTAAAATAAGTGAATGTTAATTAATGCTTGAATACAGCAGATATTATATTGGATACTGTGGATACAAATCCACATTATTAATGAAAAGATCCACTGTAATGAGTATATTACCATCTATGCTGAATTATGTTGGAAGTCTTATGGAAGGATAAATGACATCCATTGTAAAACCTAATGGATGTCATTATGGTCAGTGTTAAAATAATGAATACCAAATGAATGAGTAATAGGAGGGACACTAAACCTAAATTCTATTCATTAGCTGTGTTGGTAAAAATGTGTAATCAGCATCCCAGATTTATGTACGCATCTGAGTTGACTGTGCATGTGCTTTGGCCAATCTGGGGCCGTCAGAAAAATGTGAACGTTCTAGCAAAAAGTTCTTAACCGTTCTACTAGAAGTACTTACATACGTTTTATGTAAAATATTGAAAGTTCAGAGAAAATAGTCTGAATTTACCCCAAGGGCCTTAAATGTTTTCTTCTTTTCTTTTGTATACAATGCAGCTTAAATAGAAATCCCAGCAATATAACAGCAGAAATTAAGCAGTCTTAATTAACTTCTGTATTTGTTCCATGTTAGTTTTTGTGCCAGCTCTCCACAGAGACATTCCAAATGCTACAAGCTTCAGAGACAATTACATCATTAACGATTGTTCTGAAAATTCCACGTAATCCCATTGAGTTCTTGTTTTTAGGGAGGAAAAAAGGAGAAAGTGGCTTTGATGAGGGGATGTATCTAGGAAGAGTGGGCATGAATACCTGCATGTGACCTAATTCTCTTCTGGATGGCTAGGAAAATAATGAAGTATAATTTTGCCAGAGAAATATAGGCCATTTTATGGGGATTTTTTTATTTTATTTTGCAATAACTAAGGCAAAAATTCTCCCATTTGGTGTCAACCTGGATTGGGTATTCTAACATATATTTTATCTATGCTAATAGAGATCTTTGATCTGGATATACATTAGGTATTCCACTTGGAGGCTCTGGATCAGGTATTCTGCCCTGGCTCCGCGGAGGAACTTTCACCTGCGATACTGAGAGAAATGGGAGCACAATGTGCAATAAAGCAGTAAACTGCAAACAAGATTCACACTGCAGAGCCGAGAAGAGGAATTTGTCCTGAGAGGGAGATCATAGATTCAGGTTTAGAACTGCTCTTGCCAAGTAGTTTTATTTGGCTCTTCGGGGAAAACAGAGAGAGATGTGGTGATATATTACTTTCTGAATATTGTTATGATCATAAGGCACTGAAAGAAAGGTTTATACTTCCAGTTCTTCACATAGAATCATAAACCTTTAGTATCTTTCTGAGGAAAAGATGAAGTTTGGGAATATAACAGTATCTAAACTGTGCTGGAGGAAAGTCCATCCAGCCCAGCAGCCTGTTCGATCACAGTGGTCAACAGCCAGCGCCGAGGGAAGGCTGTGAGGAGCAGGCAAGGGTTTAGTGATACTTCATCATGCACTTTCCTGCCCTCAACCAACCTGTAGCCTGGGTACTTCTGAACTGATGGAGGTGTCTTTGTGTTTAATGGTTTTCATTCATCCTAATGACACATTAAACCCTTCATCACATGAAGACCTAACAATAAAGGAGAGTCTTGTTTGGGACAGCAGGCCTGGTTCTGTGCCAGCCCACTCTGTGTGCTGCCCTCTATTACACTATTAAATATGGCTTGGGTTTTTTTAAGCAAAAACACAGTGGTTTTTTACTAGGTCTTGGTGCTGCTTCACTTTGTCCATTTACACTGGCAAGTCAGATGAGTTGTCTGGAAGCAGAATTACCTACGCTTTGTGAAGAAATGCAGTTATTTGCCATGGCATCAAAGCACAAACTGTTATATTTGCTTCTCATCCCTCTGTCTATGCTGTAAGTTGCTGTCTGTTCCGTTTGACACTGATCAGAAAGAAAGAAAATATTTTGAGATTACATAATAGGAAAATCTTTTAAATGTCTCTTTTTCAGGGATGAGTTATTTCTCTCTTCACATTATAATGTTCTGCTAATTAATTAAAACAGTTATGTTAGCAGTGATTAGAATACTTAGTGTTAATGCATTCTATGACTTTGCTTCTATAAAGACTTCAAGAATTTTTAAACCTGTCTTTGATTCAGGTTAGTATCAAATTAAATGAAGGAACAACTTATTGTTATTACTCTTTTAATGTATGTGATTGTATCACACACTACATTTTCGTACCGGAGTCTGTAAAAGGCATTGAGCCCTGGAAAGTGATCTGAGCCAGTACTAAAATAGCTAAATAAGGTTGAAGAAGGGGAAGCAGTAAATCAGATCAAGTAGAATCATAGGAGGATGTGGAAAAGAAGAATTAGCATAACTACTTTTCAAGGCATATTCTGGCTTTTCTTGAGTGAGTCCATGCAAGAGAAGTAATGGTCAAAACATACTTTTCTGAGCTTATGTTGTCTCACTTCTGTTGCAGAAATGAGGCCAGTACTGCGTTCTCCAAAACCTGCTTTGCTGACCAAGAACTTGAGTTTTATGGGACAGTTAATTGTGTAAAAGTGTATGTGATCGTGCCCCCATCCTCTTCACTTACCAGCTCCTCGGCTGTGGTAGAGCTCTCTGTACTCCTTTAAAGATGCACCATTCATGATGGTTTGCACACTGTTGACATCAGTTATGAGGCAAAGAAGATGTACTTTGGTTCCTAATGTCTTGTCTTTAACATCTTTCTGGGGGCCATAAGAGTGAAAGTGTGTGTCCTGAAAGTGGAGTTGAGCTTTTTGTTCTTAAATGTACCCTAGTTCAGTAGCCACCCTGCGTTGGTGCTGCCTTCTCTCTTCTTGGAGACACCACAAATTGCATGTGGCAATGAACAGGGTTCCACTGAGGCTACTGGTGCTGTTTCTTGTATAGCAGGATCCAGGCTAGAGCATATAAATGTCTAACCATTAGTGTAATGTTGATTTTTTTTTTATTCCTATCTTGTTTAATATGTGCCAAGTCATTGATGAAGCGTTTCTGCTATAAAAACACCATAAACTTGAAAACAAACCCCTCCATAGCAGAAATTACTGCTAGAGCATTATAACTAGATATAAAGTCCTTACAAAAATGTTCAAAGGGAATTGTGGAGTTCAAGCGCTTTGTATTATGACTTTGGGAAGCAAGTAAGCAAATAATTGTGCAAAAATACATGACACAGGCACCATAGCAAGTTAATCACTTCAGAGTTCCTCCTCCTTCCCAAAAGTGAGCTGCATTACTTGATTAGAGCTACAAAAACAGTCTGACCTGAGAGCTTCTTGTGCTGTAGGGACTGAGGATTAGGTACAGCTCCAACAGTCAATTCACTTAATAACTTTTCATGTCTGAATTTGCATTATCCACTTTTCTATCTTTTTATAGAATCCAGCTAAGCTAGATCAATATCCTGAGGAAGCGTGGCTTTCTATTTTAGGATGACATTTTCCAACTTGGCAGGATATTGTCTTCATGCAACATGTGTACAATATGGTACTAATTTATGTCTATATGTTAGTCTGGGAAAAATTGCCTTGCACAGTGTATTAGATTTAAAACTATTACTTTAGACATTACTTTAGACTTTTTAAAACTTAAATTATCATGCACTTCCTCATTTTACTGCAAAATGATACTGTATCAAGGAGGTAGCTAAGAAAAAGTCTAGAGTTGTAAGTGGACTGAAATGAAGGCCTAATAATTTAATAGTAATTTTCATCATTAACTACTCATTCCAATAGGCTGAAACTGGGGTAATAAAATGGTGCTTGGGCCAAAACTCAACACTCAAACTTCTGTGTTCAACCATAAGGTGACACTTGAGTGGAATGAGTTTTCAATACACACAGTACCAAAAATGAAAATAAATGTTTGCAAAGTAGTTTGAGCTACACTCTCAGAAGTATTGTTCACATGAGGACATATCTGTATTAATGAACTAAAAATTGCTGGGATCTATTCTCTAATTTTGAGACCACTGGTATGGGCATACTGATGAAACACTACACGGTTGGATTAGTAGCAACTATTTAAAGAAGTAACACTATAGTGTGACTAATAAAATAGTAACGTTATTTTACAGTACTTAAGCCTCTCATCCTCCAAAAGAGAATTGTCCCATCCAAACTACAATCTGAGAATGGCTCCTGGCCCATGCTTCCTCCCAGACTATTCCCAGGAGAATTTAGGAGAGAATCCTAGAGGCTCCTTTTGTTACTATTTTCTCTTCCCTCTGTGCTAATATTTTGAACTTTTCCAGAATTCAGCAGAACTACATACATTTAGTTGAGTGAAGAAAAACTTTAAACCAAATTAATTGTTTGGCAAGATGAAAATCACTGGAGAAAACAGTTTTAAGCAGTTTAAACAGTTGTCATTTGCTGGCTCACCAGGCAGTTTATCAAATGAACTTCCTAACTGGGAAACGCAGATACTTTGCCAAATAATTAGTTCTGTTCTGGTGTGTTAAGTTTACAAGCCAATCTTGATGGCTCCCTGTGTAACTGGAGGAGAGAGACAAGTTCCCCAAAGGGCCATTCATAGCACTAATTTATACTCTGCATGAACTTAGGTGTAACCCTCTCCTTCTGCACTGACACTGCAGGGAGACTGGGAATATAATCTCTGAAACTAAATGAGGCCCCTAATGTTAACAGGAGTTAGGGTCCTTGCAGTACCCACTTTAACTGGAAAGCATTATGCTTTGAAAAATACTCAAAAGTACTAACAAAAGGTAGATAAAAGGGACCAAACCCTTGTCGCAGTCTTGAGAAGTACCTTAGTTTGTGATTTCTCTTGAAAGTTTCTCTAACAGTCTGCGCTGGATGCTTTACCTATAAAGTGAGCTTAAATATAGAAAGTCTCATTGTGCCATTGATATCAGATTTGTGATAGATACCTGTAGAGACAAGTCAGGTATCCCATGTCATAACACCCATCTCTCCCCATCAGGTGAGACATTTCATAAGAATAGTAACTTCTCATTTTTCTCCATTTACATATGAAAGAAAGATAAAGTGTATGATAGCTACATCATTTGTAAATAATGGTTTACATTACAGAAGTGTTTATATGTACATTACAGAAATGTTTATGTGTGGCAGATTATAAAACATCAGCTTTCTAAACTGTAGTCTTTAAAGCAAAACACAAAATGTGTCTGCATTGCTGGAATCATCTCATGAACGCAAAGGTCATTTTTCTATTCTATCATGGCTGCATATTGTCCCAGTGGCAAATATAATTAATGCTTGCATGGAAAAAGTACTCTTAATAAATATTTATGTATTTTAGCTTTCTGCATAAGATGAAGCAACTGGAAACCAGTCAACAGCACGTGACCAGTCAGTTGTTTGTAGAGCATCAGTGGTCCAAAGCAGTATTCATTAAATAATTGCTGTCAGCAGGGTGGTGTAAATGTTCTGAGCTAACTTTAAATTACCGAGGTTAGGTATTAATAACTGAATTCCCTATCTCTGTGGTCTATACTGCTTCCAGTCCTCATTAACTCAATCACCTCTGCATGAAATAATCCATTAATTTTTGTACAATTTTGCACCAACTTGACGTCACGCAGCAATAAAAAAATTCTGACTAAAGTAATTTATATAATAGACAAAACCAATATAGAGTCATTGTATCTAGACTGGGACATAACTCAAAAAAGAATGAGTTGAGAAGTAGTTTTAATTGCATGGAGACACATGAGATGAACCCTGAGTAAAAACAAGGTCATCCTCTGCCTAGATAGATTTCCAGGAAAACAGTGACTTAACTTCTGCAGGAATTAATTTAAATTAAGTGTGCTGAAAGCTGCACAAACATTTGTGCCACCCAAGAGAGTGTGAATGGAACAGCAGTTCATGTCCCGATGGACAGTCAGTGCTTTCATACCCTGCTTTGAACTTTAGCAGAAACCCTCCGATGTCCTGAGGGCCTGCCCTTACTGAGCAGAAACTCCTGTTTTCTTAGAAAAGAGCAAAAAATACTGCCCCGTGGAGACACCTGTAGTTTATGGTAAGTAGCTGAACACTAACAGTCAATTGTAGACTCACTTAAATTATCTAGCTCAAATATATGCTCCACACTTTGATGTTCTCGCAGTCTCTTCTTCCCTGCAGCAGCTAGATTTTTAATCTGAAAAAGGATGGTCAGAATTTGCACTGCAAATAATTCATGTGCACTGGAATTAGGCAGCATTAACTTTAAGGGTGAGAAGATATAATCATGAAAGACGACCAGGGATTCGAGCAATATGGGAATCGTTCTCGAGTATGTCTGAATGAATAATCATCTTTCACTGGGCCATGAAATAAACGAGTTGGGGCAAAGGGTAGTGGGAATTTGTTTTGATCAACTTGTGATAAAAACTTTTTTTTTTTTGGTCAGCTAAAATGAAAAACTGAAGGATTCGGGTTTTTTTCCCAGCGAAAATGAGAAACTGAAGGATTTCATTATGGGTCAAAGGTTTCATTTGACCTGGAGCAGATTTTTTTGGGTTTGCAGGCATTTATTAAAATTAAGATAATTAATAGCACAGCTGGGAAAGACTGATAAATTCCATTTTGTCAGTTTAGCCTCAGAAATATTTTTCAGATGAAACTGTAAGGCAAACTTCCTCAGATTTTCTGAATAGTTCCAGGACAAACAAAATGGCATTTTAAAAGTGAAATTAATTCATTATTAAAATGTAATAAAGCTCCTCAGATTGACTTAACTTTTATTCCAAGTAATTTCATGGTATCAATGTTATATTCTTTATGTGCTCTTTCTCCTTCTTTTGAGGAATAATGGAGACAGTAAGGAAAGTTTTTAAAACCTGCTTTAATCACTTAATTATATTGGCATCTTTTTCTCTTTTATTTTGCATTCCCACAAGAAGTTAGAAGTTCTTTGCTGTTGCAGCGGATGCTGAACTGTTCAAGAGCAGAGCGGTCTTGAACACTGTTACGAGGCCTTAATTACTAGCAGTCTGACTCCTTTCCTGGCAAGGCTAAGCCCAATTACATACAAATCTAAAAAAAAAAAAAAAATCATCTGAATTTTTGTTTGGATTTAGCGGCTGGACTAGATGATCTCCAGAGGTCCCTTCCAACCTCAACCATTTTATGGTTCTGTTGTTCTATGATTAAGTACAGACCCCCAGGCAGTTAAGTACTAGTAATTACTTTTACATTAAAATTATTAAAACTAAAATTATAGAAATCTAATGTTTTTACAATTTACTCTGTATCACAGAGATACTGTTGACTATTTGGAAATCACTGTATTATAAATGATAGCTTTGTGCTGCTGTTTTTAATCTCAGACATTCACGCTACTCTGGTGAAGGACACTTCCATGACCTATTCCAGAAATTAAGCATCATACTGGAAATGCTAAAGGCCAGTAAGTCTCACCAGTGCCCAGGTGCACAGTTAAGTAGGAGTAGAAGGATGCACAGGGACTAAAATACAATGAGAAACATCTTGCATATGGACTTTGGCGAAGTCTGGTTTTTCTTTGAAGAGTTGAGTGTCTGACACACCAGAAGTGAAGAGTTCTTTTAGTCGCAGTACCTTAAATTTAGTGTTCATTTTAATTGGTTTAGTGGGTAGGTGTTACATCTAACCGGTTAGATGTAAAGTGATGTGTTAATATTGGTAAACTGTTTTAAAAACTTGAATTAGCCATGAGTTAAAGTGTTTGCCGAGCTGGAGTCTGATCATGCCATGTTGAGTTTTACACTAAAAGCAAACTTTTATATTGAAAACTGTTGAAAAAATAATGTCACATAGAATTTACTATTTGCTGTTCACCACATTGAGAGATCAATCCCCCAGAATACTTGCCCATTTGTCTGAGTCCTTGTTTCTAAGGAATATTTGGTGACGTAGTATATTTTGGCCTTTTCTCATTATATCTTCTGTGGTAGATCCATGAAGTGCTGGGCAACCTTAGACACCATAGCAGGTTATTGAAATTCAGCTGCCTGCATTGACTTCAGTGGGACCTTACATTTCTTGAATTTTAAAAGAATTGTGTTCCTTGCCTTCAGGTATTTCTGAGACGCTTCTTATAAAAAGACCAAGTGTTTTCCACAGGCTGTAACTAAAAATATCATTGAGACATTTTCTTCTGTTTCTACTAAGCATATCTTGATGTTTGCAAACTTTACATGATAATCTCAAATTAACCGTTCCAGAATGAAAAATATGGTATGGTGGGTGGTATGATGGGTTAACCTTGGCTAAGGGCCCGACTCCCACCTGGCTGCTCTCTCACTCCCCCTTCTCAGCAGGGGAGGGGGAGAAAATAGGATGAGAAAACTCATGGGTTGAGCTTAAGACATGGAGATGGCTTACCAATTGCTGTCATGGGCAAAACAGACTTAACTTGGGGAAAATTAATTTAATTTTTTCCCCAATTTATTTGAGTAGTGAGAAACAACAACAGACATTTAAAAAATACTTTTCCTTCATCCTTTTCTAGGCTCAACTTCAGTCCTTCACTGCCCCTTCCTGGGTGCTGCAGGGGAATTTGGAGGGAGTGATCAGTATGTAAGAGTTCCTCTCTGCTGCTCCTCTGTCTCACACTTTTTCTCTTGCTCTGGCATGTCCTTCAGGAAAAATCCCCTCCAGCGTGGGCTCTCCATGGCCTCCAGTTCCCATCAGGAAGCTCTGCTGCAGCATGGGCTCTTTCATGGGCTGCAGGGAAACCCGCTGTGCCATGGAGCACCTCCTCCTCCTACTTTTCTGACCTAGATGACTTCTCTGATGTTCCTTACTAGTTTTTTTTCCCTCCTTCTCTCTCCATCTCATTTCTTTTTTTCCTTTCTTAAATATACAGTCTTCCCAAATATGCATAAATATATATATTTTCCTATTAATAACTTGTGTTCATGGTATACAAGTAGGTACACAGATTTTCATGTACAAAGTTTATTACAAGATCATGACGGTGACAGTGACAATGGGATAGGCAGGTGTGTGAGTACACAGGTTGCCTGTCACACGTGTCACACAGACTTTTCTACGTTTGTTTCCCAAGCGCGGCACACTTACAGATGACCCGCATGTGTGGATTTGTGCAGGTTTTAGTGATTTACTCCCCGTCGTTTCATATTCCGTTCTTTCTTTTACCTAATTTAAGCTGTTTACATGTTTTGTTTTGAATTTTAGGTAGCTGCTTTTTGTTCTGCATTCAGAAAGGAATTAATGAACAATCTTGACTACAAAATTCTTAACAGATATAAGTGGATACATCTTCTGTGGAAATTAGTGAAAAGAACCATTTTTTCAAGTGTTAAGTAATAGCAATTCTTGCTCGCTGGCCTTGGACACTTATTTGCTCCCCAGAGATTGTTTGCATCATCTTTAGCTCTTCAGAAGTGAGATACCACCACCCTAGTTGGCACTTGGTGCTGCAGAAAAAGGCAGATCCCCCGTTTGCAGAATTTTTCAGAAATCAATTAAGTTAACAGAGCCGTAACAGCTTCTCTCAGCAGGAGATCGGTTCTGAAACATCTAGGAGACAGTGAGAGCGGCTGTAGGCAGTGAGAGGAAAGGTCTGTCTCGCCTGGGAAGTGGTCTCCAGCAGTGACCGAGTCTGCCTGTGTCTGGAAGAGTGTAAGCAAGCACACATCAGTGCTGTCTTGCACATCAGCCCAGAATACAGCAATTTGCACACATCTCCCGAGCTAGAGAAGGGCTCTGTTAAGTCTGAGGCGAGAGAATGAAATGCTGAATGGATTAGAAAATACACAGCATTTTCACAGGAGGTAGAAGAGGCAGGAGTGAAGCTGGCTCTGGGAAGGGGAGAATGGGGGGAAGGTGCTTTTAGTTTTGTTTTTGTTTCTCACTATCCTATATTTTTAATTAGCAATAAACTAATCTTCCCTAAGTCAAGTCTGTTTTTCCCATGATGGTAATCAGTGAGTGATGGCCTGGGCCTTATCTTCACCCATGAGCTTTTTCATCTTATTCTCATCCCTTGTCCTGCCGAGGGGCAGGGAGAGAGTGGTTTGGTGGGCACCTGACAGCCAGCCAGCTTCAACCCACCACAGAATCCCACAAACTCACTAAATACCTTCAGTCTCAATATTCCAGTTGGTAGCTTTGGAATCGGTAGCTTTCTAGATGAGGCATCACATCCAGACTCATTTGGGTGGAATTAATTCATCCTTCCTTCTTAACACCTCAGTTGATCATCTTCAGCTGAAGCTCTTCTGGCTGAACATCTCTAAATAAGCTATGGAAAAATGTTCTTGCTTTTAGGTCGAGTCAAGGAAAGAACTGCAGGCCATTGCTTAACTTTTGCTTTTCCACTAGTGGTCTGTAGAAACATCAGTATTTCCCTCCTTTAACTTGGTTGCTCTTTGAAGATCTCTGTGTAGATTTTTCTCTTTAAATGATGCCAGTGGCCTTTTCTGCATCCTTATAATTTTTTCAGTCCAAGCAGATCTGAATTTGAGTCAGGGAGTGAAAGATGATGGATCTTTCCTTCTTTCATACTCGGAAAGACTGAAGTTTGAAATACATTTTTTCAAGACGGCACTGTCCGAGCAGGAAGCTGCCAGTCATCGAAGGTGAGACGTATCCACACCTCTAACAGCAACCAGGGGTAACATACCCAGTGCCCGTATGCTATAAGGCAAGGAATTTATTTATAAAAAGTCTCCATAAAATTGAAAATTGTTGGCATTCATAGAGAAAGCAAATTGAATTGGTCTCTTTTAGCTAGTAAGGTCAAGTATATCTTCTGGAAAGGTACAAAAGATGCAGTATTGAGTTAGATGACTAATGTGGATGTGCAGAAGATAATTTTTCAGTAGAAGTAATTTTTCACACTTTTTCATTGCTGTGTGTGGATACTTTATATTCATTCTGTACATTCATTATGATCATATTGCATATAATTTTAGATAAATAGACTTCATGTGTGTGTTCTCCTCTAAGCTTGTGACGGTTGTATTACTTTTTAGGTGCTTGTGATATTTTCAGAAGATTAAAATGAGGTGTATATAGGACAATACTGTCACACAGTTTTCTTGCTCAATTTGTTGTGCAATATGTTCTGTAGCCAAAGGTAAAGGAATGTCTGATGTTGTAAGGTGAATTTGTGAAGAGAATAGGAGGCTTTCTTTGAAATATGTGACTCTCACTTAAATACACATAGCACTTTTTGTAAATAAATTTGCAAAATATCCACATGATTAAGTGTATGAAGTCGACAAGCCCGAGACCATTTAATTTCAGTAGAACTTTTCCCTACCTGTATGAATACAAATTCTTGTTATATTAATCACACTCTCTATGTTAAGATATCTCATAGAACTAAAATGTTTTTGATGATGAATCCTTCAAATGGGACTCGATATATGCCTTCCATAGAGCTTGTGCCAGTGTGAGATTGATGGTGATTCTTTCAGCACATTTAACCCTTGGGCAGAATACTTGCCCTTTTTCTGGACAATTATTAATTCATCCAAAGCAAATTTTCTCCATCATTCTGCCTTTAAAGCAGAGGTAACTCATTAATATAAGGCTCCTTTTTTTTTTTTTCCCAATACAAGATACAGTCTATAAATTAAAATTGATAGAAAAAATATTGTTTCAAGTGTGTAAACAGAAGGCACTGCACCTACAGGAACAAGTGGTAAGAAGTGGCAACCTCTATTGTCTTGCTGTAAAATAATGTAATTTTTCTAATCAGGATAATTTACCGAGAACAGATATTTGTTATGTTTTTCCTTTAAGGAAATAAAAAAATAAAATAATGTTAAAATTAACACACACAAATGCAGAAACCAGAAAGTTCATAGAGCTAGATTATCCTCACAACGACTACAGGATTTTTTTTTGTCAGCTCCCATCAAGGCAAATTGAAATTGAAAGAATTAATTGTCCTATGGAGATCTTATAAAGCTATGTCATGTCTTCTTCCTCACACCTGGGCATCGATTCACTTGTCTCCTGCCTTTCTTTCTGCTCTCCAATCTCATTAGTTTGATTCCTCACCCTCCCTCCAGCTTTCTAAGAAGAAATACAGTTTTTTTCATAGAAGATCATATCTAAAAAAGATAAAGACTAAGAAAAAAATAAATTTTACCTGTAAAGGTTTTTCAGAAAGGACCTTTTCTTTAACATTATTTCAAAACAAACTTGTTTTTCCTTGCCTTCTTAAACAGCAGTACAGATTTGTAGTTTTTAAAGCTGAGTGCATATCTAGTTTTCTTTTCCCAGTGTGTGTGTGTTCATATAAATATTTTCTGTGTGTGTGTGCACATGTAGGGCTCATGTATACGAGCACGTGGCCTGAAGTAGGAGTCATCTGGGCGTTACCATGATGCTGATAACAACTGCAGAATTGCTTTCTTGGATACAGTAAAGAATGGAATGACAGATTTTTTTCTACACTTACTTTCTTAAAAAATCTGTCTTAAAGCATATTTATTAATTAAGTGCTGTCTATACTGTTACGAAAAATCTTTGTTCCTAGAGTAAAACAATATTAAAATTCAGGTTTTATGTAATACGTACCTCTATTTAGTTTCTATTAACTAGCGTGCATTTCAACATGTCAAATACCAATATCTTTCCCAAAAAGAAGATCTAGGTATTTTTCAAAACTCTGTCAGGTTGGCATGAATGAGGTTGGTGGAAGAAAGGCTGCGAAACTAACAAGCCAGGAAAGTGGCCATGAATTTAATCATGAGAAGGCATTGGCTCCAGAGGCAAAGTAATTCAACACATGGCTTATGCTGACTGAAAAGAGAGGAAAAATCACAGGAATTCTGATTCACCACTTTTGTTTTCCCCTGCCTTGAAAAATGAAATCAAAATGCAAGGAGTTTTGTTTTGTTTTTTTAAAGATTAGTGTCAGTGAGTTATAGTACACAGAGATATGTTTATACAGATTTATATCTTTCTTTGATACTGAAATGTTTATTTTTATTGCTTTTATTTTGATATGTGAGCCTTAGAGGTCTCCATGATCTGCAGTGAAATGCTAAATAAGAATGTGTTATTGTTGTGTTTATGATAACAAATGATAAGCCACCTCTGAAGAGCAGAGATTTAGGCTTCACATAATCTTGCATTTTTGTTAGAAAAGAAGGATTTTTTTTCAAAATACCGATGTATTTACGTGCTATTTCATTCTAAATCTCCCACTTTACAAGTTAAAAACACTGACGGATATTAAAAACTGTCTATCGTTTCTGTCAGAATAATTTTGCACAACAGATAGTGCAGTTACACAGCTCTTTCCTGCTTGAAACATTATGGTATGTTGCCTTCTCCTGAAGGATCCCAAAGTGCTAGTTCTGTCGCGCTTTGCTCTGAGTTACTGGTGCAGCCCTCGTTGTGGTACAACGTTGTCCGTAGTAATGCTGCAGGACAGTTAAGTAAAAGGAGGGAGGAAAAGAGGGAGGAAAAGAGAGGCAGCTCTGAGGAAAAAGACCTGAGAGTCCTGGTGATGCCCAGGAGCCAGCAATGTGCCCTTGTGGCCAAGAAGGCCAGTGGCATCCTGGGGGGCATCAGGAAGAGTGTGACCAGCAGGTGGAGGGAGGTCATCCTGCCCCTCTGCTCTGCCCTGG
>JAOXJK010000023.1:65036377-65046523 GCA_025774025.1 Xenus cinereus | reverse complement strand
TGCTCTGGGTGGACCTGCTCTGGCAGGGGGTTGGACTGGATGATCTCCAGAGGTCCCTTCCAACCCCATAGCATTCTATGATTCTGTAGTTTAAGGCTGGGTGTTTGGTTTTTTCATTTTCTGTTGTGACAAAGTTTAGAACGAGCGTTCCTGAGCTGTTTTGCTTGGTGCTTTACAGAGAAACAAAAGAAAGGCTATGATCGAGAATACTTACAGTCTGACTTGGTGAACTGTGCTAACAAAGAAATAGAATTTAACTAATTCTTGTTGCTATTTACTCAGTTTAAGCTTTTTCTGTAGCAAGTCAACACTTTCAGAAGCATTCATGGATTTTGGTTTTAAGATCATCGCACAGTGGGATGTTCTCAACAATATTGGCTGCAAATATCGATTACCCCTAAATGCAATAGCGCGGCTGAGGGAAGTATTTTTACTAAGAGCAGCTTTTAATTTGCACTTGAACAGTTGCTCTTGTTTCATAGTCCTGCAGTTCTGTTTTTAATAATCCGTGCATGCTGGAATTTTGTTGCCATAGAAATGTGAGCTTTTTTAGTTTTGCAAAATTATGCAAATTCTTTTTTTCTTGTTAAAATATTCATGAGGGAGTGGAGCCACAGATGGAAGGGTAGGGGTCGGTTCTTGTGTCTTATTGGAATTGAACATCGACATAAATGTTCTAGTTAGTATTTTGTTCTAATATTACGGGAAGGCATTTATTGATATGTCTAACATACAATCATACAATAGTTACAGTTGGAAGGGAGTTCCCCTTGCACTGTCCACTGTAATTATGGATTGTCCCTTTGGAACCAAAGACCATGGAGCTCAGAGATGAACATTTAATCAGTAAAATTTAGAAATAATTTCAGTTATGAAGTTGTTGACAGCTACAAGGCCAACAGTAAACATTTTTTTTTTATCAGAAATGTTTGATGAGAACATATTATTTAGAAACGTCTCAAAGTTGATGCTCAAATAGTGATTTCAGTATCACTAGCACTCTGAACCATCTTCACAGTGTGAAAGTGGTGTTTTTATCCAGACCTACCCCCTTCAGCCACTCTGGCCCCGCTAAATCGGTGCTTGTAAAGATCAGAGCAGCTGTTGCATAAAAGTAGTCAGCAGCTGGTGAGTTTGTGTGAGCTGGGGTTTTCCCCTCTGCAGTTTAACTATATTCTGCCAGGGGAAAATGTCTGCAATTTTGATGACATCTGAGGTTAATATTTTAAAATATCCCTCTGTGAGGAGTGTCTGACATACACAGCGTCACAGCTACAGTGTCACAGCTTCTGGAATATTTTTGCCAGACTGGGAGACTTCCAAAGACTGAGATTTACTTGCCGCCACAGCAACAGGCACGGGCATAACTCCATGAATGACAGTCACCATGTCACTACTGGAAGAACAGATCCCCAACTTCATATTTTTGAATCCTTGATCTAGTTGCGGGAGCTTGGGGAGCGGTGGTTGGGAAGGCACAGTCACAGAAGGACTTTGATCATACGGAAAGGAAAGAAGGAAGAAGAAAGTGAGTTTGTACACTAAGGTTATGTGCTGTGGTTACTGTGGTTAAGTAGCTATAAGAAACTAATCATATATTCTAAATTTTGTAAAGACTTATCATTAGCAAAGTGGATTTTAGACTTCAGGAATGGTTGGCTGCTCAGTTCTGTTTCTCTTCTCCAGAGAGAGGAAGTGACAGCTGGGAATGATGGTAGAGATTTCAGAATTAGTAGAGTAAGTGTCTACATTCATAAGCACATTTCAGGAAACAGCGTATGATCTTACTGTGCAATTTTTTTCGTCAGCCACTGATTCCATTAATTTTGTAAGTGTTAAGTTCAGAAAGAGCAACTACTCAGCCTAAGTAGGAGTGGCAGCACAGGGCTCACAGGAGAGCTGATACCCTTCAGTTCCCATCTTCCTTAGGAACTGAGATCTATTCTGTTTTTCCTTTGAGTTCCATGATACCATTGAATGTTTCAACATGTATTAAGCTCAATGAATTGCTGCATTTTATTTCGACATCTGATTTTCCTTTGCTTCCAAATAATGCAGTCTGGTTCATCCAAGGAGGAAGAGGACCATAATTACAAAATGGTGATGTTAATACAGTGTCTCAGTAACAGTGAGACTGGGCTGACTTTATAGGAATAATTTAGAAGATCCACAAATAAGAAGCTTCTTATTGAATTCTTTAATATTTTCCACTTAAATTTTTCTTATTTTAGCAGATACATTGAATTAAAAGAATTGTTTAAGATTTTAATTGGTCTTCATTCCGTGTGACAAACTATATTAAATAAGAAGGGCTTGGAAATAAGCATCAGATTGTCATACTCCGGGTGGCAAGAATTATCAACCATTTTATAAAACTTAGGCCTTGCTTCTTCTGCAGCAAGAAGGAAAAGGCAGCAGGACCAAAAATCAAAAAAGCTGTAGATTGCCTGATTACACTCGATTTAGTGGTGTTCTAGCAAAGACAAGGGATACTCGCAAGGGATGAAAAAGGAGATATTTACTAGAATATAGTGCCTCCCCCTTTTGATGTTCTTTCTTCACTCATGTTTCCGTTGGGTTTGGATCTGGATGCACAATAATTCTCTGACAGGTGCCAGGGTATTCCCTCCGCTGCCGAGTGATCGGATCGGTGTACGGAAAGACTTTGCTATAGCTAAGCCAGTATGTGTTCTGGAAGGGATCCCAATTGCCCAAGTATTGATATAAAATATATGAAAGAGATGTGGCCAAGGTACATATGAAGTACAATTTGGCAGCGTTTTGGTTACTACTTATCAGTTGTGGACAGGTGTTATTTGTCTCTTAATCAGGAAACTTTCTCTTGGGGAAAGAAAATGAAAGTTGCAGATTTGACAGTTCTTTTCATTGCTGGGAAACTTTAAAATACTCAGATTTATTGTGAATGTGTTGTTCCAATATCCAGTGTATGAAGGAAGAAGGTCTTATGCAATCAGTTTTTAAGGATTTTTTTTGAGTTTTCCATAAAGGTTGTTTGAGATAGAGCAAATAAATGTTTTCTCACTGCTATGCTTTATAGCTTACTCTTTGATTTCTTAGCGTAGAGCTTAGACATTGGAGAACATTTTGTGATCAAATTAGTGGCTACACTGAAAAAAACTGCTTCATCTTTGACTCAGCTCTGCCTTTACTTGGGATCAGGAGAGGAAATACTAAAAATTAAGGAGACTGTATCATAACATTCTCGATGAGATTCCAGAAAGGAATTACTTGAAAATCTTTTTGTAGTGTCACTTGGTTATTGGAGTCGTTGGTTTCCAGAAACTGGAGTTGACGGTGAATGGTTTGAAATGTTTGGTTTCCCCTTTGCGTGGTTCAGTGTTGTAGAAAAACACTCATGGAAAGCAACAGAACCAAGCAATATAGGACTCAGGCTACTTTATATAAACTTATTCCCTCCTTTTTCCATTAACTTCTCTGGAGCGATATTCTGAATTAGTGGATTTAAGTAGAAAGTAGCATCAATTTATACAATTTGTATACAAGACATTTGAGTGTACTTAGGCAGGGAAACTGTAGGATTCTGAACTGGCTGGGACAGAGTTAGAGCAACCTTAGGTGGTAGAGAGTTGGGGAAAGAGCCCATTCTTTCAGGGGAAAAAATTAACTTCCCTATGAAGAAGGCCCTGGCATTTTTTTAAAGCTAGCCAGAACTATACTGTCATTCAAATGGAACATGATTATTCTGCTCCGTGCTTTATCTGAAATATTACTGTAATGCCTCAGAAGAGCTTTTACATCCTATCTAAATTCAAGTCTGTCTAAGAGAGGAGAGTGTATTTAATCTCTAATTGGATCTTGAGCAGAACTAAAACATGCAATCTTTACTGAGAGCTATTACTAAATGAAAAGAAGTTTGATGATTTCTTGGTGATGGTTCTATTGGAATTCTTTTCTAGTCCCTGCCTTCCCTCACTCTACGACCAGCACGAAGACTGGATTGGCAAAACAGAATTAACTATCATAAATTTAGTCATCACTTTATCGTAAAGAAGATAATAATCTAGATGAGAGCTGGATTAACAATAGAGTATTTTCTTCAACGTAAGTAAATTAAGTTAGGAAAAGCAGCCCTTTGTCCATTCCTTTCTGCGTTGGGGGGGCTGGCTAGAAGAACACAGAAACACTTGGCCATCGCTTAAGATGGTACATTGTTCAAATCATATCACAACGGCAGAGGTGCCAATCAATTGTGCCACTAATAAACCAGGAGCAATGTTTTGTTTTGTTTTTTTTTTTAATGAATTCCCTTCACATAGTTAGTGCTGGTGTTCTAGTAGCAGATATCTCTGTATTTGCTAAATAAAGTAAACCTGTGCCTAGAGAGTTTGTGAAGGTGAAAGAGTCCAAATAAACTTCACCATTTTATTGCAGCTCTATTTCATGGAAACTCAAGAAGGCCAGCAGGGAACGTTAAACTCTAGATAATATGATTTCTTTACCTTCAAGCACTGTATCTAGTGGTAGGTATTGCCACCAGGAATATGGTAGAGCCACTGCATCTGCATCATTTCTCATAATCGTGACAGCAAGAAAAAGAACATTCACTGACATATCAGGAAATAAATTAGGTGTTTGTGTGTTTTGGGGATGTCTTCTGGAATAAGAGAACATTATTATCTCTTGGAACCTTGAGTTACTATCAGCAGCTTGAGCTTCTCCTTGGTTTTGCATTCAGCAGTGTGTGCACTAGCTTCCTCTGTGAAATGTTCTGCCCATTCATGTTCGTAAGCCTCTTTTTTTTTTTTTTTCTTTTTCTGGTAGCATTTGTTCACTAGGTATAGTTCCAATTGTTTCTCTTTGTATACAATAATGGAATAGCAGGCAGGGTTCATGTTTCCAAAAGCATGTCACCTTTCTAGAGTTGCATTGCAGCTCTACTGGTCTAGTGAAATATAAACTCTCTCTGTAATGCTCGTCTCTAATACAATGCATCAGTGGCGATATTTCGGCTAGAAATGCTGTCAGTGAAGAGGGAGAAGACTGTCCAACTTCTTGCTATTGGTGCCTTTTACTTTGCTGATTTTTAGAGTCTGGTGTTGTATGAGTTTTGGTGTAAATCTAGTTTAATGCAGAAATATATTTTTGCTTTTGAAGGCGTCATGTTCTCTTGGACTGGGCCTGAGGTCAGAGCTTCTCTGAGCTAAATCTGTTCTGATATAGATTTTACTACTAAATGAATGAGCAGTGTGCATGTCTTATTTCAATAATTCGCTTACTGTGCAATACTTGTGTCATTTGTGAAACGTATTTTATGTCTTTCAAGTTATGTTTTAAATACAAATATGAAGTGAAGTGATTTGAAAGTTGTCCCTCAGTGGGAAAACCATAGACCAGCCACTTTCTAGATTCCTTTGACTGTACAAAGAACTTCTTTCAGTTGTCTACATGTAGCCACGTAGTGCCATATCAGATGCCCCAATATATTCTATCTGGCTTCCACTCAGGAGGGTCATGGTCATCTAATTCACAAAAAGGCATCTATATTTAGATGCTTTAATCACAAACTTGTCTCTTCCTAGCTGACAGAAGGGTATTTTACTGCTCAGAGATAAAGGATTGGAAACAGCACCCTGGTTAGTGGAGGTAGCTCCTGATCTTCTGAACTTACACTTGGCAGATGTTGTTCAGAAGAAATAAGGCAGCCTCTAGTGGAGTGGACTAAGAGCTAAAACTCTACAGGCAGAGCTACAAAGGCATTGGAGAGGGAAAGTGTAAATCACCAAACGATTCAAGAATAGGATGGGTTATGAAAGCTGTACAAGAAGGAAGAACTCTCCAATGCCATTGGCAGGAGGGATCCTGAGAGCTTGCCTCAGAAGAGCACTGACAGCACACTGACTGAGGGGAGGAAGAGAAAGACTTCTAGAATTTGATTTCCATATGAAGAGATGCAAGAATTCCTCATCTATGGCTTTGCAAATATTTGTAGCTGTGCTGTTTGTTTTCAATGCTGTAAGTATTTGTGTTTTACTATCACTTGTCTTGATTTAGAAGTGATTTTAGTGTGACAGGCACAACATTAAAGTGTCCTTCACAGAAGGTAGTACTGAGTGCTTCCTCCTGCCCTCCAGCTTTCTTCCCGTTGAGCATGGCCATTTGTTCAGGGAAAAGGAGCCATCTCTCCTGCTTCAGAAGGCTTTGGCCGACCCAGAGTGTAACTCTCAGGATGTCGTAACCGGTCTTGTCTGCTCTGGGTTATATCATTAAACAGCATGTAACTCAAAAGTAGGAGTAAAATTAACCCTGAACAAGTGAAAAAATTATCTGCAAGAAACTTGGTGGATTGGAATTAAGATAGATGTGATTTCTCTCCCCTATACTTGTGTTTCTTGGGGGATCTGTGACTTTGCTTGAACATGTAGATTCTGCCTCTGAGTTGGGAAGAAATATTTGATGGATTAATTTAAAAACAGGTGGGAGAGAGAAAGTAAATTCTGTGGAACTTCCTTGACATTTTTAGTCAGCTATTCCTGTCTCAACGACGAGTGCCTGTGTCACCAGCAAGGCAGGCTTTTATGCTCTGTTCCCTTTGGTGTTGATATGGCCTCGGATGACAATCCTTGAGGCAGAACTCTGGATCTTCAGGTATGCAGAGAACAACAGTAAAATGAAGGGATCTCACGGGTGCCCAACTTTTGCATTGCCTTTGTATTCAAAATTCACTTAAAAGTATTTTTTGCACTAAATGAGACAAAATTGTTCATGCAGCAGATAGATTGACCTCTGAATTCTTTTGCCTGGGAGTGAGCTTGTACTTCAAATATACAGAGGAAGGAAATTACCTTTATAAACAACGGCAGAAGGAAGTAGTACTTTCAGTACTTTCTGGTTTATATAAGTTTGTTGGGTTTTTTTCTAATCTACATTGCTATGATACAGCACACAAGGTAAATATATATTCCGAACTACCAGGTACTGTCTCCAGTAAGTGCCATTTTGGGACCTTGACTTCAATGTGCGATCCTGTTTGTGATATGCAAATCTTGCCAGCTGCAGCTGTGAAACTCAGCCCGCCGTGGCTGGCAGGGACCTCAGGGGACTTCTTAGTCACATTCCAACTCTTAGGCATCATACCTAGACTATCTCTGACACGTTTGAACTGCTGTTAAACATTTAATGAAGGAATTCAATAGCATTTTTCAAGTAGCTCGATACTGTTTTGACTGCCCTTACAGTCAGAAGGCCTTCTGTATACTCAAGTTGAATCTTCTTTGTGCCTCCCCTGCAGTTGCCGCAGGAAAATAAAAATAGCCATTTAATTTTTCCAGTCTTTCATGTTTTGGTAAACTATTTTCCTATTCCCTCTTAGTGTTCCCTTTTCTGGAGCAGTCAAACCCACCCCTTTCCTGTGCCTAATCCATTCTGGTTGCTTTCTCTAAACTGTTATCTGTTTGTCTACTCCTTTCGAACAGATTTTTGGTCAAAGTTTGCATTGTTGACTGTTTTTCTACATGCATTTATTTTAAATCAGAACCTTTCTTTTTTTTTTTTTTATTCCCCTGTTTGATCTATCAATTCCTCATGTTGGATTTTCATTTGCTAAGGTAAAGGTTATGTAGTTGGGAAAAAATAAAACCTGTCTTGGTACATATTTTTTATAGCTTGCCTGAAACCACACAATCTTTGTTTTCCCATTATTTTTACTTTCTTGAATCCTTGAGTTAGTCTGAACTTGAAACAAAAATGAAATAAGTCTGTAAAAGTTAGTCTTTTAAAATGTTTGCCTAAAGCTGAAAGCAAGTCTGGGTACTTCTTGCAGTATTTCGGATATCTAAATTTTCTACATTCCTCTTCTAGTTATAATCCAGTGGTAGGCCTTGACCAAAGGCAAAACAAAATTGCTGTAAAAGGTGTGTCTAAGGAAAAAAAAGTATTTTCATGTTGTTACGATTAAAGATGAATGTAGTTGCATTGGTCACTGTGTAGATAAACATCCCACACCAGTGTTTACTGATGATGCAAACCAGGAGGAGCTGTGGGCTCCCTGGATGGTAGAGAGGCCCTACAGAGAGATCTGGGTAGACCAGAGAGTTGGGCAATCACTGAACATATGAAAGTTCACAAGAGCAAGTGCCGGATTCTGCATCTGGGACAGGTTAATCCTGCTTAAACCTGCAAACTGGGGGACAAGAGCCTGGAGAGCAGCCCCGTGGAAAGAGATCTGGGGGTTTGGGTTGATGGCAAGTTGGATATGAGTCAATAGTGTGCCTTGGCAGCCAAAAGGGCCAACTGCGTCCTGGGGTGCATCAAGCACAGCATTGCCAGCTGGTCAAGGGAGGTGATTGTCCTGCTCTACACCACACTGGTGCAGCCCCACCTGGAGTACTGGGTGCAGTTTTGGGCACCTCAATATAAGGACATCAGACTATTCATCAACCTGAGTAAAGTTCATTCTAAGAAAAACATCACTGGCAGGATTTTTTTTTTGGTAGTTTGCCCCATCAACAAAATTAAAGTTATTAGATCTTCTAAAGATTGCTAAGGCTGCTGCTGTAGAGGCCCAGCCTAAATGAGGACCATATAACTGAAATACAGTGAAAACCTAATGTCAGCATCATGTGGAAATTTGCAGAGATTTCAGATCTGTTCCTGATTACTTTGTTAGTCCATGTGTTTAAGGAATTTGCAGCCTTCAACAGGCATAGAAGAAAAAGGACTAAGCATAATTTCTAGATGGTTGAGCAAGAAGGGAGTAGTCCATAGAGTTCTAATACCCAGATATCTGCGTATGGTTTTGCAACACTAGAAGTCTTTTCCTGGGAAATACTGATGCTGGAGATAATCGCCCCCAAATGGTTAAGGCCTGTTTACTTTCATTTAACTGCATTATTTTGTCTTTTTTCTCCCCAGGTAGCAGCGGCTGGAGGACGTCTCAAATTTACAGTCTCATATGAATTCACAGAGGAAGAAGATACAGTTCAATTGATGGTTCAATCTGATGTCATCATAGAGGTAAAGTGATTGTATTTTCAGCCACCAACAAACAGAAAGATAGAAAATTGCCTACTTCTTTGGATGTTCAGCATGAAGCCTAATGGTTGAGGACACAAAACAGCAGGGTACATGTACTTTCAGATAATTTATATTGTCAGAAAATGGACACACTTTAGAGAACAGAAATCTTCAGTATCTCAAGGAGCCTCTGGTAATATTGCAGTAGCTTAAAAAGCTATATTCTTCCTGTTCATCAGGAAGAATGAAGAAATCCTTGTGTCTGCATTGGAGAGAGATGGATTTGATGGATGGACCACTTTGTGGATAAGGAACAGGCTGGATGGCTGGACTCAAAGCGTTGCAGTCAATGGCTGAATGTCCAAGTGGCAAACAGTGATGAGTGGAGTCTCTCAGGGGTCAGTACTGGGACCAGTGCTGATTAATTTTGTTGGCAACATGGACAGTGGGATAGAGTGCACCCTCAGCGAGTTTGATGACGACACCACGGTATGTAGTGTAGTTGACACACTGGAGGGAAAGGATGACATCCAGAAGGATCTGGGCAGATTGGAGAGGTGGACCCTCATGAAGTTCAACAAGACCAAGTGCAAGGTCCTGCACCTGGATTGAGGCAATCCTAAACTTGAATGCAGCCTGGCAGAGGATGGATTGAGAGCAGTCCTGAGGAGAAGGACTTGGGGGTGTTGTTGGATGAGAAGAAGTTCAACATGACCTGGCAATGTGCGCTGGCAGCCCAGAAAGCCAACCGCATTCTAGGCTGCATCAAAAGAAGTGTGTCCAGCAGGGTGATGGAGGGGATTCTACCCCTCTACTCTAGTCTGGTGAGACCCCGCCTGGAGAACTGTGTCCAGCTCTGGGGCTCCCAGATGGACATAGATATGTTGGAACAGATCCAGAGGAGGCCACGAAAATGCTCTGAGGGCTGGAGCCCCTCTGCTGTGAGGACAGGCTGAAAGTTGTTCAGCCTGGAGAAGAGAAGGCTCTGGGGAGACTTTAGAGTCCTTTCCAGTCCCTAAAGGGGCTCCAGGAAAGCTGGGGAGGGACTCTGGATCAGGGAGGGGAGCCGTAGGGTGAGGGGGAAGGGTTTGACACTGAAAGAGGGGAGATTGAGATGAGATGTGGGGAAGAACTTCTTTGGTGTGAGGGTGG
>JAOXJK010000023.1:65016245-65028133 GCA_025774025.1 Xenus cinereus | reverse complement strand
GAGCAACCTGGTCTGGTGGGAGGTGTCCCTGCCCAGGGCAGGGGGTTGGAACTGGATGATCTTTAAGGTTCCTTCCAGCCCAAACTGTTCCATGATTCTGTGATTCTCTGTGTGCCGGTTTTCCTCCCAAGAGCAAAGGCCAAGAAGATACAATAAACTTCTGCAAGAGCCTACTTTTCCTGTGTCCCCTCACTGAATTTCAGAACATTTTGGACAGTTCAGAAATGCCATTTGGCAAAGCTGGCTTATCTTATGATAATATTGATAGAGTTAAAATTTTTTGTGTCCATGCCTTTATTCACTGAATTCATTTCTCATGAGGCTTTCGTAGCAGAGGTTCAACATAGATTACACATTGAACAATTGTGTTTGATAGAAAAAAATGGGGAAATACTTTAATGCTCTGAGTAGATGGTTTTGCTTTTTATAACAAGGACAAGCAAAAAAAAAAAAACCCAACATTGAAGTTTCAGAATTCCAGGCAAATTAGCACTTGAGAAAGCATGGAAACGCAAATTGAAAATGTGGGTAGTTTTGGAATACCATATTTGTTTCTTCTGGATACTTTTGGCCTTGTACATCACTTTGCTTCTTTCAGTTTCAACCTAGCAGAGTTCCATTTTTTTATTGATTTTGTGCAGCTTTTCCATTTCATTTTCTCTTCTTAATTTAATTGAATTTATGTGTTTGTTTTCAGCATATTGATGTTACGGTACCTGGGACAGAAGCCACAGCACTAAAACCAACCTATTTACTTATTCTCTTGATCTGAATGTTTTGGCACAATCTGTCTTCAGAAGACAACCAGTCCCATTTAAAATACGCTGTTTCTTATGAGATTCTTCGGTCACAGAAATTTGGAATTAATTTTGTGTAAGATTCTAGTCAAAGTTGTTATGTCTGTGCTAGTGTATCTGAGAACTGAACACAGCATTGCATGAGCAGATGTAAAGAAGATCAAATTTTAAAATTGAAATACCAATTGGGCTCACTTGTGATAGTTACTCTGTTCTGCTGATGTGGATCTTCTCCACCAGATTTGTTCCCTCGCTATCGACTCTTTTACTTCCACTGTGGAAGAAGTTGTGTTGAATTTGCATCACTGTGGTAGTCAAGAACTTTCCTGCCTTCTGAATGTTGTATCATTTCTTTTCTTAAGATTCCAATCTGTAATCATTTATCTTCTTTCTGTTCTAAGCCTTGCTGTTGATATTCCATGTCTAAATCCTTAGAATTGGTGACTTTTAGAGCCATATCTTGTGCAATATCATGTATATCTGTGCATGAGATAATTCTTTTCAGAATAATTGAAAGAGGAAAAAGATTTATAGATTTATGCAGAAACAGCTTCAGCAGTTGCATCTCATGCCACAGGAAAAAAATAGGGCCATTTATTTTAACCTGTTTTTCTTTTCTAGATTTTATAACTCTGAATTTTAATTTCTAGTATTTATGGGTTTTGTTAGAATGAAAAGAAGGAAAAATAAGGGTAGTTTCTCATGTTTTGGAATGGCTTTTTAAAATAATAATTTCAATTAATCTTCAAATTACTTTCACGTTTTGCAGGAGTAAGACAAAAAGGGACATTGTCCTTATTTTTATAAAGGAGATTGTTCTTGTTACCTTTTTGGGGAATGTATGTGAAGGGGAAAGGATTTTCTTAATTTAATGATACTTTTAGTATTCTATCACTGCACAACTTCCTCTTTGTATGAGCCAGGTGTTTCTGAAGGTCAGCACTCTGTCATGTAGTTTTTTATATTATGCAAAATCCATGGATCACACGAACAGCCTTATTGAGGAAAGAGAGTTTGCAAAAACTGTAAAGCCATTTGTGAGATATATAGGAAGGAAGACTGCTGCTTGGCATCTGATTATGGAGCAATTGAATAGCTGAATTTTCGCTGATGAATCACAGTTGTACGATGTCACCTTTTCTAAGGAAAAGCTGGCCATGCGTTTAATATTGATCTGAATTTGACAATAAAAAAAAATAAATTCACGGCACCTTCTTAAAGGGAAATGACTGTACTGTGTATTTAAGAAGCGTAATTTATAAATGAAAGGATGGCTTTGTTTTCAGACTGTGCTTTATTTCAGTATAGCGTTTCGTTAGTCTCCAAACAAGAAAGACTAAATGGTATTTTAATCAATCTGTGCAGCTGAACTTCTCAGAAAAGGTGTTTGTTGTTTGGGGGTTTTCTTCCCTCCTTCTCTCTTCTTCAGTATTTCGCCTTCTGGCTATTTTTCAATCTGTACCTCTTGCTTTGATGCTGTCATACTTCAGTTCTTCATTTCTCTGCTTTATTTTACAATTTCAGCAGGATGATCAAGTTAAGGCTTCCTCTAATCTCACTCCTGCCAGTGAGGCTGAGGTCAGAGCAAAGCCATAGCACCAGGAAGAACATCTTTCTAGAGAAATGTTGGTATTTTTATAGATTTGAGAAGTATGTTTTTGTATATGCAAGTATCAAATTCAACAATATTTTAAAAATCACATTCCTTTCCCTGTTCAAGCAAAAGTTTAGCTTTTTATCTAATTTATCTTTCAGTCTTGCTGGCCCCGACACAGGCGTGTGAACGGCACGATTTTTGGTGGAATCTGTGCACCGTGTACATGCTTTGGCCACGCAGACCTGTGTGACGATATCACAGGGGAATGCCTGGTAAGTGTCACTACAGAAAACTTGATGGAAATGGCCAACATCAGTTCGATATACCTGTGCAATTGAATTAACGACCTCTGAGACCTGAAATGTCCAAGGAGAAACAAAACAGCAATTAACAGAAGAGATCTTGAACTGTTGCTGAAGTTAAGGGTTCCCTCACACCAAGATATGGTGGCTTCTACAGTTAAACAAAAGGAATTTTTTATTCACATAGGGTTTATGTTTTGAAATCGAATCAATAGTCTAAGGTATGGCATGCAGAAAGCAGCAAATATATCAGTATTCTATCCTGCAAGATTTACCTCCCCCTCCCATCTGTCTCCTGCAGTGTATTTAGTTCATTGTATGAAGCGGGTAACTTTGCAAATTCGGTTCTAGTATGACAAGAAGATACTGTTAATCTTTCATCTAAATTCCTACTAAACCTTAAAGAAAGGAAGAAAATTTATTAAGAAACAGTTAACAAATTGTACTTTAAAAATAATAAAAGTATATGATTTTGGCTAAATCAACTTTTTTTTTTTTCTTATAGGCTATGGAGATTTTCTGTAGTTACCTCCTAATTCAGCAATTAAATCTGATATTATCCATAGCAAGCCTACCAGCACACCACTATTTGCAGCCCATTCAGTAGCCTGTTGGAGAGGGTGAATTATGCTGAATAGACTGTTCTGATTAACTCAAGGGCATTTTTAGTTTCATATTGTCTGACATGGCATGAAGCTTGAAACAACATTTCTCATTTCATTAGTCTTGCAGAAACACAATTTGAGCCAGTGCCAGTTTAGTGGGATATCATACTCTCATTTCCCTGCAGAATTTCAAGCAGACTCTGTATTGTGCACGTTTCTAAATGTTCCCTTTTATTTCCGTAAGAAAAAGCTTCTGGGAAAAATCCAAACTGAAAATTCAGGCTTTTTTCAATGTAATTTGGCACTTAGGATTATCACTGGTCTTCCTGTTTTGCCCATACAAGATGTTTAATTGCATTGCAGTGCAAAACAAGATACCCTTAATGTGTGGATCAGTGAATTTTTCAAATTGCTTTTTCATGAATAGAAGCTTTAAATGATTCTCAATTTAATTATACTGTGCGCCTTAAAGAAGTACCTCGGATGAAAAATACGTATGGCACGACAGCCGCGTTTTGAATCCTTCACTTGCATGCGATGAAAATGTTTATTACAAGGGTAATACGGATTTGTGTTTCTCAACAAAGATAAAATTTATTGCATTAATGAATGCAGCCTCCAGCTTTGTTGTCTTTCACGTCAGTGTGGGATATAATCAATTAACAGAACCGAAAGGGAAAGGAGAATCCGTTTTAAGGTATATCATAACTATTGACTATTTTGCTTGAGGGTGTGAAGCCAGATGTGAGTTCTGGGGTTTTTTGCTTCCGTGTCTTCAAGTTTTAGCCCTTGCACGAGTTCCCTCTTTATTTTTGTCTCTGGCCAGGATGTGAGAGAAGGCCGTGCAGTCGCATGTTGTCCTGCGTTTGCCCTTCTCAGCTGATGGGAACCGTTGGCTGAGACAGCAGAGCTCCCCCTCCTGATGTTCCGAGGGTGCTGGTGTAACAGGGAAGTGGAAAATAACCAGTGGAAAATGTATTTAATCTATAGGCATTAGCAAGCATTCCGTATTTTATGTGTTCTGTCTGAGCTTACACTAGATCATCCCGTAAAGAAGAGGCGCGCAGGGAGCTTAAAATCAGTTCTGGATTTCCTTGCAGCTTGCTTTGAAAACGCTGTAAGTGAAGTTGGATGGGTTAGTATCCATGCAGGCTATTAAATGCTGCTGTTCAATTTGGATCATAAGCCTTTTGAAGTGAAAGAGAGAGAAGTCTGAATGCTGAAAAAGAGAAATGTTTCACATCAAAGGCATTCTTTCTATTGAGGTTTACACAGCCTTTTGGCCGCCTTATTATTATTCATGGTGTTTTTTCAGTAATACAACAGACAATTTAGGCACCTAATTTACTGATATGATACTTCTTTTTGCTCTTCCTTAGCTTTGAAATGGAGTTGAAAAGCAGCCGAAATATGTTTTTGACTCATGATAAAAGCTCAAATCATCTGCTTCGACACGGGCCTGTATAAAAAGCTCATTTTAACGCGTATCTCTCAGTAACCTGCAAAGCCCTTTCATCCCCGCAGCAACCGTATAGAGCTGCATGATCCATCGTTCTCGTTACCATTGTGATATACAAACTGCTTTGGTACAGAGGGCAGGTTCTAACAGTCAGAAATCCTCTTTTGTAGTGTTACACACACACATTTACCGTAGCTTTAGGAGGTTGGTTAAACCCAAACCTTGTGAAAAGCAAACACATTTCAAGGTGTTTCATGCCTTGCAGAACACTAGGTTCCTGGTAGTAAGCCCAGAGAGTGCAGATCTTTCTTCCCTAATATAAGCTCAAATTGCAAAGCGGGCTGTCCCCAGGGGCATCTGTTTTGTATTTTATTCCTTTATGTCTTAAAAGCACATACCATGTAGATTGAGGCCAGTGTCTGAGCTGGTGGCCATGTGCTTAGATAGTGTTCATCACAGCAGCCACAAAGTACCTTCACCCACCTTCATGTACACAGTAACAACATGATAGATCCCAAGCTCGTCGCAGTACAGGCTGTACCACAGCTGAAAATTGCATAAAGCCTCTGCAACATCCTGATTGCATCCGTGACACTAAGAAAAGGGAATTACCCATGTAAGCTTGATGTTAAGTAAGTTTGAAAATGCCAGAAGAGCATATTCACGCTTCCAAAGACTCAATACCCAGAGAAGCTGTGGCTGCCCCATCCCTGGAGGGGTTCAAGGCCAGGCTGGATGGGGCTTGGAGCAACCTGGTCTGGTGGGAGGTGTCCCTGCCCAGGGCAGGGGGTAGCATTGGATGATCTTTAAGGTCCCTTCCAACCCAAACCATTCTCGGATTCTATGATAATACCTTTGTCTGGTCTAAATGGCCAGGGAATATACTAAAAAAGGCATCTAAAATAGGCACTAAAATAGGCTTTGTTTAACTGGCTTAAACTATCAGTGTCCCTGGCTGTCTCTGTGACAGATATCCCAAGGAAGGGCAGCAGCCAAAGGCACTATCTTGGGACTCAGTCATACTCCCTGACTAAAGTTTTATTTTCATCACCAGCCTTCTATTCTATTTCTTTCCATCTTGGTACACTCAGCTGCACACGCAGCGAAGCGGGAGTGTATTTCAGTGTGAATTTAGAGTTCCCTGATAGTGAGCATAAAAATTTCCATTTGGTTTCTTTGGAGACGGGGAGAGCTGGCTTGATAGGAAATGGGCAAAAACACGCTCCAGGACATCAGCCATAAAGTCTTTGGCAACAAGGTCTGAGTTATACATAAAATTCTGGAGAAAAACAAATTCCATAGTCTTGCTTCCTCAGAGGTTGTCTAACTGAAGTTTAATGATGTTTGGAGATAAAAGATGTCTGGAATATTCATGCATTCAAAACAGTTTGAGATCCAGTACCTGGAGTTTGAAAGCATAAAGATTTGGGCATAAAATCGTTCCTGGCCACAGTCTATGGATCTATGGAACTAGGCATTGATTTTACCAAAACCACTAGATCAATGTGCTGGAACAAACTATATTTCCAAGAGAATAAAAAGAAAGAATATATAATGTACTGAGCAGGTTAGGGACAGTTGATCATGATCTTCTTTATACTCAGTCTTGTGACACAGAAAATGATCAGGTGTTTCTATGAACATGAAAAAAGGAAGATTTCATGTCTTTTACTTAAAAAAAAGCAGAAACTCTGGAAGTGGTGTGTAGCTTTAAAATAGTGTGTTAACTAACTCCTCTCACTTTAACAACATCCTTGACATATAAGCTGTTCATATTCTTCAAAAACATTAAGATACATCTGAGGATATTTAAAGCTAAACTTAACACAAAAGAATAATTCAGAAAAAGTACAAATAATTTGACATGATGCCTTAAAAAAGTTGAATTGCAAAGGATTTTTCTTTTGAAACACTTAAATTATTTTTGTCACATCTTCTTTAAAAAGCATATCTTGATGTTCCAAGCTACTTTGTCAGTGTGGCCAGTAGATTTTTTTTTGAATGGCAGCACTTGAAGTAACAATCAACTGGACTTAAATGACCTAATGAAGTAGAATTTAGCAGCTGATGGTTCTAAGGCCATAATTTTATTTTACTAAGAGTCTCAGTAGTTGGTATTAGCTCACAATCTACTAAATATGTGAAAATATAATATTGTGACTAATGCTTCCATCTCAAAGATGTGCTGATTGTACACACAAGCAATAAGAATGCACCCTTTGAACCAGCAAACAGCATTTCTGGAGACAGATGCTTTTGACTCCACTGCGCTCAGGACTGAAAAGGGTATTGTGCTTTTTCAGCTGCCCAAATATGTGGTCCTGGCTCTACAGAGCATAGTGCATAAAAACTTTGTAGAAATAATTGCAGTCCTGGAGGGTCGTGAAGAAGAAATCAGTGTTCCTTAGAATAGTGCAATTTTAAAAATCCTTTATTGGGGATACATTATGTCTTCCAGACAGTAAGGCTGTTAAATACCATGCAGTACCATATGCACAACTTATTAAAATGAGAAAAAAAAGTAACCTCTTCTTAAAAATGTTTTAAATTAAATACCTTTAAATTAAATACACTTTTGGAAATACCTATACCTTTAAAAATACCACAGTCCTCAAGAGTTCCTAAGCAGCAGCTTGGGTGAAACACATTCTAGATTTGATGTGGCCCGTTGTCTAACTCAGAGCAGAGCACTCCCATTAAATAAAATCTCTCTCATGGCTTTCATCTTGGTATTTCCAAGTTGCCACATTCAGGCTGTACCCAAGCACATCAAGATGGCATTTAAGAGCCAAAACCATTTCTCCTGCTTTTTCTGTTTTTATACTGTGAAAGGGCCACACTTGGGTATCTTGTGGCAAATAGCACTGAAAGGAATCATGTGGTATGCTAAAAATGTGGCAAAAAAAAAGGAAACTAAGCCAGAAAACTAATTTGCTGAGCCTCTCACGGATCCTGCCAAATTATTTAGAATTTCTAAATCCTATATGGCGAGGGGGAAGAAGAGTAGAAGGGGCAATTACTCTTTAAAACTTGGTTCTTATAAGTCCTCATGGGAAGCCTGTTCTCACAGGACCATTCTGCCAAAAGATCATTTAATTTGAGATCAGGTTATATAAAAAAAATGCGGATTTAGTGCTGCCATTTTTATGTTGGATGTTTCATACGCTCAGATAAACTGTCACACAGGGAACAGAGACTGTCGGATAGGGCCCTGTATACAATATGCTCATCCTTGTTTCTACTCATAAAATAGAGTCTGGATGCCATTCTGGCAAACAAGTATTAATTAAGTAATTAAGGCTTTGCTATTTTCGCAAACATATTTAGTATACTGCTAGCCATATACCTTATGAAATGAGCTAATGCACTTAGATGGGAAATGTAATAATTCATATTTATAACTTACGTAGTCTGAGCTCTATTTCTGGGATCAACATCTGCAAACTGTTTGACACAAAATAAGGCCTGTTGCGAGGCCTAAACCTGTTCTTTGCTGCTCTGAAGGTTGTTTTTCTTTAAGCCAGCTAAAACAATAATGCGGCTGTTGTACGGTGGAAAGATAAAGGTCTACAGTTACAAATTCTTTTTGTTTTAGATAGAGCAAACTTACTCCAAAGAACACAAATACCTGAAGCGTATGAATCACTGGCTGTGACATCTAACCTCTAGAGCTGCTTCTCAACCAGCAGCAGAAGATCAGAATATATGCTGCAGACCTCTTCCAGTCCTGTTGGGAGGACGGGCTGGGCGAATGACCTTAAAGGGCTTTCCATATTTAAGTTCTCTCATTGTGAATTTGTACTTTTCACCTTCCGTTTAGGACTGCAAACACAACACAGGTGGTCCATATTGTGATCGATGTCTTCCCGGCTTCTATGGGGATCCCACTAAAGGGACAGCTGAAGACTGTCAGTTGTGTGCTTGTCCCTTGAATGTACCTTCTAACAAGTAAGATGTATATTTATTACGTATTACACTTTTTCACTTAGTAAATTGCATAACTTTTAAATTTACACTTTTTCATGTATACTTGAGATTTTTTGTGTTTTAATCAAATAATATATTCTGCAATATAAACTTCTATTCTCTTTTTACAATTGCACAGACTGTGTAGTTTCAGAGAGGCAAAGATCGAGAGAAAAGCTGGATGAAGCTAAGCTAGAAAGAGCAACACAGAATTTGCATGACTGCTCTTTGAATCAATAACTAGCATTTACTTTTCTGTTCTCCTTAGGAGTAGTTGTTTCTAGTTTTAAAGTTGAATTTACAGATTGGACGTGTGAGGGCTTTTAATAATTGAATTTAAAGTCAATTTATCATGATCAGATGAAATAGTGATTTCTTCTGCTTTTAATTTTCCTTTTCTTCCAGTCAACATTCAGTGAGAATGTTGATTTGGTTGGAGTGTAGATTCAGCCTTAGATCTTGCAAGTGAAAATATTTTGTCAGCTTATCTCAGAATAATCACTATAAATTTGTTTTATTAAATAAAAATAATAGTGAAAAGTTAATCAAAACTCTGATCTAAGAACATTTTCTTCATGACAAAAGCTTGTCTGTGCTACTTGCTGCCTACAATTTAATAGACGAAGTGGCTTGAACATTTTTTCGTTGGTTTTGGCCTAGTCAGTGCCTGGAAAAGAACAATAGCAAAATCATTTGGTGTGACGTAGTTGAAGAAGGCTGTTCTGAATGTTGTCTGGTTACCTTCTCTTGTGCATATTAAAAACATGGAAATCCTGTGTATCAGTTTGGATTAGAGCATTTGGTTTCTACCATCCAGTGTGGCCTCAGGGAAGAGGAGCCCTGGGGCAGGAATTACCAGCAGAGCTGCTGCGGTGCGACATGTACGGTAGTTGTTCGGGCAGATCAGGAGCTGTTGGGTACGTGTCCGACTCGTTTGCAGGAATCACGAATGCCTGCTCAACTTCCAGCCACAAACTGGCAGTGGCTCCCTTCTGGAAAGAATCACTGTTAGTCCATACAGGCATTTCGGAAGGATTGGAGGATAGTACCAGAAGACTGTAAATGATACATTTGGACTCGATGATCCCAAGGGTCTCTTCCAACCTAAATGATTCTATGATTCTATGCACAGAGGCTGCCCCATCCCAGGTTTTAAACGGCTATACGAGCTGATAAATCCACTGGAGTAATTTTTTTTTTTCCCTCACAGCCCTTCATCTTCTGTTTCACCCCATTTTTCCCTGAAACAGAAGCCTGATTCTGTCAATGAAATGCAGTTTACTATTTAAGAGTATAAAGAGCACTTCTTAATGTTTAGGGGACAAAATGCGGGGCTGCACCTGCGCAGAGAGGGAGCTCTGAAGGTGCAAGTGAAGCAGAGACCGTCATCTGGGTGGCAAAGTGCCAAAAAAGGCACAAATGAAGCAGATTTTGCTCTTAAGTAGTTCGGGATAACGCTGTTGCCTCCGGCGGCATCGTGTCCTATTAAAATTGCGCTGATCGGGGCAGGAATAATCTAAGCACTTAGCAGAAATCCCAGGGGATTGTGGAACGGGAGCCTGCTTTCCTGTTCCCACAGCTCTTCCCTTGGTGTTATTGGGTATCCAAGGGTTTCTCACGGCTGCTGCTCAGGCACGGTTCCTCTGACACCCTCGTTGCTTTCACATACTCAGTGTTTCCTTGCATTGTTAATTAATTCTCTTTTCTGAGAGAACACTTTTCTGACAAAGCAGGAAAAAACACTATCACGTTTATATCTTGTGCAGATGTGCAACAAACCAAGTCAAATAGATTGAATTTACATTTTTATTGGCAAAATGCCTGGAGCCCTCTATTAGGTATTCAGCAGAGTTCTGGCTGCTTTACTTCCCCGTTTTGAAATTGAACAAGAGAGTCCCCTTTTTAATATTTAGTTTTCTTGCAAAATATAGGTACAAAACAAACACGATATAGATGTTCTTGAACTGTGAAATTGTGGGAGAGCTGAACCCGAGGGTTTAGCCCGGCATTAGAGCTGTGCAATGGCTTCCGATTTCTGAAATGAACAACGGCAAAACCGTGAACAACATCCTCAGGCTTTGTAGAGCTCCCTGTAAGGTTCGAGCTTTCATGACTTTACAGTTCTAGACTAATTATTAAGTTTGTTTATGAGGAAAAAGAGAGGTTGTTAAAAGATTTAATGCGTTACCTGAAGGCTGTTAAAATAGTTGTTTTTCTTTCTTACTGAGTTGGCAGGGAGTTTGCTGTGCTAGAGCTAATATATGTAAACAATTCAGATTCCTTCACGCATCCTTCACATGAAAAATAAGAAATTTCTACCAAGCTCGTGTCACTGTGCAGCTGTAGTATGTGCCATGGCATTTCTCAGTAACCTAACAAGTGACTGATTTATGTACAAGCAAGTATAAATAGCTGTCTATTATAGATCTTAATTCCTGTAGTATTTAATTCCTAACGTGGCACGACAGGGCATCTGTAGGTCTCTAAGCCTCATACTCAGTTCCCGGTGCATAGAGAATATTGTCCATATAATGAATCTCTGAGATACATTTTTATTAAGAAATTAGTTTTGTCTCATTTCTTGATGATGTTATAACGGTTCTCGTCACTGTTTGCGCGGCACCTGAATCTCTTTCTTTGCGATGCCACATAAAGTGGAGGAGAACTGTTCTATCCCTTTGGAAACGTGGTGGTGATGGGGCTGTTCTATAGTTAACCTCAGCTGATGTAACGGCTGCTCGTTCCCTCTCCTCTTTCCTAATGGCAGCGTTTTCCATGCGCAACCATTGAAGCCAGTCATAAAACTGCCTCTGAAGCACAACGGTGATCAGTGACTTGCCATATGTCAGACAAGAACTAAATCAGGAAAATAAAATTAACTTGTCTAAGCTTGTTTTCTAGATCCTGGGCTATAGTTTCCTCTTTTTGCATATATCTCCATATCTTTACTTATATGATGCAAATGAGATCAATACCTGTATTATAAATGGCTTGTGTAGCACACGCTTGACTTCTTCGTCTTAGCTCTTCTCGTTAATGCATCACTCTTACAAACTGTTCTAACGTTCCCCAGGCTTGGGGAAGCGTGGCTGGAGAGCTGCCTGGAAGAAAGAGACCTGGGGGTTCTGATTGACAATCGGATGAATATGAGCCGGCAGTGTG
>JAOXJK010000023.1:64972920-64984721 GCA_025774025.1 Xenus cinereus | reverse complement strand
AGACCCCTCACCAGCTTGGTGGCTCTCCTCTGGACACACTCCAGCACTTCAATGTCCTTCCTGTAGTGAGGGGCCCAGAACTGAACACAGATGGAAACCCCAAGAAGTTTAAAGTACAGTACAGGGCTTGGTTGGTTCCTCGTTACCTGATCCCTGAGCAGTGTATTGATGGGCTCACTGGTGGAGATAGAACTCTGCTTTTGTTTTCTTTGTTTGCCTCACTCTTTGGGAGAAAGCGATTTTGATACCAGCCCTCTGCATTTGTTCCCACGCTTCCTGTGATAATTTCATCTGCATGGAATTGCTAACTCTTATGGTCAAAATAATTATTTCTGTATAATGTTATTGAGAATCTTTCAACAAGTCTAAGAAAATTACAAGTATCTAAGTGGCATCCTTATATTTTTCGCTAAATCTGAATTTAGAGTTACAGAAACCCCGAGCCCCCGCTCTCTGCATATTGCCCAGAGAACTCTTAGCTTGGCTGTTGTGTAAAAGTACCACGGGATCGGGCGCCGTGTCCCACAGCCCCAGGGATGTACAACAGGTGTTGGTGAGAAATACGCTTCTTTGTTAAGGTACATTTCTCACAATACGAACAGAACAGGCCTCGGACTGAAATAGCACAATGAAAATCGCTTGAATAAAATTCTTGGGCTCGTTTGCTGATTAAGCTGTTTTAACCAGTGCTGGTATGTTCTTCGTTAACATGAGGACAAGGTGCAAAAAGCTTGAGGGGGAAGTAATTATTATCACTGTTTATACCTGAAGGAGGAGTAAGGCTGTATTGGGACAAATTGCTCAAGACGTGAAGTGAAATTACCTAGAAATAATTTTTTAAAGAGTTAGAATTTAAAGACTAACATTTCATGGGGAAAGTAGACTTGATATTCTTCTTGATATTTTTAAATATGCGTAGGTGACCTTGAAGCCAGAGCAAATGGTTCTGCCACTGGTGGATGAGCAGCTCCAGCGCAGCACCCTCTCAGGGGTTGCCTTCCAGCCTCCCGAAATAGTAGCCAACATAGAACAGGTGATGCAGGATCTTCGCACAGAACCCGTTTACTGGAGGCTTCCAGAGCAGTTTGAGGGACAAAAGGTAAACATAAAATTCCACTGAATACTGACATGGGTTTATATACTTTTTTTAATCTTATATTTGTATTTTGCAATGCCTTTTTTCCCCTCCCAATAAGTATGTCATCACACAGTGGAAGGTACTTCAAAAGAAAATAAGTGCCATTCTATTCTTAAAAATTATTTGCTCCATTATCATCGAAATTCATGTCTGTAACATAAACACTATTTTAAAATATATATTTACAGTCTGTAACATGTAGTATTCAGCCACAAGATAGATTCTCTCCCCAAAATGTTATTTGAGAAATTCAGCTGCATTCATTTACTATAACTCTCTTGTAAATTTTTGTTTCTCCCCATTTAAAAACAAACAACAAAAAAAGCCTGATCTTTGTAAGTTACACAGGAGAAAATGGTTGAAATAACCCCCCTTTTGGATGTTGTTACACGCTTCTGTGACAATTAATTTTGCGCTTTTGATGTTTCTTGGTTTGGCATGGGAAATTTTAGATGTTTCTTTTTCTAAGCACAAACTTTGGGGAGCACCAAGGCACATAGAAAGAAATAGATAACATTTTAGTTCTGGTGTAGTACAATAAAAAGTTGCTGATGGGTGTTTTTGAACACAGCCCTTGTCCCCAGATAGTTCTTGGAGCGTGTATTGCTATTTTCTACCACATGCACGCTCATCAGACCGCACACAGGTGCAGAGTGTATCTCGCGCCTACGTATGCCCAAGGATCTATTTTTAACTACCTGAGAATGAGATTTCTCTCTGTACTTTGTGTTTTGCTTTGTTAGCTGACCGCTTATGGAGGGAAACTGAAGTATGCCATCTACTTTGAAGCTCGAGAAGAGACGGGTTTTACTACTTACTACCCACAAGTCATCGTGAGAGGTGGGCCCCCCACCCACACCAGAATTATCGTCCGGCACATGGCTGCCCCTTTGATCGGGCAGTTGACGAGGCATGAGATAGAGATGACAGAGGTAACATTTCCCCCTGCTTTTTTCCCCAAAACTTAAGCCCCGAGTCCTTTTAAATACTGTTAATAATCTGGTTTTGTACTACTGTCTTTTAGCATGAATGGCAGTATTATGGCGATGACCAAAGACTCAGAAACACTCTGCCCTGGGAGTATTATCGTGATGACCCAAGTGTCAACAGGACGGCGTCCCGGGCAGATTTCACGTGGAAGCCTCATGGAGATGACCCAAGACCAAGCAGAGCTGTAACCCGCGAAGACTTCCTGAATGTCCTGTATGATGTTCATTACATTCTAATTAAGGCTACTCATGGCAATATCATGAGGCAGAGCAGGTAACTATTCCATGCAGTGATCTGCAATTGTTCAGGAGTCCCAGGTAACCTGATAGAGCTCCCCAGCAAAATTTT
This sequence comes from Xenus cinereus, assembly GCA_025774025.1. Lineage (NCBI taxonomy): Eukaryota > Metazoa > Chordata > Aves > Charadriiformes > Scolopacidae > Xenus > Xenus cinereus. Next base: position 64,982,245 of record JAOXJK010000023.1, on the reverse strand, counting down.
TGTTCATAACGTAAGCCATAAGCAGCTGCTGAGAAGAAGAGGAGTTAGCATTCAGCATAGCAGGAGATGCAGGAAGGGAAATTTTATTCAACAGAAAATGCAAGTCACACAAGGCAAACAAAATCCTTATTTTCAGGATCCTAGAACAGAGGACACATCTTAAGCACACTCATCCTGAGACAAACCCAAATTTTTGCATGAATGCCTACTGTATCAAAACATGATGTTGTAATTAATTCTAAATGTTAGCATATCAAGGAGTTTTCTCTTGCAAGTGGGAAACACTCTAAAAAGTCAGAGTACTTCTTTAAAAAAATGCCACTTAATCCAGTGTATTAGGGACAGATATAGTCAACATTTTCTATTCGCTGTGTTCATTTATAAGTTAGATGGGGAAAAATAAAGATAACGCTTACTAAATTTGAAGCGGAGATCAGGCAGCAAGATGAGAGGAATAACACAAAAATCTGCTGCAACCTAAAGGTCAACTAAGATTTTACACTTTGAAAGGAGTAGTCAATTGAACAAACAAGGAACAGCTGCTTGGTTACCTGTTCTTCAGAGAGGGGGCTGTTGTTTACAACATATCACCAGGTGGACATGATTCAGTAATGACTTAGTATATATTGCCTTAAGAGCCATGAAATTGTGTCACAAAGAGAAAGGAAGGAATTGGTTCTCTGTTGCTGTGGTGGGTAAGTCAAAAAAGAAATGAGCTTAAACTTCATCAGGAAAAGAGAGAAAAATTTCTGGGGGTAAAGGTGTTCTGGAATAGATTGCGTAAACTTTTGCTGAAAGTTTTTACTAATAAGTTCATGGTATCCTTTCCTTTGTAAGCAGTATTTGTTAGCAAGGACACAGGAGTAATTGGAGATAAACTCCAAAGGTCTCCAGAGGTCCTTTCTATGGTTCTGTCAAAAATGATAGGCTAATTTTATTTTGAGATTTCTAGGTGACAAATAGGTGTATAGGAACTTGACCTCTGGAGGTTATGATGGTGAATGGTAGGGGCAGACACGATGTGGTGTTGTGTGATAGAAACCATAGTCGTCGTTGCTGCTGTTGTCTCTATTTAAAGTATATCATTTACAGAAAGTATTCATCCAACTTGTACTGGGAAATATTAACAACAGATGCCATGGATGTTTTACATTGATTTCATTTATTTTTGGCGTAGTCAATGTAGGATATTGTGTTACGAGCACAGGGAATTCCTGTGGAAAGAGACAGGGAAGTAACTCCAGTGCGACGTGGAAAATTTGAGCACTGTAGCCATCTTTTGTGCCTGTTTCTGCCTTCCCCTGATGCACGGAGATCCCAGTTCAGTTATGGAAGCAAAAACTGAATGCTATCTCAGCTCAAGCAGCATAAGTTATGAAAATGAACCTGTTCTTATGATTTTGTTCTGAGATGCATGTGACCACGGTGACCGACCTAGGCCTGCACTGCCGTACACCAGCGTTTGATCGAGGCGTGGGACGGAGCAGGGCAGGACTTTCCCGTTTCAGGGCAGGTTTGCCAGGTGGCACTTAAAAAAGCAAAATGTATTTTTACAGCATCACGTTTCAGAATATGACATTTTATACGGCAGCAGGACTTGGCAAAGAGTTCCTCTGTTCTTTCTGGTGACTTTCCACCTGAAGCCTCAGCCTTCCATATCACCGTATTTGAGTTTGGAAGCGGTTGTGTTACACTACGTTTTTATGATCTGTCCAGTTACATAGCTAACATCCATCACGTGGCATCTGACACTTTAAGTAGAAAATAAACAGCAGGAATACTTTTTTTTTTTTTTTCAAGTTAGCACTTTGATTTCAGGGAAAGTTTTGCTTAAGACCACAAAATAAATCCCTCCAAATGTTTTGAAAGGTTAGTTGAATATTAGATTGCGTAAGAGTTGAAGGCTTTTATTAAAAACAGTCTGAGACCCTCTAAAGGACAATATTTATGCTCAACTTTTTAAACATGTTTTTGAAGTAAGCGACTTATAATAAAGCATTTGTTTAAATAGAGTATGTTTGGGCTTTCTAAATAAGGGCCCTGCTTAAACTGATAAAGCTGCTCTTTCTACCTGTCTGCGCCTAGTAGAAAAGTATAAAGCAAAAGAAACCATGGATGGGGGGAAGAAAATATTATAACTGAAATTTTTTAAGGTTTTTCATAGTGCCTTAATTTCAGTTGCAGAGTTTAAAAGCTGCAGATAAGTGACAAACTACAGGGAAAGCATTTTAAAATAAAGTCAAAGCAGCAGCAGTTGGAAGCATAAAAATAGCCCGGTTGTAGCATTAGCGCGGTGCTAGCTGTGTAGTTTAGCAGCGATGCTAATGTTGTTTCTCCTTCAAAGCTGCAGAATTACTAGTGATTTAGAGATTTCTGCTCAGAATCCAAAGCCAAACATTTTTCTCTTATATTTTCCATTTTGTTGCCCTCATTTTCACATTCACTGCTCTAAATTGAAACATTTCTTTTATTAGATTTTTGTTTTGCTTTTCAGGCAACTGGGCTGTGCTAATAAATTAGTTGGAATTGGAAGTATGCTCTCAATTTCAGTGTGAATTATTTCAATATCCCTGCCACTGATCAGGTAGCAGTTGTTGGACTGCTGCCTATTAGACACGTTCCAAGAATCAGCCAAGCCTGACCTTCCTTAAGTAACACTTTCACACAAACAACGGGTAGCTTTGTGGTCCCAGAGTGTATTATTATGTAAATACAGCTTTCTGACAGGAAATAGGCTTTTTGGAGCATAGAGACCATTGCCTCAGCCTTGAAGGTGATGGGGAGGCAAATTTCATTTTGTTTTTCCGTTGAATGTACAGAGATTTCAATATGAGCTTACATCGAATGTCAGATCTGAATGGGTTTGCCCTCTCCATTTTCAGGCGTCTGTTTTCATCTGGCTTTGTCTGATTGGGGTTTTTTTTTTTTTTGCTCAATTTCCCTGCTCCACCGAACCCCTTTCTTCAGGTAGTAAGAAAGGAGCACGGGGTTTAAATTACTAGATGATTTGGGGATTTTGCATCGACATAAGGTATGAGGAGGTGTGGGTCTGGTCACCTAAGCACGATCACAAACCTCTTATCTAATTGAGGTTTGGGAGTAGATGAGCGGACTATGAGCACGAGGAGGAGCTGAGCAGTTCTTCGAGCTCCTCTTCATTAGCCCTTTTAGCACAGACCCTAATGAGCAGCCTCTAGCAGCATTATTGACATTTATTCAGCTGGTTAGTCACACATTCTTTAATATTTTCTTTTAGTTTGCCAGTATATTTGAAGCTTTAAAATTTACATTATTCTACCCTTTTTGTTTCTTAAAGTCAGTAAGGGGTTCCAGATCACAGCATTCATTTAAATAAACCGACAACCCCCCCAAATAAAGAAGTAAGCTAAAAGAACAGCCTTGGGGGTACATTAAGTGTATTTCATTAGAGGTTATGTTTGTTATCTTTGTTCATGATGTACTCAATATTTGAGTACAATCCTCAGTCTTTGAGTACTTTTTTCCATGATGTACTCAATATTTGACCCATTTGGCAGGTCAGCAAGCATGCGGGAAAGACAGGGAGTGGTTGAGAGGCAAGGATATTATTATTAATGGAATCAAACCTATTTGAAAGGTAAAATGTCAGAAGCTTTACCATCAAAAATATCCCTTTCTGATACTAGCAGATGCTTCTGTGGTAGGATTTTTTGTTTGCTTTAAATTATCTATATATGTCTAAATGATATTAAGGGGAAAAAAAAGGATATCTAGCTACAGATCTGAAAATTCCTGCTAAAAAGGCAATGTCTGATGTCTTTGAAGCCTGCTCTAGAGATTATTAGGTTGCTTTAGTTGCTGAGGATAGACTTTATTATTATTTTTTAATAGTTGCCTCATTAAAAGCTCATTTAGTGAACAATTTTATTGCCGTACCTATGAGAATCATGAATTAGAACTGCATTTAGTATCTGACTTAAATTTCTTAGTGAGTGCCTCCAAATGAAGAATCAGATATGAGCTTTTGTTATTAGTTTGGCTGAAAAGAGATTAAAAAAAGAGATAGAATCAAGCAGGAGAGAAAAGTCAGTTATGCTATTGCCTGGAAATAGAAAATGAGACTGGAGGTGGTGGTGGCTTTGGTGTTTCCTTGGGAGAAACAAAAAATCATGCTGTTGGTCTGCTGTAGATCAGGAAGCCCACAAAAGCCGAAGAAGACCATTTTCTCCCATGCCAGCTGCCTGTCAACTAACTGGGTTTGAGTTAGTGCTTGACTAAGCTCATTAGTGATGTTTCCTCCTTTTTTTCCAGGATTTCGGAGATCTCGCTGGAGGTTGCTGAAGGCGGCACCGTGTCAGGGATGACTCCTCAGGCTTTCTTGATCGAGAAATGCGACTGCCCATTGGGTTATTCTGGTTTGTCTTGTGAGGTATGGTGCTAACCTGTGATAAGTAATTAGACTGTGAATTCAATTAACTGGCAGCAACTCTCCCTTAATTTAGTTAATTACATTCTTTCTGTCTCAGGTATCTCACAAGAAATTTAAGGACTTCATTTTGCTTTAAGCAAACGTGCTGCTGAAGCCATGGGGTAACTCAGATACTTAGAATGCAGGAGAGGGAGCTTTACTGGGATGGTGTCTCTGAGGATGAATTGTGTGACTGGTGCTGACTGATCAAGCTTTTTTGGCCAGAGAAGGGTATAATACCGTTGTAATGTGTCGTGTACAACAGATTGTACTGACTTGTCGTGTTATGTTAAGGCCACGATACACAAAACAGTTACGATATCAATCTTCCAAAAGGCTGATCTTTATGCATCACTTCATCATGACCAGGATTCACAGAATCTGTGGAGAAAAACACGGGAAGCCTGTATGTCTAATTAAAAAAAAAAATAATCCAATTGATTCTATAAGTTATTGTTAGTTGTAAGTAAACAACAAGTTAACATTTGTAATAGTGAATAAGTAAAGGTTGCATAATACCTAGTCCCTGAAAAGTTAAAGATCTGTCAGCTGAATGAAATTCACCAAATAAAGTAAAAAACAAATTTGAAAACAACAAAGTTAAATGTTATTAAAATTGTAGCGCCAAGCACTCTAAACAGAGCCATGGAGAATTTTAAAATTCTGTTCTTCAAAGGCTTTTAAGTTTGCCTTGTTTGACATTTAAATTCCCATAAAAAGTCTTAATAGCTGTGTGATTGATTGAAATGCTTTGTTTTGTAAAAAAGCTAAGCAGCATTTCAATTTTGATTTCTTAAATGTTTGCATTGTAACAAATAACTCAAATAACAACAAAATTTAAAAGAGAAGTCATTTCAAAAGCAAAACTTGAAATAGTGCATTCTGAACTGTTGGTCACGAAGGCAGCTCGTAGCCGAGAACCTGTAGATTCCTCACATTGATCTTTCCTCTTGAAGCTGTTCCAAAAGCGTGGCTTCGTGGACCAGCACTAACAGGATTAAGGTTGTCCATTTTTTTTCATTTTCTGTTCTTGACAGCTCAAAATAGCGCTGCAAATGAATTAAAAAGGTAGCTGAGAAAGTTCTGCAGCGTGAATGTGCTTCCTGAAAGAAGCTTCAGGGAAGATGTTTTCAAAGCTTTAGGAAATGTCATGCTGCACATGTTCATACTGTCTGTTTTCTGAATCCTTATGATTTATCCAAGTGGATCTATGAAAATACATTGGAAAGGGCCACCGAGTTCTGGAAAATATCTTTCCATTTTACTCCTTTATAATTATTCTTCTTCTGGTGCTGGTACAGGACTCCCGGAAGATCTTGCTCAGTCCATACACAAAAACCTGCCTCCTGTCAAATTTCAGTTCTCCTTATGTAAGCGAGGGAGCTGCTTGGAAAGAGCAGAAATTCTGGGACGTGGTCTAAATAGTGTATTTTGCTTAATCCTTGGGAGCAGTCAAATCAGTGTGGCATAAAATAAAATAGATCTGATGCTAATGGAAACTTCTGTCCTGAACCGTTGAAGTTTGGTAAATTTTCAAGTCACTGAACACTGGGAGGAAAAGTGTTGGTCAACTAAGCCAACTGGTGCTCCTTGGACATGTAAAATATGTAGTTTTTTGCTTGTGATACATGCTTGAAATATCGCGATGCTGACGATTGCATGTTTCAGAAGTGTCCAAGTTTTATAGAAAATCAGCTGGCTTGGGTGCACTTGTATCTTATGATGGGCACCAGAGGAAGTGTTTAAGATGTAGTACTTTGACTGGGGATTAGAAGTTAATATTTTTGGCTGTGTGTGCTCTCAGTGGTGGGAATGGCTGTGCCTTCCTGTGCGTGAAGCAGCAGGTTTGTATTATGAAGCAATTCCAAATGCCTTCCTCATTTTCTGCGGGTGCTCTGCTCCCTTCAGAGGTTACGCAGGATTGTGTTACGCAGCAAATGGGGCAACAGGAACAGGGAATTCATAGGAAATCTGTGCAAGGAAGTAAATGAAGTCATTTTCTTTGAGCACTGCTTTGGTAACAGCATACACCTGAATGTGTACACATACACGTATTAGAAATTAATGGGCTCCAGCATTTGCTCAGAAGTACAGATTTTTTTAAAAGTTACTGTAACAAATTGAATTTTCAAAGGAAAAAAATATGATAATGTAATTAGAACTTTATTTTAATTCGCACCCACCAGGGGCTGGAATAAATGTCTCAGTTGCAACCTTCATACTTTGTGCTTAATTGTGCAATTTTCACATGCTTATAACTTAGTTTATTTTTAGTGTGCTCAGTGAAGGTTATAGTGTGTTCTGTGAAGGTTTATCTAATTTCAGCAGGGGGAAAAAGCATCTGATATTAGGCATTTTTTAAGCAAATGCTAACAGGGTATATGTATCTCTCATGATTTTTCCTGTAATTGCATTGAGAGGACAGCAGTTTTTACTAGAAGTGATAAAAGTGACATTTATATCTTTTTTTTTTTTTTGTTATTTTTTTTTAATCCAGTAGCGGGCTGAATAAGCAGTGGTAGGGATTTCCCTAATGGTTACTTCTGAAAAACTTCCAAACCAGGACTGAAAAATGTAGTCTGCTTCATGTTTTGTCTGTGTCATGCTTCATCTTGGAAATGCTCAGATCAGACTAGATGAGAAAAGTGTCAATAGTGTATCAGAAAAAACAGAGATCAGATTTTTTGGAGGATGTATCATGTATTTATACCCCGATCCTAAAGTTACTCAGAACTTGTAAAGCTGTGCTTTGTACCATTTTATGCCTGGACAAGGAGTCTTCTGGGGATGGAGAGGGAGGAAAAAATTAGGAAATTGTAGTAAGAAAAAAAATGACTTTCATTTGAGATTATTTATCTAAATTGAAATTCTTCACAAACCATGAAAAAGCAGATAGGCTGTTTCTGTGCTTCAGGGATCTGAATGTAGTCTAAGTCAAAATAAAAGGGGAGAGGCAGAAGTGAGTTAGATTACTTTCTTTGTGATTCTAAAGAAAATAATTGTGTTCATGCTTTTTCCATAACTTAGACTCCTGGAGGTTTTGGCCATGATTATAAACCTGTCAGTGGTGGGGTATGAATAGCATCCAGCCCCTCAGCGAGCGCTTGACTGAAGAATCTCGCTTCTCATCGTGAAAAGTTACTTAAGCCAGATTCTCTTTTGTTTTACTTTGCATCCATTTTATTGCTGTGTGAAAATTGTGCTATTCGCATTTTTCCCAAAAAGCAGAAGTTGTGGGAAATGACCTCATGAGTTGACCTTCACGGGCTCTGGCGCAGCCAGGTGGGGGGGTTTGTACATGGGCCGAGTGACTTCTCTGTGTGCACTTACCCCTAATGGTCCGAATTCCCAAAATGGCCCAGTTTGTGTGTTTATGCTGTCGTGGCCGGGTGCTTTCTGGGAGCTACGTAGACACTTTCAGACACTTGCATAATAAGCCTGGAATAAAGATCAAGTGCTTGATTTTTGTGTGTGTCAGCTTTGCTGGTAGTTTCTGGGTTGCTCTCAGAATTTTATTGCCCAGCTGGGGCAGAGGAGGCTTAGTGACAGATAAATTCCATTTGGGATCCCAAGACATGTAAAGCCTTCAATATTTTGGATTCTTTAATTTATATAGCTATAAATAATGCGGCCATGAAACCAGTTTTTTGATTTTTTATTATCGTCTGGTTTTTGCTTGTTATCCACCAGGTGGTATGTAGGCAGATATTAGCTTGTCAAACCTGAACAACTCGCCCAGGGCGAAGGAAACAGAATCATCACGTTTGCTCTCCACAGTCCAGGCAAAAAAAAAAAAAAAAAAATTATTTTGAAAACAAATCTTACTCTTAAGAAATGAAAGGAGTGAAGCTTGATGCCCAGTGAGGAGAGTGAGGGGTTCCACATCTGAACGAAAGGGCTCCCGAGCTGTAATACGAAAAGCCTGATGCCAGCCCGGTGCTCCGGGGATTTTTCAGCAGCGTTTCCAATTAGGGTTGGCTCTCGTTATCTGTAAAGCGCTGTGTATTGTTTGTAACCCGGCCGGAAGCCTGGCAGGTTCTTTTCGCAACTTGTAAAAACTGTTGATTGGAAAGAGGAGCTTGCGACGCTCCCCGCTCCTGGGCCGGTCTCTAATGATCTGGTTTCTTCTGCATCTTTTCCGTGGCAGTCCTGCTCTCCAGGATTTTACAGGCTTCCGCCGGCACCCGTGGGAAGGACACCAGCTCAGCCCTTAGGGGCCTGTGTCGTGTGTCAGTGTCACGGACACAGTACTATGTGTGACCCCGAAACATCGATTTGTCAGGTATTGTATTTCTGAACTTATGCACTGGGCTAATTTTAATGTAAAATTCATAAGTTGTGTAACTGATCTCAAAAAAAAAAAAAAGGACAATATTTTAGTTTAATTTTGCTTAAATAGTTAAGTCTCAAAGTTAAAGGGAGGGTCAAAAAATCAAACCATCTACCTTTAAAGTTTTCCATTCTGATTTTCTAGAGATCAGGGTATGCAGTGATTTATTGCCACTGAATTACAATTTGTTTAAATAGAAAAACTAAATATCCTCAAACAAAAGAGACAATGTCCCATGTGGGGCCGTGGAGGTGCTCTGAGGGCTGGAGCCCCTCTGCTGTGAGGACAGGCTGAGAGAGCTGGGGGGGTTCAGCCTGGAGAAGAGAAGGCTCCAGGGAGACCTTACAAAGGACTTCCAGTCCCTAAAGGGGCCCCAGGAAAGCTGGGGAGGGACTCTTGGTCAGGGAGGAGAGCTATAGGATGATGGGGAATGGTTTTAAATTGAAAGAGGGGAGACTTAGATGAGATCTGAGGAAGAACTTCTTTGCTGTGAGGGTGGTGAGAGCCTGGCCCAGGTTGCCCCGAGAAGCTGTGGCTGCCCCATCCCT
>JAOXJK010000023.1:64943096-64965859 GCA_025774025.1 Xenus cinereus | reverse complement strand
GACTCCACCACCTCTCTGGGCAGCCTCTGCCAGGGCTCTGCCACCCTCACAGGAAAGAAGTTCCTCCTCATGTTGAGGTGGAACTTCTTATATTCAAGTTTGTGTCCATTTCCTCTTGTCCTGTCCCTGGGCACCACTGAAAAAAGACTGGCCCCAATCAGATAGGTCTCCCCTATCACAGGAGCTAGTCTGTTATTATCGACACCACATCAGTAATATTCATTTCATAAATTGCAAAAATTGCAATTAAATATTTCAGTAGACACTTTATGCCTATTTGCTCTCTCGCTGTATGATTTTCCCTTTGTTTAAAGGTTCCTCAACCCCCGTATTACTGCAAACCCACCTTTACTAATGCAGGACAATGCCCCTGACCTGGTAGAACACCAGCCTGGCCAATAAACTCTTCCCATTTGCATCCTGGGGTGGACACAGGAGTGTGGCAAGCACAGATGGGGTGGGAACTTGCCCGTGGCTAACGCTGTGCGTCACAGGCTTCAGAGCACATCTGTTTTCTTTTGGTAGGGATTCATGGCTGTAGCCCCTAATGTGCTTTAGTGGTTGTTGTGCTGCCAAAGAAACCCCTAGAAACACCTTTTGGGGAAACCGTGCAGCTTTCCTTCCTCGCTCCCCAAACATTTGTCTGAGTTGGGATTAGAGAATTTGGTGAGAATGCAGCAGAGAATTTGGTCCTGTGTACAATATATTTTTACGTTCATGTATCGACCACTTCCAAAATACTCAGTAAATTCCTTTCTGACTAGCTTCAGCTGTAATGAAACTTTAATAATAATAGTGATTAAATACTTTTAATGTACAGAAAATGGATGCCATCTGCAGAATCCTGTTGGCATTCAGTGTTTCACATGAGCTGTATTCATGGTTTTCACCTTTTTTCACCTTTGCTCGTTTACAGAGTTCCATTTCAAATCCTGCATTTGCATTGTACCTGTCAGAAGTGCAAAGAAGCCCCAGTTGGGTGGTAAAATGGTCTGGCTTAAAGCAAATGCATGCAAATACAATGACCCACGTTTGAAAAAAAAATAAATGTAGTTGTAAGTAATATAAAAGATGGTGTGATTAAGCTGTCCAGTGTTAGTACATTATAGTTAATATTTAGGAAAGTAAAAATTGATTTTGAATATTTAGCGAGGAATAACCACCTGAATAATGACTTCTTGGCAAATTCTGTAAAAGGTCACCACACAGTATGACATATTTAACTCCAATTATTTTAGCCACAATATTGTAAATGTATTATTGTTTAAATATAACATTTATATTTTAACGTATCCCTTATCATAAATACTCTAAACATTTTAGACTGAAAATTAGCAGTGAAAAGACAGAGGAGTATCTGGAGGAGTGTGCATGTCCATTGAAGCTATCTATTTCTGATCTAGCTGAAAATCTCTTTTACCACGTTCTTACTGGTTTTTTTTTTTCATAACCTGTTATTTTTCAGTTGCTTAGTGCATGCCACTTTGCAGTGCCCGTTTATAACAGTTATATTTTAGAAAGCTACATGTAGAATGGAAGGAGAATATATTTTTAAAAGCCACAGTACGAAGGGAAAGAATTTGTTTACTGCTAAATAACAATGGAGAGATAATTCCAGGTGAATGGCACAGACAGACTTCACTTCCCATTATATTCCTGGAATAGAGCAGTGTGATTTTCTCTAGGATGCCACTGGGGAATGGAAAATGATACCCAAAAAGTAGATTTTTTTTTTTATAAGTAATGCAAAAGTCTGAATGCTCTACGACACATCATAAAAATTCTAAACTTTTTACATTAGTAGGGTTAATACCTGGATTGTTTCCCCAGCTGAAGTGACCATCGAGATCATCATGTACAGATACTCTTAATACTCTGCTGATGAAGACTTCCTTGTAATTTTTGGTCTTGAACAATCCACTTTTTAGGCTGACTTTCCCTTCTGTTTTGAATGTCAGTAGCCAATAAGAAAATTAGTAATGATTGCAAACTAATTTTTATAATGCAGCCAACATCCTTGTATACTGTCAAATATGACAAAATTTCTCCCAAATCTTCTCTAATGCTTACAGATTTTTATTTTTATTCGTAGCTACAAATGAATTGTCCTCTAAATGATTGATGCTCCCTTATGCATCGCTCATTTTTACTGTAACAGATATATCTCAATGTTTATTTTGCTGAAAGTTGTCAGCTGGTAACTGCTGACTGGCCTGTAAGCACCACACTATTGAAGACGTATATTTTTGGTTTCCATGGTTAAACCCCACAGTTCAATCCAGAACACAACTGAGTTGTGTGATGAGCAGGAGCAGCCTTTCCACAGTTCATCATCACCAGCTCGGGCAGATCGAGATCGTTACTATTTGCTTGATTAGTATTTTACACTTAGATCCCAGGAATCTGTAAACAAGCCAAAGCATCTGTTGCTCCCTCCTCATTGTTCCCAAAGAGCTTCAAACTTAGCAAGGTGAAGGGGAAAGAAGGAGCTACAAGGGGTTTTGGATCGAGCATGTAGCAATGGTGCATTTTCTTAGATTGATGCATTTTCTTAGATTATTAATTCTCTAGTGTATTTCTTGTTATACCTTGTGACATTCGGCTTCAGTTGTAGAGTTTGTAGTAGATAAAATGAAGAGCCCTAGATTGCCAAGCTGTTAGAGCGGTGACTGCGCCTGCTCCTGTGCAGTGTTTAGGGAGGAAAGTCATCCTGGTGAGAACTTGAAGGCTTTGTTGTTAAACATCTGGCAAGCATTCACCTTCTGAATGCCTTCAGGGCACCAGCCGTAATTACAGTGGAGACTTAAAAAAAAATTTGGCTTCGATATTTTGAGCTCTGTTGCAACAAAAACTGCAAAACCTTTCATCAAACGTATCTTCCTGTGTTAGGTCTCGGTCACAAATGTTCCTTGGGGTCAAGCGAAAACCTAAACATAAAGCAGTTGCTGTGGTTCTGCCATACGAGATTGCTTCCTGTTCCCTGACAATCAGGATATAGAGAGATCAAACAAACATATTTTATTGTTAGGAATTTTTCTCTAACTCAGTCTTGTGGAAAAAAATGGACCTTCAGCCGTGCAGCAGTCAACAAACCTACATCTTTATGAATTTAAATATTCAATATTGGTAGAAGGAGAAAATTATATAACCAGATTCCTTTAATACCAGGTCTTAGACACTCAAATGTTGTTATGGAACTAGACTGATGCTTGCAATGAGAGGGAGTTTTTCCCAGCTGCTGCTCAGTTCTGCACCCAGGAGAACAAGGGACCTCTTGGCCACTGGGCCTGGCAGAATCGAAGTTTATCTTCTAAAATAGGGAGTAGCTCCATGATCTCAGCCCTTTCAAATTCAGAACTAAACAGAGATGCTGTCTCTGTCAGAGGCAGATCTTAAAGAATCTGTGAAAAGAAGCGTCTCCAAGCTCCTACACGGTCCTTAATTCAGCAAGAGCTGGGAGCTTCTTAGCACAGCCCGTTGCAGAGAGCTGAGGAGAAAGATGCTGCGTGTAACACCAGATCTATGAAGCCTCGTACTATCTTCTGCTGTGCTCTGGGTTTAACACAAGTTATAAGCCCTTCTAGCACATCTTTAAGAATTAAGGTGACCTCTGTGCTGGACAAGTGTCTGTAGGAGCTCAGTAAGGGCTGGACACCTCTTCTTGGCCTGAAGCTGAGAAAGCTGCCGGTTGTTCTCCCTTTTTTGATGCACGAGCTCCTGTTGAGCAGGCTCTTTCACCCAGCTCAAGCACTGTATGACCCTAACTGGTACTGGTACGTATCAGAACCAGCAAATGAGGCTTTCTAAGTAATAGTAATCAGAAATAAACCTGAGTCGCTATTTTAGATGCTAATCTGGATTTGAATTTTCCCAGATTTTGGATTAACTCCCTGAAATTGGCAGCAATGGCAAGGAAGCTAAAGCTTTCAGCTCTCTGGGGGGGTTCTGGTTTGAGGGGCAGAGAAGGGCTTGTTTATTATTTGGTGTGAAACCAGTGCCAAAATTGGGAAAATGGGCTAACAGCCAACAGGCTAATGAATCCAACATTAGTTTAACACTTTATTGTGGAACAATAAAAAACAGCAACAGAAAACTAATACTGAAGAGTCACTGACTATCGGAGGATACCACCTCGTATCAGAGACTGCCTGGTTGCCCTCAGACCAAAATTCCCTCGTCATAAACAATCCTCTAAATATTAACAGTAACGAATGTATTAAAGGAAAAATTTTGTTAGGTGATCAGTCAATGGGAGGAACACATTATGGCTCAGATATTTCATTCCTTTATTGTACAATATCTTCTCTTTGTAAGATGGAATGAGTGGTTAGATGCCCATAAGCTTCTAGTGTCTTTTATTACTTGAGCAATATTTTTTTTTTAAAAAAGTTTCTTTGACATGCATACTTTGGAGATACTTCTCACAAGAGGTAAGTCAAAATCCTTAGAGGACGTTTTGTGCATGGGAAGGTGTGGTGAAAATAGAAAATGCAGTAATTTGCTTTAATTGCTTGCTGGACTGTTGGAGTATTGACTGCATGATTTGCCTCTTAGATGCCTGCACTGCTGTAATGATCCAAATTTAGTGCTGCATTTGTTAATATTAGACACAAATTTATCCTGACAGTTTTATGGATAGACATAGAAGTATTTAGTCTTGCAAAATACAGTCATGCTCTTGAAGTATTTCCCATCGCTACAGTACATTTCACACTGAGTGTTGGAGTGGTTTATACCTGTCTCATCTACTCTGCTCTGGTCCTCACTTGATGTAGTTCCTCTTTTCAACCTGATTACTGTGCAAGAGCTGTTAATTTGTACTGAATATTCACTTGTCAATTGTTTACTCACTGAAAATACTTCATCACTTCATAAGCTGTTCATTTTTTTTTTCTTATTGGTGTGAATGAAGTTTATCTTTAACACGTAGCAATTTTTTAGCATTTAATTAACAACCACTCTGACAATTTTGAGGGTGAATAGATTTTAGCTTGTTTCATTAGTGAAATAATGTATCAGGGAAGAAACCTAACAACCAACAAAAACAAACAATAAAACCCAACTCTTTTCAGGTCCAAGATCACTTATTTGCATCCTGCCAAGTGATTATCAGGTCTCCTGACCTTCTTGACCAGTTACAGAACAGGTGTTTTTTCTATAAAACATTCAATTGACTGTAAAACTTGATTTTCCTTTAATTCTCCCAGACTTCCAAAAGCAAACGCACAGATGACAAGAGCTGGGCTGGTAATAAGCTTGGGGGTTTTTTTGAAATTTTATGTAGAAACATAAATTGGAATATGTCATGCCCACAGTTAGCAAATGCAGAGAAGTTCCAGTGCAGTTTATGTAACGAAATACTGTGAAACAGGAGGAAGAGTCTTCAAATGGAAGCAATGAAAATGCAAAAGGAAGACTTAAAATAACAGTATCTGGCTTTCTGCACCCACTTCTTACTGCACTAATCCAGCATCTGTCTTGTCTTCTTTTCAGTCATATCATGAGTTTCATGGTGTATTAAACTAGTATTCATTCTTCTCTCTGTTTGACTCAGCTCCTTGCTGTACAGAACAGCCAACCTACACAATAAGTACAACATTTCAAACTGTGAAAACTTTAAACAGAAAAGATTTAATCTACATGAAGAATAGATTTCAGGAAAAAAGTGTAATTGTTGAAAATTACTTCTCTTTTACTACAGAAACATACATGTTTAGTGTTTTTTTTTTAGCCATTGAGCTGCCTAGGAGTGTTGCTGAAATAAATAATTACCTACTTGTAATGTCTCTTAACATCACCGGTGAATTCCTTGTTTCACCATCTTGTTTCACCTTGTTTGCTCAATCTCCCGAAGTGCTGTTGAGGTTTGCCAGTCCTGGGTGGCATCTTTAAGGCATTCCCCTAACTCTCTTCTTAAAGACAAAGAATTATCCTGCCTGCAGCATAAATGACACAGGACTTTAAGGTTATAAGAATTTCTTGCGAGAGTTAATAGAAAGCAAGAGGGAGGAAAACACAAACTCCTTTTGATATGTGCAGCACACACCAATATTTTTCATGCTAAGGAGTATTTGCAAGAAAGGAAATGTTCATGAAAAACTTATAGGCTGGTTAGTGGAAGGAGGGTAGGGAAAAGCATTTCTTAAAAGAAAACGATCAGTATTTTTACCTGGACTCTTTCTACTGTCTGCTTTACAAATTTAGCATGCTTGGCCATGCTGTTATGTGACTATAAAGTATGTAAATTTTAAGATTTCTTTAGTTTTTTCTTGCTTTCAAATCCAAAACCATATTATACTTCTTAAAGTGCTCCTTAGATTTTCCGGATTACCTGTCTGCTTTTCCCAGACTTCATCCAAATCGCTTGGCTGCTTTAGGATTTTATATTGGCTAGTCCAAAATGGACAATGCTAATTACTTCCTCTTTTTGTGTGATGAGTCTACTAATTTTCCTTTTCATGTTTTATATTAAACTGGGACATTACCAGCTCCTTTCCTGTTCCCTAGCTGTTGCTTCCATCTTTTCTCCCGCTATGCTTTTGGAGTAAATTATCTGAAATTAGTGGTACCTCTCACAGAATTGTAAGTGTGCCTTAAAATTTCTAACTCAAACATATGTCTTTAACATGTAGCAGGAATAAATAAGCTTTGCCATTCTTCCCCCAGCTTGTGATGATGAATGCACAGGACTCCTCCTCAATGACCTGGATCGGTTAAACCAGATGATCCTGAGCGTTAACCTCAGTGGCCCACTGCCTGCTCCGTATAAAATATTGTATGGGTTTGAGAACACCACGCAGGAATTAAAGGTATGTTCATGGTATTCACATAAATAAATAACAGGGCTTCAGGACAACTGTACTTGAATCTGTTCAAACCTACAGCCGTGAGCAGGTTCAGGGAAGGAAAAAAAAAAGTCAAGATTTAATTACTTCAAACTTGCTGTGGTTGATAAACAGTTATTACTGTTATTAATTTTGAGTTATTTTAATAAGCAAATCTCAGAGCAGTAATTTGTGTATGTATATGAAAGGAATTATACTGCAGGCACAGAAACAGTGGTTGCATACAAATAAAATAGCATTTGTGCTGGCTGTCCATAAAGCAGTTACGTATTTTATATACCCTGTGTTCCCACCGTACTTACAAGTTCTCCACTAAACCATGTAAAGCTGTCAAGATTCCCGAGAAAAACACGTTGGATGGGTATGACACAAGAGTCAATGACAAAAGGCAGTTGCATACTGTAATGAAAAGGAAATTTTTGATGCTTCTTCTCTACAATATTTGGAAGCCCTGAGATCCATTAAATGCAGATTTTCACCCTCTCTCCTCTCTTCCCCAACAGCATTTGCTTTCACCTCAGCGAGCACCAGAGAGGCTTCTTCAGCTAGCACAGGAAAATCTGGATACCCTGGTGACAGAAATGGATGAACTACTGACAAGAGTAAGTCTGTGATCACACTGGGGTCTGTGGGTTTGGTTAAGGCTGCATAATGACAGAAATCTTCTGAATATGAATTAAACATGAGTGAATAGATGAATTATAAGATACTTCTCAGTCTGTGCTTGAAATGGCAGCAAGTCCTCTAACAACCTCTTTTGCGGGCCAAGACATGGAGATATATTTTCTGCAAAACTTTATAATAACGTAAGAAAACTTCATAATGCTCCTACAGAGCACCCAAGAATGAGCCTATTTGGAAAAGTTGCCACTAAAGGAAAGAGAGCTCTTGATACAGCATTTCTGGGCTTTCCCATGGCTTCAGCTGTAGTTTGTGTTACAAACCTAATGGCAACAAAGCCATGGGATTCCCACCCAGTATCTCACGTGTCTGGAGGTTTTGTTTGACTGGCTCAGGCTTTCGGAAACTGAACTGCAACATCAGCAACATCACCTCATCATATTACCTTTCAGATCTCCCGAGTCTGACTGTCTCAAGGCAGTTCTCAGACCCTTTCTCTTTTAAGATTGCCTGTTACAATAGAAGTAGCCTGGAAAAGTTTAGTTTTCCATTTTGGGTTATCTGTTGTCCCGGCTTGTTTCTCCAGGAGCTGTAGAGCAAATGGTAGCCTAACCCGATTCACTTATTTTAGAGGCATTTTAAATTTGGGTTTAAAAATGGAAGTCCCAGTTTAACAAATAACAAGTTCTTATTAAGAGTCAATGAAGGAAGTAATTGAAATGGTGACAATATTTAAAGGAGAAATCAAATATATGAACAAGGTGTGTGAGTTTATTTAAATATATGTGCTCTATATTTCATTTATGAGGGTAGTGAGAGTCTTCTGGGCTTCAATCGATGTGCTATTTACTCTTTTTATTAGGAAAGTTTTATTTCAATGTAGACCTTGGTCAGTAAAAGACATTGTCTAAGAAAATAATATAAATTCTGCCACCTAGTGGAGAAAAGTTAGGAAAAATGGATCAGCCACCAAAAAAAAAAAAAATAGCTGTCCAGAATATATTAATATGAAGGACTAACAAAAGCCACATTCATGAGTTGTGCTCCCCTGCATTGAAATCTGCAAATGAGAAAGACGTGGATTACTGTACTGATGAATATACACCTGAGAGAATTTACCTAAACCCCACGCAGTTTTAGCATCCTGTCTTAATGGCTTCCAGAATTCAAATTCTCACAGAAACTAGTTTATTTCAACGTAGGTTGAAAAAACCTGTGAAATCGTGGATAGTGGGTAAGAAAGCATCTGTAGCACGTTTGCATCTCTGTGCGTGTACAGGTACATACACAGCTATCTGCACATACTCTCGTTGTAAGTTTTTTTAAAAAAAAAAGCTTTTTCACTTCTGTTTGATCTTTTATTTCTCTGCCAGAAATAACTACAGTAGTTTTAAGTCTAGGTGGATTTTTAACTCATGACATCCCTACAAGCAGAGAAGATTATATTTCTTTTAAGATTTGTCAGTCTTAGGCTGAGACAATTTTTTTTTTTAACTTCACATACTAAAATGAGCAAGTATACTTTTTCAGTTGCCCTCCCTGGCCCCACCAAAACTGAAATAAATTTTAATCCCCCCCAGAGATGACCTAAAATAATTTTGCAAATCCTGACCTTCTGTAGCCTCGTCTTGGAAGGAAGAAGATTGAAGGTGTGATTTTAGCAGTGATTTTAGATTATCACAACTTCCCTTCCTGCAGTTTTCTGTTGTTGCAACGATTAAGTAGCCTTATGATTTTCAGTTATCCTTACAGAAAGTTGTTAATGGGATTGCAGTTGGGTTTTTTAATTTGGGGACTGGCAGCTGGTGGCAAGAAGATCCGGCTGAGAAGAACTTAATGGCTAACACTGGGGACACACAATACAAAGACAGGGAGCAAAGTTTCTCCCTGTATTTAATTTTCAGGCTCATGAAATATCCAAAGTGAAACCAATAGCGATGAAGAAAAAGGTTGATGAGGAGTCTATTTCCATGAAATAAAAAAATCTATTCATTTTAGGATGAAATGTAAAAGACAATATTATTTAGTTGCTACAAAACCTCTGGGGTTTTTGCTTCCTTGTGGTTTCTTTTCAGCCAGTGATCCCTTACAACAGTGCAGCACTCCTTTGTCTTTTTTTCCCATCATATTCTCTCCTCCTTTCACTCTCCTATACAGAAGATCCTCACATGTTTCTCTCACTAATTACATTATTACATGTTTGCATGCACATTCCCACATCTACCACCAGAAGCAGACCCCAGACTCTTCACTTCTTTCAGTCAAAACCTCTTCTTCCCTTCTAATTATGTACCTTCAGAGCCTTCAAGAAAGACAGGGATCAGAATCACTTCTCTTGATTGAAATTCTTCCTTTGGCTTTGTAAATTTTTTCATTTCTCCCCTACCACTGAATTTCGTAAGCTCAAAAATTTCTGGAAGTAGTAGCAGAGGCAACTTGGTTTGCAATAGCTGGAAGCGTTTGGAGGAAGAGCGAAGAACCTCATCTGTACAGTGAGGTCTGTGTTTCCTCCTCCTTCTGTGCTCTGCAGCTGGAGAAGTTCCTGTAGGGCTCCCCTCCAGATGCCATCAAAAGAGTTTCTTATGGCTCGATTAAGACCTCAGACTACACACACAAACAAAAACAATTAAAAAATGGGTTTGTAATTGCTAGGAGTCGCTAATAGTCTAAGTTGCTGAGTGGGACAAGGCCTTCCATGGAACCTTCATCACTATGCACAAGCTGTGGACATCACCAAAGCAGGTTCACTGATCTCAGATGATGCTTTCTTTACTAGATGCCAGTGATAGGGGTCTCCTTTATACCAAAGAGTCTTATTTGTGTTCAGACTTCTTGAATATTCATTTCAAACCCTTGCGTCCTGCCTGACCCTTACCGCTCCCCCAGAAACAGTTTGTTGTGCCTTTTTAAGCTGTTGGGAGATGCTATAGACTGACCTTCTAGAAATGGTGAATATATAGAAATGAATAGGGCTTGATTTACAAATGGAAATATTTAATTAGCCCTGGAATGGCTAGGCACGGTGTGAAGGATGTTTGCCATTGAATTTGGTTTATGGGGTTGAAGGTAGACCAGATAATGAAGCAAAAGGTTATTTTTCAGCACAGCAAATTAGGGCAAAATACAGAAAGCCTTCAGTGGAGCTGAGTAGGATTTAAGTACTAAAGAGAGTTGTCACTGAAAGGAAATGAAAACTGTTCGATGACAGATTAATGGGCACAAAAATGTAGTACATGCCATTCAGTCATAAATACCGAGGTTAAAGTGGCCAATTGGAATTAACGTGAATGTGGAAAAAGTAATCAAAACTAAGAAAAGTGTATGTAAGTTATTAAACACCATTTATAGTAAAGGACTTAGAAGTATTATAGAATATAATAAAAGTGAATGTGAAAATTCCAAGCAAATAAAACCCAAAGCTTCAAAGGCTGATTGTGGAGGGTTTGACAATAGATAATGAAGTAGTTCTCAATTACATGAAGAATGAAAATGCCAAGCTGGGTTAGAGCTGTGTCCATCCATTCTATATTTTTGCTTTTTTCCTCTCCCAATTGCCTCTTACAACTCACTCTGACAATAGTTTAGCACTGTATCCAGGCAGGGAAAGGTGTTTTGTAAATCTTAGCAGAAGTAACCAATAGCATGATTAAAGATGTATAAATATGAAGATCCTTGTTCTTCTACTGATACAGGGATGAAAATGGAACTAACTCCCCCCAGACAGTAGGGGTTCTTAATTCTCCCTGTATAATTCTATTTACCTGAACCATTTTCATATAAATTACTTTCACAACAACTACGTGGAAGCAGAGCAAACCTGTAGGTGGTATGAGAATGCCAGGGATTTCATTTCAGAAACCCAGCTGTCCTGATGTATCTTCAGGGCTTCCATCTAGAAGCTAGTCACGCAAAAATAAACGTGTTAAAGCGATACTCTTTTTCTTTGACTACTATTGAAAAATTTGTGTGTGAGGTGTAACTGAGAAAAGAGTTGCTGCAGTTCAAATTGGAGAAGACCTAAGCTCTTTTTGAATTATTGACCTTCTAGCCATTCCCCAGAGCCTGGAAAGATCATAACGCCCTGCTTTGAGACATTTCTTGGGAATGCAATCCCCAAAGAAAAACCTGTTGATTGGGGTTTTGTTGCTTTACAATACAGTTTGAAAAGCTTTGCTGCTTAAAACGGTCGGCTTCTTTGTAATAAAAACGGGTACCTTTTGTAAATGGGGACCGTGAGATCTAAGCAGAATGTCTTCAGATGACTCCTCTCCTTAGCACGTTTTTCAGGTCTGCAGCAGGCATCTGTCTTCATCCTGCTGCGCTGATTCCGTAACATTATAAAGCATTTAGTTACACAAACTTTAGTTACACAAAATTTTACTGAGCACCCTAATATGTTATAAACAAACAACTTCTACCATTAGAGTTGAAAAAAACAACTCTCTTTCCCCCCCCCCCATCTTTCTCGGTTTAATTAATGTATTGATTTAAAATTCTTCTTGCTTGTTGGCATGAACTGTTTCTTTGAGAGCACCTCTGGGGAGGAAGCAAAGAGGTCACAATATCTGCTGCACTTCGTCAATTGAGAAGTGCACAATTGTGAAACTGGGGAAAGTATTCCCTGAAGAATCTATTAAAAGGTTCCAAACAACGTTTCTTTAAGCAAATTCAGTAAATAATTTCATCCTGTCTCCCTTTGTGTGCTGTTGCACACAAGGAGGGTTTCTTAAAACTTAAAATAAAGCCTTCCAATTTCCATTTAAAGGAAAAGGTAATAACATTTAATTGTGTACTTGAGGGGAGCGTGCCATTTCCCATGCGTCTGATCAATAAGTCATTGATTGCCTTTTGCCCGAGGAAAGTTTTGTACGTGGACTCAGCCAGTAGGAATATCACACCGTGCAGCCTTGTCCTGTTTATTAATTACGTTTTTCCTGAATTTGGATCACCAGGCGACCAAGGTGACAGCAGATGGTGAGCAAACCAGGCAGGATGCCGAAAGGACTCACGACAGAGCGAAATCTCTTGGACAGTTCGTCAAAGGCATTCTCCAAGCTGCTGAAGGTATCGGGGAGGGGAAAATAATGCCAGTTGTTTCTCAAGAAAACTGAAGGATGGTGGGAAAGAGGGTCTGAGGGACAGCGAGGAAGAGTTTATTCGCTCAGAAGTGTTTAAATGTCAAGCGAAGAAACTATGGTCAACTGTCCAGACTTTTTGCAGTCTACAGGTGTAGTTTATATAAACTAGCAGAATATTGAGTATGTGTCTTCAAGATTTTGCAGTTATTTGAAGAAAAGCTATTATGATGACATAACTAAAAGGGCTTGGCTTTTGTTTATTTTCAAAGCAGTATTGGTAAAAAAGTTTGATGTCATTTTAGCACTTGGTATATTAACACTTCATCTTAATTTCCCCAAAGGACTTCAAAAATATGTTACTGCTTGCTGTTAATGAACATCTGCTGCTTGGAATTTGCCAGTGACTCTTAACCCTACCTGTGTAGTGGCACAGAGCCTACTCCTTCTCTCTTCCACGTAGAAATGCAGTAAAGGCTTAGGAGCAAAAGTGTTGTAGATGCCTTTAAGAAGCAAGACCTATATAATACATGATGCGATTAAATAAGATAATGGCTGAAAAATATGAAGATGATTTGGCAATCACAGGCAGGTTTTCTACTTGAAAAATCCTGATCTGTTCTTTCTTCCTCAAAACTTCCCACTACACTACAGATTTCAGTAGCTATGTTTCTGAAGGTCCATTCCATTGAAGGGAAAAGCTTCCACTTCTGTCCAAGTGCTATAAAATACATTTTATATTGCTTTTCATGTAACACATCCCAGTACGTGCCCTGGAGCTGAACTGAACAGCAATTTAGAATATCTTTAGGATGTACAACTTTGACATGAAATAAATGTAGGAAAAGCAACAAGAAAAAGTAAGCAATTTTTCCAGAAATTTTTTTAAACAAAAGACCAAATTCTTCATTTATCAAGATGAATTTGGGATGACAAGGGCTAAACCAATTTTTTTCTCCACAAAGTTTATGCCTGGTGTTTGTAACCCAAAAAAAAGTTTCCTCGAGCAGGTTTAGCAATAGGAAGTACAGAGTTAGAAGACATTGAGGGGGCGAAATAAAATGTAAGTGGTATCTTAGAAGTAGACAAAGACTTTAAAATCAATGTGTTTGCCTAGTGGCCAAGTTATCATTTTAAGAACAGATGAAACATAGGAGCACAGAACTGGAGGATACCTCCTGAGTTGCTGCATTCACTCCCCTGTTATCATAAACTTTCTAAGCCTCAGCTTCAGAGAAGTTCCCACAAATACACACCATCTGCGTAGAAGGCAGTTTTAGCACTCTGCATAACTACAGACCTTCTCATTTCTAGCTAAAAATATTCGTGTTTAGTTTATCAACTTGTGTTCTTTTGCTAACCTTGTTCCTCAGTTCAAATAGTGTTTTTTCCTCTCCCTCATGCTTCTCCTCCTTCCCCCACCCCCAACTATGTTCATTGAGAGGAATCCTATTCCCCTTCAGCCCCCTTTTTTTCCCAGAGTAAAAAACCTTAAAGCTTGTTCTCCCACATCTCCTGCTCACCTTCAAATAATTTCCCTTTCTCTGTTCAGAATTAGGTTCCCCTTTCCTGAGCACAGGCAACAAGCATCGAAATGAGGTTGCTTCAGTGTCTTGCACTTCAGCAGCAGCAAAACCTGCCCATGTCAACTCTCCTGATCCATTCTGGGACAGCATTTCCTTTTTATCAGGGCTGGGTGCCATTGGAGATCTCTAATATAGCTGTGTTCTTCTCATTCATACCTTATATCTAACTGGCAAACCTATAGTTTACAGCTGAAATTTCTGTTGTTATTTAGTTCACAACCTTGTAATCTCATTCCAGTCCAATTACTTCAGTTTTGAAGGTCACCCAGTTCTTTCTGCTTGGCATTCCGATCCTTCTGTATTTAAGACTGTCTGACAACCTTTCCTGATAAACGTATTTTCTCAGAAGAGTTCCTTCCTCCCCTCCCCAGATCATTAGTAAAAATATTCAACTGAATTTGCTTTTAAACCATGCGGTCTGACATGTGCTACCTTAGGAAAGAAAAATTAAAACCACATGGATTTATTCCACAACCTGTTTTCCGCTTACTTCCAAAGCAAGTTCTCAGGCCTTACTGGAATTCCCATTTCTTCAAAACAGTCAAACACTACATTTGTTTGTTCTCAAGCGATCTTCTTCCTGAATTTGCAATGTCATGCACCAGATCTTTCAAGTTTCTAGAATGACAGTTCTCTGGCCATTCCAGCTTGAGTTCTTCAAAATATTCTTCCTCTGGTTGTGATAATTTCTATATTCCTGCTTCTGATTGCCATCCTCAGCTGTCTTCCTGCTCAAGGTCACCATCTTTCAAAAAGTGAGGATAAACTTTCTCCTTATGTTGGTGCCATTCCTAGATTTTTTTAAAATGTGAAGGCATTTTAACTGCATATTGGCCCTATACCTTCTCTGTCTCTGCTCTTTCTGACCTATGAGACGTTGCTAGATTCTTCCTTAAAGACTTTATGTCCACTCATGACATCCTGATGGAGATGACCAACTAGTTTGCATGTATTCTTTGTGACCATTCCTTGTCCCCCATCCCCAGATTACAGATCACTGAAAGTTGTGGTCCTTTGGATCTCTAGGAATGCAGGACTGTTCCTGTGACTCTCTAGTGCTTGTTGCCAGTAGGCAACAACTTTAGGATGAAATACCATGAAAGGACCTATTTCTCTGGCCATTGATCCATTTCTTCTGAACTTCTGATTATCTGTAGTTTTCCCTCTTAACTATGGAATTCTGCCAGTTTTACACTTCCTTATATTTGTCTCTGTTAGTGGATCCAAATCTTTTACCACCACTCAACTCTGGTTGTTTGCCGTATAATAAGACTAGAAAATAAAGATTAGTATGAGGAGGATGGAGGAGAAATATAAAGCTAGGTATAAATTTTTCTGAACCTAGCAAAAGCTGAGATAACATATCCATTTTCTGTTTTAAGGTAAATATTCAGGGAGGTTAAATTACTATTTATTTATTCCAGACTTAAAAAAAAAATAAATTAATATATGCCTATTCCTCGCCCAAGGTCACTTAGTGCTGATACATAGCATAAGCGATCCGTGATCTATTTAAGTGAAATGTAGTCTTTTTCCAGTCCTCACGACCCCACATATAACCACCCTTGATTAAAGATCCAAATCTGAGTTCTCACCAACAAATCAAAGACATCATTGGATTAGAATTTTCTTCATAATTTGCTCTGAACCTACACAACGTGTAGATGAAATAGATGTTATTTGAATTTTGGAAGACAGGTTTTAGTGTCGTCAATTAAAGATTTACTTGAATATATTCAGAAGTAGCCATGCGAACAGGAACTGTGATGTTTTGGAGGAACCAGTGACTTGGGAGCCCTGTGCCTGTGGAAAGGCAGCAGTCCTTTTAAAAACTGAAGATGGAACTGACTGTTGCAAATGACGTACTTTCTTCTGAAAGTGTGTATTGTCATACTTTGTGATACCATGTGTACGGCTTTGTCAGTTAGGAACAATTCAGGTGTTCCAAACACGCCATACATTTAGAGCGTACCATCATATATTCCAACCTTCATACCCTTCTCTTGCGTTTCTGGGTATCTGCTTCTAAACCACACGTGCAGGCTTAGAAATCCATGGGTGTCTTTCATTCATCTTCTCTCTGCTTCTCTTCCGAAATCTCCCAGTCATTTATTCTTCTTAGCACTGTTAAGTCTGAATACTAAAAATTGCATATTTTGAAGTTCTCCAAAAGTAATTTAAATCTAATTTTCATTGCTTGTACTACCTGCTGCTTAATTCTATGAGCAATGTACCAGATTATCTGCTGTTTGGAAGGTTCAGTACAAATTCTTTCTTTCAGGAAGTGAGGAGAGGAGCAATATATTTCTTATACTGAATATTAAGACTTCTTCACTTCAATTATTGTGCTTAGACCTATAATAAGAGGTTTGAGGAAACATATAACATGTTCTCACTTGTTACTGATCATTGGATTAACCATTCTTTATATTTCACAACAAGAACAACCAGTACAAGTTGCATTCCACTTGCTGATAGGGTTGATGGGCAGATGCTTAAAGCCTCTCTGTTGTCTTTATTTACTAACTTCCTACATAAATGTTTTTTGCCCCCCTGCAGCTGCAAAGGAAGATGCCATAAATCTGAACGAGACACTCAGAACCCAAGACGAAACCTGGGAGAAGAGTCTTCCTGAGCTGCAGAGTGAGGCTGAGAGAATGATCGTGGAGTTGAGAAACAGAGACCTGAATATGCAAGAGAGAGTAGCTCAAGATGAGTTAAAGTGAGTAGAGTGACCTCGGTCTTCAACCTCCCAGTGATAATATCTGACTCTCACAAATGTGATTGTCATCTTTCCAAATCAAGTTTTCAAGCTGGGGCTTACAGAAATGTGCCAGAAAACAAAGCCTAATACTTCATATCTGTTAATGTAGCATTTGAATTTTGGAAATGCTTAGGTATGTGGAAAGCAATCCCTAGGAAATTACTTCTCTGCTTCCCAGGTACCAGCAACATTTCTAATCGAATTCTAAGCAATTTTTCTCAGTTTGTTTTTAGCTTCTGCTTCAGACCTGATGAATGGCTTTTGTACTAAAAAGCTTGTCTTAGAAGCTGGGGGGCAGTTTCTGGAAAACTAATTGGTCTAATATATAATATATATAAAAATATCATCTGTCTTCAAAGTTTGTCCCGTATATATGTCACATGTATTAATGAATATATACAGAATGAATATTCTTACAGACTCATTTAGAAAATGTTACTTTAGAATAGCTCTTCAAGTCTCATGATTACTTTGAAGTAGTTAATCACGTTTACTCTTTGGTGAGAGGTTTTTTGGCAGTGATTGTATTCTGCTTTCAGGATTTTGTCCAAGAACAGAATGACAAGAATCAGTGGATTCTTCTTATCTCTCCTTTGTTTTCAATGAATTCTCAAAAGTTAAATGAAGAAGACAAATGAAGTAAAGTCTTCTTTCTTCTTTCTTTTATATTTGCAGCTTTTCCCCTCACTTATTTCAAACTTTCAAATCAAGTCTGTAATCTGATTGCCTTAGTGTACTGGAATGGCACATTAGTCAATAATTTATCTTTAAAAATAGCAAGGTAAAAATACACCAGTTTCTGTCAAAACCCACCCTAATTTTCATACTTATGAAATAAATCTTTCAATATTTTTTAACATTGCCACACATGTTCTTGGATGCCACTGAGCTCCTGTCAAGGGATGCTGTGAGACAGAATTCTATCTTTCTATTTAATACCCTGAATAGCTTTATTTTTTTATAACTTTTTCTTCCATAAATTGCTGGTTTTTGAGCCAGTGTGAACTTCGATTACTGAGTTCCCTGTGAGAATGAATTGCACAAATGATCCACACAGGGTTGGAAGAGACACCTCCTGTGTTTTGACATTGCTTCTTGATATTTTCATTTTTGTATTTGGAGAGACATTGGACAGTTGATCACCTTATCCATGCTACCTGTGATGTTACTGTCCTCATTTCTTCTCCAGATAGGACAATTCTAACATATTTAGACCTTCATATATATATATTTTTAAGGTTTATTTTTTTAATTTTTTTTTCATCAATTCCTAATCTTTCTTTTGTTCCCTTGTACTTATTTTGAGGATCCAGACCACAGAGCATTCCAGGTGTTATGCCAGACCTGTGACTGTTTCTTCTAACACTTCAAGCATTTTGTAGAATTTTGTTCTTTTTCTGGGAAGGCATGCAGTGAAAGTAGCACAGCTTAAAAGTGCAAGACAGTATTTCAAGAAATGTGGTGGAGTCCAGTCACACAGGGACTCTGGTACCTAAAGCAAGGGATTATATGGAGCAGATTTATTGCCTTGTACTTCGTTAGAAAGAGCGGAGGGAAAAATGCAGAACAGGTGGATATGGAAGTGTTATCGTTAGAGCACTAGGAAGGAGATTTGAGGCAAACCACTGGACAGATGGGTAATTTGGACTGTGCTATGAGGCAAAGGCAGAAAAAGGAAATGCATCCATCTTGTACTGGTCCTCCAGTGCTGGGGAGTCATAAAGGGGGTCAAAAGTTGCCAGAAGCGTAGGAGAGTCGCTGCATATGCAAAGAACAAAGAATGGGAAAAATTCTTAATTCCTTTCTACACTTCTTCTGTGTCAATACTGGGATTTAATTTTTCATTAAATATTTTGTCCTCAGTAGTTGCAAATTAATTTACAATGTGAATAATTTTCTTTATCAAAACCAAACGTAGGGCAAACGGGGGAAAAAAATCCATCTCAGAAAATGCCAGAGCTAAGGTAACAATTTGGCTTTCCTTGTCTCCAGTTCAGATCTTTCATCTAAATTATGCCCAGTGGCAGCATATTTTTTCCACCTATCAGATATTTTTTTGTGTATACATTTATTTATGTGTTTATTTTTAGAAGTTTTCTAATGGAACTGGCTATAGGCCGGCCAAACTGCAGCGTTTTTCAGAAAATATGGTTCTTGTTTTCCCCACAGCTACTTCAGACCCATTGCCATGATGAGACAGGAAGAAAAACTTAATCTGTTCTAGGTGGAAGTGTGATAGGATTCTTCTGTAGGTATTACCTATCCTACAGATTCCTGTTTACTTAGGATTTTTCTTTATCTCTGAAGCATCGTTTTGGAAGTGCCTCTTTTTTGTTGTCTTTTATTTTTGCTGTCCTTGTCGTATCATTGCGCTAACACAGTTTTGTTGCATTACGTGAACCTGGTTCAATGGCCTGGTGTCACGAGGCAGAGAAATAATGGGGCATAAAAACTCCAACCCTTTAAAACTGGATGCAGCAACTCTCTGATGACCAGGAGATATTATATCCCCTGCCAAAAGCAGGCAGTTGGGAGCTTTCTGGCTTTGTGTTGCCAAAGTCCATTAAAAATACCCCAGAATTTATTTGAGGTAAGCAAAATTCTTTGGCTACTGGAAGTCATAAATCCAAGGATCCTGAGGGTTGTTTATTTCACAGGAAAGTAGTTATGTTTTTTGACTGTCTAAAGCAGTTTGTCTGCTCTGAGAGAGCTTGAAATCAGGCGTGTCTACATCTCCCCCTCAGTTCAAGGGGAGACTTTGTGTCATGTGTCACATTAATGTGAATGAAAGGAAAAGGAAATCTTTTTGACAAGTTGAAATGTTTCAGAAAGCCTCACTTTACTAGTCAGAGGTCAAGAATGGCAATTTACCAAAAAAAAAAAGCAAACAATCCTCAATGGAGAATATTTTCTACTTCATAACCGTAGTGGCATTTAAAAACTTCTTTAAGAAAGGGCTTAAGAACAAATGTCACTTCACTTTATTAAGCTTGTGTTCTCTTGAAAGTTACTTTGAGATGTAATTTAGAAGTCTATTGCATTTCCATGTTATTAAGAATATTCAGATTATTCTATGCAGGGAATATGAACTCGGTGCCTTCATGGGCGGTGATGTCTTGCAGGAATGCAGAAGACCTTTTGGACAAGGTGAAGAAATTATTTGGTGAGCCCAGTGAGAAAAATGAGGATCTCAAAAATGAAGTCCGGGACAAGCTGGCAAACTACCACACCAAAGTTGATGATGCACGACAGCTGCTAAGAGGAGCTACAAGTAAAATTAGGGAGGCAAATCGTTTATCTGCCATCAACCAAAAAAATATGACCGTGGTAGAGGTGAGTGCTCACAAGTTGTGTCCTCGATTACTTGGAGCCGCATCAAAGTTTGAAACTTTGCATGATTAAATCTTGAAACAAAAATATAAGCAAAACAAAAAAAATATTAAAATAAAACTATATCTTATGTAATTAGAAGGAAATACTTCAGAATGAGGAAATACATTTAGAAGCCAATGCAGAATTATTCCACGGCTTTATCGGAATAATATCTGCTTTTAAACGCTGAGTGGAGGGTACATTGGATTTATTATTCTGGGGGAGATTAAATTCATCCCAGCATAAATTGTCATGTAAAATTCAAATCCTCTGCTCAAGATTTAAATAGGAGTTCAGTTAAAATCTTGGCTGTCATATATTTGCTTCTAGAAAACTTACCCTTTCATCTCCCTCTCCAACCCCTGGGAAGAAGACTGAAGGGGGTATGTGGATATTACAGGGTAATAAATCAAACTCTATCCTCTGTAGTTAGGAGCTGTTATAAGTGACCTCCCTCGTAGCAGAGGGGTCTGCTTGTGATTTAATTTAAATTGCAGAGAAGTAGAGAGCATATTATACTGTACATTAACAAGCATTTAACCAAGACATAAAGAGCAGAGTCAACCTAATGAAGATGAATGTTTCAATTCTGTTTGTATCTTGCTGAGCTTTCGCCTCATGTACAATGATGAGGTTAGAGTTCCGAGACCTCAGTTCTCAGCAGAGATTTGTGGGCTTGATTGAATTAAGGAAAGACAGCTCTGTAAAGAAGTTGGGTGATCTCTGTTCTGTGCATTTTCTTCCCAAAGGTGGATGGATAAAGGTTGGAGAAATTACCTGCTATCTCGGATTTTAAAATATTCTCTGCATCACAGTATCGGGGGGCCTGAAGGCATCCTTTCCACCTGTCCAGCTGGTTGTTTTGAGGATGTTTTTTTGCTCTATTTTGACCCTGTTTTGACCAAGAAGCCATCACAGCACTCAATGCCAGAATGCCATGGTGTCCTGTCAAACTAATCAGCGATACTCGGAAATTGCTGATTCCTTATTCAGAAGTCCATTCTTATGACACAATATGAAGTATTTTTACTAGTTGGAAAATCAGGAATCCTAAGGTTGCTCCAAAGCATCTTGTATTTTACATTCAGTGGTTAACATGCACCATTCAGTGGTTAGTGAAGCACCAGGGGATGCCAATAGGGAAAGAAGAGGAATATTTTGAAAAAAATTGCCTTCAGACCCAGAGAATATAATTGTAAAAATAAGGAACTTGTACATCTGTGTAAAGATTAGGATTTCTAACATCTTTCTGATTAGTTTTGCAATAGTGCTACATTCAGTTACCTCTTATAGAGCCATAAAAAACCTACCATGTGGGAGGGGGTTACAAAGCTGGGGACAGGAGGAGAAGGAAAACATATATGTGTTCTATTGTTGTCACTGGCTTTACTCTAGAAGCTCAGAGAGATCCAGTGGCATTGGGACACCGTGACAAAATCCAGTCCTGTATTGGGATGCTGGTATCTGAACTGCCATCCCCATGCTAGCAAACAACTCATATTTTTCTCTGTGTGAACCCATCCTACAGAAAAAGAAGCAAGCTGTGGAGGACGGCAGGCAGGATGTTGAGAAGAGCCTACAGGAAGGGAATGATGTCCTTAATGCCGCCAACAAACTTGCAAATGAAATCAGCTTGGCTGTAGAGGTGAGTGTTTTATATCCTTATCTGAGAATTAGTACAATGAAGCATCATTATGGAAGCAAAATAGATAATTAAAGGAACACGTGATTTTTCTTTTTATTTATCAATGCAATGTTGGAATATTTGATGGGAAGAAATCATTTTTCCAATGCAGAAAAACTAATCTGGTATATAAAAACAATTAACTTTGAGATTTAAATGGTTCATTGGATTACACAAAGAGCTAGCTACTAATTTTTCATGGACTGTGCCTTCACAGGACAAGTGTAGGGTGCTGCACCTGGGGAGGAATAACCCCCTGCACCAGGACAGGTTGGGAGTCACCTGCTGGAGAGCAGCTCTGCAGAGAGGGACCTCGGAGTCCTGATGGACAATAAGTTGCCCATGAGCCCGCAGTGTGCCCTTGTGGCCAAGAAGGCCAATGGTCTCTTGGTGGGAATTAAAAAGAGCATGGCCAGCAGATCGAGGGAGGTCATCCTCCTCCTCCTCTGGAGTACTGTGTCCAGTTCTGGGCCACCGAGTTCACAAAGGACAGGGAACTGCTGGAGAGAGTCAGAGTCCAACGGTGAGCTACTAAGATAATCAAAGGAATGGAGCATCTCTGATGAGGAAAGATGAGAGACCTGGGTTTGTTCAGCCTGGAGAAGAGAAGTCTGAGAGAGGATCTCATCAATTCTGAGCAGTATCTAAAGGGCGAGTATCAGGAGGATGGGGTCAGGCTCTTCTTAGTAGTGCCTGGTGACAGGACAAGGGGCAACAGACACAAGAACAGGAAGTTCCGTCTCAACATGAGGAGGAACTTCTTTGCTGTGAGGGTGGCAGAGCCCTGGCAGAGGCTGCCCAGAGAGGTGGTGGAGT
>JAOXJK010000023.1:64927000-64942996 GCA_025774025.1 Xenus cinereus | reverse complement strand
GGGTGGACCTGCTCTGGCAGGGGGTTGGACTAGATGATCTCCAGAGGTCCCTTCCAACCCCATAGCATTCTGTGATTTTTTTTTTATAAATACGGTGTTGTGATTGCGGTACAGGCTTTATCTTTAGAATTGCAGGTGCAGCAACCATTCACAATCTCACCATGACTCTCTGCTCTAGATGTATCTGCACAAAAACTGTGTGTGCATGTCAGAAGGAAACTCCAGAAATAACTTGTTGCCTGTGGCAACAATTTTAAGTCTAGATAGATCAGGGAGAGGATTGCACTCTCACTTTACATAATGTTTTCGAAAATTCTGCCTTAAAAGTTTTATCAACAGTTTGAGATCAGTGTCTTAGCTACAAAACAAAAAATAAAATCTTGAAATATCATTGGTTCTGGAAATATTTCCATCTTGCATCAAAAATTGTGATAATGAATGGAAAAATGCCTTTTAGAGAAATGGGAAACACTTTGAGATGGTTTATTGGAGCAAAAATGGCAGGTCTTCTGTAAGTGTAGACCTTACTAAGATAGTTTAATAAGCAAAAATACATTGAAGTCACTCAAA
The DNA here is from genome assembly GCA_025774025.1 of Xenus cinereus. Classification (NCBI taxonomy): domain Eukaryota; kingdom Metazoa; phylum Chordata; class Aves; order Charadriiformes; family Scolopacidae; genus Xenus; species Xenus cinereus. Next base: position 64,942,426 of record JAOXJK010000023.1, on the reverse strand, counting down.
GGGCCCTGAAACAGGAAAATTCTGTCATTTTTTAGTTATTGTTGTGGAGCACAACAACAATTTAGTGTAACTGTGTATACATCTACATTTAGGAAAGAGCTCCAAATTAGACTTTATAAGCCTTTAAACTGTGAAGTTCCTTAATCGTAAAATAGAAAGTTCTGCTAAGCTCAAGAGAGGCCAGTAGCTCTTGGAATATTGTTTTATCTCCCCCCTGCTCTCCGGTCCAGCCATTCCTTTATCCTTTCCCTATTAGTTCCCTGCAGTCTAATGTGTGGGGAAGTTATGAGGCAGTATCTCACAAGGAATATATATATAAGGCGTACAGAATGCTTGCTCTCAGCTGCTTAAAGACCTTTCTTTTGTCATTTTCAGTATGTAGAAGGCGTTGCGGATAAGATACAGCCAATGTCTGATCAGCTGAAGGATAAAATAGACGATTTATCCCAAGAAATCCGTGACAGGATGCTTGGGGAAAAGGTGCTGCAGGCTGAGGACCACGCAGCCCAGCTGAACGAGTCGTCTGCCATCCTGGATGGGTAAGGCAGCCCCGTGCTGGGAACCAGGAAATCCTGAAGTGGGATTGCAAAATTGCTTGACAGAATGGAAGGGAATTCTCCTTAGAGACCAACATCTGTCACCGGGAGTATACAAATAACCAGTGTTATTTGTAACCATGAGCGTACAGCTATCCAGTCCGTTGATTTATGGGTGCACTCTTAACACAGCTTAACTTACCATACGCTTACTGCTGTGATGTTATAAAAAAAAAAAAAAATCAAACTTTGTCTTACAGAGCACACTATGTGTTTTCATCAACATTTGTTAAAAACAATTGGTATTTTTATTTTGAAGATGACCGTTTTGGTAGGAGACCGAAATGAGTAGGTGTCATGGGCCAAAATGCTTAAGCCTGAGTAGAGAAACCAGTTTCTCTTTACCACTGTCTCATTCCTAAATATAAGTGAGAATTGCAGTGACCTTGATTTATATGACCACAATATATATAATATTCAGAAATATTATAACTCATCAGGAATATAATTCCTGGAAAGAATAGAAAGTAAGGGGGTGGTTTTTGGTTTGGTTTGGTTTAGGTGTCTTTTGGGTATCTTGGGGTGTCTTTTGTTTTATTGTGTGTTTGGCATTTAAGAAAGCAAGCCGTTAATACTAAGTGTAATTTGCAGTAGTAACGCTCACAAATAGGTCACGGGTGTTCTGCCTCTTGGGCTTGTCCCCAGCATAACTTCTGAGTTTTATTTTCTTAAAAGCACTGCATGAATAAAATATATATATATTTTTTTTTTTAAACAACAATATGCTCCTTTTTTGCTGCTTGCATCTCTTAGATCTACCTGAAAACTTAAATATCCCAAAGACTTGTGAGCAGATTCTTAATACATTTTTTTCTTGCCAGCATCTGTAGTTTTGAGGAAAAGGCACACAATTATATCTGATAAAGTGTCTGATACTTGTAAAATTGCTGGCTTCATGTACAGTGTAGTCACATTACTCAATATTCAGCTTAATTTATGCTTTGAAGAGTACATAAAATAATGGTATCTGTGCTTTCCTAAGTAAAAAAGATTTGAAGGGCGCTATTTCTAGGAATATGTGACTTTTGTAAATGGTATGTGCACTGTCTGATTAGCACCTGTCAGTTTTGTGGTACATATGCGCAAACTTTACAGGAATATGCGGTCTCTCTTAAAAGAAATTCAAAGATGTATTTATCTTCACAACTAGCACTTCAGTTTCTTTCAGATAATGCTAAGTTTTCTGAAAAGAACCATTTTCTCTTACAGAAGAAATAGAGGGAGAGCCCTTTCTCTCCAGTCGCTCCTTAAGGCTTCAAATAGTGTATTGACTGATGGTGAGGATGTTCTCTTGAGAGCTAGAACGTGGAACAGTTCATTAATTCAACCTAGAAAAACCCTGTTATTTTTCCTGTATCCAAGGAGGTATCAGTATAGGCTTCTCCCTTATGGATAATCGCCTGCTGATGAGTAAATGTCATTGGTATTAGGCAAATTGAGTTCAGTTCCCTCCTATCCAGCAGGGAATTGAACTGTATTTCTAAGCAGCACAGGAGCTATGAGCCAGAGAGCTGTTCTGGGCTGCGCGTTTCTCTAACAGAGCATCACAAGAAGTTATGATATCCCGGTGAGCTCCGGCTGTAGCTGGGGAAGGAGTTGCTCTTTCCAGGAGTGCTCGGTCCTGCTGTTTCCACAGCAGCCTGAAGGGAATCTCTCTCCCTCTGATAACTCCCTGTGGAGTCCGGGGAGCAAACCTCCCGTCCCCTTTCTCTTTCCTGCTGCATGTCGTAGAAATCATTAAATAATCATTGGAGTGAGGACTGGAGCCCAGCTGTCCTGGGAGAATAGGTTAATTAATGAATTTCTCTTTCCTCCACAAACACTGTCTCAATGACTGAGTGTTTGATACAAGCTGGAACAGGTCCAGCGGGGGTACTGCCTGTCTCCCTTACACTGCTGGGTACCTTCATGGGTAGAACAGTTCCCAGAGAGGCAAAAATCCAAGTTCAAGTCTGTTCTTTTCAAGTTCAAGCAGGGGTTTCATCCCATTTACCCTTTATTCAGGAAAAGCATCATAGACATCAGGCGTAACGCATTCTGAGAGAGATGTCTTCAGGTTCATGTTGTAGATGCAGTACTTCTCTGTAGAAATTATCTCAATAAATCATACACAGAGGGTGTAAGAAAAGTGATTTCTTCAACCTGCTGGCTAGAAATTTCCCTAAAAGGAGGTTAGCTGAGCTCCGGTCCCCGTGGCAGGAAATACTATTTGTTTATAATTCCCTTTTAAATCTAGTTATAGTTATTAGAATGGAGTGTTTCATGTAAATGGAACACCCCATTCAATACAAAGCATTATTGATTATGTTTTTCATTTTGGTCAGCAAAATTAACGTTTAGGATTTGGTTTTGACAGTGAGATCTCCTTCAAACCTGGCATTTCTGTGTGTGGCAGCCAGACCAAGAAATTAATTGTTCATAGATTTTGCTTTAAAACATGCCTGTGATGATCCCCCCAGAGTTCACATAGTGCAAAATTCATTGAGTTTCCTGGTTCAATACACAACCTATAAACCCACATTATGAATATATGTTATCTGGATTATAGTGCTAAGCACTACACTACCTTTTCTCAGTGTCTCATCCACTTTTATCTCACAGAACCTCCTCTTTTAGTGAACACTGGGTTTTATGTCTTTTTGCACAGATAAAATGTGAATTCCATTAAAAACATGATGCCAGAACTCCTGAAATCTCAAGTGTAGCGTTGCTCTCTAAAGAAATATAGGCTGTTGGGTTTGAAAAAGTAGGATAGCGTGTTCTGTTGAGCTCTGATAGCAGGTTTAATGGTGTGTTTGCTTTTTCCATCCCAACAGAATCCTTGCTGAAGCCAAAAACATCTCTTTCAATGCCACGCTTGCTTTCAATGCTTACACTAACATCAAAGATAACACAGATGAAGCGGAAAAAGTTGCCAAGGAAGCCAAGGCTCTCGCAAATGAAGCAATGCAAGCGGTAAGAAAAATAAGTAAATTGGGAAGAGGGCTTAGATGTTCTGTGGAACGATGCTACACCAGGTTTTGCCATCTTATGGCTTTATTTAGAGACCACCATAGATTCTTGTGTTGAGATCAGAAAGCTCTGCCCCATCAGAGCTCCTTGTGCCTTCAAACAGCATCATCATTTGTTCCTAAATCTTGTTCTTTTATTTTTGTTTTTTTTACTATTCTTCCTCCCTCTTTCTTCCACCTTCCAGTCTCTCTCTGTGACTCAAGCCAACAGCTGCTGCAGGAAAGCTTTGAGGCAGGAGTGCAGGTCATTTGATACTCAATAAAGCTAGTTTATATTTAATGAGTATTTTGCACACATCTAAAGAGCTCTGTACTTTAATTAACTCTTCACCCTCTAGTTCCACGAGAACGCTCCGAGGCACCTCTTTGCACGTAGGATGATCTGCGTCCACCTGGCAGAGTTCTAGAAATGGGGAACTGTAGGAGGGGAGCAGAAAGTTTTATTCATAGAACCTGTAGGGTTTATTTTGTGAACTTTGCCGTATTTCACAGAGAGATCTTACTCATACTGTGAGGTCCTGCATGCAAATTTCCAGAGGAAACAGAGAGAACTTTTAAAAATAGGATTGTAAGGTAGAGCCAGCTCTCCAGCCTGGGTCATGATAAGGAACTTGCCTCCTTAAGGCATATACTGTGAGCAGAAAATACTTGGAACTTAGCCAGGATTATTTTTTTTGTCAAATATCAAAGGAGTTAATGGCTAATTTGTGGAAGTCGGTCAGAGAGCAACAGACGTGCACTTTACAGGCACACAGAAACATGAGGAAATGACAGTATAATAGGAAATTGCCAGACCTTAGAGTTGGTACAGAAACACACAGATGAACAGAAGCAACTTGTAGTGACAGCACTCATACATGAATAAAGGTGGCCTGCGGAGAGCTGCTTCGGTCAAATGCATTGGGAGAACAGCAAGAGCAATCACAGGCTGTAAAGCTCTGCATTTAGGAGATGAATAAAATGTTCTAGCCACTGCACAAAAATTCTAATATTCTTAAGCTGTTTACATTGACAACTTCTATTTCAAATAACATTAATTACTGTATTTCTCTCATGACGAACAAATTTCGTCTCGGGCATTAGTATGCGCTAGTTCTCTGTAAATAGTTATTTGTTTCACCGGGACTCCTAATGAGGCTGCAGGAGTAAATAAGGAGCTGGGGATGTTCTTCCTTCTCATCGGGATTTCCTACAGATAGCTGCCTTCCGCTCCTTTGACTCGCAGTGAGTGAGGCAGGCAGCCGTTTCAAGGATTGAATAGGAAAAAAAACATACTTAGAGCAGTTGAGAAACAAAGCAAGCAATTACATGTGTGGCTACAAAGGAGGAGACATCAGATGGTGAACGGGCTGATTACACCATGGAGAGAAAGCAGTTAGATAATTTGAAGGGGATGGAGACGAAGATGTACAACATGATGTAAATAGAGGCGAGTAGCAAGAAAAGAGACTAAGGTATTATTAAGGTGAGATTTGAAGCATCTCCATTGCATGTGTTCATTAGAGGGAGCTTGTTTTTTGTTACGAGCTGTATATGAGTAACAGGGATCTAATTGATAAAGAACAAAATGGAGGGAGCTGCTGTCTTTTAAATGTACCTGACATGATATAGAGTAGAGGTAACCAAATTGCTGCAGAGCAAGGGAGAATTTAACCATTATTTGTTAAATGAGGATTTGGGGCCAGATTTAAAAAAAATACGTTAATTGTGAAGTTGCCATCATTTTACTTTTTTTTTTTTTTTTTAATGTAAAGACTGTTGAGTGTTTGCTCATCCTAAGGGAAGAGCTGAACTGCTAACCAGGTAAATCGGATCCCAAAGAGCTTACTTTTAGCTGGGCTTCTGCGTGAGAGGGGGAGCTCACCCTCCCTCGGGGCTGGCTGGAGCACCGTGGTTCAAACCCTTTCCCAGAAGCTGTGTCTTCTCCTTCCTGAGAAGGTGCTCTTTGGTGCAGAAGAGAGAGATTGTGGCTTTCCCCTCCGTTTGAAAGATGGAGCCCATGCTCTCTTTTTGAGAGCAGTTGTGGGCGCTCCGTCGCTGGAGCGAATAATTTACAAGAACCTTAGCGATATCTCAGTGTTCTTTTGTATTTTGGTTTGTAATGGGAAAATTACTTTGTTTTCAAATTAAGCTACTGTTGCTAAAAGCAAGAACTAAAAGATGCTTAAAATCCATCGTGATTACAGGGAGCCTGATAAATGACTGGAAAAAAAATGTATTAAAAATATGACAGGAAAATCCCTCCTGAGCTTTTTATGATGGATTTTCTCTCCCCTTTAAAAGCAAAATAAATTTATCACAGATGAGAAATCTCTAGCATTCGAGCAGCTTCAACGTCCCATTACTTAGCCAAGGCAGTGACTGACTGGAGAGAGGAGTCACGTTAACAGATCCAGGTTGTGTCTCACAGATCAGAATCAGAGTTTTACAATACATCTTGAGAAAGTGTAATTATTCTTAGGCTTTTTAGAGAGGGCTTGCAGGCTTGTAACTGGAACCACAGGTAACACGTTGGGTGTTCAGGATCCTAATTCCTTCTTTGCTTTTTTGTAGTGCTATTCCGACAGTTATGTTGGGTGTCCAGGGTTCCTTATGTCGGAATGGCATAAAGTGACCAAGTTCTCCTCCTCCTGAGGATGTCCTGAAGTGCAAATCTTTCATAACGTTTTTATACTCCAAAATACTCATCTGTCTTCAGGACTGGTAAAAATGAGAATAGCCCTAACTCTTGTATAGGTGAGAACTTCACAGGATGACTTTCACTGCACGTGAAAAGAAAGTAATTTAAGAATATGGCAGAACTGTTTTTCACTGATGTGAATTAGCACTTAGGTCGATAAAATACCTTGCACGTAAGTTCAAGTATGTGATCCTCAAAACTGCCCCAGTGCATTTACATCCATGCTGGGAGCTGTGCCTCGCCTGTGACCAGAATCAAGAACATTATCAGCAGATTTGGGCAACACAGCACCTACTTCATGTTTGGTGCCTACATCCCTTTGTGAACCTCAGAATAAATCCCTTTCTGCAAAGTTCCCAGGAATTCTCTGTCTGATACGTGTTCAGCATGTGCTATCGGGGGGTTCTTCACAGAATTCTCTGTCTGTGGCTGATGTCATTCAAATTTTCAGCGTGTGGCACATTTCCCTGTTAGAGTGGCAAGTGAGTGATTCACACAGTCACCCTTGGGAGATCCAGAGAGATTTCCTCCGTCCCAGAAAAGAGCCATAACCCACCAGGGACTGGAATCTTTCTGCCACTCCCACAGCAGCTGTCTCACAAAAAGAGAGTTCGAGATTCATTGAAATACCAGAAAAAGGAAGGCAGAGGGGCTATTTTACCGAAATTCTTTCTTACCTAGAATTGTCTGCTAATTATCAATTCATTGAGTTTTTTCTGTCATTTGATAGACGTTTTCCTTTTGCTGTCAAACTTCATTAAAATTTTTTGCTAACCCATGGATAGGTAAAAACCAGACCATTAGGCCCATGCGTAGTTTCAGCGGCAGCATTTCAATACTGTATTATTATAACAACACTTATGCCTCTAAGCCACGACAGAGATTGCATTGATTAGATCCATAATGAGATCCCACTTCTGCTGCACGGAGTCTGCGTGGGGAGGGCAGGGGGTGTGAAGGAAGGTACCATCCCCAGGTTAGGGACCCTCTGGAAGAGACAGAACAAATCAGATTCCTGACACCCTGCAATTTTCCAATTTATCTTGAATAATAATCTTTTCTTACTTTTTTTTTCCCTATTTTTTACAGCAGGTGTCCCAATTTAGAAAATAATATCAAAGACCTTTGGCTGTCAGTCTTATTAAATCATAAAGGGGTTCATCGTGACCCGGGCTTGACACAAGCACCCAAACTCACCACGCACAAAGCTAGAAAATGTGTGGCTTTTTCATTATTGACTTCATCATAACTCAACGTCTCATGAGCCACAAGAAAAACTAGGAAAAAAAAGTACATTTTGCATCAGATGTCTTGATTAATCCTCCCTTTTAGAATTGTTTTAAAATAAATATAAAATAAAGCTTTTAATGAGTACAAGTGGGTTTGTCTCTGAAGGGACTTTTCTAGTATTAACTTTATGCTGAAATTTGTTTCTGACTAATTGTCAGCATGTGCCCAATTATTGTCCCTGACTTGAAGAACTTCTTGGTTTTGCATTGTAAATCTGGCCTTACAACTTCATTGTATTGAACATGAACTGCTTTAACAGGCAGTCATCCAAGTCTAGTCATTTAATAATAATAACAGTCATTATTTTTGAAGTCCATGGCCACAGAGTGAACATACCCTGGGTTCTGTTGCTGATGGGAAAAGGAATAAAAAAATATTTGATTTGACAGGTGCATCTGCCACAAAATCTGGCCAAATAATCTTCCTTCAGGAGCAGCCTTTTGCTTAATTGGATAGTCTTTTTTTTCTTCTGGGTTTGTATGTATTACCGATGCTACTTGTATTACATGATAAAGAAAATCTATAAGAAATTAGTTTTATTGATTTTTTTTTTTTTAATATATAGTTTCTGTTGATGTTGAAAGGAATTTGTGAACACAGCTTAATATTTCAGGGGAGCTTGGAAATCTGGCAGTCGTGTGGGGCTTACTCCTTAAACTCACCGAGCCGATGGGGAAAACCAAGCACACACTTACTAAAGATTTTAAGGATTTTAAGGATACCATATGAATGCAAGGAGTCTTTGACAGCTATATCCCTGTGACGTGGCAACATTTGCCATGAGATATCCCGTTGCAAGAAACTTGGTTCTGAATTTTGCAAGCATCCAAAGCATTCCCTAAGATTAAAAGAAAAAGAAATGGGGAAATCCAATATATGGGTTTTACAGTGTCGTTGAAAACCAACAAAGATTCAGTAGTATGCGAAATACCACCTCTGGGCTTGCTCATTATATAAATAATGAATAGCCATAATAACTGTGTCATTTAATTGACACATAGTTAATTTTTGAGTATATGTATCTGCCCTGGAAAATGAAAAGTAGCTGCTTCTTAATTACATACTAGTTACAGGGCCGTGACCCATGACTAATCTAGAATGTTTTCTGGCTGTCAGGGGTATTTTCAAAGAAATGTATTCAGTGTGATGTGTGACCTGAGCTCAGTCTTAGAAACTGAACAGTACGTGGCTCAGAACCTGGAGCGTTTCCCACCAACTGAAAGTACTAATCTAATTTAGGAAAATCATTTTAACTATTGATTAATCTCTGCACTGGAGATAGAGATGGATGTTGTTCAAAAGAAACATCTTTAAGTAGCGTGATATGATGAAGGATGGTTATTTAGTAATAAAGGTCTGACAGATTAACTGCAGTTTGCCCTTCTTTTTAAACTCTATTTCTTTTCTATCGTATTTTCTTTACTGTCCTAGCAATTGCAATTCTTGCATTTAACCACAAAGGCATCTCTGTTGTCAATATTAGAATTTGGATCACCAGATCCAGTCTGGCTTCTAAAGGTACTGTTGCTGCTGGTAGGGAGAAATTCTGTATTGCGTGGGGGGGGAGGGAGAAACCCATGCTCAAGTTGAGATCTTGTTTTCTTTGTTTGTTTATTTTGGTTTTTTGGACAAAGTTTTGTTCCTAGAGTCAAACCTGTTTCTGTAAGACCTATAATAATTTTCTTTTTTATTAAAGTCATCAGTGGTATTCCAAAGGAGATCTGCCTTCCCCTAAAAACAGAAAGAAATTAATTAGAAATTTATCTTTTTTTGTCTCTTGTAGACCAATCTAACAGCAATGTGATATATCAGAGCACATTGGTGTTCACTTAAAATTTAGCTGACTGTTCCCTTAGATCATCTTCATCTACCTTTTGTGACTTCAGCCTTTCCTGTGTGTATGACACTGCTTGTTTGTCTGCAGACATCTGGTCCCGAAGGGTCATTGAAGGATGGTGCCAAGAGCTCTCTTCAGAAAAGCTTCAGGGTCCTTAATGAAGCCAAGACGTTAGAAAATGATGTTAAAGGTATGTGCAGTGTATGGCATTCAGGCCCATTGAATACAAGAAAAACATTGTGAGGCTGCTGTGCTGCCGGTATGAAGCCGTATCAGTAGAAAAAAGTAGGTTTCGTTATGTGATTTGAAATTGAGCAATGGAGCAACGAAAAAGATTCTCCTATTTGGGGTCCAGGTTTTATGCAGGGATTTCTCGGACAGGAAGGTTGAGGAGGATGGAGCCTTGGTCTTCTCTTGTTAATTACAGTGAGAGCAAGAATAAGCGGGGAGGAGAGGGGGCTGGAAATACTGGTTCTGATTTACTGAATGCTCTAGCAGAAAATTCATACAAAACCCAGCCCAGTGTGAAATTTTGATTCCTGTGACTACAGCAGCAGGGTTTGCTGTGCCAGTCAGAGACACCTCAGGGTGCTGGTGGGATTGTGCCAGGAGGGGAAGCCTGGGGAGGGAGAATGAAGATGTTTGCCTGAGAGTAATGGGAGGGAGTTGCTAAGTGTTTTCTTTAAAAAAATCAAACTAAAAACATTTCTCCAGAGAAAAATAATTATTTTCACACACACAAAATAAATATTTTTTTTGTTCCTAAAGCATAAATACATGTCTAAATGCAGTTCAAATCATAAAGTTTGTAGATTCCAAAGCAAATACTTTGGTTTCCCTGCTGGAAAAAAAATAAGTCTTTAATTTAATTTCTATCCAGTATTTTCCACTGGGGGGGAAAAAAAAAAAGAAAGAAAATGTTTTTGAACTATGCCATTTGGTGAGATGTAAAAGTTGGTAATTCAGGTCAGACCGTGCTTGTACTGTCCTTAATATTTTCTCAGCAATAAATGAGGGTATTATTGGTGAATGCCGTAGTGTGAGGAGGCAGGACAGGAGTCAGTGTGGACGCACAGGAGGTGTTTCCTGCACATGTGAATAATCCACTGCAGAAATGAGGGATGAGGGGCAATTGTCTGGGTAGCACTTTTCTAGAATGACACTAAAAGGAAGCATGGATCAGGTGCTGGGGAGAGGTGGAAAAGGCAGATGTCCCAGAAGAATGCATGAATAGGAGCAGGGCTTTCCAAAGCACATGAAACTTGCTAAAAGCTTTGGTGAATTTACTGGCTGCAGTCCTGGGCTCTGAACTTCCTGAGGGCTGAGGGGGTTTGCAGACATCCTGAAGACATCATGAAGACTAATTGGAGATCTAGCTGAGGAGGGGAGAGGAGAAAGATTGAAACAATTTAATTTGGTAAACTGAAAAAGAGACTTCGTAGTCTTCGGTTATGTCAAGGTTTCTCCAAATAAGAGGGGACTCATGTCTCAAATGCACAGAGAGATCACACATTAGGAAAATCTTCCCTGTAATTAAAATACAGAAGTACTAGAATTGATTACTGAGAAAAATATTTATCTTTGAAAATCTTTGAAAACAGCTTAGACAAACATCAGTGAGGAATAACTGCTGGTCAGGAGGAGAAAAATGATCTTTGGACAAACATCTATCTGAGCCTGGGATTCGGTGATCTTCTGGTCATTGCAGCCAGTTTATTTCTTGTGTCTTTATCCAGACTGATTGTTTTATAGGACCTGTAAGAAAATACTTATTGCAGAAGTAATGAAGCATCTGTTTAACACTTCTTTCTCTACAGCAGTCTTAGAAAGGAATTGAAAAAATAATTCATTTGGACTAAACCTGAGGGTAAATAAGCATGATATAATTATCCACTTTCAAGTAGGCCAACACTGAGTTTCACACATCTGCCTTCATGAAAAATGTTAGATGTTACTGCTTTTATGGCTTTGTCTTTACATATAACAGAGAAAGCAACTGAGGAGCACATAGTGTTTGTGCCACTGGTATGGTAAAGTCTGAGAGGAGAATCAATTAACTGAGTCCTCCCTACAACTATTTTGAAGGTCTTTCGTCCAAATACTGAGTAATATCTTGATTGGTCTACACAGAATAAGTTCAAGTTGATATCTTTGTGATTTATTCCGAATTAGTACATTGTGATCCCCTCCCTTATGTAATTTGAAATTTTGGTGTGTGTGTTTTGAGAAGCTTGTGTCCAGTCCCTGTAGTTTTTTAAAAATTCTTTCCTCCTAGATATGTTATAGTTTAACCCAATTCAATTGTCTGAAACTGCAATAGGGTTAACCTGGAATTAACCACAAGGATGGGAAAAGCATAGCACTTGAAAACCCGTGTGAGAAAACAGATTTAGGACTTGAAAGAAAGAAAAACAAGTAGAAGAAAACAGCTATCATATGATAGTTTTGTGCTCATCATAAGATCTGAACATCAAACTGGGTCGTTTGGGTTTTTTTTGTTGTTTCATGCATCAGAACTAGAAAAATCTCACAGTAAATATTCGAGGTTGAGATTTAAACTGCTTGCCACAGAGAAGATGCCTGAAGCTTCCCTGTCATGCTAGAGTAGTTAAAATACTTTTCATTAGAAACAAGACAGATTTTTATAATAAAGCCCAGTCTTGCAGGTTTTAACATACAAAATTTCCATTGGCCTCCTGAGAGATGCATTATGAAGAGCTCACAGCATGAAGGATGAGATCCGTACAACTTAGAGTCAGCTTTTGGCTATTACTAGCTTTTCATTTAGTTTTGGCAGCTCTAGGACTTCCAACTGCAGAGCTGGTTAACAAGCAAACATAATGTATAATAAGGTCATAAAGCGTAATGTTTTGTAAGGTCATTAATTACATTTCACTGTCATACACTGCTTGAAAGTCAAAAACATTATTATTTTCCTGTAGCTGCTCTGAAGAAAAAACGTGCCTGCAGTTAGTAGTAAATCTTGGATGTATATTTGGGGTGTTCTTTATGGCGACTCTTTACAGATTCAGTACAGATGTAGGGCTGGAGGGACAAGTTTCAGCAAATATGTTGCAGAAAACCACAAAACTCCCAGTGGAGGCCAGTGTGCAATTTAAGGAGCGTGGCTGAGGTAGGAGGAGCAGGGATGCTGTCTGTGCTCCCTTCTGGAATGCCACCCACTGCGGTTTGCCCTGGCCGGTCTAGAGGAAACACGGAAACGGCAGGGTTCCTCCGGGCAGAACAGACACCACAGAGCAGAGCCCGTGGTTTGGTGTGCTCCCCGGCAGCTGTGTCAGAGCAATCACCTGTTCTACGTAGCACAGTGCCCCATTTTCAAGGATAAATTAAAATAGGCTCTGTCCTGGGATAGATGTCAATTCTGTGTCCCGCAAGACTGTCCAGTTTAGCCCGGAGAAAAGACGTATTACAACCACAATAAGACATTACTTCAGGGATTTTTGAAAACAGGATGTTATTCTTCCATTTTACACCAGTGAGAATTTAAGTTGATAACGGTTTCATAATTCAGAAGCAAAGTCTAAATTGTCTAAAGATTCACAAAGGAATCCTAACACAAGCAGGGAGTAGTGCTTAAACAGCACGTATGAGATCTTTGTCTGTGTTCCTGACCCATACTGAAGGGTAATGAGATGGAGCTTTCTTAATGCTCTCTGATATGTCTTAGATTTAAAGATCTTCATGCAGACAAACATTCTGGACTTCTCACAGGACACCTTTTTGTGATAAAACGTGTCCGTGCTCCACAGCCTGATGAGATGGGTTAATGTTGTGCCCAGAACGCAGAAGCATAAGAATAAAATGCAATGACAGATTTCTATTTTTCCCCACCCCTCTTTTGCTCTAAAGGGGTGGTGTTATTAATATTATGAGCATAATCCCTTCTGATGTCTGGGTGTTTCCAGGATAGAAAGCAAGAATTGAGTGTAAGACAAATAGAACGTTATTGTGGTACGATTCTTATAAAACCCCTGTTCAGGGTCTTGACGGGAAGTGCAGGGTGGACGATGGGCACTCTCTAAAGATCTGGTAGACAGAAGTCATCATTAGTTTGAAATTTCTCTGTGTGCACTACAGGTAGTACATTAGTTAAAGCAATGAAGACCCGTAAGCCCCTCAACTAATACACACTCCAGAAATCCAGGCTGGGCTGTGATGGAGGTGGGAGTATTTTATTGCTACATTATGACATTCACCTGATTTCTGGCCAATTACCCTAGTTATAAGGCAGCTGTTAATCATGGAAATGTTTTATATTACCACCAAAAACTGCTGAAACAGTCCTTACAAAGCAAAGCTTCTGAGAGAAGCTATTAAAATGGAGATTTAGTCATTTCTCTCTCTATGAGGCGAGGAGTTAGAAGGAATAATCCTGGTGGGAGAAGCAAAACCTGTCTGTAGCGCTCTACCGAAGAAGGAGTTCTGAAATTTTGGCTACAGGTGAGTGCATGGCTGCTGCCTGCCAGCTTCCTTCTCTCCGTGCCTAGAGGGATTTTCAGTTTGCCAGGAGCAATTTTTCTTCCTTTTAATTTTGAATTTAATGTTTTAAAAATATACTTGCCCCAGTGCAGATTAGAGACTTTGTCAAGACTGATCAATGAAAAGAGAAAATAAGATGTATAAACTGCTCTTTGGCTCGAGACTGCTGTCAGGTGGCTACTGAAATTCAGCTCGTGTCCTTTCTTTTGCTTAAGAATTGACAAGTTGAGGGGGGCTTGTCTTGTCTGACAACCTGTGAATATTTTTAGCTAAAACATTTTCTGGAAGAGAGGCAGGCTAAATCCCGTGTTTATGCATTCTCCTCTGCTTTGTGTTTTTGCTGACCTGGCATATTGCATTCAGCAAATTACTGCGTTAGTTTGATGGCCAACATAAGACTCGTACGAAAACTGCAGTCGGTGCTGAAAGTAGTCTCTTTAAAAAGTCAGCCATCGTTAGCTGCATTTCTCTAGTTGTATCTCTTTCCCTTGCTTGTCCCTAGTACCAGTTTCTGAGTCTTGCTTATTTTAGGGGAAAAAATTTAACTTGTGACTCATTGTCCTCTTTATCGGAATAGGCTGTGGGGAGCAAGAATGCTGTTTGGAAGAAGGAAACCAAAGATAACAGAAAGGGATGTGTGTAGTTGCCAGTTCATTCATGCAGTATCCCATCAATAAAAACAGCTGCATATGTTCCTCCTTGATAGATTTCCACCTTTTTTCTGGTTTTGGGGGATCCATATTGGGTACCATAGCCCCATGATGTCTTCTGGGACAGTTTTGCATGGAAAACTGCCCTTGGACATACCAGCAGAAGACATCTGTTTTCACCAGCATTGCAACGGTGGCACATCAGCAGTAATTAAGCAGGGCCACCTATGTATGTCATCTGCAGACACTTGTAAATACTTGTCTCTTGTAAATATAGATCACTGCATATAAACAATAAGTTCTTTAGTGAGTTCTTAATGAAACTTATGAGTGTAGGGACTTTATTTTTTGTTTTGACTTCTTTCAGTTTATTCACTCAGAGGAAAAAAGAGTGATGCTTCATTCTGTAGTTCTGTATTTAACTACGGAAATATAAACAAATTGAAAAACTTTGTTCACGTTAACCAAGCCAGAAACCTAAAGGCCTATACCTGCAAAGTCCTTCAGGGTTCTGCTTATTCTTTAGGGTTTAGCTTGAATAGTTTTGTTGATTTGAACAATAAACACTACATTGATTGTCATCCTATACCATCTCCATGCAGACCTAATCAAGTAGAAACAGGATTGAGAGAAATTTCTTAGAATACTCCTCAACCTACACTTCAATGTGAATTGATAGTGCTGCCATCTTTCAGTGCAGACCCACTAACCTCTTCCATGTCAGAGAAGCTGCAGAATGTGGAAAACCTTGGATTGTAGCTGCCTGTATTTCGTCTGGCCTCTGTGATTAACTCCAGGATCTCAGGCTTTCAAATCATAGAATCATAGAATGGTTTGGGTTGGAAGGGACCTTAAAGATCAT
>JAOXJK010000023.1:64905675-64920685 GCA_025774025.1 Xenus cinereus | reverse complement strand
GGCTTGGAGCAACCTGGTCTGGTGGGAGGTGTCCCTGCCCAGGGCAGGGGGTTGGAACTGGATGATCTTTAAGGTCTCTTCAAACCCAAGCCATTCTATGATTCTGTGAAAGCAGGTTCCTGCAGGTCCCATGACTTCACTGGAGTGCACTGGACTCGATGATCCCAAGGGTCTCTTCCAACCTAAATGATTCTATGATAGTGCAATGGGAGTTCCCATGGATTCATCTCCATTCTGCAGGCAGAGCGGTGGGGCAGCATTCGACTCGTTGTTTTGCTCCAGGTCACTAAGTGTGTGATTAACTTACTCAACGGACGCTTGGTCTCCTGATTCACAAGATTATTTCTCGGAATTTCAGCTGAAGCGCATGGAGTTAGATTCCTGTACTCTGCACTTCCGAACACTGAAAGTCCTATTTCTGTTTTAGTACCAAGTATTATATCTGACACTTGCTCAGAGGGTAACCAGGGAGTCAACAGCAACAACAAATTTGCACAAAAATGTACCTAATAAAAATGATTTGTCCTTTAACTACAAATGAGGCTGGAGCATTTTCTCTTCTTCAGGTGTATTTGATGTCTCAGAAAAGACATAAAGGGCCAGATTCTGTTATCCACAGTGCAGTCTTTCTACATGTGAAGTAGGAGCTCTCAAAGAACAACACAATGCAGTTTAAGATGTTAGAATTTTGACCCAACTTTGTTCTTAACATGTGTGAAGGAAACTTCTGTACTCCAGGCAATCATTTCTTTATCCTTTTCTACCAACAGATACTGCTATAAGGGTTCAGGCAGCCAAAGACAAAGCAAGACAAGCCAACGATACTGCAAGTGATGTCCTGGCCCAGATCAAAGACCTCAACCAGAACCTTCTGGGCTTGAGAAACAACTACAGTAAACTTGCCGACGAAGTGGCGAAAACAAATGCTGTCGTGAAGGATCCTGTCAAGAACAGTAAGATCTTTTTTGGGTTGTTTGGTGGTGGGTTTTTTCAGTTTGTGTTTTTCATTTCACATCTCAAAATGAAACAGAGACGCTTCAGAATTTCACTCGTGTAGCGTCACTACAGTATGATGGGATAAAGGGAATCTCTATCACTTCTATTTTCTGGACTTTATATATAAAAAGAGTTTTAAATCTTAAGGACTGCTGCTAGTAGTTGGAAAAAAAGCTAATGTTAGCAGGATGAACATGTAGTGGATAGATTTGTTCCGCAGAGTACTTTTAAAAGTATTTAGGAGGTGAATAATCAAAGATTCTGATTGGCAGTTCACCCCTTGATTCAAGCAAAATTCCACGCACTGCCCCTGTCTTCAGTCACTCAGATAATCAGTTCAGGGAGAAATGCATGACTTCCCTCATATATGTTATTATTTTGGTAGACCACTGAAGTCACTTAAGAAAGAGAGAAGGAGAATCTGGGAATGTTTTTTGTATGCTTTTTTTTTTTCTTTTGGCAAGGAATTCTATTATCAAATATGATAATTGCTTTAGCATTTTCACTTTGATTATGATGGGTAAAATTGAATTCTAAATTATATTGTATGGCAGATTGCTGGAATATATCATATAGGAGTATATAGCCAGGACTGACCGCAAAACTGGAGTGTCTTTCCAAAATTACTGAAGGCTTAATTTCTCAGCTGACCTGGGCTTCTCAGGCTGTTGTCCGCTTGATGAAGCTGAGCACCTACAAGCATCCAGTTTAGGAAGCTGCCATTCTAGTTCCATGGACAAAACCCACTTCCAACTGTAGCTGCACCAGAGAAAGACGTTAATCCCAGTGGCTGTTTGTCACTGCCTGCCTATGGCAAGTTCCTGATCCCTCATGTGTGAGCCCTGGGGTGTAATCCCCATCAGGCAGATGGATCCCTTCTAGCTTAGACAATATAATAAGTAGTTATTGATTGAAACAGTGAGTTTAGATTGGTTATGAGGTTATGGAACAAGCAGGTCTACGAGGTAATGACCTCTGGCAGGGCAGTGATAAACAGCTGAGAAGTGGCCTAAAAGCAGTGATTTCTTGGCACTGCTGGATCTAGCCTGGGCCATCTGTCCCAGCCCAAGGATTCTAAGGCTGCGCGTACATTAAAATTTTAGCTGAGATTTGGAGTGATAATTAGGAAGTTAATCTCTTGATTGCCCCTAGTCATCGTTAATTGGCTCACATTGAGGAGCGGTCTTAACACGTGCAAATTCTTTCATGTCAGATAAAGCTTAACTGGAAGATGTTCTCCAGAAGTACACTTTTAACCACTCCCCAACTGCTAGTGAATACTCGGGTTATAGAATGAGATTAAAGTAAATGCAGAGCAAACCACTCCAAATGTATATAGTGAGTACGTTGGCACCCACAGCTACATGCTAAAGTAGGCACAGCCTCTCTTGTGTCTCAAAATTCAGGCTCTGAATTCTCATTATGTAGATGTCAAAAGTAATAATAAGCTTTTTCTAGAATAGTTCTGTCCCTTAACTTACTTTACATTTCTGTTTAGATCTTCAAAACGTTTTCTTACATGATCTTCTGTTTTTTCTCTTTTCTCTGTCTCCATATCTTGCCTACAGAAATCCGTATGTACATTGTCTTTCTTCCTGCTTTTATTGTGCCTTTTCCAGTAAATGATGATTCCCTGCTTACCACCAGAGCTTCTGCACGGTGCATTCTACATGTCCCATTCACTGAAATACTTAAATAGTTACTTTTTGAAGGCTCTGAGATAAAGTGGCTTGGTAACTAGTTTCATTAATATGGAACATTAAGAAGCATCTTGAAGGTTTAGTATCAGTGTCCGGGTGACTATTGAAAAACTAGATACACAGGCTTTCATGCTTTATCTAAGCATTATTATTATTATTTTAATTCAGTATACATTCATCTGGTAAATGCAGGTTTGTCCCTTTCAGTGTCACCTGCATGAACCCATACCTTCAGGCGAGCCAAGTGTGCGATCCGTAGATCTGCTGATGAATTGTCAAAGAGAGGGCAACCAGCCTTCACTGGTTGCACGTTGAGAGGCAAAAAAGTAATTTCAAGCTTAAAGAAAAAGAGAGAAAAAAATTATCCTTTTGAAATTAGCAAATTCACCTGAAAAAAAGAAAATATTTGCAATTTTTCACTACTGCTTTTTAATCTGCTTTCAGTACACACACGGAGTTTTAAACTTGTGACCAGAATAAAGCCCTTTTCTAGTGGTGGCCTTTATGGTTAAGTCAAGAATTAACTCCAGTTAATTCTAACCCTGTTTCAGAAATTACTAGTGGAAACTAACCAATTTTCATTCATCTGGCATTTTTCTTCAAAATTGGAATTAAAAAAAAAAAAGAAAGTAAATATTTCATTCATAAGTTTATTTTGCTACAGGAAATGTTTTCCATTAGTATCATCCTGACCTGAAGCATAGTTACACTGCTTAAAAATCCTGCTTTAACACCTGCATTTGCTACTATTGCTACTTTAACTTGATTCTAAATATTCTTATCTTATTCTGTTCAGGTAGCTTCCTGGCCCGTGTGTACCTCCTAGCAGCATATACAATCGCCTGAGTATTGTATATGCAGAATTTTCTTGGTTTTTACTATTGCAGTGTGTAATTACTTTCTTACACTGCTCTCTAAAACTCTGCCTTGTTCTTTCTTATGAAGTTGCTGATGCAGATTCCAGTATTAAAACCCTAGAGAAGGAAGCAGATCGCCTGCTGGAGAAAATCAAGCCAATCAAAGAACTTCAGGATAACTTGGGGAAAAACATTTCTCAGATAAAAGAGCTGATAAACCAAGCTCGGAAGCAAGCCAACTCGGTAAGCCCTCTTTCTCACTCAGATGACCTTTTGAGTATTGATGGCATTTTATTTTCTGCTTTTCTATTTCTTTTCCATGGGGGTGAACCCTTTCTGATTCTAAACATGTGTAAAGGGAGCAAGAAATGGAGTATAATTTCACAGATAAAAAGAGAATATTCTGATTATTTTCACTCTGTGTCTTGTTTCTTCATTTAAAACATGCCCCTGTTAAATGGATAACATCTGTAGGAATGTATCTGGAAAGGTTGTTATTTAAAAAGTCTTGTGGGTGATAGTACAGCAGAAGAGTCACAGCATCATTGATTTTTTGTGGAAAAAAAAAAGTGTATTTTTTTGCCTCAGCACCAATATTGAGCCCCTGATTTCATTTCACAGAACTTACATTCCCTGAGAATGACACCATCTCAGACTCACTGAAATTGCTGAGTGTATTTGCTTTTCCCATATTCTTTACTTTCTTTGTCCAGCAACAGTTCTGAGGACTTGAACTTGAGTTAGGAATATATTTCTTATCCATTTAATGAGTTTGGAGTCCATCTCCCTGACTCAGTAATACTATAAACTGAGGATCAGCTGGTTAATACTGAGGTTATGCAGCTGGTCATCTCATGTAGCAAAGGAAAAAAAATCTTGAAGATGGTAGTTAATTTCCTGAAAAATGGTTGAAAAAAAAATATCTACAGGATAATGGGATCCTGGGAGAGAAGTGTATTCCATATACTTGATGAAATTTGCCCATGGTAGAAAGCCAGGCTACAGGGACGATTCGGTTTTGTTAAATTCATCTTCTGTCTGAAGGTGTTGAAGTTCTGAACTGCCCAGCGTTTCTGAGATGGGGAAGTTGTGAGTTTGGGCATCTAATGGCTCCTCTTTTTGACAAAGCTTGCCCTGAGCATAAGGTGCTACCATTATGTGCATCTACTCTAATACATAAACACGTCTCGCTGGAATTGAAATGCCATTGACTGTCATTGTGTCTCTGCTGGGTTTATGAAAGCAAACAGGATACCAGCTTTCTCTGTGCTCGGAGCCTGAGGAAACCAGCCCAAATATCCAAATGCACGTGTCACGGCTGTGAATATGAAACTCAGCTCTGAATACCATCAGGGGCTATGTAAAAGCAGTGATAGACACAACTGTTGGGTTAAAAATAGTTGTTAAAAGATGTCTTAAACTGGCATAAGCAAAGATATTACAAGGAAAAAAATAGATCATCCCGTCTTCCTGAACACAATGTGACCCCTTCAGGAGAGCTGCTTATTTTCCTGGCTGCACATTCTACTTATAGACTGTCTCTGCTGCTAGAATTCCACTGCTGCTTGCGTTAGACCAGCATATCTTCTAGCTATTTTTAATCCATACAGTTTGTCCTTTCGCATGTGAATGCCAGAAAGAGTTTCCTTTCCTTTTAAAAAACAACCCCAGAAAGAAAATTCCATTTCTACCTCCCGTGCATATCCAGGCAGCTCCCTGGGACATGGAACACACAAATGGGAAAGAACGTAAAATAAAAACGCATAATATTGTAATTATTTGGAAGCATCTAAAGTTATTTCTGGCATAATAAACAGTAAACTGAATTCTTTCTGCTCTGCTTTTTTTTTTTTTTTGAAGATCAAAGTGTCTGTGTCCTCTGGAGGCAATTGTATTCGCACATACAGACCAGAGATAAAGAAGGGAACATACAACACCGTCATCGTCAATGTGAAGACTGTTGTCGCTGACAATCTGCTTTTTTACCTTGGAAGTGCCAAGTTTGTAAGTCTGTCTCCTGCTTTTCATGTCAGGGTTGCTCGATCAAATCAGACAACTGACAAATAAAGAGGATGAGAAGGGCTTTTTTTTTTTTCCTTCTAGAGGCTTCAAAGCAGTAGCAGAGGGCCCAAGATAATCGAGACATTTACTGTCTTTGGCATTAATATGGGGACTTCTCAAATGTGACCAGCTAATTTTATTTTATTTTTTTTTTCACTAGATAAGAAATATACTCATACATTTAAGCTTTAAAATTCACAGTGCAAGCAGGGTAATTTTGGGGTTGGTTGTGGGTTTTCCCTTGGGAATGAAGTGCCTAATCATCTTGCATCTGTCAAAGCTCCTATTTATTGTAATTTTAAGCCAAGACTACAATTCCAAGCATAATAATGGTGAATAATTCAGTTTCCCATGAGCCCTATAGCAGACAGACGTCTAGAATAATCAATAATAATTCAGTAAATGGGAAAAGTTTTCTATTTCTAAGAGTTTGAAATATATATTTTATTTACTTAATACAAAATGAAGAGGCAAAATGGCATCATGTATTAGGCTAGAATCCTGACATCTTTCTGCCATCCAATGGATGTTTTACAAACAACATTACTCTGAGTTAAATCCTTCTCTTGATGGCTACAATATTAACATTTCTGTACCTCTCACAGCCACTTACTGCGTGTCACTGACAGAATTCATTTGCCATCTGTGAGTTAAGATTCCTTGGTTGAAGCAACGAAGGCAGGAAAAGTAGAATCTCATTTTAGATCACTGTGAGAATTAATGCTCATACTTTACCATCTATATATGGGTTTCTGACGCCTCGTTAGACCATCAGAAATGTAGAGTGTTCTGTAAAAATTCGTTTAATTAAAGTATGAGATTGCTTCTATTTTCATATTCTGCTTTCATATTTCCCACCTAGACTGACTTCCTGGCCATAGAGATGCGCAAAGGCAAGGTCAGCTTCCTCTGGGATGTGGGATCTGGTGTTGGACGGGTCGAGTATCCAGATCTGACCATTGATGATGGGTTTTGGTACCGGATTGAAGCCTCTAGGCAAGTATATATTTCAGTTCCAAGATTTGTTTCCTAAAGAAAAAATGGCTAAATTTAACAAGTTCTGCTTCAAATCCACTGTCCTCAAGTAGGCAGATCTCAGGTTTACACGGAGATGTTTGCTACATTTGAAACATAATTTTTTTTAAAAAGATGATGTTATAAATATGAGAAATTCTAGTCTGGTTTAATGAAAGCTTTTGAACGTACATCCAATAGTACCAAAAGCATATATACTGCAATTACTATTGAAACGTGAATTGTACTGCGTCAAGAATTTGTTTTCATCACATATTTCCCCTCTAGCATCAACAATCCGTGACTGCTTATATTCCCTTCTGTTTATCTATCGCTCCATCCATTCTCTTCTTCAGCTAACACCCTTTTGAAATCAGTTACAGGATCTGGCACTCAAACAGATAATTACTATTCTTTTCTGCTTGAATTTAAAAGAATTTTGTGAACTTTCTAAATTTCTGGTCTTGATACAGTACTGCAAACAAATAATCTGTCATACACCGAGTGTCTTGTTTCTTGCCATTTCCACAGGCAGAATGTCTCTTCAAACTGGAGATGTTTTAAAAGATACAGTTTATGAAAACTCAGGGATTAAATATTCTGGAAAGTTAAACTATGCTTTGTGCTTTGAGATCAGCTGTTGAATGCTTTTGAGCTTTAGAAATATAGACACCTTAATGCTCAAATTTCATATTTGTTAGTTGAAGCTTGTATTTCCCATTCAGATAGCAAACACACGACATGTGGTGGGGTAAATACACAAAAATGATTACATAACTTTATATCCTTTATCTACTACTTGGGAACAGATCTTAATAATTTAGATAACATCGTTGCAATTTGGTGTGAAGCTGAGTAATTCCTCCTGTACCATTACAGTTGATTTCACATAGTATTAAGTATAGAACCGATAATATAGTCAGAAAATGAGAGAAAGAAGCAGAAAGAAAACAAAGCACTTTAATTCTGGTTACGTTCATAGCTATTAGAGGAGGAAATGGCATCCGGTTTAAATAATTTAGTGAAATCACAGGAATCAGCTATTCGGAGCAGAGAATTAAATAAAATTATGGCACCGTCTCCAGAAGCTGCCCTAATGATACCTTATTGCTGGGAAAATCCAAACTGGGGTACAATACAAATTGTTAAAATCTTCACCGGTTCGTCTCATGCATACCAAAATAGCTTTGTGACACGCTAATGCCAGACTTTCATTTACAAGAAAGCTGCTTCAGCAGAATATGGAGCCAGGCCGTGGTATAAAAATTCACACATCCTACAAAAGCACATTGCCTGTTGGGCTGGTTGTTCTGGATGTATGGGGTGCACACGCCATTAGTTTCGAACAAACTGCTGGGTCAGCAATTTAGAGCAATTACAGCTGCACAAATCTGAAGCACAGAGGGGTGTTTAGGAGAATTACGTTGCAGGGGCATTAGCTGGATTTGTGGGATTAAGATGAAGAGCTCGGGACTGATTTTACATTCTCAAGGCAGACTTCATGAATCACGTACCCTCCTGAAGAGTCGTCAGCTTTGAACTTTTTAGTCCGGTTGATAACTCTCCTCTGACTCCCTTCATGAGGGTTTTACTCAGTCCATCTCCTCACCTTTTTTCTCCAAATTTCTGCCCGGTTCCAGCCACAGACTTTTTCAGCAGCCTGACCGAGCTGCCTGGAGCAGGGCACCCACTTAGAACGGAGACATAAGATGAAATTCTGGCCTTGCTGAGTCTCGCCATAGATTTCAGAGGCAACAGGCACTGACACACAGCAGTAGTGATACAGAAGGATGAAACCTTGATTGCGGTTCTTTACCAGGGATCCCTAAGGGCCTTGGGAAGAGGAGATGTGGCGGCACAGAAGTTGTGAAATTCTCAAGGTCACTCAGCATACTGAATGGAATCGAAATACGAAAAAGCTGACGGTTGAGTACTGATCAGAGATGTTCAGTCCAGTTAACGGCTGTGCCAAAATTTCCAGACCGTTAAGACTAAACTGATAATTACTGCATCTGTTTTCCAGGGACACTTGTAATTTTCATCGCCTTTTTATTTTAATGATACTAATACTTTGCATTTTATTGTATGTGCAGAGGCTATCATGGAAATATTTTAATTTTTTTTAAATGGAATTGAAGTAAAATTTGTTTATTCCTATAGGAATTCCTACAGGAATTCCCTGTGCATTGATTGTACAGGAATTTATCAAAAATCACTTACAGAGTTACTTACCATTTTACAGAGGCAAATCTGATTGACATCAAGAGCTGCAATCAATCAAAGTATCGATTAACAAAGGAAAATGTGGTATAACAGTATGTGACAAAAAGATTTAAAGCAGTTTTGAAACGCAAATAGTGTCAATCTTGTGCAACAGTCAAATGGGTGATAGAATATTTTTGAGATTATCTGGATCCTCTGATGTCACTTGACTTCAGCAGGCCTCGATTAGGAGCAGGACCTGATGAGTTGTGGTTTTAATCAAGTGTGATTTAAGTATTACCATTGTTTTAATTGCTAATGACAGATTTTAAGCAGCCGTTGAGGACAGAGGACATTTGACTCACAAGTTCACTGTGGGGACATCCAGCCAGCTCAGCAAGAATTCCCTTTTTAACTGCTGGCCAATCTAAGCCATACTTTCCCAATTAAGATTTTCTTTTCTTTCAAGGGGTCAAGGAGCAGAGGTTTCTACACGGTATCTTGTAATCTAACATTGATGACTTGCAAAGGTCATCTCATTTACATCATGCATCTCCTAAAGAGCAAACCCTGCACATGTGGCATTACATACATTTTTGGGATGATCACAGAATCTCACAGAATCACAGAATGATACAGGGTTGGAAGGGACCTCTGGAGATCATCTCCTCCAACCCGCTGCCAGAGCAGGTCCACACAGAGCAGGTTGCACAAGAATGTGTCTGGGCAGCTTTGGAATGTCTCCAGAGGCGGAGACTCCACTGGGCAGCCTCTTCTGCCACCCTCAAAGGGAAGAATAACCTCCTCATGTTGAGATGGAACTTCTTATATTCAAGTTTGTGCCTGTTGCCTCTTGTCCTGTCGCTGGGCACCACTGAAAAAAGACTGGCCCCATCCTCCTGACACCCACCCTTGAAGTATTTATAGGCATTGATCAGATCCCCCCTCAGCCTTCTCTTCTCCAGCTAAAAAGACCCAAGTCCCTCAGCCTTTCCTTGTAAGAGAGGTGCTCCAGGCCCCTCATCACCTTTGCATCCCTCTGCTGTACCCTCTCCAGCAGTTCCCTGTCCTCCTTGAACTGGGGAGCCCAGAACTGGACACCGTACTCCAGATGGGGCCTTAAAGTGCTGGTACATCTCCTCTAATCCACTGGTTTCTGCAAGACCTGACTATCATGAGAAGAGTTATTGTCTAACCTGATGCGTTGTCACACACAGGATAGTCACGTCTTTTTGCTGTCAAATTAGCCAAGTTCTTTCTTCAAGCTCGGTTGTCCTCCCTAAATCAGAGAGAATTATTTATGGAAGGACTCCATTGTTAGCATTTCAATCTGTTTGAAGATGAAAGACATCCGTGCTATTTGTGACATATTAGACACCCTAAAAAGTGTCAGTCTGCTCAGTGACTTCTGAGTGATTGAACTCAGATGTTTTTAAACTGGAATCTTGATTTGACCACAGTATAGATTGAAAGTGCCAATGGCTTTCTTTCAGAGACCATCAAAGTTAAGTGGTTTTAAAAAAAGCCTTTAGCCACTGTTATCTGTCAACAATTACTACATTGAGAACTTTCATCCTTTAAAGGGCTTAGCATCAATAAACCTTCTGAAAAAATAAAGTAAAAATTTGGAATTTCTGCTGCATAGAAATCTATCAACTTAGCATTCAGTTGATTTTGGCAAAATATTGACATTAAAAGGAAATTAAAAAAAAAAATCCTTTCGAATAATGTGAATGGCTTTAGCCAACTTCTTAAAAATGATTTGGAGCAACTCAATGTCCACACACCCCAGATGTCACTTAGGACGTTCCATGGGAAACTGAGAGTCCCATCCATGTGGTTTCCAGAGCTGCCAGATCAAGGTAGGGCTGGATAATAGAAAAGCTCCAGTGTATTTTTTGCAAATATGTATTTTTCACATTGAAAGCCTTGAAATCACTGACTACAAAGCAGGCAAGATGGCATAGATCTACAAAGGTATTCCCCATTGATTGGAAACCCTCAAAATTACTTTGCAACCCCACTTCACAGCTGAGGAGAAATTTATCAAAACTGCAATGTCTGAACTAAATCTTGTTTTATTTATTAAAGTGGCTTTTTTTCCAGTTCCATGTTATTTCGTAAGAAAACTCTCAACTCATTCTGGTTTTTGGGTAATAAGTTCTGAGCCAAAGGAATTTCTGAAGAGTGTTTTATAGACATAAAATGCATAGTCTTTCAACCCTTTAGATCCCTGGTCCAGTAAATTTTGTAAATCCAGGAATTCTGTAAGGACAGGATAGGAAAGTCTTCATTTAGCTAATTCAGTAGCCTGTTCTGCAGAATTCCTTGCTGTGCTATAAATCCAAATTCTTCAAGTAAAGCTTTATTTAACAGAAGTGACAGTTCTTCCTGAAAGGTAATGCTTTTAACTTTTAGTTTGCTTGTTACTTCAATACCCCAAGCAAATCTTTCTTTTTTTTTTTTTTCTAATTAGAAAAAAAAGGAATTGTGCATCTTTGCATGCAGCAAAGTTCAGGACTTCAGGAAATCAAAGGGGTGTTTATTTCTTTTTTACTTTCTGGCTGTGACTTGACAGTATCTTGATAGGATGAATATGTAACTTTTCATCTAGAAAAGCTGCACGTGGAAATTTTTGGTGAATTTTATCATCTCTATTTAATCAGCTTACTTCCTATCCCCAGAAACCTTTTTCAAAATTTAGATATAAAATCTGTTTTGTCTAGCTTGAGAACAGGTACTGAGTAATTTTTAAAGTCTAATCACACTCGTAATCTGAAACATGGGTAGTCACTCTTGATAGGTACACTGTCTCTGTAAACTGTTACGGCAAAAGACAGTAAGTTTTCTCTAAAATGGTGTATTTCTGCATTAAGTATCAAACATATAAGTTAGAAAAGTTCTGTGTAATGTTGGTTTCCATGTTGAGTGTTTCAGTGCTAGTTAAGATTGGAAGATCAAGGATTCATGTTAGAAATTTCCAAATTAACATGACAGTACTCATGGGAAATCCTGCCTCTTATTAAAAATGAGATAAAGCAGCAATTTCCAAAGTTGCCCATAAATGCATAGTATGTGATCTCCCTCTGCCTACCTCATCTCCTCATCCCCCAGCCACTCCTCCACATTACTGACCATTCTAGATACTTCATCTGCATGTGACTGGATTTGGGTCACACTCCATGGTTTTTTGTACAATGATATGATATATGTGTTGATTACGGCCCATCTGTCTGGGAGGAAACACTAATTTATGGTGTAACTGTAAATGCCTAATAGTTTACTTCTATTAGGTAAGTAGTAATATTTCAATGGAAAACTAGTACCCATACTGAGTAATATTAAGCAAATTATTGCAAAGGATTCAAAATTATTCAAGTTTCCCTTGAAATAACTTGCAGGAGGAATCATCTCTCTCCACATTCTGTTCCTTGTATTGGAAAAATGTCAGCGAACTCATTCCATGCAGTTACTGCAAGAATAGAACCTCAGGAATATAAAACAAACTGCCGCAGAAACTATAAATAAATGGCAAATTCTTTTGTTGTTGTTACTGTCAATATTTGATACAGTTCATAGAGGACAATGCGGTAACATCCTTAAACATAATGGGGTTTGAGAGGCAACCAGAGAGCTCCACTGCAGAAAATGCAAACTCTGTGCATCACAGTGGAGCAAACTGATGTACTTTATCACATTATCGTTCAGTTCAGTTCAAATATAACCTAATAAACCTCAGGAAATTCAGGTATTTCCTTGCCTGCGTCATTTGTTACACCAAGAAACAATTACTTAACACTAATTTTGTCACAATAATTAAAAAAAAAAAAAGCAATTTCTATCATTGACAGTTTCACTTCATTTGTATAGTGAATTCTGTTCAAAATGGAGAGTGAGGTGAGGAAAAAACCCCTGGTTCTGTGATCATGTCTTTAACTTCTGCAGGCACAAGTCTATTCATTTGTATCAAAACTGAACATAATCAAATCAGTAATACGTGCCTCTATTAAAAGATGCCATCTAAAATCGACTTTTCCCATGTTTGGTTTAACTGCTGACTCTGTATGCTTAAATTATTTCGTTAAAATCTCTAGGACTGGGAAAAATGGCACAATATCAGTGCGTGCTCTGGATGGTCCCAAGGCCAGCATTGTGCCAGCCACCTTCACTGCTGTCTCTCCGCCTGGATATAGCATTCTGGATGTAGATGCCAATGCCGTGCTGTTTGTTGGTGGTTTAACCGAAAAAATAAAGGTAATGTTTTGTCTGGTGCAAGTGCATTAACTGGCTATTTATGCGGACAATTTTTGTTATTTCTTTGTTGAGTACTCAAATTCCTCCTTTGCAGTCTACTTTTGGCATTTCTGCTTTATTTTCTTTATTTTCTTTCCTGTTTTGCCCCCATACTGCCCCTCTTTTTAACTGATCTTATTTTCTCTTCTTTTCACCTGTTCATTTTTCTGGTGACTGCTTCTACATTGCTTAACTTAATGTGAACGAATAGAAGATTTATACCAAATAGAATGGATGGAAATCTTTCAGCAAAAAATGTTCTCCCATAAGTAGTAATTAGCATATATTTTCCAGTGGAATTCATTACCACACAATTTAAATGAACTATTCTGTTCCTGATCTATATTTTTATTTTTTTAATGTTAAAATTACAAAAAAAAATCATTTAACATTAAAAAAATAAAAGCTAATATTTAGAGTTTCCCAGTGAACTTAAAGAATTTTTTTTTTTACCCTAAAGTTTGTATATGTCCTTAAATGTTGGAATAGCACCATATTTTATGGTCTAACTTCCTAGTTTTTAAAAGTTCAACTTTCTAGGTGGTTCTTGTTTTGGAATATGTAGATAGAGATATTCCTTTCTTACAAAGAACAGCGTGGGTGTCCATTTCCAGACTGACAAAGACAAAATCAGAGGATACAAGACGAACATAGAAAATACAGGTTCCACTTAATTGAAACCAGTGTCTTGAAGTCCAGCTTTAGCTTAAAAAGACCCATGTATCAAGGCCACTGATATTTTTTAAAGCTATGTCTCTGCTTTTTCATATTACTGGGGTTTGGAGTGCTTTTGGTTTGTCCTGGGATTTTATCCACATCCCTTTTTGCTGGCGTCTTTGCAGTGTATTCGGAAAGAAGGCTCATTTTCAGATTTTAAAAACATCTTTCATCTTCTTGAGTAAAAGACTATGATACTTAGATGTCGTGAATTTCTCAGAAGTGACATTAAGTTCATACTTGTGCTAATTAAAACCTTCCCAATTGCCCTGGGAAATATCACCAACACATTAAGTCTTTTGAATCATACTTTTCCTTGAATATTTTCAAGTTACACTTCTCCATATTCTATTGCAGGATCTTAATATTTGTAATTGCTGTGTGGAAAACAGCAGGTGCATTTCTGTCTGAAATAGCTAAGTATATAGATTTTCAATCAGCTCATATTGATGAAGTGAAATTAAAATGAAACTAGGTATTTTTAGAAGGATAATTCTGAGCTGAGTACTCTGTGTACTGTCAAATCTTACCACCTTGATCATGGTACCATGTTATGATCTAATGAGCATTACCCACGTGCGGGACCCTAGCTTAATGAGTTCTGATGGGATATGAGTTTTAATTGCTTTGCCATCTGCACTTTTTTTCTGCATCCAAAATTCAGCATGAGCTTGACAGGTGTAGCCAGTTGGTCTTTTACCTTGGATGATGTGCTCCAATGCCAGGCTTTTGAGCATTAAGTACAGTGGAAATATTTTGCTTATTGTATCGCAGGCAAGATTCCTCATAATCCTTTCTGTGAAGTCTTAAACCAAACCCCAGATAGACTGTGGAAAAGTGGGAGAAGGCAGCTCTCTGAATAGCCTGGAGAGCTGCTGGTGATGTGGAAGATAGGGCAGCTCCTCGTTCTCCAGGAATCGGTCTGCCCAGGCTGCCCCAGAGTCTCCGATAAATGGGCTTTCCCACGCTGACTGATACAAAGCTTCGCTCCCATTTTTGCTGATCAGTTGTTTACTAGGAGGACTTTTCAGATTAATTATTACTGCTTAACGTTTAAAATAACAAGAAGCTGATCAGTTGTTTAACAGGAAGACTTTTCAAATTAATTATTACTATTTATATTTAAAATAATAAGGAGCGTCTTCTCATATTTGCGATTTTCATACCAGT
>JAOXJK010000023.1:64876643-64890724 GCA_025774025.1 Xenus cinereus | reverse complement strand
GAGTAGGGTAGATGGTTGGACTCGATGATCCCAAGGGTCTCTTCCAACCTAAATGATTCTGTGATTCTGTGATTCTTATTGCTGGAAAGCCATTGCAGACCTTCTCAGACCGGGTTGTTTTAAATAGAATTTCACTTAAATTCCTTTGCACTTTCTTAGACATTGTAAAAAATACTGATTACACTTCACCATTCAGCAAGCGACAAGACAGAGCACTGCTGTAGGGGGCAGGACTCAGGCCGTCAGTGTTATTTATGGCCTGGAAAGCCCTTGTTCCTAGTAGGGTTTGTTGTGCAAGATGCACAATGTTGGTCTCTTTTGTTTTAAAAGAAAAAAAAAAAAATCAGGGAGAAGATGTGACATCCAGCGTGTCACAAAAAGCGCTTATCCAAGCACGCTGAACACTGGGCTTCCCCCTCTCACCCCACACTGCAGCTTTCTTGAGCACAATTCCTGTCTCTCTACTCCCCAGGTGCCCTCCTTTCCTCTCTATAATCTGCTTTACTTTGTGCTTTGTCGTTATAATTTTCTGACTGAATTTCTATTGTATTGTTAAAAAAACCATCTTGTAAATAATGCCTTCAAACAATGTCTCTCCCCAGCTTCAATGACGAGTTGGAGGTAAAACTGCAAATTCTTGGGGAAAAATAATACAGGTTATTTTGGAAATGGATGACTGCATTTTGCGCAACATTTTGTGTCACTGTGACAGAACACAAATATGCAGATGATAGTGAGAAGCTCTAAACAACAAAGAAAGTTGTTTTATGCAGTAGCTTGACCTGTGATGGTCACAATAGCTGTGGGATGCCATCCACGGATGGTGCTTGTTGAGATGAAACCTCTGCGTTCAAAGTGTCTCCGTTACAAAACAACTTGTCTGAACTGCTCAGTGTCTCTAACCTGAAATGGATGTGAAAAGATATAAATTAAGATTAGCCCCTCCTCTGCTCATGACAAACTCAAGCTTTATTTGATTTAATACAAGGAATATCCTTGAAAAACTCTTCAGAGAGGTAATTGTCCATATAATTATGAAGTATTTACTTTCTCATCCAAGGTAATTACAGGATACTGTTGGAGACTAATGCACGTCATTGTATGGTTCTGCTTGGAGCCAAAATGTTTACTGTGGTAATGGCTGAAGATGAGATGAAATATTGCATGCTGATGAAAATATTGTCAATCAGTAGCCATGACTACCAGGCAGCAGCACAAAGGGTACCTCGAGTCCTGAGCTTCCTCTGGAGGCAGCGGAGAGAAGTGTCCTCTCCAGACACGTCACAGAACCTGAATTAATCTATTGCTCTGAACTGCCCCCAAAGAAACCTCTCTCCTCCTGTTCCCACTGCCGCAGGGTCTGGGGGAAATCCTAGAGATTGTCCCAAACAATAACTCTTGTGATACCCACTTCCTCCAACCCTTTGAAAATGGAATGACTTTCTCATTCTACAGCTTTCTAGACCAAATTAATCCATCCAAAACTATGAGGAAATTGGACAATTTGCACGTAGTACAACAGTTGTCTAATTCAGGTGCTTAAGTCACTGTCCTGTTCTGTCCAGGACTTGTGTAAATAACAAAGCCAAGTGTTTTACATATGAAAACCGGCCTATTTTCAATAAACATTTTCAATATTCATTTGCTAAAATTTGTAATGATTGCTGAGGAAGAATATTGGAGTTCAATATAATTTTGCAGTTGAAAGAAGTGAGATAATTTGCCAGAAACTGATTCTATCTGATACGTTGTAAGGATGCTCAGTAATTCTGAAAAAAATAAGCTACTTACAGATAGCTAACTTGGGTTTAGGTAACTAAGTGTAGTCAAAGGTGCTTGAATACTTAGGTCCTGGTGTTTAGTTTTACATGACTGGAACACATTTGAAATAAACACTGTACTTCATAAATCATATCAGAGATTACCGGAGACACAAGTAGCTTTTTTTTTTTTTGCGGTCCTGGTTCTCTCCTGGCTAAAGTCTATAAAATATAGTCTAATGACACAGAGAAATTATGCCAACTAGTATTCCACGTTCACCTTCAGAAATACTGGAGCTCTTATCCGTCCTTTACAACTCGCCTCACCTTGTGCGGGATTTGTTCAGAAGCTGGAGATTTTTCTATGTTTCATCAGCTGTAAATTGTCCCAAAGCCAGCAGTTAAATTTGTTGCTATACCTTGATGTTATATATGTTACCCATCAAAATAATCCCCTGCCTCTCAATCCCACAGCCGACGTCTCAGTATACATAACGTATGGCCTGGCAAACTAGTTGTCCACTTCTTGTCCCCTTTACCATGTTTCCTTGTAAATGTGGTACAAACCTGAAATGTTTGTATCTCGGTAGCATGAATGCAAGAGCATTCAGCTTTTCTCTCACGTTTGGATTCTTCCTTTTACCAGAATAATGCCCTTCACCATATTTACTTACCCCTTTGCTCTTTTTTCCATTTCTTGGCTCGGTCAGCCAGTGGTGCTGTGCTTCAGAGATGCCTGCCTTCCTCTCCACAACCTTAGCACCATCTTCAACGGGATTGCTTTGGCTTTGTCTTGTAGCATATACGTTACCCATGAGAGAGAATTGCAGCACTTGCGTCAGCACATGGTGAACAATCGGTAGTTCTCCTCCTCTGCCATCTCCCACCAAAAAAAGCCAACCAGATCTTTTAAAAAGCGTACGGTGTGTGTCTGTGGTTGATCCTGCAATCAGAGCAGGCTGTAGCAGTGTCTGTCCCCCAGCAAGAAGACAGTAACTTGTATAACCCAGGAAATAGGTACCCCACGCTGTTCCCATCCTGCTGAGCACTGGGTGATGGCACCCACCATCCCAGTACAAGTGGGACCTCACCAGCTTGGTGTTGTCTCACCACAAACCACTTCTTCCTGTTTGACCAGTGATGGATATTGTCACCTCTCTGCAGAGTGGCTCTGCCAAGCACTGTCAGAGAACAACCAAGGAAGCACCCCAGTAGCTGGAAACCTTCTAGTGGTTAATCTGCATTTGGTGTGAGCTGCTAATTACATAATTTAGGTTGCTCACTGCTCTAGCTGGCCTAGGAGTAAATGGGGCCTGCAAAGTGGTGATTTCAGTACAAGCAATAACCAGAGTAAAATATGTATTTCTTTGCTTTCACATCTCTTTCACAGGATGTTCACTGTTCAAGTGGATGAAGACAAAGTCCAGAGTCAGAGATTGCCAACGGACCAGCCCATCTCTGTTAAGAAACTCTTCGTCGGGGGCACTTCTTCTCAGTTTCAGACTGCGCCTCTCAGAAACATACCACCCTTTGAGGGCTGCATATGGAATCTTGTCATTAATGCCACGTAAGTCTCACTGATGCCAACGAATGTCCAGTTAACGAGGTCTGGTTAACTACCTTGGCTGCCAAAAGAAACTTCACTGCTGCAAGGAAACACACCAACAGCAAGCCCTAGAATACGGTCTGTTTTCTTAATACGTCCTTCCTTTTTCTGTCTGCAGCGTACGCTCCATAAGCTCTGCAATTAATAAGCTGTTTTACAGACAAGACAACACCTGTCTATTTATCCATAAAATCAGAGCAACTCAACAGTAACACTGCAATAAGACTTGCCTCAGCGATAGGTTTTTATGGTGTACTATAACACTTTATTTTAATTAAGGTTGATCTCCCAGATTATACAAATCCTGAGAACCACCGTGGGAATTAATTTGCTTTGTGGAAAGCGGATGCTGCAGTAATCTGGAAGGAATATTTAAGTAAAAATGGTGAATAAAGTAAAACCTCTATAAGAAGTTCACATCTAAATCTTTCTTTCATGTAACTAAAGTACCTCAGTTAGGATCTCATCACCCCACATTCAGTGTACATTATAGAATCATAGACTCATAGAATGATTTGGCTTGGAAGGAACCTTAAAGATGATCTAGTTCCAACCCCCTCAGAAGGACTTCTCCACAATGTGACTCAGCCTACCTCCACTGGCAAAGCTTGAGAAAGAGGATGCCTGTCTCTCTGAACTGACTGTAGGAAGGAAAGCCAATGGTGACTGTCACGTCTAATTTAAGGGTCCCACTTTGTACCTGAAGTAGGTGGGATGAATCCTGGCTCTTGTATCCCATTAAGTGGAATTACACTGCAGTGCATCGCTGTTCTTTTTTTAAAGGGTAGTAAAAAGGCAGAAAAACTAATTACAGATATCAATTTCTTTGTGTGTTCTCAGCCCCATGGACTTCGCTCAACCCGTGTCCTTTGAAAATGCAGATATTGGCCGATGTCCCTCTCTAGAACCAGAGGTTAGGCCCCCTGAGGATGAAGATCAACCAATCCACACAGCAGTTCTGGTCCAGCCTGAACCAGACACTAATGGGGAGAAAGAAAGACCGAGGACCCCTGCTTCCCCTCCTCCTCCACCACCACCTCTGTCTTCAGCGCTTGTAAGTGTTGATGACTTCACTCAGGTGAAGTTTGAAAAGTTTCTCTTCCAAGGCAAAATTGAAAAGCAATTCATCAAGTATAATGAAGTAATTTGCCACAAAAGTAGTAAGAAATCAGCATGATATTGTAAAGGGAACACCTTGTTGCAGGTCAGTAAAACCTGTGGGTAATGAAAAACCAGTTGATATCATTTGCTTGGATTATCACAACAGTAATTTAAAGAACAATACGGCAGTAGAATTCCCTTTGGCTTGCATGCTTAGCTCTAAAGCCTTGCGCTTCAGGATGTAAGCCTGGCAATATCTGATCGGGATTGGAAGGGAAATTTTCCTGTGGGAAATCCATGTCATTATGGTATTTCTCGTGCTGTTCTCTGAAGCACGTGCTAACAGCCGCATCAGCGACAGGGTGAAGAGATGGGTAGACCAGATGTCTGTTTGATACTGCAGTTCTTCCACTGCCATTTTATAACTTCAGTCAGGAGAATTTCAAATTTAAGAACTGAAACACCAGGTGCTGCTAAATTGAGCTCAACTATTGTTGCCAGAAAGCTTAAATAGCTAGATAGAGGCAAATGAGATGTAAGAAGAAACTTCTTCTGTCACAAATGTAGCAGTTTTGCCAATTGATGCAACATTTTACTGCCCAGAAAATCTATGTTTAGATATCTGAACATTACACTGATACATCCACTGGAAGATATTCTTGGGGGGGGAGGGGACTCCTTTGTGTTTTATGAAACCTGCAGACAACCCACAGGTTTCTATAGTTCAGGGTGAGTGAGGTTTCCAAACAGCGTGTGTGGAAATGTGGACCTGGAAACGGGAGCCTGGGGTTCAAGATAGGCAAGTTCCACTTCAGTTATTGCCCTGCCCCAAGTCCCAGAATTATATGTATCGGCCTTTTAATGCTCTAGGGCGGCATTTTTGATTCATTCCCACAAGGTGGAGTAGTGGTAACACAAGGGCTGCGATGCCTCTTGCTGTTTGGAGTTGAAAGGAAGCAAATTTGCAGTTATCGTAGGGCTAGCATAGAAAGGTAGGGAGCCAGGCAACAAAGTAAAGGGGGTTATGCAGTTCAGTGCTCACTGCTGTGAAAGTGTGCGGTCATACTACCCCTTGATCAAGCATTATAAATAAAATTTAAAAAAAAAAAACCAAACACAGAAGTGTATGAGAGAGCAAGTGCACACTTTCGAGGGCTCTAAACACTAAATTTGAAATAGCAAAATTGAGAGGAGTAGAACTACCCATTAATACCAGAAATTAGTCCCATTGTATATCATATATATTTGTATATCACATACCTAGAAACAGGATGTCAAAATAAAAATCTAAATAAAACACCACTACTCCACTTTCTCTCTTGGAAAAAATGAAACCTATTTAGTATTCTGAAGACTTGGAAGTGGTTTAAATAAGAAAAGCTTTTGGGTAGTTTTTACATTGATCTAGGTAAGTTCTCCAAAGTACTTTTCTGGGGAATGTTGCAACAAAATAAGTAACTACAGGTTAATAATGAGATAGCACTCCCATGACGGTTAATTAAGCAGAAGCTCAGAGGCGAAGGATGGCATATGGCAAATAGGCAGCAGAAAAAAAAATATTTCCACACAGGAGGCTTAAATAAGGTCTCTGTTCTATTTAAGTCCTTTTAGGACTTTTTTTAATCTCTGTTATCTGTCTGCACGTAAAGAGGGAGGGGGAGTTTAATCCCAAGTGGAAAAAAAAAGCCCTACCCTCTACAAAAGGCAGTACGAGATGTAGGCGTAGGACAGTCGGGACGTGCAGTGGTCACCAGTCTGCTGCCACTCGCTACGGGTGCCAAAGTGCTTCTCGGCCTCGGGGAACTGCTGCTTCTGCCTCACGTTATTCACTGCTCCCCAGGACTCGCTTGCCGCTGAAACGAGGAGCGCCAGCGTTACTTCTGCATTTGACTCCGTGACGGTACCTCCCACCCTTTCTCCATGCATTACTCCCCCGTTTTGTTAACACTATTCCATGAGCTGTGGGGACTGTTTCAGTGGTGCTCCCTTTTTCCCACCTAATTACTTCCGTTGTGATTACTAATAATTGTTTGTAGGGAATGTGTGACGGTCCACCAGTGGGCTTTGCTGCTCTTCATTTCCACTGTGATACGCTCAGCCTCTTGACCTACCGGTCAAGTCCCTGACACCTGACAAGACCTAAATCGAGTGCAGCTGAAGAGTTCAGCCTCGAGGCTCTCAGGTGATGTGGGAGATTATTAGGGCAGTGGTTGAGGCCCCAGCCCTGGAGGGATTTAAAAGATGGGTTGACATAGAGCTTAGTGACATGGGCTAGTGATGGGTTTTATCAGTTACCTTGATGGTTGGACTAGATGATTAAAGGTCCCTTCCAACCCAGACAATTCTATGATGAAACAGCCAGGTTTACACCTAGGACACCTTAGCGCCATTAAAGAAAAAACAAAGCTGGGATATTTTAATATAGGCATAGAATCCATGCCGAGTTCCCAGCCTTGTGGAGGCTGTGAAGCTGCTGGCCTTAGATAAAGTGAAAGCAGAGATGGGCTTGTGAATAAAACCTTGAAGATTTTTAAGCGTGCCCTCTTGACTTTTTTCCTTTTACTGACATTTCCACATCAACCAAATGAATGGTCACTATTATTGGTCAGTATTTAGCAGTAAATAATTGGTGTATCCTCCTGAAGGAAAACTGCAATATTTGCTGATGCTGGGGAGCAGCTCAAGTGTCAGGGCCAGACCCTTTACCAACAAACCAGCCTTGGATTCAGTTTACTGTCAGAATATATCCTTTTACATATGTAATATGTAAAAATGTGTCACAGAAAAGAGTGTGTTAGTGTATTTTCCAATTCTTTTCTCTAGTTCTAGTACCACAGTTAGTCCCTATCTTCACATTTAGCAATCCCAAATGCTATTGAAAGTATCACATATACAGTATTGTTATTAACATAGTTGTTAAGCTTTTAGATAAACCTGTAAAGCTTAAAATAATTAGAAACTCTATCCAGCATTATAGAAATATGATTTTATTTTTTTTCTATTTGATGGTCACTGGGAGGCTGCTGTCACACATTCCTAGCTTGCTTTGGTCTGCTGAGTTTTCCCTGTTTTTTTTCCCCTCCATCGCACACTGATGTGTACTCGTCGTAATGCATGGTGTTCTTTCTACTCCGTCACGTTCAAACTGGAGCATTCGTTGTGGAAAACTAATTTTTAGAAGTGCTTTATACTGTTGTGAAGATTTTTTTTTTGTGACACGTGAAGGCAAAAAATGTAACGCTGCTGAAAAACTGAGTGAGGGGGGGAAGAAATTTCCTCGTTGCGGCTGAAATCTCAGCGCCCGATGAGTCCCTGGTGGCATTTTCAGAGCGTTTGGCAGAAAGGGCTGTGTGTCGGCAGAGCACGGCACCTTCTGCTTTGCAGGTCCTTGTCGAGTCAGGGCTCAAAGAAGAGACTGTCACGAACCCAGAATGATATCAGCCACAGCGCTTAAAAACAGAGCTGGCAGCTAGCAAAGTCTGAGGGTTTTTTTTTTTTTTATCCCGGCGGTATTGTCCTGATATTGTGTTGTGTTAGATCCTTTGAGGAGTTTCTTCACAATACTCTCAGTGGGATGCAAAAGCCAGAGGTGGGTAGGAGCTGGTAATTACCGTGGTCTCTCATTGCCCCGGGCACCCCGACACAAGAGCTTTAGGGCCAGAGATTAAAAGACCTGGCGAAATTAAAAAGAGAAACTTCTAGCGGGCAGAAGATGTTTTACCTTCCGTTGTTGCCCCACTTTAAGATGAATAGAATTGGAACAGAGAGGGAGGGGTTTCTGTCCTTACCCCCTGGGTGATGTGTCTGCTTTAGGCAGCTCAGGGTGTTTAACACTTGTTATTTTATCCATCACTTCTTCGCTTCCCTGGCTGACCGGGGGGCTCTCAACAGCACCAGGGGAGACAGCAGCACCTTCAACAAAAAATACAATGGTAAAACAGTATAAAGAAGTAAAATGGGGGGGCCTCATTGATAGGTGGAGGATCTGAAACTGCTTTTAATTCATTATTTTTAAGGTGACTAGACTGCAAGTCGACAGCAAAGCATCCCTTTAAAACTTAAGCCTTGCTTTATTTCTGCGAGAGGGCACCCGACTCTGCAGAACTCAGGTCTGGGAGCCGAGAGCACTCGGAGCTGCCTGGAAATCACTGCGGGCTCCTGGAAACGTCCACCGGTGGCACGAAAGCAGCGATGTTCATACATTACTTTTATTTGCTTTTACAACCAGCTTAATGAGCTCTGCCTTTACACCACGTTCCCGTCGTGCTGGTTTATAACTTCAGCTGGTGTGATGAGACAGCAACACGCTGGAAAACTGCAGGGCCGGTGTCTAGACTGGAATATTCAAACTCCTGGAAGACTTCCAGCGTGTGCGCAGCTGAGAGAGCCAGGAAATACGAAGTTTTGATGATCTCTTCTCTATTTTGCAGGACTCCTGTGCCGCTGACACAGAGCCAGCCGTTTTGGAAGGTGGCAAGCAATTTGGTCTCTCAAGGAACAGCCACATTGCGGTTGCATTTGATGACACCAAAGTGAAAAACAGGTATATTGTTTATTTCAGCAATGGGATTTGATGGCATAAT
This sequence comes from Xenus cinereus, assembly GCA_025774025.1. NCBI lineage: Eukaryota > Metazoa > Chordata > Aves > Charadriiformes > Scolopacidae > Xenus > Xenus cinereus. The sequence continues at coordinate 64,881,674 of JAOXJK010000023.1, read as the reverse complement.
GTCAAAATAAAGTGCCCTTCTAATATTCGCAAAAGCATCTCCCCAAATTATAGGTGTAGTCTGAAAAAGATCACGTCCCATGGCTAATTCATTTCATTAAGCAAACATAAAAAGCATTAAAGCATGAAATCCAGGCAATGAAGTGCCCACCGGAGCAGCTCTCACAAAAGCAGTTACCTCTTTGCTTTTAAAGGTTTGGGCACATGCAGACCCCAAACTGATTTGCAGAAAAGAATGGAGCCAGGTCATGCAACTGAGATCATAGGTTGCTTTTTCAGAAGAAAGTTTCTCGGTTCAGCAACTTGATAATTTCTAGTAATAAGCAAACCTTTTTTACTGTTTCCTCCACTGGTTAAGGTGAAGCTTGCAGGGTAAACAGACAAAATGACATCGCTCTCCCAAAGTATAACAAAATACACGTGTTGATATACAAAGAAATTCCAAGAGCTGCTTACAAAAATACAGCTGTTGTCAATGGGTTTGTGAAGCTATAGCTTGTAAGTTGTTCATGATCATTAACAAATGCACCACGTCACAAAACTAACCATTTTTGCTGCCTTGTAGTTTACAAGTCCATCAGCCCCACAATTATTTTTACCTATAAAGGTGCAGTAGCATATTTTCACATATGCTAATTTTACAAAACTAGGAAACTAATTAAAAGAAATATTTAATCCTTCAGTCCTGCCTGTCTTCTTCTCGAATAAGAATCCTGTTTTGATCATTGTCACGCAGTGATTTTTCACATTTCTATTATCAGCTGCTTCCAGGTACTGCCTTTGCAGCTCGGCTTGGGCTGGGTTAGTGATGCGCTGCCTGTACAACCTTAGCATAAAGCTTGTACTAAATCTAAAATAATCTAAATAATTTCTTCCCAGGTTCTTTGCCGTAGGGGAGGTTTTGGGCATTACCGTTCTGTCCATGGGGTCGGTGGTTTTCACCCTGATGAGACACCCTCCCCTTTTCAGTTGGGAGAAATCAGAATAAATATTTTATATCCTGCTGATAAACTCTTCTCGCTGCATCTCTAAAAGTTTTGCAGCCTGTCTCGAGGCGATACAACTCATTAGAAACTCACCATTTGCCAGCTGTCGCTGCAGCTCGCTCCTCTTGCTGAGCATCGTGTGTGAGGGCGACAGGTAACACCGCTGGAGTTTTACAAGCGCCAGGATTTTCTACAGCTGCAGCTGTGAATTACGTCTTGAAATTCTCTGCCAAGGTTGCACTTTTGTATTTCCACAGCAAAGGGACTAATGAACACTCACATGTGAGGGAGCAGATGTGTGTGAAACGAAATTTGCATATGACCAAATTATTTTTCCTAAATCCTGGGGGAAAATAAAGTGGACCGCTAAATGTGAAGTTTTGTTAGAGGAACGCAAAAAGGTAAAGCAGATAAATTCGTCTGCCATCAGACTCTTAATACCTTCTCTTTTGTTTCTGTTTTCCTGTTTGTTTGATTTTCAGACTTACCATTGAATTCGAAGTCCGAACAACGGCTGACTCTGGCTTGATGTTTTATATGGCGCGCATCAACCACGCTGACTTTGCTACAGTCCAGCTAAAGAACGGGCTGCCGTACTTCAGCTATGACCTGGGCAGCGGGGACACCCACACAATGATTTCCAACAAAATAAACGACGGCCAGTGGCACAAGGTATAATAGTCACGAATGCTAGATTATTCTCTGTAACGCTAAGAGCGAGCTTTGTTTTGCCTTAAGATATATTTGCACAATTTAGTTTGTATAAGCTAAACCTTACAACTCGGCATTTCTGTCCTCGGCAAAATCGGCGCTTTCAGATGCCCTGGTGAGTACATGGGACATATTCTACTGACACAAAAAGTTAGTGCTGATCTTTGAGTGTTGTCCTTCAGGAAACCCCTGTTTCTGGAGATATTTAGAACATGTCCCACGTTGGGTAAGGAAGTGCAGGAAACGTTCCATCTTGCCTAATAGGGCTCAGGTGAATATCATCTCACCGTGATTGAATACATCATTAAAGCCAGTTGTTTCTTTGTTAATAATGTCGCTGTTCAGGCAGAATGCTAACAACAAAGACAAGTAAAAAAAAAAAAAAAAGACTTAAGTAAATCTTTACAGTACATTTTGGACAGATATTTGGAAAATCACCATTCACACCTCTGTCACCAAATGAGAAAAAAACTGAATTTTCTGTTATGCTTCAATTGCTGTTACCACACCCTCTTTGCAGTCACCCTTAGCCCCTCTTTGCTTCATTCCCACCCTGCTCCACGGGAATTTTATTTCAACTGGAATTTTATTCAGTAACTTTTTGATGATGGCAAATGCTCTAAAAACCCAAGGTATTTCATGAAGGGAAAAAATAAAGTTGTAATCATATTTATCAGTTTTACATACTGCCAAGGAGCACCAGCAGTGCTTTCTGCTAGACACTCTGTAGATGCAGAACAAAGATAATTTCTTTTTTCTCTTTTAGCCATTTTCTCTACACACTAAGAGAACAAACTGAAGCATATATTCTTAATGCAAGACTCTGCTCTTTGGTCATGCAGCTTGGCCCTCTGCAAGAGAGGGACCCTTGGTGTAGATCCCATTTTTGTAGGAGAGAGTGGAGACAAAAAACCCCAAAAGCACAAGGAAGTCCATTTTGGAAGGAGGAAAAGGGGAAACCTCTTTAATAAAAGACCACAGTCTCAGTTTTTAAGAAAGCAGGGGTTTGTCCTTAAAATAATCCCTTTAGTTGGAACCTTTTCTCCATTTGAAATGGTTTAGGTTGACACATTAGGCTGAGGGACATGGGTTAGTGATGGTTTTTCTCAGTGGTAGGGTGATGGTTGGACTGGATGGTCTGAAAGGTCCCTTTCAACCCAGACAACTCTATGATTCTGTGTCCATCAGGCCTCCAGAAGCCACATCGTGCTGCTGCTGCTGCCTCTTTAGGGCCTCTGTAAGACCATCTCCAGTTCCTGTCTCACTCACCAAACCCTCCCTCTTTGCTCTGCTGAGCTCACCACTGCACTGTTTGGAAACGTGCCCTGTGCAAGTTGCATTTTACATTTATCCCTTTTTTATACAGAACCATGATTATACTGTTTTGGAGAGATTTCAATATAAGGCTTTGGAATTAAACCAACTTATAGTTGTTGGGGTAGAATTTCCTCAACCCTTGAGCACTTGCACTTCCTCCACACGATCTGCAGCCCGTTTGAACAGAATCCATAGCACCAGCAGGACACAGTTGGTATCATATTTACTCTACCATGAACTATGATCTGAGGCACGTCCCAACTAGTGGAATCATAAACTCAATATTGTCTGCAAACACGTGCTGCAATAAAAGATTCGCCACCAGCACCGTTGATATTCAGCATTTTCTATTCCCAGTACTTAAACTGCTATCCTATTCCAGGAAAAACAATACTGCGACAGGCCTTTGACAGTAACAATTAAGCTTTTTAAAGGAAGCCCAAGTCCTTTCAGTAATTGTGATAAATAATAGTCATGAGGCCTTCTGACCTGGAGCTAATTAAAAGGTGGTCGTATGTTTGCGTAAAACCTTGGGCAGGAGCTCTGTTCCATGAACATCACCCACAGTTGCTGCCATGGTACTTCTGTAACCGCTCCTACTGCTTTCTCCAGAATTGTTAGATATTTGAGACTGTAAGGCTAGTTACACTCTGGAAACATTTTGTTGTCAGAAAAATGTGTAATTTTATTGCATTTGTGTGTCTTTTTAGATAAAAGTCATTCGAACCAAGCAAGAAGGAAACCTTATAGTAGATGACGTTTCAAACAGAACTGTGAGCCCCAAGAAGGCCGATATATTGGATGTTGTAGGAATGCTCTACGTTGGGGGGTTGCCCATTAACTACACAACTAGACGAATTGGTCCGGTAAGGAAATTTAATTAAGTTGCTCTATACTTCTTTAGTATGTCTTCTGCCCAGTTTCGTTTGGTTTTGTATTGCTTTTCCCCAAGGCTGCCCAAGAATATTGGTAAATGACTCTGACTGGAGGGACGCTGCATCCTTCCAGTGGAAAAATCTGACTCAGAACCCAATTAATGAAAAGAACTAGAGACAGCAGAGTTAGTTACTCTTACGGAAAAGCAGCAAGAGCCATACACTTGTATCCACTTGGATCACTGCACAGCGAGAATTTAGGTCCTGAATACCACTTGCCCTTTCTCCTGGCTGTAATTTGTCTAGCTATTAAGTGCTAATGAACAGGGAAAGTGACTCCTAAGAGAAGCAGCAGAAGCCAAAATTACGCTGGATGAAATACCCAGTGGTACAGCTGCTCACTGTAGCAATTGGGTTTGTGGTGTTATTACTAAACTGGGAGAGAATGTATTTTGAAGGAGGCCATGAAAACTCTGTTCTTCTCTTTCTGTTCCCAAATCACACGTGCATACATTGTTTTGTCACTGTTTTGGTCTAAATACCCAGCTTCCACGCTGACACAGAAGATACCCTTGCAAACAGACAGCCATGAGGTGAATAACATTTTGGCCTAAACGTTGTAGAATCACCCAGGAGCCCCGTATTCCCTCACCTGGGCTGTTTATTGCGTCCATCCACACAATTCCCTGTCAGTCACCTCACTTTCCTGCTGCCCTCCAGCCCCCCAAGATACGCCAGTATCAGAATCAGAGAAAAACTCTTCCCTGTGTTATTTTTCTCTGCATCTTTCAAAGCCAAAGCCAGAATTGAGTGAATTTACTTACGGCAAACAGCGAATTAGGCAGATAGAGCAGGAAAATGATGACAAATAAACAGAATGTCAGTAGCAAGTATGTCTGGGCTCCTTCTGGCTGGTTATACGGAATTGGTAAAGAGGGGGCAATAGTACGTGTCCCAGTAGAAAACAAACCAGCCTCTCAAAGAGACTGGCGTGAGTAAATACCATTGTAGTAAAATGATGCTGGAGTGGCAAACACTAGTCTAGAGATATGAGGAAGAGGAGGCCGAGGGGAGACCTCATCACTCTCTACAACTACTTGAAAGGACACTGTAGAGAGGTTGGTGCTGGTCTCTTCTCACAGG
>JAOXJK010000023.1:64864344-64876543 GCA_025774025.1 Xenus cinereus | reverse complement strand
ACCCTACCTTTTTTTTTTTTTTTCTTTCAGTAATTTTATTTTTTACATCCTAATCTGAAAGGGTTTGAAAGTAAACCAGCACTGGACCGCCAGCTCACTAACTGGCATTCACAGTTCACAGAAAAGCTGTGTCAGATAAGAGCACATTACTGAGTCTGAAAGCACATTAAGTGAAGTTATGCCTCCTGCAACGCTTCACAAGAAATTCCAGTTGCTAACCAAATATCATATCAGAAAATAAAGCTTCAACGTGTTAAAAGCGACCAGCAGCAGAAAGGAAGAGCTGTGAAATTGCACGAGGTAGCTGTTGGATGGTCAATGAAGTTAAATGGTGTCTTAACACCCGGTCCATTTCATCAGAGAGTGGAAATAAAGTGCAAGTGCTGACTACCTCAGGAATCGGAAGCAAACCCTTTTCTGAAGGAGGATGTTTGTCTCCTTTTTTCCCTAGCTATATACATAAATGTGAAGTTTTCTAGTAATTAAAAAGCATGTATGTCACAACATAGTAGTCTATTAGACAAAGTTAGTCAAGCAACAAATATTCGCAAGAATTCACAATACACTGCTGAACATCAGTGATCGTTATACCCTATATTCTCCAACATCACAATTTAATTCAGGGTGTGTGTGGAATTATATTACCAAACCAGTACATTTTGAAGTAGGAAGGTTTTTAATTTTTGCTAATAACATCACAAATATCAGCCTCCTGACAGAGAAAGAGTAATCTTGACCACAAGGAAGCCATGGCAAGAGTCCTAATCATCTCAAAACAGATTTGTTCACAGAGAACATTGGAGAGATGATTTATGAAAACAATTTAAGCAAGGAGAGGAACGAGAAAGTGCACAGGCTAGTCAGTAAGTACAAAGGGAAGGGAATGGAAAAGGATGTTCAGATATAACAAAGAATGCTTTGTTATCCAGCACTTAGAGGACATGGAGGCATCTAGCTCAGGAGACAACAGGAGATTTCAGCCCCTGCACTGAAGAAAGAAGTACCTGCTCCTTCACAGTGATTTCTGAATCAAGTCAGCTACTCATCACAAGCTTGACAATCTCAATTGCAAGTCAACAAAAGCTAGCTCAGCTGCTTGGGAGGGAAAGTGAGTGAAGTCTTCCAGGGATGTGATGTGAATGTGTAGGGGAGAACTTTGTAGAGTAGGGTAGATGGTTGGACTCGATGATCCCAAGGGTCTCTTCCAACCTAAATGATTTTATGATTCTATGACAGGGAAGAGTGCACCAGTTGGGGTGGACAAAATAATTACAGAAAAGAAATTCTTAGCACCTGCTTAAACAAGTCACTGTAAGACTTTGTGGATGGGCAATGAAGGGAAAGAGTAACCGCTCTAAATGTGAGAGACGTATTCCATAGAGAAAAGTGATCTCTAAAATCATATTTCTCAGCAAATTTTGGATTGTGCCTGAATTGAGGCAAATTTCCTGCTCATTTGGATTTACCAAACCTGATCTGAGGCACTGAAAAACAAAAGCTGTATTAACTACCCACAAAATATAACTCCTAATACTCCCAAATTATGCTCTTTGAAATACAAAGTAATTTACAAATACTAATCTAAGGAGAAAGGCAATACTAAATCCTTACCTCCTGCTCCCGGTCAGGAGGAAGGGAGGGAGCCCGTACAGCGGTGTCAGATCCTCACAGTCTCACGTCCTTTGGGAGTTAAATGAAGCTGTAACTTCAAATGTCAGTCACAGACGGTAACAAACCAGTGCTGCCTTTCAGTCGTTCTCAGTAAAATACACCATTTGACGAATTAATAGTGCTGCATTTTAGGGTTCAGGCAGGGGCTCTGAAGCGAAGAGTTTAAAGCCTGTATTTTCTTAGTGAGGGCTTTTCTGCTTAGCACACATCAACCCGTTCAGCCACTCGTCTAACACGTCACCGTAGGTGGCCTGGCATCCCGTTCCCTGCAGAAGACTGATGCCTACTTGTTTGGCTGCAGCGGGTGTCACATTTTAAGCACTCACAACTCTGCTTTCAGCAGAAGACATTCCATTGCCAGTTGCTACGCTAAAGGTTCACCAAATGGGCTTTTCCTTAGGGAAGGTGAAATGTTAAAGTTAGAGGATGCTATTGAGCTGTCTGCAAATCTTGCATTGCTATGATTTATTCTCACAGCAAAGATGGCAAGATTTGTTTCCTTTTGTGGCATTTTGGGGTTTTTTTGGGTAAAAAACTTGTTGATGTGGAGGAGACTTTCATTTAGACACTAGAAAAGGGTCTGTTTATGAAGACTCTGACAGAAAGCGTTGCTCCGCTCAGAACTGAATTTATGCACTGATATTGCTCGAGGTCTCATGAAAACTTTGTACAGGTGTATTTAGCAGTAGTAAGCTATATAGTCCCACAGCACATTCAGCTTTGATTTACAAGGAGAGAAATTCTTTGGAAATTCAAATTGCTGGTGAGGATAGTGTTGGGGGAGGTATCATGCAGTCAAGACTTCAAGACTTCTTTCTGCCTCTCTCCTTTCTATATTTGTACGTAGTTCTGTGCTGTATTTTATACGCTGCTTTTTATTGTCCTCCTTCCTGCTGTGTTGCTGATGAACGTGTCAACCGAGCACGTCCCCCTTGTCACCGCGGTCACCAGACCTATATAGGGTTGTTATATGGAGAACTACGTCCAGTCAACAACCTTTACACAGGGCCGTTCTTCATGTTAGTAGCCCTCTACCTGCGTTAGCTCTGTCTCGCCATGCAGCGTTAGCCCACAGTAAAGTGATTAAAAGAAAAAAAAAAAAGCCCTAGTAAAATTACCAGCAGCCCAGAGAAACACATCCAGTGTCTTCATCTACTTGCAAACCCCATAACCTAGTCAATTAAAAAGGTAAAGCGTAGGCCATTAAATTCCTGCATTGCTGATGTAATTTGCTGTGTTCATTATGCAGTGTATTATTTGATGTCCCCTCCATTAAGCCAAATAGGTGGGACTCAGATCACATCCCTGAGAAGTAAAGCAATTCGTCCCCGGTACGACCGAGATTAGATGCCAATTACAATCAGATACTAAGGATTAGCCATGGAAAATTCAAGTTTTATTCAGCTCCATAAATCCAGTGGAGAAGCAGAGGAAAGACACTGTTTGATGACATACTTTAGGCCTTTCTCCTGACTTCTTCAGCCAGCTTTGCACAGTTATGCATTTTGTTTGCAATACTGACCGCAGGTCACCTACAGCATCGACGGCTGCATCAGAAGTTTTCGAATGACAGAATCACCTGTTGACCTGGACAATCCGACTTCCAGCTTCAACGTTGGGAAGTGCTTTGTCGCTGCACAGAAAGGAACGTACTTCGATGGAACGGGCTTTGCCAAAGCAGGTAACGAGCAGCAATCCTGCTGCTTTCAAAAACACCCTGTCCCCTGGAGGCAAAGCGAGACCAAGCCTCGAAACTCTCACTGGTCATTTTTAATTATCTTGCCTAGGGATAGACACTGTGACTTTTTGGCAAGGTCTCACGGTGAGCACAGCCACAGTAACTTCCATGATTTCCCATGAAATCATGCGTTGATAGTGCCAAGTTAGTTACCTTGCATAACTGGCAATTATTAGGAATAACGTATTAAATGCTTTTCTTCGTTTTATTATGCTTCCCCTTTTCTCTCCCAGTGGGTGCCTACAAAGTAGGGACAGACCTGCTCGTGGAATTTGAATTCCGTACAACACGGATGAACGGTGTCCTCCTCGGAGTCAGCAGCCAGAAAATGGACGGGCTGGGCATCGAATTAGTCGAGGGAAAAGTGAGTAGCGAAGCGGTTTTGGGGCTCTTGACAGAGACTGGTTTTAGAAAACAGAGGTAGTTTAAAAGCAGGATTCCTACACCAGTCCCAAGGTATTTCAGTCAATATCAGGGCTCTCCTTTCATGCAGCACTTGCCACTTCAAGGGGCTCTTACGTAGATAATCAAGATAATAGATAAGTAGATAGGTAATTAGATAGATAAATAATTAAATAGATAATAGGTATAATAGATAGATAATAAAATATCTTACAAAGATACTTTAAAAGATTCTGTAACACTTGCATTTCCTAAATCTGCAACATCAGGACTTAAATTAGTGAAAATATGAAAAGTTTTGAGGAAAGCTTTGTCATTAAAGATACTAGTTTCTTGTGTCTATCTCTTATTTCACAGTCTGGAAGACCCATCAGTATTCTGTCACTGTAAAGACCTTTGGGGCAGGGGCGGGGCACAGAAACATCTGGAATCTAAGACAAAAAAACCAGAGAAACGACAACCTATACAAAAATTTTGCCTGTTTCCACTAGTGTTTATCTCAGTGATATAACCCAGATCCCAGAGGGACAGCAATCCCCGTGGAGCCTGGTATTAAATCAGAGCTTTAGAGCGTGTCAACTTTAAATAAACAAAAGAAAGAAAGAAAAAGGACTATAGGACTGTTTTGAGAAGTATCTGACTTCCCTGCTATGCTTCCCAGGTGATGTTTCACGTGGACAATGGTGCGGGCCGGTTCTCTGCTGTCTACGAGCCCGACGCCCCCGGCAGCTTGTGCGATGGAGAGTGGCACCAGGTTGTGGCAAACAAGGTGAAGCACCACTTAGAGCTGACGGTGGACGGCAGACGGGTGGATGGAACCAGCCCAAGCAGGGCCTCCACCTCCGCAGACACCAACGACCCTCTCTTTGTCGGAGGATACCCCGGTGAGCACTTAGCACACAGACCACGCTTCAAAAAAAATAAAATGCCTTCTGCTGCCCCTCCACACACACACAGCCTTGCTCTTAACTGCTCTGCTCTTACTAAGCGGACAGCTTTATGTTTCACTAGCTGCAGAATTCAGCAATTTTAAATTTTACCTAAGAAGGGCAAATTTAAGTTTAACTAAAGAATGGATATGTGCCCTTGGGGAGGCAGGGCCCTGTGGGTGTAAATCAGGCTTTAAAAACCTGAAGACCTGAGGAATGCGGAGCACAGGACACCCTCTCTTTTCAATCAATGTCTTTGCCCATGGTCTGATGGTTTTTAAAAGCAAAAAAACCCAAAACACCAAAGCCAAACAAATTTGCTCTTCACTATTCTGGAAGTCCTCGAGAGACAGAGGTAACTGTACAGGATCCAGGACTGGGCTGAGCTCCGCAGGTAACTTCATCTGCCACTAAGCTGATAATGAAAGCAAGTACTCACCTGTTCAGAGATAATCAACAACTTTATCCAATAGCAGTTTCCTTTCTGAAAACACAGTTAAGATGGTTGCAAAGTGCCGATTTTGTTGCATTTACAGTAAAGTTTCTCTCGAGTTTGCGAAATAAAAAAGCTGAGTACGTTTGCAGTGTGTGCCTGCCCTAGTGCGCACTGGGGTCAGTGGGAAGACGCCTCTTAATCCCCAAATACTTTTCTAGAAGTTGTTTTTCCCCTCCTCATTCTAATGTGTGTACGGTGCATCCAAAAAGCCTTCTCTCTCGAGCTCCAGAGCTTTTTCCAAAACATTCTTGACACTGAGCTATTGTTGTACTTCAGTCTGGGTGATTGTTGATAAGGACCAACAACTTTGTGCCAGAAGGAAAACAGCTTCCTGACAGCCTTTTTATAACAAACCAGGATCCGATCCGGCACTAAAGAAACCCTGCAGGTGGAATAACTGTCTTGTTCTGGACAGTAAGAGAAACAAATGGAAGTAACGCCGCAATCTGCACTAAAAAAACCTACACCTACATCATGTCGAAGTGATATTCCTGAGTTGAGCCACACGGCAAGTTATGAAATGATTTAATAACATTACATGTGCATTCAACCAGCTCACACTACTCTTGCCATCCAGTCTGGCTCATCCAAGGTTTGTTTTAACATTCCCAGTACCCAGGCGGCCTCACCACAAATTTAAAACACAGTATCACGGGATTTTGTAAAATTAGTAAGCGTTTGTATTTCCCAGTCCTCCCGAGGCTTCTCCTGGCTGCATAAACAGTGTGAAACAGTTGTAAACCAGTGAGAATGAGCTGGTGGAGAAGTGCCTGTGCAGAGAAACGTTTCCCCACCAGAGTGTGGGCAAGGTCATACATTTCTGGCTACCTGTAAAAGCCATTACTCATCTCCTACTATCACTCTTCCCTGTGCAAGGAGGGACAGATGGATTCAACCATCTCACCCTCCGTGAAACAGCGTAACGCTATGGCCAGTCAGTCAACCACAGCTGTAAAGTTATTTCTGCAGCCCTTCCTCTAGCAGTCACAGAGATCTGTACCGGAGCACATCCCTGTAGCCACTTTGTCACTTGGAAGAACACTGGGAAACAAGTTGGGCCATGAATTTCAAACAGTTGAGAGAAATATTTCCACCTTCCCGGTCAAACCAACCCTCACTTCTATCATCTGGTCACACTAGAATAGTTCTCGCCTCCTTCCGTGGAAAAGATGTTTTCAAGTCTTTGGCTTTACTAGTAGCAAGGAAAAAAAAAATAAAAAAATCAGAATGCTTGAAAACTCTCAAAACCTCAAATGACACCTAAAGTCCATACTGAGGAACTGGCTTCCTTGTGATATTAGAGTTGAGAATCGCATCTGTCTTGGCCTTTTTTTTGCTCTGTTAGTCTGTGGATAAATAGCTTGGGAAGGTGGAGCTCTGCAGGACTAACCTGTGAGCTCCACACACTGTTTCTAAGTAGGAAGGTGCCGTTTGATTATTTTCCTTGATTTAACTGAGTTACAGGGTTTTTAGCAGCAGTTTAAATGCTTTCAGATTCCACCACTGCCATGCTAGCAGGGAAGAAGGAAAGAAAGAAGACTGGATTGTTACCACTACCAAACACAAGCATTTATCACATTCACTCATAATGTTTGTCATTTTTTGCATCAAGAAGATATACAGCAAATAAAACATATTACTATATGGCTGGGGACATCTCTTCTCCTGCAGGACACTCAAAGAACAAACAAGTATCAACTCAAACTAACATTAATACCTTTTGCCTTTTTTTTCCCCCTCCTTCAGATGGCGTGACCCAGTTTGGGCTGACAACTAATATCCGTTTTAAAGGATGTATCCGGTTCCTGAAGCTCACCAAGGGCACTGCTAAACCTCAGGAGATCGACTTCAGCAGAGCTTTGGAGCTGAAGGGTGTTCAACCGCTGTCGTGCCCTGCAAACTGACCTGTTTATATAAAGTGCTACAGATTAAGAAAGAAAAAAAAAAAAAACAACTCTATATACATTGCATTCATAATAAAATGTCTTTATGCAAGTACTTGAGCGGTGTCTGTGGTATTTCCAAATGGCTGCTCCGAGGTAACTCCCAAGAATGCAAGAACTAATCCTTTCCCCACTTCAATAAGGGAGCAGAGCAATAATTTTTAATCTCTTTTCCTTATAGCTTGAAATGGAAATCTGTCATCATTCAGCTGCTGGGTGAGACCATGGATCGTGTAGGGAATTTAGAATCATACAATATCTCAAGATGGAAAGGACCCATAAGGATCACTGAGTCCAACTCCCCGAAATGCTCCCTAAATACTTCAGGTCAGGTAGATCTGCAAACTTGTGTTCCTTTCTTGTTAATACAGCGCCCCTGTGTGCGTGCCCACCTCTGAGAAATGGGCATCTTACCTCACTTCAAAGAAGTTTGCATTGATCACTCCCAAGGGCTCTTAGAAAAACTTTCTGACCATAGTATTTCCCATGAAAATTTCAATGAGAAATTCAAACTTGTATGTCATTCTGTAGCCATGGAACCAAGTGCAGGGAAGGAAATACATTCCTGCTTGCTCAATTTATTTAGGATTATTGAAGAAAATATGTTGCATCTAAAATCCCTGCTACATCCTTCAGACAGCACTGGATTTTAAGGAGGAGAACCAAATTCTGTCACTCACCTGGAAGTACTTTTTCAAATGATCTTTAATAAATAAAGTTTGACTCTGCCCCTCTCTCCAGCTACACACGATATTGAAGTGGCACGTAGCAAAATTCACAGCGTGAGTTTCTAAAGGAAGGTGAAATCTGGCCCCACGGCAGTGGAGCAGGACGGAGGCAGGAGAATCCCCGAGATCATTAGCACAGCACAGGTTCCTAATCCATCCCTACTGTCATCTATTCAATTAAATCCTTCAGGTAAAAGCAGCTTCCGAAGGTAGACTCCGCTGCTTCTGGTTGATGCTCTCAGTTTGTGAGGGATTCTGAATGGAGAAGCCACCCCGGATCATCCTTGAAGAGAATTACAAGTGCTCCCTGCATCCTCACTAAAAATGCCAAATGCTGGTGGTTTTTCCTCAGCGCTTTGTATGTTTTCAAGGACTATGAAATCACCACCAAAGCGTGGATTATCTTTTCTAGGAAATGTTGTGCTTGGATGTGCAGAACATGCACTGTCCAAATGGAGAAACAGCTCCTTACACAACAGAGAAAAACAGGAAAAAAACCCACCCTATTAGTAAGGTAGCACAACCACACAATTGAAATTTTTTTCTGCCCATGTTGAGCCTTGAATATATTTTTTTCAGAATTTCTGACATCACCAAAAAAAGGCTAAATTCGTGCAAAATTTGTGCTGCCAGAGAGCCCTCCTGCAGGATGCTCTGTATTTGAGAAAAGGCCTCTTTGGCATGTAATGTTTCTCTGAGCAAGCCACCACGGGAAACTACATTGAAGAGATGGTAACAAATATGTATATTGTCACCCTAAGGATCTGGGGAGTCTAAGCTTCATCAGCTACACCTGAAGAAAAACACCTACACCTGCAGTGACGCCCTGAAGTGACTGATTTCAGCAACTGGACCTTTAATGTTAACAAAGGGTCAATGGCTGCGCAATGTTACACACATTCAAAGTGCTAGGAATTAGTAAAACATGCATTTGTCTCTGAAAAAAACTAATTATGGACCATGTCCTGTCTTACTATAACTTCTACCTTCCAGTGCTGCTAACAAACACAGTGCAAAATATTCATGTGGTTTATTTTATTCTTATTTTGTCCCTTGTATTTACATACTCTCATCCCTATGATATTAGGGATAGCTTGAGCAGCTCAAGAAAAAGAGGCCATAATGCTTCAAATACAGTCGAGTAGTTCTGAAATTCTTGAAAAAAAATGAATGAACGAAGCCCCGAGACTTTTCTGCAGAGGGACCTTTGGTTTTGTCCTGAATTTCTCACACCACACAGAACAGCCAGGCCCCTTGGCCCGTTCCCTAGTTGAGAGACATGTTTCCTAGAGCACGTTGGGCTCTTTTTTAACCCAAACTTGCTTGCAAAGGTTTTTTTGGGTTTTTTTTTTTTGACTTGAAGACACCAGGGAGGTTCAAACAAGGGAGCCTGGGACGCCAGGAGTTAATACTGGGCTTTGCCTCAGAGGCAGGAAATTGCCATTTTCTGCTCAGGCTGCAGCAGCAAATGCTCTTTCACATAAAGATGTCTTTGCCTTAGAAAAAAAAAAATTTAAAAAAAAAAGAGCGGCCTTTATGTTCTTTGCTCCGTTGAATTATTTCTCCCTCACTTGGCCTTGCAGGAATGTGTGGGACAGAGCAAAACCAATGAAACAATGCCCATTATTCCATTTCTTGAACTTTCGTGTGGAAAAAAACCAAAAAAACCACATTCAACCCTCAGCTGTCCTCTGCTGAAGGGAATAAATTCCGTGGGTGAGACAACAACTCCTTCAGCAAACACCAAGCTGAAAGGAAACAGAAAAACCTGCCCCATTATTTTCCCCAGATCACGGGGTGGATGCAGTTAGAAGAGGTTTTGGCCTTTGGAGCTTCAGCAGAGCAGCTGGGAACGATCCCTGTTCCCTCTTACTACCTTTTGCCACGTGACACATTCCAGAGAAAAAATTTCCTGAAAAATAGCAGGTTGTGAGCCCTGGATCCAAATGCAAACTGCTGGAGATTACGTCACTGCTGACTGTGCCAGAAGCCACATCATTTCCCAGTTCAAGACTACAAACCAGCACAAATCTACAGAACAACTATTTAAACCCTTATTTTGGTGGATTTTTTTTGCATACAGAAGTTTTTACTGCCTTTTTTTAATTTTTGTGCGCACATTACTCTTCGCTGCTAAACTTACAAACTAAAATCTTCCCATCCATTGTGATCCATCCAAAGCTGGATCCAAAGATCCATCCGAAGTCATCCCTCACGGTGTGGAGGATTGACCCTGCTGACTGAGGTCACTTGTGGGCATTTCTGACAAACACTCCCTCTGAATGGGACCAATCCCTCTTCATCCCCAGCTTTAGGCAAACTGCTACGTATGAAAAAAAGTTGTGGTTTTGATTTTAAATACAACCAGTTTTCAACTTAAGACTCTTTGCAAAGAGTGATTTACTTGTTCTTTCTATCAAACCATACTTTCAGCTCTTCAGAGAAGCTTATAAAGGGAAAAACATTTTTCCAGCTAAGTACTTTTCTTCAGAATGCACAAGAAAAACTAAAAATGATGAAAAATCCAAACCATTTTTCCCATCTCTCTTTCAAGATGGAAATCACCAGCAATGGCAATTCCAGCTTTCTGGATCTCAGGTGACTGCTTCATCTACTGAAGGACCCACAAAAGATCCCCAGCCCCACACACACACCAGTTTTGAAACGTTTGAGAAGACCTTGCAGTTTTCAGCTTTACAAGATTTCATGAAAGCCTCTAAAATTCTTCTGAAATTATGCTACATAATGAAAAACGTTCTTTTCAGAGCAGTTTAATGAGACACCATAGCTAGATCACATGATCACATAGCTAGATCTAGCTATGATAGCTAGCTATCCAAAAAAACCTTTTTTTTTGGTTATACCATCTGCATTTCCTAATGACAAAGCCCTACCTGTTCTTCAGTCACCCATCAAGTCTCACAGCGTACATATAACCCAAACTTTTGGTGTAAATATGTAGGAAGAAACATCACTTTCACTTTTTCGTGCTTCATAAATAGACACAAAACCACCCAGACCTTCCTTCCAAATAATTCCTTAAATATAATGCCGATGTGTCATGCAATAGAATTGGAACAACCCCCCCCAATTATTCAGTCTATATATTTCTGTGCTGTTACTCTTCATGCTTGAGAGTACGAGTAATTTCTTAAGGTACTTGAAGTCCCAGCTAATTACCAATATGATCTATTTAAACTCCAAAACCCAAACCTTTCCTTTTCAAGTGTCGTGGACAACAGAGCATAAAATGACACCACTTCAGAAACTAAAATACCTAGTTTAAGCAAGGAAAGAAAATCCTCGGGAAGAATCTCCGAAGTCAGTGCTCTCGTACACTTTTCATGCTCCCCTTGGGACCAACATCAGAACTTTATCCCAAATCTGACACAGTCTCACAATTTTCACTTGGCTGCAGAGTTCCTTGTGTTGAAGAGAAACGCACAAAACTTTCCTAATTTTAGCATCACATCCTTCCCCTCCCCCCCCTTTTTTTTTTTTCAAAAAGATGTTTGAGTACAGAATTAAACCGATGCTTTCTGCTCGCCCCGTCTTTACCTAACACTCTGTAGTAACAGTCATAACGAATGTAGATGTCTAGAGTTTCAAAGACTAACTTTCACGCTATATAGTATTATGAAATATTCTGCAGGGCTGAATCATCTGCTGTGACATCTCCCCTTTTAATCGTAATTTATTTTGACAACTTCGGTACCTCTAGTTGGCGCAAGGAAGGAAGGATGACTGGCAGTCGAGGCCCTGGAGTAGCTACATTTCCTGTGGTTTCCTTCATTATGATTCTGTACCGCAATATAACAAGAATTTGATTTAAACAGCCAAAGGCCACGCTTCCTTCACCGGGTTTCGTGCCAAGACAACGGCTCCCTGGGAGAGGAAAAACTGCCCCCTGTGCCCCAATCCCTCTGCAGTGAGGGACCGCGGCTTGTGGAGCCACACAAGCTCCTACGTCCCTCAGGGGCACAGGGTTGGGTGGAATAAACTCTTTCCTCCACAACTTGGAACGATTTGAAGTTAGTCTTAAGCACAGAGATGCCCAGAGGAGTCCACAGGCCTTGGGCAGCATGGACTGATATCTCTACAGACCCCATCAGTTTATCCCACTGAAAAATCAGGAAAGATGATGCAAATCCTACAAGTTACTCTAGTATTTCTTATTTAGCACCTGTTCAAGGAACATGGGAAGTTCCATTCAAGTATGAGGAAAAACTTCTTTCTGGTGAGGGTGGCAGAGCCCTGGAACAGGCTGCCCAGGGAGGGTGTGGAGTCCCCTT
>JAOXJK010000023.1:64816613-64827336 GCA_025774025.1 Xenus cinereus | reverse complement strand
AACCCCTCCAGGGATGGGGCAGCCACAGCTTCTCTGGGCAACCTGGGCCAGGCTCTCACCACCCTCACAGCAAAAAACTTCTTCCTAATATCTAATCTAAATCTCCCCTCTTTCAGTTTAATGGAAGTTACATCACCTTTATGAAATGGAATTTGGCTCCAGCAATTTCCTGCACTGACTGTCAGTTTTCACAAGCTCATTAGCAAACTTGCCTAAATGGAGAGCAGTTGTAACAAAACCTGAATTTTATTCCTTTAACTCAAGATATGTGTGATACAAACAAAGTATCACATTTACTCAATTAGACAGTAAAGCTGCAAATAAAAATTACAATAACTTTGATTGATTACAGTAATATACTGAAAGGTGTGCTACAGGGAACAGACAAATCCAGGACAAATGTTATTTCTTTGTCATTTGCAGGTATGTAACAAGTAGACTTGGCCGGGCCTATTTACCTTTTGAAAAATCAGCGGGATCTTGGTTCCTGGCACCTTCTTCTGATCCTGTTCCAGCAAAACTGACAGTGGGACACCAAACAAGCCAGAGTCTGAAGAATAAAGCAAAGAAAGGGAGATATTATCCACATCTGTTCCAGTACATGTGACAATGGCATAAAACCACAGTTTGGAAGCGATAAGCTCATTCAATACATTCAAAGCTGTTGACCTTGTGTCCAAAGTGTCTGAGTGTCTTTGCCAATCAAGTTGTTACACAAAGCATTCACACTAAAAGGATTCATTCATCTCTTCCTTCCACCATAAATCTAGTTCCAACCCCCTGCCTTGGGCAGGGACACCTCCCACCAGACCAGGTTGCTCAAAGCCCCATCCAGCCTGGCCTTGAACCCCTCCAGGGATGGGGCAGCCACAGCTTCTCTGGGCAACCTCTCACCACCCTCACAGCAAAGAATTTTGTCCTAATATCTCATCTAAATCTCCCCTCTTTCAGTTTAAAACCATTCCCCCTCATCCTATCACTCCTCTCCCTGATCAAGAGTCACTCCCCATCTCTCTTGTAGGCTCCCTTCAGGTACTGAAGGCTGTTTTAATGTCTCCCCGGAGCCTTCTCTTCTCCAGGCTCAACAACCCCAACTCCCTCAGCCTGTCCTCACAGCAGAGGGGCTCCAGCCCTCGGATCATTTTTGAGGCCCTCTCCATGTCCTTCCTGTGCTGAGGACTCCAGAGCTGGACACAGTGCTCCAGATGGGGTCTAATAAGAGCAGAGCAGAGGGGCAGAATCACCTCCCTGGCCCTGCTGGCCACGCTTCTCTTGATGCAGCCCAGGATGGGGTTGGTTTCTGGGCTGCCAGCACACGTTTCCAGCTCATGTTGAGTTTCTCATCCACGAGTACTCACAAGTCCTTCTACTCGGGGCTGCTCTCCAGCCGTTCTCCGCCCAACCTGTATTTGTGCCTGGGATTGCCCTGACCCACATGCAGGACCTTGCACTTGGCTTGGTTGAACTTCATGAGGAACTTCATGACTAGCCTTAGTCTTCAAGTAAGTGGGACTCCCGTGCATTTATGGCCCAGATGATTAGAAGTGAATGACAATTAAAAGAGAGCGATACTAACAACTAACCCGAAGGTGGCTGACACAGAACGTCTTCGTCTGAAGTGCTGATAATTGCCGTAGGTGCAATTTTTCTGAAGCGGCATACAAGACCACATGTAGCTAAAACCCCCTGCTTGGCATGAGGCCATGCCAATATTGAGCACAGAACAGCCCTAATTACTAAAAAGATGTCAGCCCCTGAGGGAATGTCAAAGGGGGATGTGTGTCAAAGAAACATCAGTTTCAGTACCAACCCAGGGAGTTCTTGTATCTCTGTCAGCATAAAAAGTCTACCTATAAAATATGTACCTATAAAACTTGTACATAGAGTCAATATCCACACCCCGCACCAAGTTTTATCATCTTGAAGATCTTGTCAATAATAAAAGTTTCTACTGAAATGAAGTTGGAGAAACAAACTGTAGGAGGTCAAGAGAAAGGCAGGGCTGGGCACAGCATTTCCCAGAATTATGTTTTCATCGTCTTTACATATTCAAGCACAAAGGGGAAGAGCCAACAGATCCACCTTTGTATGAATTAATTGGCCAAACACCACTCCGGAGTGAAGGGCCGGGGCTCAGGCAGCGCAACAAGGCGCTGAAGGCATCACACTGCAAAAGCAGATTTGTTTGACGTGTCGTTGTCTATTTCCTACACATTCCCATCAGCCAACCCCTCTTTTTCAACTTTTAAGAGAGTTTTTAATCAATTCAAAGTTTTTCATGAATGCCCGTCATTCAGATAATAATGCTAAGAATGAATGAAATTCAGTTAACAATTTGGTAAGAATTAATTAAAATGAAGACCCAAAATACAAGCGAAGAAAGTGTCTTGTCTCTGTTTATTAGTGAAAGCACAAGCACTTCTGCAAGAAGAAAATGCATTGAAGGGGTCAAGGTCTTGTAGATGTTTCTGTGTATGCCTTTTGCATTTAAAAAGTTATTTTCTACTACTGTAAAGCGAAGAATATATTCTGTTGTACCTTGCTGTGTATCTCTCAACCCTCTCTGTTGCTTTCAATTATTTAAAGTGAGCTGTCACATTCACTGAACCTTGACAACAGGGTTTTGGCCAGAGCAGGTTTGTGATTAACTGGTAACACATTTCAAGTTCTTGTAAAGCACTTAGCAGAAGCCAGAAACAGAGAAAACACACAGAGCACTGAAAACTTCTAGCATCTTGCAATTGGTTTCCACGTGCCCGATGTTCCCCAAAAAAGCGCTGTGATTATACACATGCTCCAAGGGATCGCAGAGCAAAACGACCTGTCGCAGCTTTCTCCACATCCTCTGCAACAGCCCAGATCTTCCACTTAATATGATGCCATTCAGCAGAAAAACTGAATTATGGCCTGAGTAAATACTGGCCTATGTGACACAGGAAAGTCTGTGCCACACAAAAGAGGAAAGCAGGTATAATTAAAGGAAAGGTGTATAATTACATGCTGCTCAGGACCTATGTTACTATTTATATATTAATATACATTTTCTGCTGGAACATCATAAAGAACTGGATGCATTTGCTTATCTGGATTAAACCAGACCCATTTGGTTCAGAAAACGAAACACTGACTCACCTTTGGTTTTTATTTTTACAGCTTTTTGCTGCTTGAATTCTGTCCCAAGTATTTCATAGAGAGCAGTTAATTCAATCAGTGCTAAAGAGTAGACTTTCTTCATGTCCTGAGGGGCCAGGTCACCAATCTTTGTGGTACCCGTTTTGTCCTTCGGCAGCCTGAAATTCTAAAAGCAGAGATTTGCACCAGAGTGAATAATCCAAGTCATAACAAATTACTTAGCTTGAAGGCTGGGCTTCCTTCAGGGCACAACCTTTCATCATGAAGCCTGTGGCTACTGACTAAACCACGGCAGAATCCCCCAAAAATGTTAAAAAGCAGATGCCCTTAAAATCATGGGAGGATTTAGGTTCCTGGTGACTTCTGGAGGTCGTCGAATTCAACTGCCTGCTCAAAGCACGGCTAAAGTCAAAGTCTGATTGGGTTGGTTGTTGTGTTGTCCTAATGAATTTTAAAAACTCCCAATAACTTCTGTGGGCACCCATTCCAGAGCTTAACACTCCCATGGGGACTTTTTTTACTTTGCAAAACATAATTTCCCCTGTAGTCTCTTGTGTCCATTGCCTCTTGCCCTCTCGCTGTGCACCTCCAAGCAGAGTCTGCCTTTGTCCTTCTTGTAACCACCTCCCACCTCCCCAAACTCCACCACCTTCTGCATCTTTTTGCAATTTCTACCGGTGGAAATGGCTGTCCACGAACAATCCTATGCATGTACAACTGGGATAGAAATCCCTCTGCACTTGTACATAAAAAGTAACATATTTGGCTGCCCTATTATAATAATAAAGGCTTTCCCTTCCTAGGGAAGGGGAAACCTTATTTATGTCTCATTTCTACTGCACTAAATACTCAGAAGCTGCAGTCAGAGACCAGTATAAGGAATTGAGCTGAGATGGAGAGGAACTTCCCAACTCACAGAGCTTTTTAACTCTTTCTCTCACCAGCAGGCTCCTGGGTAAGTCTCTTGCCTGTGCCTGACATTAGCAGTGTGCATGACCCAGAGCAGGAAGGTTGACAAGACTTGGAAAGATATATCATACTCCAGAATGACCTTCTCACCTTGTACAAACCCAGGGATAGCACAGATGAATTGGTGGTTATGGTTACAAGGCCACAAACCAAAACATAAACATAATTTACAAATTGAAGATAATCAGTTTCCCGCCTTGAGGTTTCATTGACTTGCACAAACACCTATGTCTAAAAATAACTGCCAATGAGGAAGGTGCAACAAATAAAAACTGTAGATTTAAAACAGATAACTCACGTCCTATCATTTTGCCACTGCTTTCATTACTGAAGAAGAAATCCCATATTCATGTCTTTGAGCAATCCTTCATGAGCCTAACTGAAAGTTTAGCTAATGTATGTGCTGTGCATATATATACACATATATATACAGAAGTAAGTTAGAGCATAGCTACTGTTTCCTTCTTACAGGCTGTATGAGAGAAACACTACTCAAACCCTTCAGAATCCTTTTCTAAATATCCATTAGTGTCTGGTTTATAATGTTTAAACTAGGACACATGGGGTGATTACTATTTGAAGAACTGCACACATCTTTATCTAAATTAAGTGTTTGAAGAACTGTGAAACGTTATTACTTCAGACACTATATTTACTCAGACATGTTTGCATACACTGCTAGGAATAAAAATAATATGTTTTTCACACCAGTCATTAGTTTACAGGCCACATGTAACTGCAGGTTTATAAACTGTTAGGAATAGAGTGATCCTCAAAGAGATGCTTGAGGATCAACAACAAAATGCCTTGGAGGACCTTTGTTTGTATTAATTTGGATTCATTCAGAATGAGCCTTTTTTTATTAAGAGTTGGAATGTAAAACTGAGCACAAAACCTTAATTTCCTGCCATTTGACCTTAGACCTCTCTAGAGGTCTCTTCGTTCTCATCCCCCATGTACCTGCACTGGATAACGGCACGAGGTTTCTACAGGCACCCACCAACCCTTTTTAAATGACAACAGAGATTTTTCTTACAGAGGCAAAGCAGCTCACCTCAGAAAACAGGAAAACAGCTGTAAACAAATGAAGTAAGGACACAGTTTGTGTACAAATGCCACCAAGCCAGTATTCTCACTTCCTATTACCAGTCCACTACTGCTTAAACAGTTTGCCAGACAAGCAATGACATAAATAGGCATAAAAGAAGTTGCTTCCATGTTACTGAGAATACTGTTCCCAAAAATGAGTTGTCTCGAGAAGGTCCATCTCCACGATGCTCGATCCCGCAACGTTCTTCTAAATCTAATTAACCCACTATCAGCTAAATATCACGCAAACAGTACCAGTAGTAAAAACAACGAATGAGAGCAATAACTAGGAAACACTTACCGGGAGGAGAGTGTCGCCCCCTCCACCCTTGTGCATTCTGCCTATTGAGCTGTCCTTGAGATTAGCTGCCTGTTCTGCAAACGGTATCTCCAAATTGATGTCAGTGTCCAAAAACGGCACGTCTTCAGATGGGCTCTTCTGCTCATCCGTTCCAAGACTGAAATTTGGACCTGAAAACAAAGTAAAAAAAAACCAAACCCCTAAGAATCCGCAGCAGCACAACTGAGCACCACTCAGTGCATGAGAGTAAGGTTAAAACCAAGTAGAAATTAATGCTGTGCAAAAAGTGGACTCTCTGATTGCAAATTCACCGATTTCCACATTTTTTTAATGTCAGTTGAAAATTTAGCTTCTTACAAGGGTCCATCTTTTGTGGTTTTTCTTGAATAATTCTGCCAAGGCATGGGGTTTTCTCCTATTTATCTATTATGAAAAGATAAAGCAAACCACCTCAAACAGGAGACTCCCAGAATCTTCCAGAGCCAAACAGCTTTGGCATTTGAAGTTTCTTGCCACCAAACACTCTCCAGCCCCAAAGGTTGCAACATCTTGCAACCAAATCAGCAATTCTTTCTGCTGTTAAGATTTCAAAAGCAAAAGAGAATGTTCCCTCTATGATCTAAAGCCTTAACATCTGGGAATAACAGGGAATACACAGATCACGTCTTTGTCCCAACATTCCTCCCCTCGGTCTGAAGAGTCTATATTCCTCAAAACTGTTTGGACACGTTTCTGTGATACAGGGAAGGACTAAGTACACAACAATGGCCTTACTTCTCTTTTTTTGTTCCTTAAAGGAATCAAACACTAGACAAGTTTAGAATATTTGTTTAAAAAAAAAAAAAACAAAAAAAACAGAAGGAAAAGAAAGGGAGAGGCAGTTCTGCTTTTAGAAAAAGAAGTCGTCTAATTTCATGGTAAATCAACCACTGCTTTTCAGTCTGAACTGAAAATATATCATAAAAGAACCAAGAGGAAAACTCTACGGTAAATAACACTATTTAAAACAAAGCATCAAAGACAATTTAGCCAGAGAAAGATTCTGGTCTTTCCACTGTCTCTCTCGTGATGAGGTACTTCCTAAAATCCAGGACTAGATTCCTTGTACCTCTTGTGATGGGGTACTTCTTAACAAGTTCCTTGTACCAGACATTACAAATACCTTGGAAGTATTTGTGATGAAATTCAGACTTTCTTAAAACCAGCGCAAATATAAACAAATCAGTCCTGCTCATTTCAGCAGGATTGTGACTCTGCGACTGGCTCCTACTTCCAGGAGACTGCAGCCTGTTCAAAGCTGACATCCCACAAGTGCAGGAAAAGTGGGATAGAAACGGCCATGAGTTGAGGAGGAGAACCATGAACATAGGCTTTGGTGTAACAATATTGTGTAACATAAGAGATTAATTTCTTTACACCGCTGTGGGAACTTTTTGTTTAGGCTGGAACAACTATGCTAAGTCAAGCCAGAAAAAAATTCCCAGAAAATAGTTGCAGTTAAAGCAACATTTGACCTTGAAGCAGGGGAAAGGCTGCAGAGAGCTCATTCAGAGAGACGGCGTCAGGGAAGTGCTGCTCCACACTCACACTTGCAGTTGTCTGCGAAAGAGCTGAGCTGCCAGCATGCAACCCAAGCAACAAATCATAGAATCATGGAATCTTTCAGGTTGGAAAAGACCCTTGGGATCACCAAGTCCAACCATCAACCCTACTCTACAGAGTTCTCCCCTACACCATATCCCCCAACACCACATCTAAACGACTCTTAAACTCATCCAAGGATGGTGACTCAACCCCCTCCCTGGGCAGCCTATTCCAGTCTCTGACCACTCTTTCTGTGAAGAATTGTTTCCTAATGTCCAGTCTGACATCCACATGGACTCTACAACAGGCTGAAAATGCTGTTACCAGGACCATGAAATCTGATTTGTTCCAATGCAGCGTTTCTAACTCCAGATCAGGGTCATGTACAGTGTGAGGGGGTGCAGACTTTGGAGGGGAAACTGGGTCCAGTAGAGAGATATGGCAGTGAATTTGAATCTGAGCTTGGATTTGGTGGCAGGGATCGGGTTCATGTCCATAATTGCCAGCAGCACGCTGTAGGATCAGAAAGCCCCTTTTGAATAATTTTGTGCAGTTGACAGTTCCCTTTTGTAAAAAATGGTGGTGATTTCAGGACAATAGGTGTGCTTCAGTTTCCATAATAAAAAGCACGGAATCACTGAGATACATTCGCAGAGTATGAATTTGTTTTCGCCTTTTGAGAGTTAGAGAAGAAAATTCTGGGATAAACAAAATGAAGGATTTTTTTTTGGTTGGTTGGTTGGTTGGTTGTTGGTTGGTTGGTTGTTTTTTCATTTTTATTCAAAGCCACGGGCAGGAGAAGGCGGTGGAAGTTTTTTATTTGCAGGCAAAGACATAACGTGGTGGCCCCGTCCATACGGAAAGCTCAGCATGGATGCAAGGACAGTGCACGTGGCGTTTCTGCTCCCTTTTCAGAGCTTACAAACGAAGCAATTCTGCATTTTTAAGCCTCCCTTTTAAATCTAAACCATTCATATCTACAGTGGCTTTTTACTGATGGTCTGATAATTTCTATAACGGGACAGTCGAGCTAAAGAAGTATTTGCCTGCCGCAAAGGAGTTGTGTACATCGAAGCGGCAGGCAAGCGGCGGATGCAGCACAGAGGGAGATATAAATAGGACATACATGTGTGTTAGATATTGACACAAATACAGATGATCAATCCCTGTTATTATTGCGTGACCTATTTCCTTTTGCCAACAGTCATAAATAGGAATGATACGATGCCGTACCTTGCCAATGAATCTCGGCCTTGCACACACGCTCTCACAACTGCTACTTAGGGAGTCTGAGAATATAAAACAGAGCAGGAGTGAATCACGGAGCCCCACGAGCTGGATAAATCCAAGGGTGCTCTTCATACCGGGATGTACACGTACAGGTCAGATCCCGAGGATGTCTTCCCAGCAGGAGTGCAGAGCTCACTTAGGAGATGCTATAAATTCCACTCCAGGCTGTTGGTGAGCCATCAATGTCTCAAAGTACTGAAAACAAACAAATGGCAACAAAAAAGCCCCCGAAATATTCTTCTGCAGCTATATAAGCTGTACTTTTAAAATACTTATTTTAAGTAGTCTGGCTTTTTTCACGCTCGAGAAATTACTTAATACAGTGAGCTACCTACTTAATTTGAAGTTTTAAAAGTAATAGTAGATGTATGGATTTTATACATATATATATGTAAATGAGAAATATTTTACAGAAAGTATTCTTGAGAGAAGAGCTCTGTCCGTTTTTAGACTGTACTATAATGTCCTACAAGTAGAATGACGTTCTGAGTAAATACAATCACTTCTGTTTTGTGGTATCTGGAGGCCTCTGTGACTGATCAGTCCTATTCTGCATATTAAGTACAATCGGGCCAAGTGTCAGAGTGACCGAGCGCCGTATTTCCTATTGATTTTGGCCAGAGTTGCACGGACAGATCGTTAGAGCTGTGTGAGTAACTTTCTGCGATTCACCAGCAATTCTGAAAAATAAGAAACTCTCCAACTGGAAACCACAGCGTTGTTGGTTTGTGTTTTTTTTTTTTCTAGTGAATAAATAGACTGGGGCAACCAAAACATTTTGTCAAACATCTTTAATAAAAGTAAAGGAAATTTGGATTCAAAGGAGCGTGTGGGATCAATTAATAAAAGCTGGGAGGAGATGCTGCTCATATATATCTTAGGACTCCTGAGAGATAGGAGCCTGAATTAAGTCCTTCCTCTAAGTAAGTTAAAGGATGGGCTTAAGCCCAGGTTTTGGAGACAGTGAAGGAACACGGGAAGCAGTGAGCCAGGGAATGTTGAGTACGTAGGTCTCTGAGTGGTTTTGCGAATTTAATCTGAAATATTTCTTCTTGGAAATGCTTAACCCATTTTTAATTATTTGTCTCTTTTTTTTTTTTTTTTTTTTTTTTTTTTTAAACAAAACTATTGCCATAGCTGCCTCTTTAAATAATTTTGAGATTATTTTCCCAAACTTGTTCCAAAACATAATGAAATGCTTTACCCAGGTCTAGTCTGATGCCTCTCCAGCACAGTTCTTCCTCCCCCCCAGTAAGAGCTGTGGAAGCCCAGAACTGGAAAAGTCTGGTCTCTTGCTGTTCCGGAGCAGGATGCCCATATGAATTATATCAGTGAAATCACTCCTGGCTCGTGCAATCCACTAAGAAGACTAATAAAAGTCTTTTATAACTACAGTCTATACGTGCTGGCAAACTTGAATAAATTTACATACATGAAAAAGAGCAAATTTGGATAATTGAACAGTGCAAAGCTTTGTGCTGAGAGCACACAATGGTATCTCTTTCACCAGATGTGTGTGACTAAGCAGCCTCTTATTACTGGTGGCAGAATGCTAATTACAGAAAAGGACATTAAAAAGTGTGGCCTTTAGATACAGATGGAGGGGAACAGTTATTTACCCCGTGCAAGAAATTGCAAAGTGGCAAATTCCATGGCCGGTGGAGATTGGGCAATAAAATCTGCTTTGCCTGGATTGCATTCTTCATAAAGGGAGGATGCTGCGGTAGGTTATATGGTTTATTAGGAAGGAGACTAATGGAAAAGGACGATTTCTAACACACGTGTGTGTATGAGAGTCCTCCCCGTGTGTGTGGTTATTTTGTTGTCCATGTTTATTCATGTGAACTCGTAACAAAGCAGGGAAATGCCAGCTTTTTGCTTTTATCAGCAGATACCTAAGAATAGACTTGCTGGACCTCGCGTTCCTTCAGCGTCAGAAGTTAGAAGACAGAAGAGAGACAGGGAGGGAGCATATGGCTTTTCCAAATTTTATGCTTTGTTTAGAAAAAAATTTCTAACCTGCACTTAGAATATTTTAGTCGTTTTTCCCATGAGAAACTCTTGAATTACAAGCAGTGAATAAACGGGGAGAAGATTTTTAGATTTATTAAGCAAAATGCAAAATTCAGGGGCAGCTTAATTGCAGGTTCTGCATCTTTGCTCAGATGGGTGGTTGTTGGCCACAAGAAATCAAATTTGTGTTCTTCTTCTAAGCCAAGTGGGTGCTCCTGGTGTTAGCTCATAGTAGGCTTCTACTGGAGTGTTACAATAATGATTGTAACCTGGGGGGCATCAGGAAGAGTGTGACCAGCAGGTGGAGGGAGGTCATCCTCCCCCTCTGCTCTGCCCTGGGGAGGC
>JAOXJK010000023.1:64799271-64809449 GCA_025774025.1 Xenus cinereus | reverse complement strand
CCACGCCGTTGTCTGCAATGCCTAATCTTCCTGCGAAGAAACAAGGATGTAAGATGTTTGAATTAAGCAGTTTACTTGTAATAGCAGTGTTTCAGACAGTCTGAAATAGTAAACAGAAATTATGAAGCATTTATTTACTTAGCCAAATATTTTTTTAAAAAAACAAATGTTAGATTAAGATGAAAATTTAATATCCAAGTAGTATATTATCTAATAGTATCTGTATATTAATATACAAGTAGTATAGTTGTATATTATATATAATATATAAGCAGTATATTAATATACAAGTAGTATATACATCAGCTTCAGCTGTGAAAAATATATTTTTTTTCAGTCCTTGTCAGGTCTGTTGAAACAATTAATATTTACGATGGCATGTGTTACTCTTCTGTGCAATGAGGAAATACCAGAATTTTAATGCTATCGTTATAGTGAAACACATACTGCAGGAGAATCAAGTTGAGTTGCAGAAGATTGTCCTAAGAGGTGTATAACTAAAAATGCATAACTAAAGCATGGGCTGTGGGCAGAATACTATGTATGTAAGAATTGGTGAACATAAAGCATTTCTTCTGATTAGTGTCCAGACTTTGGAATTCCATTGCTCTTCCGTTATTTTGACTTTGCTTTGGGGTTTTCTTCAGCTCATTTACTAAAAGGAGTTTTTTTATGACAATTGTGTTAAAATCCATGAATTTCTATAAAACAGAGCTGTTGAAAATGTATTAAGAACAGTAACAATTGCTTGTTTTGTTGTGTGTGGGTTTTTTTTTTTTCTTGTTTTCTTCCCTTCTAGAGTGTTGGAAAGAATTGGGGCCAGAGCTCTGGTGGCACACGTCAGGACATTTGCAGATTTCTTGGTGTATGAATTCTCTACCTCCGCGGGAGGGCAGCAGCTCAATAAATGCATTGAGATTCTCAATGACATGGTGTGGAAATACAACATTGTGACACTGGACAGGTTGATACTGTGCTTGGTAAGTTTTGCCTTAGCAGATAAAATGCCAGTTCTCGCAGAGTCTGCTTTCTGAGTCGCTTTTCTAGGAGGAATTTTTGTAAAATGCAGTGGTTTTAAATAGTGACTATTTGCTAACCCAATAATCAAGTAAAAATAATAGATTACTTCTGTAAGCAACATAAAACTCAAAGTCTTACAGTTCTCTGGACCTTCAGGGGAAGCTTTTCTTGGTTATTTAATGGCAACCATCGAATTGGTATTATTAAATGTTGTTATTAGTGCTTTGGGTCTCTGACCTCAGAGCTGGGCAATTATTTCTGCAGCTTGAAAAGGCAGAAGAGGTCTGGCATGCCATGATTCAGAAGTAAATGGAAAATCTTGTACCCATTAGTGTATGCTTTCTTTGCTTAGAATCCAGCCTGTTTCATTAGAAAAGTAGGAGAGAAATGACATTCTCTGTCTTTCCAGGCTCTCCTACAAAATAAAGCAGAGCTCACCTAGAGAGAATTAAATTTTCCTGTAGTAATTTTCCTTTACGTATATTTTAGTCTCATTTTAATGTAAAGCTAGTTGTTTGAATTTTAGTTTGGTTTTAAAACTGAAGTCCAAACATGTCAGAGTGGCCATAAGTTTGAAGCAATCTCAATTTCACGATCATTAATTGGTTATTTTCAATAAGAGAAGCGATGGCTAAAAGAGAACTAGAATTCATGGAGAACTGGGCAGTCTGTAAGGCTTTCTGCCTATGGAATAAAAAAAGTGATAGGTATTTTTCACAGGTGGTGATTGAACTTACCTCTGTTCTGTGTCCTCACTTGAAAAATAGAGTTGAAAAACCATATGTTCAGTGTGAATTTGGGTGCAGATGTACTTGAAGTGCAGCCAAATATTTTGAGGGTTATAACGCAGACATCAGCATCAAACTGTAATTCCCTGTTTTCCGATCCGTTTCGTTTCAGGCTATGCGGAGTCACGAAGGAAACGAAGCTCAAGTCTGTTACTTCATAATTCAGTTACTCTTGCTGAAGCCTAACGATTTTAGAAACAGAGTGAGTGATTTCGTGAAGGAGAATTCTCCGGAGCACTGGCTGCAGAATGACTGGCACACAAAGCATATGAGTTACCACAAGGTACCAAAAGCTAATAAAATTCTTTTATTATAATACTTTCTGTGGAGCCGAGAGCAGCCAGAGGGTCTTTTCTCCTGTAAAGGACAGGTCAGCTCTGTCAATTTTGGAATTACTTACTGACTCATAATTTATTTGTGCTAGTAAAAAAAAAAGCACTGTATCTATGTATTAACGTTAAAAATTATAATGCTGTGATATTCAAAGATAACATGTCTTTAGATACACAAATCTTATAAAAATTGTATATATAATATATAAAAAATGTTTTCTATCTAGCTCTATATATAACGTTTTATATATGACATATATATCATATATATAGTGTTAAAATTATCATGCTATGATATTCAAAGAAGAAGGTTAGAGATTCCTTCTTGCTTATCTAAATTCAAGAATTTAAAAATCTTTTTTAAAAAAACAGTGGCTTTTAAATCTTTTAAAATTCTTTTTTTTTCTTTAATTTTACTGAAATAATTTAGAACATACTTTTTGTGCATCAGGGAGAAGGTATTTCCTTCTGGTGTTTTGTGACTAAAACAGTAGTTAAACCTGTGCTTTCTCCTAATTATTAAAGCTTCTTCCATCTCCTGGGTGGCAAGAACATGATAGCTTGATACGTTGGGGAAGAGAATTGCTGAGATTTTAATGCTGCTGTAAACATAGTGGCTTCTGCTGGCTGGAAGGGGGTGCACCAATGGAGTGTTCTGTCAAAAGAGAAATCAACACTGAGATGAAAATAAATACAAGTAAATTCTCATGTAGCTGAACACATACAATCTAGTTCTGATCCAGAAGCTATTTGGCCTGTAATAGTCCTCTGCATCAGCCATGCAGTGTCTTTGAAGATGCCTAAAAGTTTCGGGGCAGCGGGGAAACGAATTCTGTAAGCCTGGGAAGTGCTCTGCTGTGGCTGCATGGGTGCTAGACCCAATCTGGCACGGAGAAATTTCAGTCACAGGTAAAACAGTGTAAGCTCAGCCTTCAGCTCTACTCATCTGCTGTTAGAGTACACCCCAGTTCTTTCCTTGGGAGTTATTAAATGCGTATTATTTCTAATGTTCTCATTCAGTATATGATGCAGAAACTTTCTAATTTCCCCGAGGTTTTCTCTTAAAGTACTTGACAAGGGACACATAAGTGCTGGCTGTTTTCAGCTTTGCTTGGGGATGCTTAATGTTCTCATATGCCCACTTCAAGCGGCAGTGAAACTTCGGGGGTTTTTTTCTCAAGAAGTTGTTATCTACTAGTCTAATAACTAAATAATTTCAGTCAGTGTTGAATTTTTTTGACTAAGCTTCAGAGTGCAATCATCTCACTGCATTTATATGGGAGAAGGAGAGTTATGAAGTGTCTTTTTTGAAGCAATGTAATTGCTGAATGTTTAATGCACTGCTTTTAAGGAAAGAGCTTTTCATTTTGTTGGTTTTCTTTCCTTCCAGAAATATCCCGAAAAGCTGTATTTTGAAGGCTTGGCAGAGCAAGTCAATCCCCCCGTTCAGATCCAGCCCCAGTACTTACCAATTTATTTTGGAAACGTGTGCCTGCGCTTTCTGCCAGTGTTTGACATTGTAATCCATAGATTTCTGGAATTGCTTCCGGTGTCCAAATCACTAGAAACTTTATTGGATCATCTGGGGGGATTATACAAATTCCATGGTAAGTTATCTGTGAATACAGACTTTTATACGTGTTGCAGTCGTTCTGTTTGCCTTGATTTATATTTCCATCACTGGCACGGAAGTGTTTTAATCCTTTCTTATTCTCTAAGCCCTGTGTGCATTTCCACAGAGAAGTAAAACCCCTCTTTAATCAATTTCAGCCTTCTAGCAGTGAACTTGCTTTTATTGAGGCTGCTCTTCCTGATTCATGCTTCCTTCACTCCTTTCTTTACTGTGACTTCATACCTGGATTCTTCCTATTTAATGCATTTTATATGAAGAGGCGATTTAGATGGTTTACTTCCCAAATATATTATCATTAAGATATGAACTGTTAGCAATACCGACTTTCTTTGCTCATCTTCTCCCCTTCCGCACCCAAATTAAGATGTAATTAAGATGTACAAGACAAAAAGGAGAATCAGTGTTGTAGAGCGTAGTGAAATAAAGGATGTGAATCAATTCTATATGCACTGTTTTTAAATACATACAACTTGAGCTCTTGATTTAATTTTATGGTTGCCACCATGAACATAATAGTGGTGCTAGAATGATGGGTTTTGTTGTTTTCTTCCTGGCAGACCGTCCGGTGACTTACCTGTACAACACTCTTCACTACTACGAGACGCATCTCAGAGAGCGCACGAACCTCAAGAGGAAGCTTGTTCATGCCATAATTGGCTCTCTCAAAGATAATCGCCCACTGGGCTGGTGCCTGAGTGACACTTACCTCAAATGCGCTATGAATCCCCGAGAAGAGAATCCCTGGGTTCCTGACGACGCTTACTATTGCAAGCTCATCGGAAGACTCGTAGACAATATCCTTCTTAATGTTTGCGTGAAGTGAGCTGTGCCAGTGGCTTATAGCTTCATTTCGTCGAAAGAGAAAGTTCAGTTTCTTTCTATTCAGATATAAAATAAAGCTTGGACTCTTTATTTAGCTGCATATATCAGTCTAAAGTCATAGTAGATGACTTCAGTACCCTTTTTTTTTTTTAAATTCTACACAGGGACTGTGCTGCCCAAGTGAAAGCATTTTGAAAGATATGGAGAAAACCAACTACAGCTCTATAAATATTTCACTGTTTAATGCATCACTTATAAATAAACCTCCTGAAAGGCGGGTGTAGCCAGGGGGGTCGGTCTCCCAAGTAGCAGGCCATAGGACAAGAGGAAACAGCCTCAAGTTGCACCTCAAGGGGAGGTTTAGATTGAATATTAGGAAAAATTTCTACACTAAAAGGGTTATCAAGCATTGGAAGAGGCTGCCCAGGAAAGTGGTGGAGTCCCCATCCCTGGAGGGATTTAAAAGCCGGGCAGACGTGGTGCTGAGGGACATGGGTTAGTGGTGGGTTTTGTCAGGGTTGGGTTGATAGTTGGACTCGATGATCTGAAAGGTCCCTTCCAACCCGGGCAATGCCATGATTCTACACATACTTCTTTCTATATACTAAAATTGTTTAATGCAATGCCAAGTCTGGACCAATGTTATTCCCATAAAGTCAGTAAAAAATTCCTCTGGAAATCAATGAAAAGTTAGACACAAATCTTCTGGAAACATCCCTTTTGTGTCTGTGTACCCCTCTCCTCTCCCCCCACCCCTACATGTCCCTCTCTTCTCTCTGCCACGATCAAACAAAATAATGGACAGGAACTTACTTTTCCCTTTGAGTCGTTTTGTAGCCTGAAGATATCTCTGACATCAGGAATCTGGTGCTGTTTGTTTTTTTTCCTCATGGTTTGCGTGACAGTCTCTACTCGCTTTTCTACCGCCGCCTTCTGGGTTCGGGTCAGGGTGGAGAGAAACACCGCGCTTTCCAGGGAGTCCCCAGAGCTCTCGCCAAACAGATTCGACAGACCTGCCTCCTTCAGCCATTCTTCTTCCAGTTCTCCCTCTGAGCAAGGCAAAGAGAAAAAGGCTTTCCAGTACTGTTAAGCACACTGAGTGTTAATAATAATGAATGATATAGTTAATGGAGTTCACAGGGAAAGTACTAAGTGGATCCACAATTAAGAACTTACATTATCATGGCTTGGAAATAAACTAAGCTTCTAAAGAGTTTCAAAAGGGGTTAACATAAGTTATCAAAGCTTGTAAAATCCAATACAGATTGCTATGGGGCAATCTTTATTATAATCTACAGCACTTCTATTAAACCATATACCATTTTATAAATGTACCTAGACATAAATGTGACTGGGGAAGTCTGAAAGCCTCTGATCATTGATGCTTCATTGATTTTTAGTTCACTCCTCAATCTCTTCAGCTCCTTTACTGATATGATTCTGCCCACTTTTCTTGATACAGTAATCCTACAGTTCTGCAGCAGCTCAATTTAATGAAGGACAAACCAGGCTAGAAGAGTCACCTTAGTGCTATTTTTAATCAGTTCTCTCATTTCTAATCAGTTTAAACCGTTTCCAGGTTGCTGACAGCTCACAAAACAATTGTTGCCTTAGTCTTATTGCTGATAAGGTCTCTTTTATTGACAGATCACTGCACATGACAGAGGAGAAAGCTATTAAATACTGCCAGCGATGGCAAAATTTCAGCTTCTGAAATCAGTACCTCCCTAATGATACTTTCTTCAAAAAATTGAGTTCTGTCCCTAGCAGCCGAGCTTGTGCTGCACACCAACAACCCCCTCAAGCCCTCAAGCAGCGCTTCCATTTATCAGATATCTAAAAGTACTCCAAAGCACGTTGACTTCACTATTGACTGTGGTTTCTCACAGTGCCCAGTGCACATCCAAGCGGGCACCCGAATATTACCAGAAAACAGACACAAAATTTTAAGTATGAATTAGCTACGGCTGCACGGCCAAACACTGAGCCTCTGAGAAAACTCTCTCGGATTTCGTTATTAGGGCTGGAAAGAAAGGCTACACCATTTCTCCAGTGTAGATGTGAGCAAGGTATGTCTCATCTCTCCCCTGCCTTGCCTTTGCATGGCCACATGTCAAGCAATCCTCCTCCCGGGGAGGCCCATCAGCCAGGTGCAGTGTCCCACACGGTCAGGAGCACCCATACCCAAGTGAGGTGCGAGGTGTGGGGCAGAGCAACATCTACTAGAGCTGATCAACTCAAATGAGCTGACTCGGTAGGGCTTCTTTCTCGGAGCTGCTTTCTCCGAAGCTACCTTTCTAGCTTCTTCAAAGCACTTGTAGTGGTGATGTTTCAAAATGCCCAGAGAGGAGGAAGTGCAAATCCCTTTGAAAGCTAACGGAGCACATCTTCTCACTGGTGGAGAGGCCACACCAAAATGCCAACCTCAGCATTTGAATTTCCTGAGACTGTGGGTTTCTTGTAAGAATGGGAGAGAGGCAAGTACTGCACTGTTAAAAAATAATTTTTGAGGGAATAATAGAATTAAGGACATTACTCCTCTTTTGGCTGATAGGACAAATAAAGAATTGCCCAACTTTTTCTAAGATCATGCCCTCAGGAGTGGCCCATAATGGATGCTGCTGAGAAACACAAATAATACAACTGAACAGTCACAATAGTTACAAGCGTAGAAAGTTACTCACTAAACTTAAACCGGTTAATCATTGGCTTGTCTTCTAAAGCGTGAGGTTTCTATCCACAATAGCTACAACAATGAACAACATACACAAAGAGTGAAAGGGTATAAGTTAGTGTAACAGCAAACTGCAAATAAAGCTTCAATTGTTGTCATTTGCAAGTACAGGCACCTTTCTCATGTTCTGCAAATACAACTTAAAGGAAAACCAGCCTTTTCCTTATCTCTGAAACAATTCTCTTTCAGGACAATGCCTGTTTCTGGTGATACTCATCAGAAGCAACAGGATTTTCAAAGCAGATGTTCAGCAGAGTGGCCTCCTTGATTTAAGAGTGTTTGATGGGTGCCATCTCTTGAAATAAGACTTAAAGCAAAACCCCTAAATCAGCAAACCGATGATCATTCCCAAGAATAGATTTCATTACCATCTGGCTCTTTCACTACAAGCGCTACTCGTTCCTCATGATTATTTCCTCTGGTTTCATGGATGTTTTCAAGTTCTTTCCAGTAGTCATCCATAGACAGTTCATCCAAGGAGTCCTGGGATCCTGAGCGGTCAAACGATGCTCCATCGGGGGGCTTCTTGGAATGGTCATGGTTCATTGTATACTGGCCAGACCGACGGCTACAAACACAAACCGAAAAGCAATTCTTGGTTAGCAGTTTAAGATACAGAATATATTCATACCTGCGAAGGCAGTTAGTGATGAATCAAAGTATCAAAGAAAACTACTGCCAACAAGCAAACCAAGATATTAAAAATTACTTTTAGTACCTGGAATCTGTTTTTAATTTAACATTTCTAATATACATATCTCCCAATCCAGAACAGCACAGGAGTCTGGATTAATGAGAAAACAATGAATCCAAGTGCTAGTAATCCTCTAATTCAACTCACAACGGTCAGTTCCAGAAACTTCATGGTATACATCTTCCTAGCACCACCATTCATAAAGAATTTTTCAAAAGTGCCATTCTGCCTGAGTAAATCCTTATAGCTTGATAGTACTCAAAAATTTTTTCCTTTGCTACTCTGCTTTTATTTTTCATAAATGTTGAGTCTGGTATCTATGACCTTAATTACAGCTGGGAAAGGACAAAGGAGAATTATTGAAGTTACAGTTTGTGAAGTAAATGGGTGAGTGTGAACATTTAACAAAGGCCACTATTTGTTTCTGTCTTGCTTCCTCTTTGACTGAGAGATCACCATTTTTATAGTTTGATCTTTGATCTTAAGTATAGCTGCAACTAGAAAGAAGAAACCCACAAGCTGAAACCTCTAGGTCTCTTCTTGACCTCACTAAGTCAAAGGCAAAAACTACCTCTTACTTAGAAAAGAATTCCTCTTAAAAAGTGCAAAGGTTATCATGATGTCATTGAAATTACAGGTCACCCTTACAGTCCCACACACCAAATCAAAAGCCACAAACCGATTCAAAGTAAAAGAAAGAGGATGTGGATTACATGAGTAGAAACCTGATCTAACTTCAGAGTTGGTGCTACTTTGAGTGAGTGGCAGATAGGACTAGATCATCTCCAGTGGTCCTTTCTAAACTAAGCTACTCTACTATTATGACAGCATATCAAAATTCTTCCTTGTATTAAAAAATAGTAAGTTCTTAACATTTCGTGAACAGCTTCAAATGCCTTTTATGTCTGAATTTGACTCCGTATTCTAAAAAAGGAGGCACGGTTTGGGGTTAAGTAATAAATACCACTTATTCTGAGAGAAAAACATATCAAAGATCAAGCATTGTGGATTTATCGCAATGTAAATACAGTAAATTAAGTCCTACCTTCCCATTTGGCTGACACTGCAAGTTTATCTAGAATTAAAACAAAAGCACCTCGTCCTTACATTTTATCTTGGGACAACTGAGGCTTGTTAGCTGCCCCTAAAGCAAAAAGCCGTACCTTTCGCTCCGATGATAAGCCCCCTGTGCGTCCCAGTCACGGATCCCTTCACACCATACGTGCTTGATTCTCCGATAAGAAACACTCACTACATGGACTTTGCCTTTAAAGGTAAAGTACTTTATGGAAGGACTATGAGTTTCCACCTGCCCTGCCTCTCTGCTCCAGGTACAAGTTAATAAATGACAAGGAATTACCGCGCTAATACGCACCCCAACACTATTCCTTAACCTCCCCTTATTTGAAACCGCAGGAAAAAAATATATAGAAAGGAGTATTTAGCTTCTGCATCAATGGCAATAAAAACATGGTGCAAATACTGCATATTACCCAATAAAAACAATTTCTCCACGCAGCTACCTCGGTTCTTAAACTTCTCCTGACAGGCGTGTCCTGTGTGTGACCTCTGCTGCTCGTGAATCAGCACTAATCACTGCAGGAAGGTGTCTGTGGAGCTGCAGGAACTCCAGAAGCGTCCCCAGCACCCGACGTAGGTGGCCGGTGTGTGGCCGGAGCGGGTCGGGCTTCCCTCCTCCTGCGGCCAAAGGTGCCGGGCACAGGCTGGGTCCCTGGGTCTGGCCCCGAGGAGCTGCCCCTGGTGGCTCTTGGGTGGCCTTTCACCTTTGGAACAACCACCTCAGCTGAAATTTAACCACCGCAGCACACCGTGCAGAAGATAAAACCCACACGAGGAACAGGCTAAAAGGGTACGCTGTGAGGGGGGTCCCTGGCAGGCTGTGGTGGGACATGCCAGGGCAGGCCATGCATCTGCACCACGGTTCCAGGGAAGTGCTACTCCTGTCCTCCTCAAAAACCCAGCTCGTTACCTTCCACAAACTAAGTCTTCTCAGAGAGGAGAAGTCCATGCCCTGAAATGCACAGCTGTTGGAGTCCTCAACACAGGAAGGACATGGACTGAGAGAGCTGGGGTTATTCAGCCTGGAGAAGACTCCGGGGAGACCTTATAGCAGCCTATCAATACCTGAAGGGAG
>JAOXJK010000023.1:64742656-64754621 GCA_025774025.1 Xenus cinereus | reverse complement strand
AGCCTGGCCCAGGTTGCCCAGAGAAGCTGTGGCTGCCCCATCCCTGGAGGGGTTCAAGGCCAGGTTGGAGGGGGCTCTGAGCAACGTGGTCTGGTGGGAGGTGTCCCTGCCCAGGGCAGGGGGTGGGACTGCATGGTCTTTAAGGTCCCTTCCAACTTTAACCATTCTGTTATTCTATGAAATGTTTGAAAGAGGGATAAGGTGCTCTAGAGCTGAATGCTGTGACTGACAAAGAGGAGGAGGACAAAAATTGGGGGACTGGAAGACCAGAAGGGACTCTGGGATTATCTGCTCTGCCCTGCAGTGCCGCACAGAGCACAAGAATTTCCTGAAGCCTTTATTTCTCATTTGAAATAAAGCATAACTTTTTGAAAAGCATCCAGGCTTGATTTTTTTTAAAAAAGTAAATAAAAAATCGACAGTGATGGATAATCCACTACAACCCTTGGCAAATTGTTCTAGTGTTTAATTACCTTCACGGCCAGAAAGGAAAGAAAAGAAAAAGTACACAGTGTGAAGAGCTCTGAGGATTGTGTGGTTATTGCTGATACCTGTTTGCTTACCGTGGTTCGCCCACTGGGATGACACAGGGCAGTGCGATGCTCCGGCATCGGGGTCCCACTCACCCCGGCTCTCTGAAGCTTCAGGGGGGTCTTTGTGCAGGGTTTGTGCTGGGCATTGTCCTGGGGGACCCCTTGGGGGACTGTCCTTGGAGCGATGGCCCCGGGCTGCAAGACCCCCGTTTCGCCCAGCAGCAGGTAGGTAGGGATGGGGCGGGTTGTCCCACAACGTGGGACAGTAATTGGTTTTGGATGTCGTGCTAGAGCAATAGTGGCTTCAAAGTTAGAAAAGAAATAGGGATTTTTTTTATCCCCAGGGCAAACCTTTGTATCGGTGTTCAGAGGAAGCAGCAGGAGGGATTTGGGCCAGCACTGGGCTGAATGCTGGGCTGTTCTGCACTGGTTTGATTTGACCCACAGAAGGGATGCTTTGGTGTAAGAGTTCTTTCCAGCCCAAACCATCTTCTCCTCCAGCCTGGGACCTTCTTATGTGACTTCAGCCCTTTTTACTGTGGTGGCCAGCAGACCCTCAGGGCTTGGTCTCATGACAGCTGGGCTGCTTTGCTGTGGTTGTGCTGAGGTTGACTGCAAAGCTGCAGAACACCTTGGGGAGCCACACCACATCCATGGCGGGGAACAGAGTTGACCAAGGAGCCCAGGCACAGTCTGGAAAGACCAGAGCCTGTTTCAAGAAAGATTTTGTCCAGAACCCAGAGGAGCAACAGGACTCCCTCATCCTTCACCGCTTTGGTAGGGAAGGGTGGTGGCTTGTGTTCGAAGAAGGACATCCATCTTCCTGCTGCTCGGAAGTTGTTCAGCATCTCAAACAGATGCCCAAACAGCAATCACCCTCCATGTCGGCAGCTTGGCAGCCTTCATAATTTATAGGAGCACCCAATCTCTTGGGGTTCAAGGTGGCTTCTTCCATTGGGTTTTCCTTCTGTCCTTCAAATAAGTCCCAGCCTTGCTGCTCTCCAGCTTCAGCTGAGATTCGCTCCCATGCCACGAGCTCTGCAGTTCTGCACACGCGTAGGTTGTCCCGACCAGCCTTCTTCTCCCTCCTCCTCCTCCCGTCCCTCCTCCTTTCCCGTGGTCTCGGGAATCCTCTGGTGCCCGGCGGCTCCCGCTCGGCCAGCACAGGGCACGTGGAGCACGGCGGGAAGGACATTACGTGGGAGAATATGCATGTTCACAGCTCAGAGGATTAAAGGCCCGTGTTCTTATCACTGCAGAACAGAGTATTATAAATCCAGCCTTAGAATACCAAATCCCCGCGCGGCTTGGCCATTGTTTGGGAATATTAAAAAGCTCGGAGACAGAAATAATCAGTTTCCGAATGACACATTGTCAAATAAAACATTTCTCATATTATCCCTTCCTTCCCCTTTCTCTCTCCCGCTCCCTCAGTTGGATAATTTAACATGAAAAATAGATTAAAATGAGGCTGGCTTGAATGCCTCCTAAGTTTGGCTCTTATTTTTTTTTTTTTCTTCCTGCTTTTCCCCAGGAAGCTCTCCCGGAGTGTGCGTATCGTGGTTAAACAAGCGGCTGCCAGCGCGGGGTCAGGGATGGAAGGAGCACATCGAAACCGAGCCACCGACTGTGAGCCCACGAGTGCTCACACAGGGGCTGGCACGGGCACCTCCAGCCTTTCCCGGGCAGAGCAGAGACCTCTGGCTCGTCCCCAAAGGATGCGGGAGCCACGGCCGGGGTGGGCTGGGAGCCCTCGGCTTGTTTGAGCCAACCCTGTCATTCCCAAACTGGGGAGGGAACGGCACTCTAATAATCTCTGTGCCTTTGCACCTTTCTGTAATTCCTCCCAAGGAGAGAGATCTTTAATTCAATGTGCTGATAGGTTTATCTGCTCCAAGCTGTTTCCCAGGCAGGCAGGTGGCCCTGGCACTGCCATGGGTGCCCAGGCTCCTCGTGCAGGGCTGTCTCGGTCACCCTGGCCTTTTCCCAGCATCTGGGTTGTCTCTGGTTGTGTTTTTCCAGGGAGGCCAAGTGCCTGTGGGTGTGAAGATCTCTGCAGGCACTTTGCAGATGCAGAGAGAACCCAGGGCGATGTCCAGCCCAACAGCTCAGTGGCTTGATGGTGGGGCTTTGGAGAAGGCTTTTCCCAGTAGTCATGTCCATGAGTGATGTTCTGAAACCCCCCTGTAAGGTGACAGCTCTTGCTTTGCTGAAAGGAATCCAGCACATGAGCCGGCCCTGATTTTGCAGTGTGGCTTGTCGTGTTGAAGTTTGTGGCCCTTGTCACCGTTCCTCCATTTTGGAGGGTCTGGTGTGCTGTGGTTTCTCTCTAGAAAACTGGAATTTTCCAAGGAAACAGCCCCAGTTTGATGCTGGGTGCCTCACACCAGGAAGCTCCTGTGATGCTCTGGGGCCTCTGTGTGTCAGGACCCAAAGAGACATGTTTCTCCTCTTCCAGCTTGAGATCACAGAATCACAGAATCACCTAGGTTGGAAGGGACCTTTTAAGATCATCTAGTCCAACCAATTAAACAAAACAACAAAAACAAACAAAAAAAACCAAAACAAACAAACAAACAAAAAAAACCCAAACAAACCACACACACCACACCACAAAACCCACAAACCCCAAACCCAACAAAAAAACAAAAACACACACAAAACCACCACCCAACACTAATCCATATCCCCGAGCACCATTTCATAATTTTATTTCAAACAACAACAATGCCAAGAACTTCCTATAAATTTATCAGTAAATAGTGTGTTTTTCTGATATCCAAGAACTACAAACCCACTCCTCCTACTGATTTTATCTGGCAAAATATTTGGAAGGAATCAGAGTTCTGATTCTGCAGCTCCTCTGTCAGTTGTACCATTTAATGAAATTACTGTTTTCTGCTTGATTTAATAGTGAGTACAGACGGTTGTGGGGAGTTTTAAACGTCATTATTTGACTCTCACGCACACAGAGTTGAATGTTGATTTGTGGCATTCAGAATTCCTGTGCCAAAAACCATTGTTCTAGTAATTCGAGTTCCTTCACAGAAGTTGTCATTTTTCCATAAATGCTTCTTTTGCCACGTTCATTCAGTTATGAGGTGTTTTTAGCAATTAGTACTGGTTTAAAGTTGACTATAAATACCACATCTTAGCATCAAGGTAAAATCTATCTGGCCTTTCCACTTCAGAGATAAAAGAACCATATATTTATTTAAATTTCCCTCTTTACATGATAAAATGACTCCTTTAATGAAAGGGTTTTTGGATTCCTTCATTTACAAATTAAGTATCTGATGCAGCATGATCCACCAGGCTTGTGTTGAGCTTGCCTCCAAATGTCATTCTTGCCACTCTTTTTTTTTCTTATATTCTACGTTTACGTCTGGGTGGACATTTTTAATTAGCGTGCATTTCTTTTCTCTTAATTGTTTCTATGC
The DNA here is from genome assembly GCA_025774025.1 of Xenus cinereus. NCBI lineage: Eukaryota > Metazoa > Chordata > Aves > Charadriiformes > Scolopacidae > Xenus > Xenus cinereus. The sequence goes on along the minus strand of JAOXJK010000023.1, from coordinate 64,750,648 downwards.
TCCCTGGGAATAGTATTTTATACAACTGCAATTATATACCATTTTTTTAGAAAGTCACCCACTTCTTGCCATTGCATTGCTTGACTTACATATCAGTAATTCTACACAATGACTCAGTCTCTAATTGCTCCATCTGATAATTATTCAAATTCCCACCGCTCAGCGGGACACACAGAGGCTAAGAGCCGTTCTGGGTTGCTGGCTTCTAGTAAGTAAAACGTACTTGCCTCTATTATTTTCTTGGTGGATTTTGAAATAATTGTCACTCTACTTCAAGCTCCTGCTTTAAATCTCTGACCTCCCAAAGCTGACTTCGTACAGCATCGTTTCTCATTTTGAGCTCTGTGCTGCAGAGAGGAAAATTCTTCAAGTGATGCAACCCCTCCCTCCAAGGGGAAGGCAATGGCCACACAGGCTTATTTTTTTGGCCAGAGAATATGAAGGTGATTTTGAAAGTAGAAAGGAGGAATGATAAAAAGGCTGATAAAAAATTATACTTATTACATGAGGGTGACACCTTTGCTGAGCTGATACAGAATCATTCAGGAAAACTTTTTAGTCGAAATGAGCTGAATTAACTACTTCAAATAATCTGTCTTTACTAGCAGCATTTTGCAGAGTCCATGCCTTTTTTTTCATCCTATGTCACTTTTAAACAAAAATTAAAATTCAGGCTTCCACATCAGTGCTCCCCAAGTTTAAAACCTTAAGTACAGTCTCACCGTCAGCTTCTCAGATGTTCAGTAACCTCTGAAGAAAAAGAGCTGGCAGCTCCACATAGATAACTGACAACTGTGCAACATCTTCAGTTGAAAAAAATGAATGGATTTATCTAAACACTGTATAAGGTATAAGCAAAAAGCCTACAAGAAAGGAGGGGGACGACAAGAAAGCTCTGTTTTAGAGGCCAAAACGTGTAGGGACAAAATGAAAATTGCCAAAAGTCAATCTTAGCCCTGACAGTTGACAGGTCCTGAGACCCAGCAATATAAATTAAAAGAAATGTATACTATTCTTTGAAAGTATAGACTAAAAGAGAAATGAAATTGCAGTTGGTACACAGCAGGAACAGAGCTGAGATCAAAAATAATGCTGACACGGCCCCCCAAAAGTTGTGATTCAATCTTTTGTAAGGAGAATGACAGCAAAATCCAGAAAACTATTGAAAATGTGTGTGTAACACTACGTGGCATGCAAGATAGAAGCAAAGTTTTTAAGGTTTGGTAAAATTAGGCCAGGCAGGATAATCTTCTGCCCCAAATACTGAAACAGTTCATCCATTAACTCAGTAGTAAGTAATTTAAAAAAAACAAAAAAACAAAAACACAACTATCAGCTCAAGTGATGCCGCATTACCAGGGAATGTCAACATAACAAATAGAACTCAGTGAAAGAGAAAAACTGGCAACTTAAAACTTGTTACTCTGAGCTCAAGGGTTAGAAAGTCTTTTGAAGAGCTTCAAAGGAAAGGATGTTATGAGACAAAGAGGTAAACGGAAATCCAAATCATGATTTTACCAAGGTAAATACAGATTTTAGTAATAAAATAAATTGTATTAAAGACGGGGGGGGTGTGTGCTGCAGCAGATCTAACCCACATGGCCTTCAGTATTGCATTCGATACTGCAACACAGGAGGAGCATTAACTACAGACTGTGACACAAAGAGGAGACGGGGAACAGCGCGAGTTGGTAACCTGGGAAGACTGAAAAGAGGCAGCAAGACATCACACCAAAAAGTGATTTGATGAATTGGGAGAAAGGGAGTTTTCCTGATAAAATTTCTCAAAGTTCCCTCCCATTAATAATCTTATTATTTAATATTTTCATTCGTAGCTTTGGCACAGAAAGAAAAATGTGAAATTTACTAATAGTATGAAATTAGGGATATCAATTTAGAGAAAGTCCAGGGTATTATAGAGGAAAAAGGGATGAATAAAAGGACTGAAAAAATAAAAATGAGACACAAGTGCACGTATTTAAGAGGCTTAACAACTTGATTTTATGCTATAAGCCAGAGGACTCATCAGTTTGAAATGACAGATATTAATTAGTCGTAAGGCAACGATGAGACACAGTGTAGCACAGCAATAAAAAAAGGCAAATGCAGTCCTAGGCATATCTGGCTGTACCAGGCGAGACAGTAGAGGTTTAGTATCATCACAGACATTGATCAGACAGAACTTAAAATTGTAGTGTCCCTTCTGATCACTCATATTTAAAAAAAGATGTATTCAAACATGAACAATCACATCAGAAAGAGCAGAATCCACTCAGCATGAGCAACTATGAAGCAAGAATAAAACTGCTGTTTGCAAGTACTTGTAAACATAAATATCATAAATACCTGGGGTGGGAAAATCCATTTAACAGACAATGCTGATACAAAAGAAATGTGTAGAAACTTTCCACGGGCATCTGTAGGTTGAAAATTAGAGACCCATTTCTAACTATGAAAAGGAGCAAGGTTCCAGCACGTTCATCAAGAAGCACAAACAATATAATTTTTTAAAAAACCTCAATATTTTTTGGATTAGAGACTGTAGCTTTTTTATAAGCCACAAGGTAGCACTCAGCGAGCTGGGAACATCTTCCCAGCCTGGCATCCTCCTGAGCTATGGGAGCACAGGGTGGAGGAAGCAACAGAAAGTAGCTACATGAAATATATAAAAAAATTAATAATTTTATGTTAAAGTTACATTCAGCTTCTAAAAGAAAACGAACCCAAGAACCTCAGAAGTCAACGACATCACTTCAGCTCTATGCGTCCCGATATGTTAGTTGTTTTAATCTTGAATTTTACAAATGAAACAAAATTATGCACAAGTACACATTTGGCTCTGAAGGTGGAGGAGGGGACCAGGCAGTGGTCCTTGCAGACCCCATATATGCTAGTGCAAGAGCACAGGGAGCTGTAAAATATTATCTGTGCTGTATAACCTCAGCTGCAGTGCTCAGCAGAACCCTGTATCCTTTACTTGTCCATCGGAGATGGCCAGGCTGGTACCAAACCCCCAGGAGACTGGAGGCAAGGACACGCAGTGAGATTCAGAAAGCACGATGATTCCCTGGGGTGCTCCAAGAGGGACATGAAACTCCCGAAAAAGAAGTTTGATCGGGAAACACTTTGGCCCAGTATGACAGCCAGGGATGCTGAACCAAGAGGTCCAGACTTTTGTTTTTGTAACAGCAACATCAGCAGCTTCAACCTCTAAGTAGGAGGAAGTCATGGTCCTTCCTCTGCTCCTTCATCCTCTCTGCTACTTCCTCAAGCAAACTACGCACAGCCACGTGCTAAGAGATTGGAGCAGCACTCCGAACTTCTTGGTCTCGAGCTCCTTTGAGAAAAACGTGCCAGGCCAGCTAGAAACACTTCTCAGGCAGGAGTCCATCCATCGGCCACATCTTCAACCATGCAGACCCAGACCATGGATGTTTAAGAAGCAGATCCTTAAGTCCATGCTCATACAAAAGTCTGCACAGCCTGAGTGAGACCTCCTGGTGAGTGTAAAGATGTTGGATGAAGGAAGATGTGACCAACCATATCAGCAGTTTTTTATTTGCTGGCCAACTTTTTAAAGCTATAAAAAATTCACATCTAAAAGCAGGGATCTCCTGACCACTCCCAAATAGTCTTATTAGTTGCTGCTTCAGTTAACAATCTCGTTGCATTTCACATGACCACTTTCAGAGGCAGGTTATAAAACCAGGTAATTCATTCATAACAAATATTGAACTTCGAAAAAAGCACTTCAAGCCTGGGACTACTCTTTTCCACCTGCGTAGCTTAATTCTCTTCACGTCCTACAACAAGGAACTACCACAGTCATGCTTCAGTTCAAATCTCTGCAATACAATTCACTGTGGAAATCTCCTTGACAGCACTGAATGCTCACCCCCCCTCATGAATGTCTTACATTCATAATTCTACGTCTTTGTCCTCAGTTTGCTCCTGTTGCCTGGTGGTGTCCTCGGGAGCTGCTCCATCTCCCACTGCCTCTTTTGTCTGTTGTTCTCAAGAATCGCCGCTCATCTCATTTTTTGTCCACTGCTCGGCTTTCCCTTGGCACACCCCCTTTACTTACGTGGAGATAATTCCTTAAGGAATATTTATATGAAAACATCTCACCTTGCTGAGAAGGTAATTTAGCACTTTTACAATTATTTTCTTGGCCTGCTTCTGTCTGACTGAAACTAATGAGAAGTTTATGACCAAGCTGAGTAAGACTTAAATGGGTACAGAACCATCCTCTATAAGGGCTAATTAGTCAAGGTAAGGGTAAGAGACCAAGTACTGCTACACGATTTCTTCTAGCAAGTATGAGTACTTTATTTCAATGTATTTACTTCCGATTTCCAGAAAGGGCATTTTTTAGAACAGTTGTATAGTACCCAAGGTTGTAATATTATTCCTGTAACTTTGGGATCCTATGTTTTGCAAGGTGTCAAATTCAAAGGTAAGACAGATTCCTACCACGTCCACATTTCTGCTCACCGTGCAAGTCTTACAGCGATTTGAATTAATTACCTGCTCCTCAGTAAGTACTGATTTAAGAGCATAATTATGATTCTCTAAGGATCTGATTATAGCAATTGTTTGGGCTGCCCGGTGCACTATTTTATTGGCATAGTCTAATCTTGCCACAAACTGTATTCTTGTAAACTTATTAATTACAGTCTCTCATGTTCAAGTATCTTTTTCTTATGATATATTAACATAATATTTATTCACTTAACTTTCAAATCCAATTCATGGACCAGGCCTCGCTGGTTAAGAATTTACACAGAATACAAAGATGACAGTTGACCCGTTGTATTCCTGTGTATGCAGCACTCGGGGGAGAAAATTAACTTCTCCCAGCACATCAGCTGCCTAAGTATTCTTAACTCAGTCAAACAGCTTCATTTTTTTTTCAGTTTCCTCGCTGTTAATTGGGTTTTAACTATTTCCATCCTCACACAGAGGAAAAATATTACTGCATGGCTAGCCAGAAACCTACTAAAATGGTTTAATCAGAGGTCATAAATGATAGTATTCCAAGAAAGTCTCAGACAATTTCATATTTATGCACTCTCTTTTCCACTTTACTGTTTTCTGGGTTCATTGTTACATGGCTGGTCACTTGCTAACAGGAGGCACAGAATAAGCTCACTGTAATGCCTAATAGTAGCTGTTCATGCCTGGCTGGCAGGGATTCAAAAATCCATCGCCTATCTGTCCTGATTTTGTGACGCGGATGGACAAAAGTATTATGTGATTTTGCTAAAATCAAGCTGCACTTTAAACCCGCAGACTCACTGAAGACGAATGAGGCCCCTTCCCTGATCTGTTCTGTGTGTAAATATGCTCCATCTCCCTGATGTTCCAGGGAACACCTCTTGCTCATTTCCCTCCTGTCAGATACTGCCACTGTTCACCCCTCCAGCAATACCCAGTGAAATACCTGTCCTCTTTATTTAGCTTTGACAAACAGAAACTTACCCTAACTCATGTTCATTCAGGACTATAACATTCAGTTTCTTCGCCTGTTGCACTTACTGCGTCCCTTTGCAGCCACATCTCCAATAGCTCTACTTCTCCTATAAAAGCAAATTGCTGGACCTTTTAACATCTTCCCTAATTTCATTAACTTCTTTCATTGCGTATTTAAAATACTCAAATTCTGCCTTCAACCAGGCCACTGGCCACGCACCTATTGAATTTTCAGACATGCTCATCACACTTTCTTGATGCTCATCCAGCCTGACAAGAGCTTCCTTTAATTTTCATAAACTTGTCAGACTCTTTGCATCCTTTCTCATGATACCCACAAAACACTTGACAGCGATCAGGCTGCTGCTGGTTTAAGAACGCAACTTTATCGCTTTGCTGCGGTCTGCAGCAAATCTGTCTGCATTATTCGCTGTTTCCAAATTCCCTTTATATGATAAAGTCTTTGAGGCTGAGATTTTTTTTTTTGGTCTGACGCTTATAAAGCAAACAGGGCCACAAAGCTCTGGTTCAAAAATTTTTAGCAGTAAAATTTGCTGCTAAACAAATAACCACTGTTCCAAGGAGGCCAAGATAAGAGAGGGCGGCATGGGCAACTGGCAGGGATTTTTCCTTCTTGACTTCCTTCTCTATTTGCCCAGCAAAGGAACGACAGCATAAAACTACACAGATTCATAAAATCAGAGCTGTGACTGTAGTTAGGCTTGCAGAATAGGTTACACAGTTTCAACAGTTAAAACACCCTACTGGGAAAAAAAAACAGGTTAAAAATTGGTGGCGTTACATGCTTCTCTCTGCTTCTCTCGCATAATTCATGCCACAGAATTATTCTTTAATAATTGTTTAAAGAAGATCTAGAGACGGCAGACAGCCTGGGAATCAAGTCTTAAATCATACCAATAAAAAGTTCTAGTACAATCGATTGCCCCTTTTTTCCACTCCTTCCTATGGCTAACTTGGAAAAACTCAGCTAACGAAAGGGGTTCACAGGGCTGGGGTGTGAAAATGCTACCCAAAAACATCACCGCTTTCTGGCCCAATGTATGCTCCTTCTCCGTATATTTCCTTTATGCTTTGACCAAGTCTTTCCAGGCATATACAGGCAAAAAAAAATTGTGATTGAACAAAACGCATGTGGGACATCACCAGGACAGCACAATTTTTTGTGGCTTGCTCACCACGCGTTGCAAAAATATTTGTATTTACCTGCTAAACTCTACCCAGAGGAGATGCCGTTGGGAGAAAGGGCTTAGTACTGCCTCCTGCCAGAGGTGGTATAAAACCAGAAGAAATAGGCAATTTCTCTAATCCGAGCGTTCGTAATGACACCACACGAGCACTGCAGGGACATCACCTTCGCAGGGTATGAATTAACAGCCGCTATTGCCCACCAAGGGCCGCGGGGTCCCGCCTGGGCTGCCCGGCGGGGCCGGGTACCGACAGCGGGGGCGGACATTCCCCCACCCGGCCGCGGCTCATCTCCCTCCCTCCCTCCCGATGGCTCCCGGGTGTCCCGGCGGGCCGGTCCGCCGGGAGGAGCGGTCCGGTGGCCGCCCTCCCTTACCTCAGGTGCAGGTAGTGCACCAGCTTCGTCACCACAGTCACCATCTTCCCGGGTCACCTTCCCCGCCGCTGCCTCCGGGGGGGGGGGTAGACGACACACAACGGGTCTCCTCCCTCAGAGGCTCCTTCCCCCGCTGCGCTTCGCCCTCCCGGCTGCCTTCGGGCCGGCTGCGGCTTCGCCTCTCGGCCGCTCACCTGCCCGCCCCGACCGCCGCCGCCCAGAGGCCCGCCCGGGCGGAGGGCGGAGCCGCCCGACCCCGGCCCCCCCTCACCGATACCCCCGGGCTCCCCGCCCGCCCGTTTCTCTCAGGAAATGGCCACCGTGAGGCGGCGGGACGGCGGGCACCCAACCCTGCCGGGGACTGAGGGGCTGGGGTCGGGCCCGGCACCGGCGGCCTCCCCTGAGGGGACCCGGCTGCGGCGGGGCTGCCCCGGGGCGGCCTTCCCGAGGCGCGGGGAGGCCGGCGGGTCCCGGCTTCCTTCTGAGGTGATTTTATGGCTTCTAAGCACCTACTCAGGAGGATTTGTCATAGTAGAGAGCTCTTTAATCTACCAAAGACATAAGAAGAACCGAAGGACTGAAGCATAAGACAAATTCTGTCTGGGAACAGCAAAACACCTTTTTGTGTTGCCATAAAGGTACTGAAACACTGAAAGGATTTATGTAAAGCACTGTTGGGTCTTGGATCGTTTGAAATTTCAGCTCTGTAGTGGATGGCTTCCTCATACAAACTACAGAGAAGTAATCTCTCAATCCGGTCGGTTGGGGTTATGGAGAAAATTCTGTGGCCTTTGTTACCGTGGAGATGGGTTTAGGTGGTCCCAGGGCAGATGATCAGAACAGTAACGCCAGGATTTCAAACCTATGAATACGAATTACTGAGTTTCTGGTGCCTTCCAGATTGTGAATTTTCCCCTTCTCTTGTGCACCCTCCCCCC
>JAOXJK010000023.1:64723325-64734200 GCA_025774025.1 Xenus cinereus | reverse complement strand
CAGTTTTGCTGTCACAACTTTATTATTGTTAAAGAGATACAGAGTTACTTGAAGCCCCTACTGTGGTCTCTTTGTTGTTTTTTAATTACTTCTTACCCATAGACTCACACTTTGGCATTGGCCACGTGCGGCTGGGGGAGAGAGAAAGGGATAGGTGAAAAACGTGGCTGTTGGTAGCATTTGCCTTTGCGAGAGTTTTGCATCATTGCTCTTATCCTTCTTATGGTTTATTTGTTGTTAAAAAAAGAGACACACTATCTAATTATTTGCCTAATGGGAAATGTACATACAAAACTTAAAAGCGATGACATTGACATTGCAAACAAACGTAAGATGCGAGAGTTCTGGTAAGCTAAATATTAGCCTTACAATTAGACAATTGCTAACTTCATTTGAATTACATTGTTAATGAAACCATGGAATTCGTATAAATGTAAAGGCCAGTTCTTATTTTCCGTTTCAAAAATCGTCGAGAATGGGGTAAATGAAGTTGTCTTTGAACAAGCAGTATGCCAAAATCTGTCCTCCACAAATCATTGAGATGACTCCAGATCCTGGAAGAAAATATATGACTGTTTAATATTAATTTTTATAGCGGAATACAAATGTTAGGATAAAATTTTAAACAGACATTCTTTTTACCTTCAATTTTTCAAAAATGGCCTGACTACTTAAACTTTTTGCCCAAGGCTTTAACCACCTACAAAGGTACCAGCAGCTGCTGGTGCAAAACCAGTATCAGGACAGGGAATTTATTTGCCTGCCCCCACCATTTAGGAACTCACTGCAGCTGTCAGTCCTTGTTATCCATCACATAAGAAGGAACAGAAGCCGGTCTTTTTCCAATAACTGTTTTTTAAGATAATATAATCTAGTACAAAGCTATGCTTCTAATTTTACAGAAAATCAAACATTCAGAAATGTAGGTTGGCCATTCGCTCTCAGGAACTGTGATGACTGGGATTAATAGGATCACAGAATGGTTAGAGTTGGAAGGGACCTCGAAGATCAGCGATTTATCTCATCTGTCACAAGTGCCTGTGCATAGTGGTTATAAAAATTGTCTCTGAAGGTGCCTGTTTCTTCCCATTGATTATAAAGGATACCAAGGACAAGTAGTTTGGACAAACGTCTTTTTGGCACCTGAATTAAGTGCGATAGTTTGATGAGTCAGGACTTAACCATGGTTTATTTCAAGAAGGTGAGCGCATCTGCTGCTAGCAAGATTAACGTAAGCTGAGTACATTCTGGTCTTAAAAAAAGATTTTTTTAAGGAAAAGCAAATGTTCCCCTGTGTTACTTGCCTGTGTCATTGAAGTATAAATGAAAAGCATATGTTTCTTCTTTAAATGTTGATATTTCTCAAATTAGTAAGGTAACAGATATTTAATAGAAATTATTCATACTGTAAATACTGATTTTCTACACAGTCTAACAATTTGAACTTTACTGAATGGAAGTATACCTAATGCCAGCCACCAGTGCAACATCAGGGGGAATTCAGACATAACTGCAAGGAGAAGAAAAGGAGAAATGTAAATTTTTAAACAATAAGGATGGGAATAATTATGTTTCATAAATTATATACTTTACATTTAGTGAAATTGAAAATACGTATTTGGGTCCTGTCATTCAGATTCTTGGCCATACTGTCAAGCTGAGCCTAGTGAGCGAGCCCACTGGAAGGCAAGTCTGAAACCAAAGAAATAAATGTGTGCTAAATGGAGTTCTTAAACTCTCTGCAGAAAAAAATGCCTTTTTTTATTACTTCCCTGTACATGGTTTAGCACAACAGAGACACGCATTAACAAATCTGGGCTTGATTCCACATCAAAATGCATCAAATATAATGACAGAATATACCTTCCCGTATAAATTATATACAAAGCAGTTTTTTGTTGTAGTTTTGGCAAACTCCTTGAGTTAAATGCAGAAGTTATTCATAAGGAAAAACGGTAGTTTAAATTCCAGGAAATCAAATTCAGTAGGTGAGAAATTATGCTTCGCTTTTTCAGATGAGGTCTCTGTTGGTCTCTGGCTTAACATGTCATGGGAACTGGGGAGTTCCCGTCTCTATAAAGTGCTGAAAGACAAATGGACTAAGCATTGGAAAATGGAAGATGAATTATTATGTAGTAGGGAGGGAGTCATAGTTTGTCAGCGATACTTTTCTCTATTGCTAAATTATAGAATAAAAAAACCCCAACAACTAAGCTTGTTGTTGTAGGAGAAAAGAATCCCCAAAAGGGCTCTGGGAAGGATGGAGTTAAAGTATATTTCCTAATCAGCTGTAGCTGGATTTTGCTAAACAGCAGGAGAAGGAGGAGCAGGTTTCCAGGTGCTGGCAAAAAGTGATGATGAGTCTCATTTACAGCAGCCAATTCTTTTCCCTTTCTTTGAGAGGAAGAGTTTCAGGGGAAAAAAAAAAAAAAAGAGAGAAGTTTTGATGGTAAAATGCTTTCTTTTCCTCAATGAGAATTAGTTCAAATGATCTAATTTTAAAATTTGGAATAGGCTTTGCTGAAGCAAGCTTCCTTTTTACTCTGAACTCGAGCTGAAGCGTTAATGAGTAGATCCTAAAGTGTCAGGACATGGACAACTATTAATTTCTTGGTTTAGAGAAAACCACACCTCCCAGATGCTGGAATTGTATCTAGGCTGAATCTCTTTGATGTGAGCTGTAAAACTCTGGATATTTTATAGGAAAATAGTGTTTTGAAATTCTGCAACAAAAGCAGAATTGAGTTTTAATCAGCAGGATTTAAATATACGCATGCGTCAAATGAGTGGAAATTAGAAACACACATTTATTTAGCTTTAAGAAAAAATGATAAAATTTGTCCAGTAATACAATAGATGAATCCTAGTTGATTGGTCCTGCAATTTGTGATAGAATGTATTTATTTAGCAGTAGACCTACTTACCGGCTGAAGTTATGAGGATGTGGAGGACAGTGACTGTTACAGCGTAGTCCCAAACCCACTCTTCCACAACCAGGGCAAAGAGCAGACCGCAGACGAAGAAAGTTATTTCCAGTGATATCACAAGAACTGTAAGGGAAAATGGGATACTTACACCAAACGCAGTTTCAAAAGCATTTTTTTTATCTTCAAAATAAGAGCAATAGGAAGTTAAAATGTCTGAGATGATAGTTATGAAAACAAGTTTTCATAGTTATGAAAACATAGTTTCATAGTTATGAAAATCTTAGTTTTACAAGATTGAAGATTTTACCAATGTTTTCATTATAAAGTTAATTTCTAACTTTGCTACAGACATCTGCATGGGTTATCCCGATTTGCCTATAGACTTTAAAATGTTACATATTTTGTGGAAAAACAGATTAACAGGATTATGGCCAGTTCCTATAGCCTGGAGGAGAAATGGTGTAGAAATTTTACTTAAGGACTGTCCACACTCTTTGGATGTGGCTCCAAATAGATTTGGTTCATGCTGACATCAATCAAATTTTCCCCATCCAAACCAGAATTGTACGGTTAAGGGCTTATGTTTAGTAAGAAATTTCATAGCTTTCTCCCCGTGCACTTCATTGCATCAAAGATATATCGATATATGAAAATATGTATATTTAAGATTACTGTAGCTGAGAGTAGAGACACTATCGTTATTTTGTCAGTATTTAATTTATGCATTTGGCAGCATTTTGTGCCTTTCATTTTTATTCTTTTCCTTATAGGGTTCATTCTTTATATCAATCATTTCCTACAGTAGCATGGATAAGAAAAATATATAAGAAAAATATAACTGGAAAACCACATGTAGTTAGGAAAGTGGGAAATAACACTTCAAAAAATTTAACATTTGACTACGCGTTTTAGTATTTTTAGTTTATTGTATTTCATGATGGTAGCATCCCTTCAAATTACGCCAATGATTTAATTTTCTTTTCCATTGTGACAACTGAAATGCTCTTTTTTAATCTGAAATCAGCATTGACACTGTACAAGCCTCCACGCATTTTTATTACTCTTTTTAACGCGGTGTACTAACCAGTTTACTTTTGAGCTTTTAGTTACTTTACTGACAGACTATGTGGTTTGCTTTTGTAAAATAGATTAAAAATCTGGTAAAATTTCAAGTATGCATGTAGGAGTGACAGTTTAGGAAAAAGAATATATTTTGAGAGCTTCAGACAAAAATGCCAAAATCGGTATTAGGATATATAAAGATATATTTAGGGATTGAGCTACAATCAAACCCTGAGATTTTAATGCACACTGTGTTCAGCAAAGTTACTATTAGTTGAATGTGACCTGTTTTTCAGATCTGGATCCAACATGGTTCATGAGAAATTTGATGCAGCACAAAAATTAAATTTAACCACTTTGTGGAGGAATTTTGCGGAGAATAGGTAATTGTTCTGCGGTGAAAAATGAAGCATCCTGCCAAAGCAGCACGTTTCCTTCAGATGTTGCAAGATCAGAAGAACAACTCAAGGAAAAGCCGAACAATCACTTGAATGGTAAGTGGCAATACATAATGAGAAGCGCGGGGAAGATGAATAAGCATTTAAATGCAGGGTAGTTAAAATACAGAAATCTTCAGTATTACTAAAACAGTTGTAAAATACTGTCCATAAGGAAGACAGGTTTACAGCCAGATTTCTTGGCTGGGGAAAAAAGAGAGAAACAAACTTCAGTTACCTAAATAATATGGGTTAATCCATGAGGGATTCGTCTTAAAATCAAACGGTGCCAAACCATCCAACATTTTAATCCTGTGGAAACAGAAAGAATACATTTAACCACAGCTTTTCAATGAAGCCTTAGTGATTATATGACACATTATTGCTGTTTTAAAATGCAATTTCAAATGGAATATTCAGCTTTTACATGATCTCTATGTTCCATTAGGTATTACGGTCTTGCCCTTGAACACAGTGTCCACGATCTCCACTTTTATTTGAGACACAGCTGGCACTATACATGCTAATCAACTTCCTAAGGGCATAGAATTTGTGGGATTTATCGACTATAAAATCTTTCTTTTCCTTTTTTAATGTCCACTTTGCTCTTATGTTCACTTATGTACATGGTGCAAGTGCAAGAAGGTAGATTAGAACCAGCATTTTATATTAGTTCTGAGTCTCTGTTTGCCAATTTGTGCACTTGAGGTACAACAATTGAAGTGAATTTAAAAAAAAAACGTTCACAGCTGGTACTGGGTGCCAGTCTGGATGCCTCCTCTACAGGGCATTATATCCAGCTGCATTATGCCAACGTATTAGACTAAAGACAAGGGAATCTTACTTGAATACTGCGAAGCACACAGAGAGGACCACATAGTACACCGTGTAGAAAACTACCATGCATATCAACAGGTTCACCAGAACAACCTGCAAAAGGCAAAAAGACAGTAAAACCTAATGCCACATTTGTATTAGTCACATCACTGTCAGAAAATAATTCCAGATTTCTATCAATCATAATGTGAAAAAAAAAAAGAACTGGAAAACAAAATATTTAGATGGAATTTTTGCTGTTGCCTATTACATAAAAGGTGTTAAAGTCTCTTTGGTACATTTCAGCTCCTAATGTGTGGTTATAATGCCTGGTCCTTTGTTTTTATCATATGTTATTGTATACCAGGTGTTTATTGAATTTGTAAGTGCTCAGCGAATGAGAAGCACATTTCTTGATAGTTATTACACAGGAGACCTTGAGAGCTTAATTAGTTTTAAACCTAGTTTTATCCTAGTTTTTAACTTAAAAGAAATGCTATCCTTATAAGGATGTTGAAACTGTGTACAAATAAAATGTAGAAAATTGTAAAGCAGTAACCATTGAGTTTCCCAGCCTCTAGAAAAGAGTGCTCTAGTGCTTACTTCCAAAGGTAGGGATGTAGACAATTTAAATGAGGAATGAGGCATATCTGCTAAATATTTTTCAAAGTTCAACTGCATGTGGATTAATTCTAAATAAATCCCAACTCCAAACTGAACAAATACCCCTAAAGATATGAGTTTCACAAAGCAACCACTGTTTTATGATCAAATACTGTGTCTTTAAGAGAAGAGAAACGCTATATACGGAATTATACAAAGAATGTATGTTTCCTAAGATACCCCAGTATTATTACTTCTTTCATTCCATTTCAGTGTCTTCATTCCTAAACTGAGATTTCAGAAGTAATGCAGCCAGAGAAAAACCTGGGAGCTTTCACATGATAAACTTCATAAAATGCCTTGTGATCCTTTCAAGGGAACATATCTCTGATCCCATAGCTCTGATCATCCTGAAACGTGCCGACCCCAAGACTTGTGTTTATTCCTACAGGTAAAATGTAAAATTATGTTTTTAAGGTTAATAAGTTTTGGTAATGCAGAACACATTAATTTCTGGTTTTCTGTTATGATATAATGACATTCCAGGTGTTTATTTGGGCTTTTATTTTTTTGAAGGGAAACATGGGACACCAGGACTAGACATCTCTATGCATCAAAGGTGAGCAAGTTTTTTGGCAGTATGGTCTGCTTGCTTAAGAACATGAAACTCAAGATGTTCACTACAGTCAGTAGACTGGCACATAAAATCAGTTTTTCTTTCCTATTGACTCCAGATTGTCTTGTATTTTCTCACTCTAGTTAGTGCTTTGTCATGTCTTATTTCTCCTTTCCTCTTTCTTAATTTCTTTATATCTTTCCTATTTCAATGGCCATTTTTTTAAACTCCTGACTCTTTCTTGTTTCATTTTCTTCTCTGCCTATCCTCCCCACCCTGCATCTTCTACTCTTTACTTTCCTCTGAAAAAATACAGCTAGAAAGCAGTCCTGAGAAAAAGAGTGACTGTAGAGAGAATTGCTATCGGTTCCATATTCTCCATCTTTAATATTGGAAGGATCTGTGGCTACATTTTGCTTTTTGCTATTGAAGCATTCAAGTTTCTGTTTCAGGAATAGACTATTGTATAAATTCTTAGTCCAAGTACAACACATGTAATGAGTTAAGAATTTTCTTGCCCTTTCTTCAGCTTGGCTACCAAATATTTGAAAGTAGAAATGTGTGTTTACCTGACTCCTCTGGGAAGACCTCCATAGATCTTCAAACTATGATCCATTACACAATAATGATCTAAGGGAACATAATTACTATAGTGATTCCATTATTAAGTAAATACATTTGGACATGTAGATGTGGGCCCTGAGTCCACACATTTTTGTGTGCCCAGCAAGATCCCACGCTGAATTTCCTCTGAGATCAATGGAATTGAACTGACAGCAAGTGAGTTTGGAGGTTTTGATGCTTTACAGGACTTCTTGCCTATGTTGATCAAAAAATAAATTTAAAATGGAAAAATGAAGACTAAGATGATGAAATATTCCAAATATAGGTATTCACTCGGAAGTAAATCCATGAAAAGTGGCCCCATCTAAATGAAGTAGTAAAATATAGAGGACTGGCTGCAATTTTTTGGTGTATCAGAATGGCAGGTGGAGAGTATGGACTGCATATAGCAAAGCTATTTTAGAAAAAAGAGGTAACAGCTAACAGAGGCATAGGACTCAATTCTGAAAAAAAGTAAAAGGAATCATGTGTGTGCAAGTTGGTTACAGGGACTGAGGTATGGGAAATAATAATCGAATGTTCATAACTAAAAAGGAAGAGAAATTATTTGGAGAATAACTAAGCCTAAAGGAAAGGAACAAAACCCCAAATGTGTAAGATACTGCAAAATTTCAAAAAGCATTTCCCTTTTGCAAAGTTTGAAAGAAACTGGCTCTTCTTATTTATTTGCTTTTAGTCAAGAACTTTTCTCAAAACTGGTTATTGAGTGCCCTTATCATTGCTGTGGATTTTGAGGATAAAATTGGATAATGTTCTTGACAAGTGATTCAAAATTAATAAAGAAAAAAGATTAAGAAAATAAAAGATACAGACTTTTTTTAAGTCCTCATTTTTAACTTAAATTCAGTTGGCAGCTGAGATTGCGGTGAAGAACGTAAAAGATAAGCCAGCACTACAGTATAATTTTCATTTTGATTTAGTTTGCTCTATACTGGCAAAAGGAGCCCTTATTCAAGGAAGCAGTGATTCTGAGAAGGGCTGTAGATGAGCATTAGCTCATACTAGCTCGTTTTTATGAGCTGCTCTTGCAATATTGTGACACAAAACAAGCCCTTAAGGCTTTGGGTTTTAGGGCAGGAGAGTAGGAATAGAAATAAGGAGTATTACCTCTAAACACAGCACTGGGAAGACCGAGTGGCATCCAATTTGGCGCCACCAATTTTTAAAGTAAGTTAAGAAATGAAGAAGGTGCAGAGAAGAAACACAAAAGGGAGCTGATGGCCAGAAATGTGGGGGTTTTTTTCATTAGGACTACAGCCCTAATGAGGTCAATCTGTTTAGCTCTGAGGGCTGATTTGATTATGATGGATAAGTACCTTCGTAGGCAGAAAATACCTGGTACTTAAGGGCTCTTTAATCTATCAGAAAAGCCACAAGATGTAAACAGCTGCAAGTTATAGCAAGGCAAATTTGAAAGGTCTGTGAAGGGCATTTTTAACCGTAAAGGCAATTAGCCAATGGAACAAACTGCCTTTGGAAATAATAGATCCTTCAGAGCTAAACCAGATGCCTCTCTGGACGGAGCTTCCCTCAAACATCTCTAACATTCCCTTCTGGCCTAAGTTCTTTGAATGGTTGTGTGGTAGATAACGTATTTATGGAACCATCCGACATTGACAGAAGTATGGATAGTTTGAATTTAGCAAACTACTCATTTCTATATTGCTAAATATTGTAAAGTGCTAAATATTGAATGGTGCACCTGTTTCCCACAAGGAGAGAGATCAAGGAGCTTTAGTTTCTAATGCAATAGGAGAGAAACCCATCATGCCTGTAGAAAGAGGTATTTGTCAGTAAGTACATGTCCAGGACAGTCTTACTCTTTTCTTTCTCTACATCAAAACAAAGCCAAGTGAAAACTGAGAACAATTAATCTCTTCAGACAGCCTGGACGGAGGACTAAATGCAGCCTTCCCTTTTTCACTGTTTTTCAGTCTAATTCTAACTGAAAATTGCCCAAATAACCCATTTGATCCATTCTTTGCCATGGGGCACACCATGGTCACTGTAATGTCAATTGACTCCGATGTCACATGCGAGTTTTGCAGCTCTGCTCCCTCCATCCTTCCCTAAGCATCTCTGAAGTTCCATCTTTGGCACATTTTTGGTGGGAATCATTTTCATTACATCGCTCTGAGCACTTGCACATTTTCTGTAATTCTCTATCTGCGGACCCCCCTCTATCAACTGCCTCCTTGACGCCTTTTATCTGCTCCAGATGTAGATTTGTTCTGTAATAAAAGTGGGGGGGACAGGACTGAAGTGAAAACCACGGGGCTGAAGGACGAGCCTATGACCCGTTGACCTCTAATTACAGTAGGTGCATTCCTGGCCTCTCCACAACAAACTTTAATTGGCATCAAAGGCCCAGGACTTTTCTCTTTGTACTCAGAATATTCTTAGCCCCCGTGTCAGGGGTGTAGTGATGAATGAGGTACAGCGTGCTTTGCTCAGTCGAGAAAGCTAAGGAAATGCATCTAACAGGAAAATGAAAACCCTTGCAAAATTTTCCAGTTGTATCACATTCAACTTCATTTTTTTTTAATTCGACCTTCCTGCTGCAATATAAACATGTATTTTTAAAACCTCAGAATACTTTTTATTTTCAAACTCTTTTTTCCCTTTCTAAATCCTGAGATATTTGACCACAAAAAACACAAGTTAAAAACTCCAGGGTCATTTATTATATTTTTAAAACAACTTCAAGAAAGAATCTTAGGAAATCACTGGTGTTATCAAATGCAAGATTTTATTAGAACCTTCCAAGAATGGAAGTTCCTAAATGAAACTACATTACATGTTTTGAAACTACATTACATATTTTGAAATCCTTTTTATAAGATGTACTTTGCAGTACTTGCTACCAGCACTAGAGCATAGAATGGCCCTTTAATTTTGTTTTTTATGAAGTAAAAAACATTGAAGAACAGTCTGTAAGAATGCGAGCAACAGCTCTTCCAAGCCCCCCAGTAACCGGCTAATTCTCTAAATATTATCCAGCGACATAAACCACTAAAAAAACCTCAATTCCCTTTACCTTGGTTTCAGCAGTTTTGACCTTGAGAGCCATGGACACATGATGAGGGAAAGGAAGTGCTGTTGCTATAGTCCGTATGCCAACATCAGCAGGAGGAAGCAGCTGTTTTTCACCCAAAAAAACATTCTTATAGGTGAGTATAGGACAGAGTGAGGTGAGTTGATTGGATTAAGCTGAGTTGAGACAGAAGCCATCTGCGAGCTCACTGTAAGCCGCTGAGAAGAGAAAATCCTTCTAACTCGTTTAGTGTTCGTACTTCCGTAGCTACAGTCAACCAAAGCATAGCTATGATATGACTTGGCTCTTAAAAGACATTTGTTAATATCATTGATTACCTTCAATTTGCTTTTTTCAGCATTCATTTGATCACAGCTCCTTGGGGTTATTATACCTTCCTACTTTTAATTAGTTTTACAATTTCTAACATTAATTCTATTGACTATAGATGTGGAGTCACAATTGCTTTGCTAACATTTCTCTTTTGACTATCACTTTATTACATGGAGCGTAATTGACATTAAATTAGGTACAATTAGGTTAAGAAATGCCAGACTTAGGTTATGACTTTTCTCTTTTTTCCTGTACCATATTTTGTTCCTTCAGCAGCATGAACTTTAGTGGGCTTTAGAGCAGAGAAGAGCTTAGCTTAGAGCCCCTTCCAGTCCCTCAAGGGGCTCCAGGAGAGATGGGGAGGGACTCTGGATCAGGGAGGGGAGACATAGGACGAGGGGGAAGGGTTTGACTCTGATGTGG
>JAOXJK010000023.1:64686144-64696944 GCA_025774025.1 Xenus cinereus | reverse complement strand
TTAAGTATTTATAGGCGTTGATCAGATCCCCCCTCAGCCTTCTCTTCTCCAGACTAAAAAGCCCCAAGTCCCTCAGCTTTTCCTCACCAGAGAGATGTTCTAGTCCCCTCATCATCTTTGTAGCCCTGAATCTGATACTAATCGATGAAGTGCGTTTGAAGAAACATCCGGTGATATAAGCATTAAACCAGTTACAGCATTTTCACAGTAAATATTTTTATTTTTTACTGTTTTTTTATTTCCAGTACATGCATCATGAATGAATCTGCCTCTAGTGGAAATGGTCAAGAGTTTGATGTATTTAGTGCTATGGACTGGAAGGATGGCATAGGTACTTTGCCAGGAAGTGACCTAAAGGTAAGATGTGTCTTTTTTTTTTTTTTTAATAAATGAAATAAAAATGCTAAAACGCCAAAAGGATGCATTTCATGAGCTGGTGTGTAGCTATCTGCTTTTATGAATAAAACATGGATCTGCAGCTCGGAGTTAAGAGACGGTAGCCTGGTAGCTCTTCTCTCTGTAGTTTCTTGATGCAGTTTCTGGTGCCGGCGTCGACAGCCGTCGATGTGGTGGTGAAAATCGGCGTCGCCTCAATGTATAGGCAGCAATCAAGGGCACAAAATCCACAAGAAATCTCTAAAGTTAAGGGTGAAAATTCACTCCCCTTTGAGTATTATGTCACTGTCTCACTAAGAAGCTTTACGCTGACGCTGACTCTCGCAGTCTCGTATTCTTAGTTCTTTTAATTTCTAAAAATAGTTTATTTTTTGCTTAGCTTTTGTCAGGTGAGCGCCTAGAAAAATGAATAAAGGGAGTGCTTCTGAGCTTGGTATTGTTTAGAAATTTGAATTATATTGGAATAGTACTTTTAATTACATTTTTCACACTGCTTATAGTTAATGAAGTAAATGATAAAAATTTTATTTTGTTTTCAAAATATTTTATGTATTTTATGTGATACTTTTTATTATGTCCTCAGAAGATGTTTTCTGCTGTGTTAGCTAAAAATACAGTTTCTATATTGCACTTATTTCCTGTTAACTATAGTCAATATTTTTGTATAATTCTGTTTAGACTAGCATTGATGAGGTTTTCTCAGAGTTTATTTTTTGAATGTAACCTCACAAATTAATTAGGAAACGCGTATTTTTTAAAAGAACTTTATATCCCATGTGCCTGTTGCAATTCCTGTTGCTGAAGTAAAGGGTCAAAAATTGTTTGACATTTGGGACACAGATGTTGTGAGTATGGGTTTGTGGTGTTTCAGGGTTTTTTTTAGTGATAGAATAGGCTCACAGAATAACTTTATTTGGAAAGGACCTCAGGAGACCACCCCTGACCACCCTAGGCCTCAGGCTGACTTGGACCAGGTTGCTCAGGGCCATGTCCAATAGAGATTTGGTTCTCTCCAAGGTTGGAGAAACCACCACCTCTTTGAGCAACCTGTTCCAGCGTTGGCCACCCTCAACAGTGATTTTTTCATTTTACTGATACTCAGTTGGAATTTCCCCTTTTGCAGCTTGTGCTTCTTGCCTCTTGTCCAGAGCCTGGCTCCATCCCCTCTATATCCTCCCATTAAGTACTGGAAGACAGTAGTGAAACCTCTCCTCTTCTTAAGACCGAGCAAACGAGTTCTCTCAGCTTCTCCTTGCATCTTGTGATCATCTGCTACAGCCCCTACTTGTTTTTGGGGGACATCTGCTGGACTTGCTGCACCGTGTCGTCGTCTTTCTTGTGATGGACACCATAGTCTGTGTATGGTCTCATCAGTATTTTAGGGGTGGGAACAGTCAGTTCCCTCAACCCGCTGGTTGCCCTCCTGCTGAAGCAGCCCCTGGATGCCTGTGGCCGCCTTTGCTGGCTCATGTTCTTCATGAAGGTCTTCTGCAAAGCTGCTTTCAGATAGTCAGTCCCCGGGCTCTACTGGTGTAACTGCGTTCCATCCCAGGTGCAGGGCGACGCTTTTGTAGAGCTTCATGAGATCTTCTTAGCCTATTTCTTCAACGTGTTGAGGTCTTTCTGATTAGCAAACCTTTCCTTCAATTTTTCAGCTGCTCTGTCCAATTTGGTGATTTGCTTTTCAGCCTATACACATATAGAAGCCTTTCTTGTTGCCTTTAGTTTCTTCCCCAGGTGAGCTTTGGGTTTCCAAATTCCATCATTGCACACTACAGCAATATCACTATATATGTTCTCTGGGTAACGTTTCCCCAGTTTCAATTCTGTGAACCTCCTTTTCCATCTGAACGAAGTCAGGAGTCCCTAGTTCATTCATGTTGGCCTCCATCCACGTCTGCTTGACTTCCAGCGTGTTGGCATGTGTCCTACTCCTGGTGTGAGGTCCCTGGAGAGACACCCAGATCCCCTGGGACCATTTACCCTGTGAGATCCTGCCAAGCAGGTCTGTGAACGAGCCAAAATCTCTCTCTCCTGAAGTCCAGGGCTGCTGTTTCAGTATTTGCTTTGCTCGCTTCTTTCGGGATTTCAGACTTCACCGTCTCATGGTCACTGCTGCCCAGGCTGTCATCAGCCTCCCCATCCCTGACCAGTTCTGTATTTTTTTTTTAAAAGTCTAGGCTTTAAAAAAATCCATTTTATTTTAATAGGCAGCAGCATGTGAAAGGCCAACAGAATACTGAAATCTTTGAGGAATACAAAAGGAAACAGTGCAGCAAAATACAATAATCTCATATAAATCACTGGTACGTGCTTTGCTCAGTTCTGGTTACCCTACGCCAAAAGAAACAATACCAAAGCAAAGGTTTGGTTAATTAGTAAAGGAATTAATTAGTAGAGGAATGGGAAAGCTTCCCTACAAAGTGAGGGGAGGGACGGGGAGGTGTAGCTGAGGGTAACTTTAAGAAGTCATGTAAAAGGATTCGTAACTGTGTCCTGTTCAGGAAAGCAGGAGCTTCATTTGAAGCTTGCTCTTCTGGGTTTATTTTTTTTACTTTTTATTTTTATTTGTAAACAATCAGGTGTTTGATTTTTGGACAGAGATTCTTTCTTTGGTCCGGGCATTAGGGAAGACACAGTCAGAGGTGCGATGGTAGCGTACCTGGAATGACGAAAGATACGGAGAGAATTGGCCAGGCAGCTCGTTCTGTTTTTTTTAAATACAAAAAGAAAGGGATTATTGGATGGAATTGAAATGGAGCCATTCTGACACTGACTGAAGGAAGAATATTTTTCTAACAATGCAGAATCAGCCCGAGGAACTCACTGGACCAGGGAGCATCAAGACTTGGTGAAAGACTAGGCCTTTCTATAGATCCCAAAACAATTCAAGGTCTTAAAATAGTAAGGATTTTTAAGCTTTCGAGATAATTGTAACAACTCATCTTTTTCAGGGCTGCTTCTAAATGCTGACGGTCAAAAGGGTGATAATCCCTTGAAACTGTAAATGTGATCGTGGAAGATACGTTCCGCTCTTTGTGGAATTCTCAGAAAAGGGTTAATGCAGGTGGTTTACCTGAACCGTCCTGATAACTGACTATTCTGTGTCCCGATCGGAAAGAAAATGCCTTTACAGAGCAGTTACTTCTTGTAAGCTCATGTGTGTCTTTAAAAAATTATAGTAGATTGTTCCACTAAAGTTACCAAACAATTGCCGTGTATTTACATTTAAATGAAATTGAAAAATCGTGTGAACACAGTGTAGTGGCAAGATGCACAAATCCAAAGATTACAGCTTTATAATATATTAGAGTGCCTTCTTTTTTAAAAATGATAAATAATAAGCAATACCTGAACTGTTCATTGCAGACAATGTATTGCTTACGTTCTCACATTTAGTCTTTTCTCTCCATAAAACATGGGGGAAAATTGTCTTTGAACACTCATTTTGGTAAACTGTATTGTATGGACATGCTTTGAGTTAAATGTCTACCCAAATGTTGAAATGCTGCTTTTTAATACAGAAGTTTTGGGGAGTTACCTACTCAAAATCCTTATTTTTAGGCCTGTAAGTCATATGGCACTTGCTTTTCTTTATTGCTTCCATGATGAATTTTCATGCTTATTTTTACATTTCTTAAGAAACCTCTTTTCTTGTGTGCTGTATTAATATCCAGTCTCCTCAGATCATCAGGCAACAATATCCGAGCAACTGGTTGGTTTTTTTTTAAGAACCACTTCATTTTTGTGACTATAAGTTCTTCTATGAATAAAAGCTGGAAAAAATCCTATTGTAAGTAGCGTAAAATGGTTGAAACTGCTTTGAGCGGTGTTAATTGTTGCATTTTCATCACCCGACAAAAGGCTTTGGAAATACACTCATACAGATTTTGTTAATACTGTTTAGCAAAACCAGTCATAAAATAGTTAATTCTTCTTGAACGCTGCTTTGAACGCTGCTGTGTGACAGATAAATAGTGAGGGGCTGCGGAAAACGCTAGAATTTCAAATTATACAGGGGATAGGGAGAATTAAAAATTGTATGCTGTGATGCACTGAAGACGGAGAACAAAAATTTTAGCATTGTATATTAGTTCTTTCAAGATGTTTAAATAAAACAGAAAACTTGAATTCCAGTAGAGTTTAAAATATTTTACAAATTACAGAATGCCTTCATGTGGCAGGCTAAGTAATGTATGCTCATCTGAAAAACATCATTGCTTACCAGTTACTCTGCATGGTGTGAATATAAATGTGAAATACTCTTCTTTTTTCCTCCTCTTTATTTTTTTTTTTTTAAATCTCTGTGCCGAGTGCAGGCAGTAACACCATCACTTCAAGATTTAAATGTACTCATTAAATTGGAAAAGCTGTAATAATTTACAGTCACTTCCTACTGCAGTGACAGAAGTTTATGAAGTACTTCGTAATGAGTTTTCTAGTACTTGTGTTTGGGAAGTGAGCTGTTACATACTGCACAGACAGAATTTTGGTCATTATTTCCAGCTTGCAAATTGTGCTTGAGTGGAAAAAAAAAAAACCAACCAAAACCCAAATAAGTTTGATGATGAAGAAATTAAGCTGTAAATAAATCTAGGCAGTTGATATGGTAGGAAACCAGGTAGAATAGTGGACTGAGAGTGGTGGGATAGTGGTCAGTGGTGCTCATTTCCAGCTGCGCTGGAGAGAGGTGACGGTGATTCACGGGGCTGTGTTTTGGGATGCACAGGAGCAGCAACTCAAGGCAGTAAAGTGCATCCTTCCCCCTGCCCGTTCTGGAACTGCAGTCAGGCTTGCTCTAGATAATTAACATTTTGAAAATAACTTTTTTTTTTTTTTTTTCCTTCTCACCTGATTATAATCAGGAATACTGGTGGTGTCTCAGGCAGTCACTAACTACAGTGATTTTTTTTTTTTTTTTTTTTTTTTTTTAGTGCAAAGCTATTTCTGTCCTCCCGCAGTGGCATGTGCTGCACTGGATCCGGGGAGGCATTTCCCTCTTGGGGGCCAGTCCCTGAGAGTGTCCCTGGGAAATGTCAGCTACCGGGAACCGGCTAAATCACTGTCTCCACCAGGGAGGCGTTATTCCAGAGGGAAGACAGATTCCCTTCGGGGAAGCTGGCAAGGGGTGGCGCAGGGTGGAGAAAACAGGGCAGAAGAGACCACCTCCCACCACGTGTGGGCCCCAGCAGATGGACTTAGTGGCCTGGTCTTTTCCACGTGGAAGTAACTTTCTTCTGTTGTAATCTGATGGAATTAATTAGCTCACGCTGTGCTCCATCGCCATTGATTTCTGTTTTAAAACTTTGCCTTGTCTTAAAATGGTTTTATTTTGTTAAAAAAAAAAAAAAAAAAGACCAAAAAGGAAATTTCACTGTTAAAATTGCTAAAACTCTGAAGTCAAGAAATGCTGGAATTAAGTTGGCTTTTGGATCTTTAAATAGGCTTCCTCATATGTAGTCATGGTAGAGTCTTCACTTAAGTCATTGCGTGCTGTTTTACCCCAAAATCCACTGTGTCGTTTGCTGTAGATGCTGTTAGACTTGTAAATAACTGGGCAAAGGATTTCAGGAAGGAAAAGAGAATAGTTTTGTGATTTAGTGCAGGTAAATCCCACACAGGAAAGCGTAGCGCTGCGCTTGCTTCTGCCGCAGCCTTCCTGCGCGGTGCCAAACGACTCACTGGAACCAGACTTTGGCAAGTAGCCGTGCTTTTTTTAAAATTTTATTTATTTGTCACTTGCTTGGGTTCCCCATGAGGTATTTAGAAATACCTAAATAATACCTAATACCATGAGGTTCCCCTTTGGTATTTAGAAATTTGCTGGCCGAAATAATTGGGAGCCGGGGTTGCTTTGCAGGTCAACTTCTGGATCAATAAGCGTCGTCTTGGCAGGCCTTGGCTTGTGGCTCTGCCGCTGATTTACGTGTCGCCTTAAGAAAGTCTGTTCAGCTGCCGTTTCCTACTCAAGTGGAGATAATAAGGCAGACTGAGTTTGCCGTGGAGAGAAATCATTGAGAAGCCGTCTGGGACTACGATAATTCCTGAGCGCTCGGGGTGGAGGGGGGATCGGAAGAGCCTGAGGAGCGTCTAAGAATAAAGTAGGGAAACGTTACTGCAGACGAGACTGAAGTATCAGCGTTTTGCTGGGGAAACGTTGGTCTCTCTTGCTAAGGGTATGTTTTTTTCTGGTGGTACCTAAGTTTTCAGTTCAGAAGTGATGAGAGAACGTTCCTATTCTTTTCTTTTTATTTTGCTTTGGAAGGTTGTAATTTGATAGTAATCCTTTCCTGCTTTTGCCTGCCCAGATAGGGAAAAAAAAACCCCACCCTTTCCTTTTGGATGCAAATTGTCCTCTCTTCTTCGTTAATTCAGGATTAGCCTATTGCAGCGTTACTGATGCAGCATTGCAATCAATCCAAGGTCGCTTGCAGTGCTTGACTTCTTTGCTGACAGCAAGAGTGAGAGAGGGTCTGGCCCTGCCCCTTGGTCGTGGTGTGGAATTTAATGTGGGCTGATTATGATTTAGGGAGCCTTAAATGTCCTGTGATCCTGTTTAAGTTGTCTTTTGCCGTAGTTGCCAGAGCAGGAGCGTGCAGGCAGAGTCCCTTCTCAGCGTTAAGGAAGGGGAACAGCCAGGTGTAGGGATCTATTTCCCTTCCACATCCCTGAAAGAGCCAAAATTCTGTGCCCAGGCAAGCGTCGGGGGTCGTGTACTTACAGAGTGCTTTGAAATAAGCTGGGAGCAGAAGGGTGAAGAGCTAGGAAAGAGATATTTCTATTTTGCTTTGTAAGTGGCTGAGAACAGAGGTTTTGTTTCAGGAATTACTTTGCGCTGCACGGTAACAGTAATTGCTAGAGCGCCTAAAGCATTTTTAGATACTTACTCTTTGTTATTTCAGTGTTGATTTTTTTTTTTTTTAAAGAAAATAAACACTCATTCTACTTTCCAACTGTGTAGAGTAAATAAGTCTGGCTTTACTGCTTGAAGAAAGAATATAAAAATACACACCAGCTGCCTCATTTTCTGAATGCTATCCGGCCCCTGCCTGGGGCAGGGGTTCTGTGGAAAAAATAGTATGTGATCGTGCATGTAAAACCTGTATCTCACACACACAGGAGAGGAGAATGGTTGAATGGGCAAGTTCTGGCATTTACTAACTTATTCAACTTAAATAATATGTAAGAAGTGGTTTAGCATGTAGCAGGATGTGGTTGGACAATACAGTGTGTCTAGGTGCTTCCTTTGCTTTAAAGGGAGGGGGAGCTGTAAGGTGGCAGAAAGGCTCTGATTTGTCTGAAATCCCTGTGATTAAAGTGAAGAATTATGATAACTGTTCACTGACCAGAGATCTGAGTGTAGTCCTTTGGCTTTTATCCCTGGAGTCCTAAGGCATGGGCCCTCTTGACAGACTGCTGTAAAACTCTGTTTAGTTATGTCATAGGCATGAAGAACATTTGCTCCGTTTATCTTTGCTTTGGATCATATAAATTTTCCAGGTTTATTCTGCGCTAGTCCACGGTCAGTGTTGTGTAGTCGAGATAAGTTTTTTTTACTCCTGACGTTACTGTCAGAATGCAGCAACAATTGCATTTATTGCTATGGACTCTTTGTCCTTACCTTGCCCAGTAGATGGTAGTGTTGGCTGTTTTTTCTAATTTATTTTAAAGTGCTGCATTAAGATGTGTAAGGCTTTCTTCTTCTTTTTTGTCCTTTGCGCTTCAGTTGTTGCTCCCTTTTCTTCCTTTTTATTTCTGCCTGCTCCCAAATAATGTTTTTACCTTGTACAAAACAATAGTGGCCTTTATTCTGAGTTGATCTCTATCAGTACCGATGAGATCTTGTTCATTCTTAAAAGGGCACAAGTAACGGCAAACGGAGAGTCTGCTCTTTGTTGCTCTGAATTAGACACACGCGACAGCACGGACTTAGTCTGAAACTCGATTGTGAATATTTCTTCCCAATAGAAGAGCAAATGGGTATGAACTGACTGTGAATAGATGCAAATGGAGAGTTAGAAGAGGGCTTTTTTGAGAAGGAAATTCAGGAACGGGCTTTCAGTAGAGGCACTGGTAACAGAAAATCTGGCTGCTTCTCCATTGCAGCTAAAACATTTATGAAATACTTGTGTGATACTATTGCCTGCAATAAAAAAAGGCTTCATCTCAGTGACTTACGATACTTGGTCCAGTCCTGTGTAAATTTCAATGCAATTTAATTTACAAAAAAAAACATAGCAGTTTTGATCCCTGTTGAAAAACTTAGTATGTGGACAGACAGAAATGGTTCAGAAAGTATTTATAATGTTTGATCATTATTTATTTAAACCTTGATTTCCCTTAATATGTTCTTTATTCCTTGAATGAATATGAAAATGTTCCTGGGGATTAAATTAGCAGTCATATAAACTGAAGTTTTGGTATATCTCATCGTTTCCTGAGAATGTGAAAAAGTATCTCAGATCTGAGGGGAAAGAATCTCCAGTGATGTTTAGATGGAAGTTGCTGTTCAGGTCCCTTTTGATCCTTGTGAAAACTGCTAAACAAGGCAGCTAAGTAAGTTCTGTGTTGTGTACTTACCCACTAATAGTTGGACTCCTCCTGCCAACTCAGTTTATCATACATTTGTGCTAAAAGAACTGCAGCGTCTTGAAAATGTGTATTTGCCATTCTTGCTTACCTGCACATGAAACTTCAAAATTTAAATTTTCGATCTAAAAGTTATATTTATGTTTATCTTGCTGTGGATTTGCTTATGAAAGCTGCTGAGGTTTCTTTCTCTTCTTTTTCTTTGCCTCCTGATCTTTTAAGACCAGTGGCTTCTCTTGGTGGGATAGAGGCTTGTCTTCTTAAGAGATTACTTAAAATTTGCAGAGGCACTTGGCAAAAGTCAAGTGGATTAAATTCACACCCAACGAACTTTATAATTTATTCTCTTTCAAACACTGAAGTGACAAAAATCAGGCATCTTTGTGAGATTATTTTAAAAGTACTTGATAATGACCTGACTTTGTTTCCATCAGTGGGAATGTCAGTGTTTGCTCTAATGAAGACAGGTTTAAGGAAAATCCCTTCATCCAATGCAAATGTATATATTTACTTAAGGAGTTTGGTGACTTAGTAACAATTTTTACTTCAGAAAGCTATTGGTCTGTCCTCAGAAGGTGGCTGGACGGCACCATTTTCTTCTCTGTATCACCCAACTGTTGGTACACCTAGGGAAATGGATGTGGGGACTGCGCTGGCTATACTAAACACCACAATGTAGAGGAAATATTATGACTGAACCCTTACCTTTGTTTTTTTTTGTTGTTGCCTACTTTCTGGGTAGAAGAGGCTTCCGAAAGTGTTGAATTTTTTCATGGACACATGAACTACTGTTAGTCTAGATCCCTTTTTGTCGTGCATCCAGCAGCAGACACTAGTTGGCACGTTGCTCTGCCGGCTTCTATCCTGTGATGGCTTTTGTGCAGCAGGCTGCTCTCTACATCTCTTTATCCCCTTTTTCAGCAATTAACCTCTGTCATAGGGGTGGTTTTTTTGTTGTTATTGCCTTTCCTCCCCGGCTAAAACCAGAGCATGACTCCCCAGGTCTGAGGCGTTTCTCTGGGTGAGCTGTGGAGAGCTCAGCGTGCACAGCAACGCCGAGGTGCCTGTGGCTGGGGGAGCAGGGGGTGAAAGCAGACATATCTGCTACAAGATTGTGTCCGAGGAGGAGCTGGAGGCCAGGCTGAGGGCAGAACCAGGAGATGCAGAGGTCCCGTGGGGCGGCCGGCCTGGTAGCCTTGTCGTGAAGGCCGTGGCAAATGGTTGTTCTCCATGGCTGATGCCAGCTCAGTGTGCTGGCCTGGCTTCTGGAGAATTCCATCCTTCAGGGTTCGGCTCTTCTCTGCCGTGAGCAGCCTCCAGTGAAAGGGTAGCTGGGCCCAGCCTTCCCTCCATCTTCCCTCACTTGAGGCCTGTCAGTCGGCCCTCTGAAGGCAGAAGGGCCGGCGGGTCGCCGAGGGTGACGTCCTGGCGTGCCACCGCAGGCCCCGGTGGAGGAGGAACCTGTGTATAGTGTCGGGGCTGAACGTCAGTCAGATCATGCGGGAATATTGCAGGTATTAATTGGGATATACCTTCAGAAATACCTTCAGTGTATGGATGTTCCGGCTGATTGACAGGCTGAGGGCATTGGGGGCATCCAGCCTGGAGAAGAGAAGGCCCCAGAGAGACCTTAGAGCTCCTTCCAGTCCCTAAAGGGGCTCCAGGAGAGATCCTGAGAGTCCAGAGAGGGACTCTGTGAGGGAGCGGAGCCATAGGATGAGGGGTGATGCTTTTAAGTTGAAAGAGGGGAGATTTAGATGAGATCTCAGGAAGAAATTCTTTGCTGTGAGGGTGGTGAGAGCCTGGCCCAGGTTG
>JAOXJK010000023.1:64671764-64686044 GCA_025774025.1 Xenus cinereus | reverse complement strand
GCTTGGAGCAACCTGGTCTGGTGGGAGGTGTCCCTGCCCAGGGCAGGGGGTTGGAACTGGATGATCTTTAAGGTCCTGTCCAATCCAAACCATTCTATGATGTTGTATGAGGGTGCAGGAGAGTGTTTCCAGAAGCTGGTTAGGAACGTCCCTGTGACCTGTGGGTTGGTGGGCATCAGCACTGCTGCAGAGTTAGAGTCCTGGGAAGCAAGGAGAAGGTTCCCTCTGGCATCTGCCTTCTGCAGTGACGGCAAAGCACCAGCAGCAAAAATGAGCTTAGCCAAAGTAGGAGCCTAAGTCAGCTATAAGACATGGCGAGCCTCTTCTGAGTGGAACTCTAGTGCTTTTCCTTGGATAGAACCACATGTCTGTCCACAAACTGGAGTTACGTCCACCACACTGGAGTGAGATGTTAGTGCATTTGTCCAAGTTGGGTTATCTATTGTGAGTGTAGCTGATCACAAGTAAAAATCTTGGCTCCGGAAGTCATAGGACTGTGTGAAGTCTTCCTCTTCTTCCTCTCCCTCCCCTGAGCTGCTTGCATTCCGTAGGACCTGGAGGCTCTTCACAAGTGCTGAGGGTGGAAGGACTGTATTAGTGAAAGCATGCTGTTGTGGTATGTATCTCATGGGGTTCAGCTTTGCTTTCGGTCAGAACGGCTTATTTTCACTATACCACAGCAGGGTCCAAAGCAAGTGGGAGTGATTCATCCTGCAGCCTCTGGAGGTGCAGAGAAGATCATCTGCAATTGTTCTTCATCTCATTTTTCCAAGGTAAAGTTGCCTGACCAGAGCAACAGAAACAGGCGTTGTTCTGCTGCCCCAAAGGCCTGTTCTCACAGGTGGGTGCTGGGGAGCTTTGAAAGACTCTCTCAGGTGTAATTTTTCCTGTTGACCTGTGGGAGCACCTCACTGCTGGAGACCCGTCCTCTGTGGCAGAGCTTGGAGAGTGACACCCCTTCGCCCTTTAGGTGGACAAAATGCAGCCTTCAGTTCCACCCGTGTAACCGGCTGGGCCTGCAAACCAAGTGGACTGGGAAGCTGAAGTTTATTTTCATCTGGTAGCGCTGTAATCTTTACGGCATTTGGAAGATGCGTTTCTGCTGGCAGCAGGATGGATGGAACTCCCGGTGCTCCCATGTAAGCACAGCATGTGGGGTATTGTTGAGCCTTGCTTCTGGCTGACAGTAATACCACGTTCAGCGTGTAATTAAACAGCTCATAAACTGCCTTGAGATGTTTGTTTATGCGCACTTTACAGCGGAGAAGTACTGTGTTTTCAGAGGATGCTGAAATTTCTGTGAAGCATTTGTATTTGACGTTCAGTTCCCTTCTCGTTGACAAAAATACTCAGTGACTGGAGCACATTATTTTGCTGGCAATGAAAAGCGTATGGTTAGGAGATTTTCCCATGAATTTCTGGTGCTGATTTTTTGATTCTCATGTATAAGTTAGATATCGATCTGTATGTGGAAGCATCTTTATCAGTATCTGTTGGAAATTAATATTTTTCAATAACAAAATGACTTGTTTCTAATTTGTTTCTAACAAAAAGGCTTGTTTCTAATTCTTTGAGGATAAGCAGAAACGCGTAGAAATTAGATAATATGGTGAGGACACCATGTAAAAACTATCTTGGTGAACGCATCATAAGAGAGTATTAGTAACTTTTTGCTATTTGCCATTTGTTTTGTCTTCCAGTTTAGAGTGAATGAATTTGGGGCCCTGGAAGTGATTACAGATGAAACTGAGATGGAAAGTGTTAAAAAGGCAACTGCTACCACAACCTGGATGGTTCCAACTGCTCAAGAAGGTCAGTTAAGAGGCAGTAAACGTTTTCTGTGGTAGACTGCATTTTGTTTAGTATATCAATTTTTCTTAAAGATTGCCCCCTAAGATAATAACACACTCCCCCGTATTTGCTTTAATGCACATAGTGTCTCTGATGATGCTACCTATTTCTTGGGGTGTGAATAAGTATGGAAATGAATGCATTTTAAGTTCAAAAGAAATAATTCCACTGTTAGACATCTGAAACATGTAGTAACCATTTATGTTTATCTTGAATGATAAAATTCTAATAGTTGTGGTGTCTGTTTACCAAATAAGGTGTTTCCATGGATTTAAAATATTGATTTAGGCAACACCATTTTTGTTCAAGGAAAATTGGTTTACATGGTCATAAATCCTGTAAATTTTGATACGCTGACTCCCGCAATGACAGAGTAGTATGAAAGAGAATATCACAATGGGTTTTGCAATTACTTAAAACTACCTAGTGTTTTTTTTCCTTGTTGATACTATATTTTATCAGTTTTCTTTTACAATATGCCTTTTGTAACTCCTGTGAAAAGCAGACTTCAAATTTTTATATCAGTGTAAATATGATAAGCAAAGTCAATGAAATTTTTCCTCTTGCTGCTCCCCCTCCTCCCCCATTAAGTCTTCATTGTCGTGTGGCTTTTATGAATAGGTGAAACGTTCACACCAGTGGGAAAGTGGTTTGGGCCTCAGCTGGGAGGTCTGAAGCTTCAGAACACAGCTCCTCTGTTCTGTAGGTCTGTCTCCAGGGCAATGATAGTTATTAAAGACTACAGTTGCGATGAGAAGAGTGTGACAGCACAGCAGGTTCTCCCCTTAGACTGGGAGATGACAGTTACCTACAGCAAAGCATACAACTTCATCCCCTGCACTCCGCTAAACCTGAAAAAAATAATGTTGCTCCTGAATTAAGTGTGTTTGTGGGCACATAAACCTACCAAGTAAGCATCCTACTGCTAAATCTACCAAGTAAGCATCCTACTACTACCTTACACCGTCTTTGACTAATTTAATGCTCCCCAAAGATAAAAATATCGCTAAAATGTTCCATTGTGAGAGGAAATAGTTGTTTTGAACCACTTAATGATGCTGGAGTGTAAATATAGCACGTAAATTATATATTCTTCTAGTGCAGATAGCCTACACACAAGAGTTCACTTGACTCCACTTTCAAAGATAGTGTTGAAGCGAATCAAATAGTTTGTGACTTGAAATTTGCCTTTTGGAGGGGTGCAAAGACCTGCTCTAGAAGCTGGAGAACTTGACAGTGTTTCATAGTTGCCTCTAAGTAAAAAAAACCAGCATCCTCTCCTAGCCTACACGCCTCTTGCAGGGAAACTGTAGTTTAGGATGAGCAGTAACTTAGTATTTGAAATTTTCTTTGTTGCAGATTAGTGATTTTTTTACTTCTGGTAGACCTCAGGCAGGTTGAGCAAGAGCTACTGGTCTCTCTGTGGGAGACTAGAACGTAGTCTGATTTACTTCCAGAAATAAGTTCACCTGTTGAAAGATAACTCCGCCCAAGACCTTTTTCCCAAATGACCCTATATGTAGGTCAAAAATGAGACATGTCAGCAGGAGATGAGGCGATGGGCTCCGTGCAGGGATGACTCCGTGGGCGGCAAGCGCGGTGCCTGTTACAAACCTCACTCCTTCCACGAGCAGCCACATCAAGCAGTGTCAATGTGCTGCTGGTGACAGAAGCATGAAGTCGATGGATTCCTCTCTCTAGTGTTGCAATGTGAAATACCCAACGTGCTTGTCAGGAATATGGGCCCCAGTTCTTCATTTTAACAAGAGCGATGTGACTTCCTCAGTGGTTTTAATGCCTCAGCGCCTGCTGAGGATGCTTGGAAATGGGTTGCCTTTACCTAAGTGAAATTCCTTTTTTCATTGTTCAGCGTTTTCAGAAAAGACAGGGATCTCCACAAGGTTAAAGGAAACTGCAAAAATGGATGGACTTGTTTTCTGTGAAAACTGTTATCGCTATGGTACCATAGAAGAATTTGTTCCTGAAGGGAAATTTTGCAGCCAGAAATGTGCCCAGCAAGTAAAAAACAAGTAGGTGCCGCTATGAAGCATAGAAACAAAGAATTTGGCATAAATGCAGCATGAGATACAAGGGGTGGGATAAAACGTTAATGGTGGGACAGATGGAGGTATTAAGCAGTCATGTTTTGGTGAGTCTCCATGGGTTTATAATGTTCTTTCACTATTTTTCATGTAAATGCACTAAGAGCATTTGGCTTTGTCTAACGCTGATGTTGAAAGCGATCCTTTTTGCTCCGAGTTCCTCTGTCAGATGCAAGCGGTAAAACAGTCTATGGGATGCGTGAATCAGTGTCAGACTCCCACCCTGATTCATAATCATTGGAATTAATCAGTAATGAGCTGGTTGGTGTGGTAAGCTAATTATAATTAAGTGCAAGAGCCGTGTTGTAGATGACAGAGAGTGAAAACACGAGCATGCCATAGTTTCTCAGTTCCTTTTCCTTCAGCTGGTGCAGTTCATCTCATCATGAAAGAAGGTTTGTGTTAGTATGTCCATTCTGGTTTGCCTATTACTGCATCATGGCAGTTTTTAACAGCTATGATTTTGTGCCTTTTCCTTCATTTTTAGCTCAAATTTGTCTGTTCGGATTTGCTTGTTTAGCAGTTTGTACAGTCACATGCCAGCTTTCTCCCACTGGATTTTTTTAGTCTTAACAATTACCTTTCCCTTCCCCTCTGTAAAGCACCCAGTGGTCCTAAACGTTTCACAGTTTGCTTCTCTGTGAGACTTGATGCTACATGGGAAAAGACACTGTTTAAAACAAGACACACAGAACTTGTTCAGCGTGAGCTGATGTCTTTCCTTCTAGAGTTGCTATTGTGTGTCTTTCAGATTAATTCTTTTGACAGAGGTAATTTTCAGTAGTAGTTCCAAGAATATATTTAGTATAACACCCTGGGACCTACAAACACTTGGCCTTCAGGTTTACTCGCTTTTTACTTGATTTGTGAATGCGAAGTGTAAGGATTTTAGCTTTGTGTCACTGTGTCACTCTCGTAATAGAGAACCAAAGGAAGAAAAGCCCAGTGTGGAATGCAACGGGGAAGATGATTCCAAAGGCATTCGGAAAAGAAAAGCAAAGTTACCTCTCAAAGAAGAGTCCAGGGATAATGGGGAGAAGAAAGAAAATTCCGACGAAAGTGTTAGTATGCAGCATAAACCCATTCCTGCGAGTATTTTGGTGGGAATTTTGCCGCGTTTTGCAACGTCAGTAACTTCATCAGTCTGCAAAGAGAAGCGATGGCATCACTCTGTCAGATCCACAATAAGTAGTTGGTTCACTTGCCAATTTAATTGTGCCAATAATATGTAATTATTGACAATGAACTGATAACAGCTGGTTATTTTAATCTCTTTTCCCTCCTTTTTTAAGAGCAGAAAAAAAAGAATTTAAAGGAAATATGATACTAACCTAGACTTGCTATGTCTTCAGCATAGAAAAATAGAAGTACATCTTTCCCAACACCTGTTACTTTGTCACTCTGCACATGAATAAATGAGTACAGACTGATAATTTATTTACAAAGAAAGCTACATTACAGTTAAGAAGAGAATACATTTGATTTTCTTAGTGTAATTTGCCTCAGAAAATCATAGCTAAAGGTTTGGTTTTATTTTATGCGGTAGTGTAACGTGCTTTGAGGCACCTTTTGCTGTTGATTTTTTTATTCTTCGTTTTAGAATAAACTGATCACAGTACCTTCCCGTCATGTTCATTTTCCTGGAATATTTGTTTTCCTCTCAGGAGCTGTGGTGCTGCTGGGAGGAGCACAGTTTTGAGGGAGAAAGGGAGAGCTCTGCAGCTGCCCAGTTGTCAAAAGGCTGAGGACACTGGAGCTGTCAGAAGGGAATTTGTGGCTCTCTGTGTAGCAGTATCTTGGACATAAGTCAGGGATACCTTGTATTTAGTAAAGCAATTCTACATTTGAAAAAAAAAAAAGCAGACTAAAGCTGTGAGAGGTTTTCCTTTAAATTATTTTGGAACCACGAACGTGTCAAAGATGCTGCTATTTATCCCTGGCTGAGCCAGGCCTGCTGAAGGCTTTGTGGGCTGTCCCTGGCTTAGACAAGGCTGACTGAGCGCTGCCTGCTGAGCCTCCTGGCTGTCATTTTCACCCTGTTTGCTGTGATTTGTCCCTGATGGCTTTGGTTTTATTAGACATCTGCAGGTTTGTTTGAGATAGCGGAGAGCTATGTCCGTAGCCATTTAAATGGAGTCACAGTTAAACCTTGGGTGCCTTCGTTCTTACTGTATTAGACTTCTGAACTAATGAGATGATTGTACTCTTCTTTTAATTTAGGAGGACAAACCTGAAGGAAGGATCTTGAGAGTCTCACAGAGAACCAGGAGAAAAAGAAAAGGGGAAATAACAGTTTTGAAACAAAGTAAGTTAGTTTATGAAACAAAGATCTCAACTATCAATTTTCTAGCTGATACCCGTCTCTTATTGGCGGTTGCCAGCATTGTTTCACTGAATTTGCATTCCCTATGGAATATGTTTTTGTCAGCTCTGTAAAAAAGAGAGTGCCAGTGTTATTTATAGTAATTAAGTTTTAAAGCTTGAAGAACTGAGAGAGCCAAGTGAAAACTGGGGAAAAACCCGTCACGGGGAGATTGATTACCTTTTGCAGTTTATATACCTCCGGCAGCGTGGAGGAGGATGTAGTGAGTGTAAATGTGGTCGATGCACATTTTAGGTGTTTTTTCATCCCTCTAAAGAATAACAGGGTTTAAGGGAATCAGGCCCATTGAGTTCCCAGATGTTGAAAGACATGTATTAAGCAGAAATGAAAGTTTACTTTTGTTTCCTTTGGGATCAATTCTACAGTATGTGCTGGAAGTAGACACGTTTATGGAACTGTTTAGGAGTAATTGTTATAATCAGTCCAAAGGGACATAATGCTGCATGAAGCAGCATAATAAAACATATTTTAAGTGAGTACTGTTTTTTCAAGCTATTTGTAAGATAGATACTTTGAGGAAGAATGGGAGAATCAGCAGCTGTTACACCGCAGTGATACACCAAGCACAAACCTGCATCTTGCACTCTAAAGTGTTTCTTATGGTAGAATGGGACCATTAGCAGAAGTTGCTGGGCCACTAATCAGAACAGAGCTCCAAGTAGCTCTGCTAACATAAAAATTACGGAAGATCCCCCTCCTGAGATAGAATTACTCCTAAAATATAAATATTATTTCTATAGTTGTTTCCAAAGCTGAGGTGATAAGAAGCGTGTGAGGTACGAGCACAAAGCTGGTGCTCTATGGAAATCACTGATGTCTACTGACAGAATGATCTGTACCCATTTCTTCTGGGTTTTTTTTTTGTTGTTGTTTGGGGAAAATGTCAGTTCAGCGCAAGAGAGTGTGAAAGAGCGATTTATATTCAGAACCAAGCATATAACCGTGCATTATTGTACTGAGCAACACATCTCTTAAAAGGAATAGATGAAAACTGGATAAATCACAAATAAAATGAATGCACTTTAATAGTGTTGAGCGATTGCTGCGATTCTGAAATTTGTTATCTTTCGGTTAAATTATCAGCTTTCTTCAGGAGAGCTTGGCATCGTTATTGTTCATGTTTTAATCATAACAACGCTTAGCCAGACTGTTACTTAAGGGGCTTATTTCAAGTGATGGAGTAGATACCGACAAAGAATAAACTATTTCTGTGATTAAAAAAAATAAAAGTCACCAGTTGAAAATGCTTTCCAGGAAAATAAATTCTTGGAGAAAAGAAAAATGAAACTATTGAGGTACTTCGTGATTTGGACCGATCATTTTACACGTTTTTACACAAATTGTATATCTTAATGCTTCTTATGAGCAAGAAGGGAGAAGGGACAGGGCGCAAGACTTTATAAGTTGTTCTTGTCACTTGAAAGAGATTTTGCTTGTTACTAATAAAGATGTGAACTGTTGGAAACCTTCCTATACAAACCAGGAGCCTTCATGTTCCTCGTGCTGTTAAACCTACAGAGCTACTTCATTTCCTGAAGTAAGTCCTGAGAAACACCATGAACGCATCTAATGAAATGTAGATTTGAGATAGGTATGTTATAAACTTTGAAGTGTTAGGTTTTTTTTTTATTTCTTGAGAAGTTAAGAATTACAGAATTCTTTTGCTATTGTGTGCTTCTTTACAGCTGTGCCATCTAAAGGAAGGCAGGCGTGGTGTTGGGCATCCTACCTGGAGGAAGAAAAGGCTGTAGCAGTGCCTACGAAGCTTTTTAAAGAGGTACGGCCTTCTGGACTTGCAGTCAGTCAACAACTTAATATCATAAGATTTTTAGAAAATCAATTAAAAAAAAAAAAAGTAATTTGAAGATTTTTACACTTCTGTGGGGAAAAACCTACCTGATGAAAATAATACTATCCCTCAGCAATCGTCAAGATAGTCAAAATGTGTGAAATTGTTTATCTTTCTCTGCTTTTTTCAAAGAATTCTGTAGTTGTAGATGAATGTTGTCAACTGAGACTACAGAAGGCAGATGCTTTTCCAAAATCTGCAAGTTCTAGCCTTTCCTTTCTAGCCTGAAGCTAAAAATCTGATACGTGCGATACCCTCATTTTTTCCCGCCATTTTTCATTCCCTTTAAGTATCTTTAGCTAGGTGGTACGAAGGTCATCTTTTGGCTTGTTGCTTTGATTCTATGACCTGTCTTTTAGCAGCTCCTGCTGACATGCTGTTTTGTGACATCAGATACTGGTTTGGCTTGTTCTCATTTCGCCTGTCGTCTGAGTGGATGTCACATCATCATCATCATCATCTCTTGCTTGTCCTTTGCCTGCTACGGCAGCCTTTGTCGTTTGTCAGTTCAGCGCTTTCTCTAGCGCTGTCTCGGAAAGCAAGCTCTGCCTGCAAATCCACAAAGCTTCCACGCTCTTCTCTTCTCTGGCAAAACATGTGAATGTGTCTCGGCTGCTGTACTTCTGCTGTGCATATCCCCTATTATTTTTTGATAATTCTTTTCTTACTTGTAATCTGGTTCTTGCATCCATTTCTTCCTGTTCGCTTTTTACTTCAACTATTAGATCTTCTTGGGCAGGGATTAGCTTTTGAGTTTACATGTGTGGGTGATGCTGAGCTTTAATTGGTGCTTTGAGACATTACTGAGGTACAAGAGTAAAGAATGTAGAGAATCCATAGATTTGTAGGTGGAATAACAGCAGTTACCTGACTATCCTTAGTTATATTTCCCTGTGCTGTATACTGGTTGAAAAATTGACAAGAAAAAAATGTGGGTAAGTAGTGTCTCTGTCTGGAAGGCAGATTTACAGGGCCTCGCTCTGTCTGTCTGAAGGCTTTTTTCTCTTACTTTTCCCATTCAGAAGCAGTACTTTTCACTGTGGTTTTTTGTATCCTTCATTAGGAACGGTCAGGATAATGGAGAGTCCTTGGCACTTCCTGACAATTAAATCTTAGAGTCATTTCTAGGCTGTGATAGACAAGCTGTTGTTGCTTCAGTAAAACAAAATTATTGACCCTTGAATGTTGTGTTTTTCAATCTCCAACTCCCCTGATGTAATCGTTCAGGTTTTGTGTGTGTTCTTGCACTGGACATAAACATTCCTAATCCTCAGTCTGCCATCTGCTCATCTGCTGACTCCTTTTACCTTTACTCTTATTTTGTTCTTGTATCTCTCCTTAACAAAGTATCTTTAAATGTTTGTTGTGAAAATAATGTGTGATTGCTAAGTTTTTCATAGCTTTGCCTGGGTGACGTATTGAGAATAATGCACAAAATTGAAATCTGATAAATAGTATTAAAGTTATTAGTCTTCTAAAAGTTGCCTGTTCTTTTGCTGTAACAGAAACCAAACTAAAGATTGCGTTGCCTTTGAAGTTTTAGATTTGACAGTGGAAAGAATAGTGAATAATTCATGTCTTCAGTTTCAGGAAATACCTGTCTTAGAATAGCTTAATTTTTAGTGTATTGTTTTTTAGAATTTTTTGTACTGTTTGTACAGTAATGTTTATTATAATAATGAGAGAATAAACAAATCTGTGACTATTTAATTGTTTCCTTTCTTTGTAATTTTATTTGTGCTTGGTTTTGCAAAATCTCGGTTATATTTTTGGCCACTGTGTCAATGTGGCCAATGTGTCAGTATTTCTAGGATTTCAGTTTTCCTCTGAGGTTTTTTATCTGTAAGATATTTATGATAGAGATGGCATTAATTGCAAATCTGTGCACCAAGATGAACTTTAAAATTTTCAGTTTATTTATAAAAAAAAAAAAAATGCTCTGCTTTTACGTTCCTCTTGAGGAAGTATCTAGAGTTATACATAGCGTAACTTCATAAAACTTTCATTGATAATAAAAATGTGAAGTGTGGTGATGTTAGGATGAAGTAACTTTTCAAATGTGTGTACTGCCGTGAGATACTCTGATCCCTTAACTGAGGGCTACAAAATGATCTAACCTATGTTTAGAGAGGGACCTAGAACTGTGGTTGGACATCTCTTAGCTGCCCACTTTTGGCTGATTTAAGCTGCTCTGGTTCTCCGTTTCCCTTCTCCTTGACTGCATATTCCTGCTCTTCTGCCGTGCGCTGCGGTTTTTTTTTTCCTCCTGGGTTTATTATTCAGTGACATCAGTTGCAGCCAAAGCCACCAGAGAGAGGGTTCCCTTCCTCCCAAGTAGGTGAGACCTCTCTGAGCACCTCCCTCGGTACCCTTCTCTTCCCATGGGCTGCAGAGGTACTGTAGGGAGCATGTGTGGCTTTTAGACCAGAACAGAAGGAAGGGGGAGCATATAAGATTTTGTTTGTAACCCCTTGGGACATAAAAACTGTCTAGCTGTGATTTGGTAGCTTGTGGAGACCCTCTTCAGTTTTATTTGATTTTTGTTCTGATTTTCTTTCCAATTTAACTTTAGTATCTGCTAGCTTCCTTTATTCTGTAATAGAAGATAAGGAGCATAATACATGGGATGCTGGCGTCTTCTGATTGAAAACACCCTTTTATGCTTAGTCTTGTTTTCACTTTCTTCTTTTTGAAAGATGTTCTTCTGTCTTCATTTTAACGTGATACAAGGGTAGTCCAGTTCCTGTGATGCAAAAATATTCCTGGAAAATAAGCTAGTTGAGACCCAACATAGAAGGGAGGAGATGGCATCAAAGAGGCCATCCCTATATATAAAGGATGTTCTGTATTTCTGCTTTGCAATTAGTCTTTGGTGGCCTGAGATGTGGAAATGAAAAGGCAAAATACAGGATCATTGTTGTGCTAGTTATAGAAATGATAACTACCAGGTCACAGTGTCACACCGTACAGGCTGAAAAACAATTACTTTGGTAAAATGTTTTATTTACAATTAGTGGAAAAAGTTGAGAGGAAATCATGCCGTTTTCTTTCCCTTGGGTAAGTTTTTTGCTAATTCTTTATAAATTTCATAAGTACTCTCAAGTTTTAAGTCATTCTGGTGTCAGCATGTTTTTTGATCATCAATTTCTCTTTTTCCTCAGTATGTTTTTAAAAATGCAAAACTTATTTTAAAGCAATTCATTAGTTGTTTCAGAAACACGAGTAATAAATAATAATTTGCCTTCTAAAGATACTCTGTCTTTCTCTGGTATGCTTTCAGAAGAATTGAAACTCATCTTTTCTATTGCAGTATCAGTCTTTCCCATACAACAAAAACGGATTCAAAGTGGGGATGAAGCTGGAGGGCGTGGATCCTGAGCACCAGTCGATATACTGTGTTCTCACGGTGGCCGAGGTAGGTCGAGGCTGCGAGCAGGCGTCGTGCGGGATTACAGGAGTAATGTAAAAAAAACCATTAGCATGACATCTAATTAATAGTGCTTTTGTAGAGGTTTGATAATATTTACAGTTGCTCGATTCACTGATGCGTATGCCTTACGCCTCTTTGTGCTGCATTTGTGCTGCAATTTTTTCAGGCTGATGGCCTCAGAAAATGCCAAATTCTTCAAATTAGTATTCCATATAAACTCAGTTTGTCTTTTTGCTGCCGTTTACAAAATATTTTATTTGATCAGTAGTTTCTTTGCTTTTAATAATACAAATGAGAACCCATTTTTCAGTGACCTTTTTTTTATGTCTTTCAAACACATCTTAACATTAGTTTTTATGTAGTTTTACCAAGGATCCTTTTTTTGGTTTCGTTTTGTGAATTAAAATAGGGAAAGGGGAATAGGGTAGGTGCTCTTCTCTGTATCACTGTTATTCTAAGCAGCTGTAATTTTGCAGTTTATATTCTTATAGCCCAGGCTTTTGTTTTCCCATGCCTGGATCTCTTCATGGCCCATCGACGTATGCCATTTCTTTGGATATCTCTTCCATCTTCTCGTGGATGGTGTGTCAGTGGTTGAGTATCTCTTCTGTACCTTGTGTTTGTCGCTAAGCGGTGGGTCACGTTTTACTCCAGGATGACTGAATTCCACCTAATTCTGAGACGGCAAACTCAAAGTTCTGTCAGTATAAATTGAATTTAAAATAGGGTGACCTTGATGTCAAGAGACTTTCATTGATGACTGCGGGAAAGTTACGGCATTTGACATTCAGGAGAACTTTTGTACAGAGAGAGGGATTGTATGTTTTTCTCTTCCTCTTGGTGGTTAACGTACTACTTTATGGAGTAACGAAGTTCTGGAGGATACCTCCACTGACTTCTCATCTTTAGTAGCAGTTCTGAGTATCTCTCTGGAGAGCCTGTTAAACATAGTTACTGTTGAGTGCTCTCTTGCATATTGATTAATTGGGATAGCTTGAGAGCATCATTATCCGTGCTTCCTCCATGACTGCATCAGATATATTCATGCTCTTCAGTAGGGTTACTGTTCTATTCTGCTGCTGCGTTGAACAGTTTTCAAGTTTTTGAACACTAATGGCAATATCAGGTTTTTAGTTAATTCTTCTCTCAAGAGGAGGCTTTCACATTAAGAATAGCTTTAGTTTTTTATTCTGTCCTTTTTATCAAATGAATTTATTCATCGAGTGCGGGCTTGAGCAGAAGGCAGACTGAAAGTGTACTAATAGATGTAATACCGAGCAGAAACTGTTATGTGTAGGGCAAACGTCTTAAAACATAGTGTTGTATGTTGTACATTCTTACTTTTAGGTTTGTGGCTACAGAATACGACTGCATTTTGATGGATACCCAGATTGTTATGATTTCTGGGTGAACGCTGATTCCTCAGACATTCATCCTGTGGGATGGTGTGAGAAAACAGGTCACAAGCTTCATCCACCTAAAGGTATTGCTTGATTTGAAATGTGTGTGTTTTCCATAGCTCTGAGATCAAGACTATCCGTGTAATGTTGCAATTATTTGTTTTGGCAGAAAATTTTTCACTCATTTAGTCAGAACGTTTGAACATGGCAAATGAAACTCTACTTTAAAAGTCTTGCTAAAATCTTGAGATTGAAATCCTGCCCTTTTTATTCATTGGAAATCCAGAGAAAACAAGAAATAAAAGCGAACCATAAGAGTAATTCCTAAGGCATTAGGAAGAAAAGTTAAGCAACAAACCAAGACCCCAAATGAATGCCTATTGCAAGTAAAATTCCAGCGTTTGGCTGACATGGATGCTTCAACTGAGGTCTCACAGGCAGCTGAGAATCCTTTAGTGAAAGGTCTTAGGACGTTTTTATTACTAGTTATTGATCACCATTATTGTACATGTGTTGGCACAGACTAATAAACGTTGTGCTCTTGCCACAAAGAGTAAGCTTGAAATAGAGACAAAAAGAGGAATGAACAGGTAAGGAGTGAGGAAAAAGGGGTAAGATTACAAGCCTGAAAGCGTAATTTGTACATAGCTTATGTAAATGATCTACACGTGTTGAAATATGTGTAATTTGCTTGCTTAATTATTCAGTTTATGTAACTCATTTGTTTTGGCAGATGGAGTGTATCTGCATTGAACTGTACTGTGAAAAAACGGATAAATGGGCTCGCTTTTGGGAGGGAATACGTGGGGATGAAGGGAATGAGTTTCAGTAAAGGCAGTCACTCCATTGGCAACCACCAATATGTGGTGGTTTTGGTCTTGTTTTACCAGATTGTAACATAGGAACTAAAATAGATGTTTCTGTAACTACTATTTAACAGGAGAATGGAGGAAGACGAGTATTTGCTTCCAACTCAGCATTGTTTGATAGATTCGAAGGACAAACGGTTTCTTGTGAATTACTTTATGCAGTTCAATATGTTATGAATTACTTTTCCTAAGAAACTAGAAGACGCAAACCATCAACAGAAACTTAGTTTTCTTTCCA
This sequence comes from Xenus cinereus, assembly GCA_025774025.1. NCBI lineage: Eukaryota > Metazoa > Chordata > Aves > Charadriiformes > Scolopacidae > Xenus > Xenus cinereus. Next base: position 64,671,922 of record JAOXJK010000023.1, on the reverse strand, counting down.
AGTGCTGTTGACACAGAATAAAAAAATGCAGAAAGTCCACGCATGATCCCTGAAGACATAACTGTGACTTACTAACATCCGTCTTTTGCAAGCTATTAAAGAGCATGGCGACCATAAAATTTGTAAATATAAACCTGAGAAATGTGTCTTTATTAGGA
>JAOXJK010000023.1:64636403-64654781 GCA_025774025.1 Xenus cinereus | reverse complement strand
ACCCTTGAAGTATTTATAGGCGTTGATCAGATCCCCCCTCAGCCTTCTCTTCTCCAGACTAAAAAGACCCAAGTCCCCATTATGACCTTTTTGATAGCAGTTAGGGAGTTAAAAGCCAGATATTGGTGTTGATTTTAATACTGTTTCACAGCGACGCAAGCAACAGCTTCTTGTATAAATATGAACAGCCAGTTGCAACTCTTTTAAGTTTCGTTTTTAGAGAGTTTGAGTTCTTTGAAGTGAAGAGAGAACATTTGTAGGGAGCTAGTTTTTGCAAAAGCAAAGCATGAGTGAGGAAGGACTTCCCTTTACAAAAGCCTCCCTAATTATTTAACTCCTCTGAGTCCACTGACTTGTTACATTAGAGGCATCGATTTGCATAAAGGTAGAAAAGATAAAAATCTCTGTTCTCTCATCCATTACACCATTTTAAAGCCTATCAAAGTCTTTGGACTAGAAGTCACCGTGTTGTAATATTGGCATAGGTGGAACATTTGGTAAAAAATCCTTTTGGACTGTCCTTATTATACATAATAATTCTCCGTCTTTCGCTATGCATCTCTGAGCAAGAATCTGTCTTTCATCTGGTAAAATTTATTTCAATGGGCCTTTTGATCGTTATCTCTAGGGGGAGATGCAGGTTCATGTACTTTCCCAGTAAAAGCGGTACTAGGGAGACAGTGCCTGCTCGCAGATGTGCAGGAAGTATTCTCAGTTTCGTCTGCTGGAATAGGTCTGTCTCTCACTTGCGGTGAAATTATGAGTTATAAACTGTGTTTTTTGAGTGTCAAAGCTTATTTTGACAGCTACATGCTTTAATGTCTCTGCAGATGTTATTGTAACAGGCTGCTAAAAGTCAGATAGACACATAAATTCAGATAAGTAAAAATGTCAAAAATCTCCTGGTGGAGATTGCTCTTTTTAGAAGTATTTTCAGCTTTTGTTTTCACGTCTTGTTCACTGGAAAACTTGAGCTAAAAATGGGGAAGGTCAGTCCCCGTAAGGAACAGGTCCCTCTCTTCAGGAACAGCAGGGTAACTCCGTCCGTGCTCTTGCAAAACAACTGGGTTCCAGCTACGCGTAGTTAATAGGAGAGAAATTTGAAGTCATACAGTTCCTCCAAGATTTGCATTCTTCATATAGATGTAGCTCTCCTGTAGAGGTTTATTCCTACAGAATAAAGTTATTTCTCCAGTGGTTTAGGTTGTTTGAATCTCCGTTGTGCTTTTGTAGAATGCCTTTTGAAAGTACTTTAAAATTAGGTTTTGTTTACTTATTTCTTCTTCATGTTTACTATGATACTCTGGCATTCCTGCATTTAACGATTTGATACTTTTTTTATAATCTCAAATGTGATTTCCCCTGACACGCAGGTCCCTTGGAACTGGTGGAAGCTTTAGAGCACGGAGGGTGTCCCACGGCAGGATGTAAGGGAGTTGGACACATTAAAAGAGCAAGACATATCGGCCATCATAGGTATGTGCTGTGAAACTGTGATTTTATTCGTTCAGTTGAGTGGTGTGTGCACATGGGGGTTTTTTTAATTGTTGTTCACAACAAAACAGATCCAAGACGGGGGAAAAAAAATATGAAATCTTGTAAACCTAAATATGCAATGATTTGGGTTGCCATGGTGAGTGTGCTGAAATAAACATTAGCAATCTGCAACTTCATTTCACCAGGGTGAGCCGAGATAGGATTTGTCGAACATCATTTTTTGTCACAATTGATAAATTCAGCTACTCTGTGTTTTGTTCCTGGGAAAATTCCCCAGCTTGCTGTTCAGATTGCAAAATGTAACAGGCAGATATGTATAAAGCAATAACTTTTGAACCTTTCGAAATAGGAGGTTGCTAATTTTATTATGGCTTGGATGTTTTTGTTCTGCTTGGTTGATAGGGGTGAGGATTTGCTTGTTGGCTTGGAAAAATGCTCAAAAGGAAATTCCCATTAATGTATTCTCAAATGACAGCCTGAACAACGTGCTGTTAGTTTCAGCCTAGGGTTTCTAAAGATGCTTTTGTTGAATGTCTTTTGAAATACAGTACAGAAATGAGGACATCCCAGGCTCTTCTGGAGGAGAGCTGATGTAGGGAGAGCAGTAGCATGAGAGAATGGAATGAGACAACAACAGAGTAAAGGGGAAATATTTCCTACGTCAAAAATTTTATTATTTTAAAAATATTTACACTATGAGGTAAATCCTGAATATTTCAGTAAGGGTTATAGCGTTAACGTAACATCTTGAGAATTAAGTATCATAAATATCATCTTATTACCTTTTTCGAAACTAGAGCTTCCAGAAGTTTTCTAGGCATTTTTCTTGGCACATTCCTGCAGTTCTCGAATGTCGTATCACTTTGTGCTTTCTGTTCTCATATGGTTAGAGTCTTGCTTTTTGCTTATTTGTCTATTCATGTTTTTTAAGTATATTATTAAAACTACCATGGTCCAAGAGTTTGCTCTGCAATCTTTTCATGTTTCTGCTGAGAGAATTATGTTATGTTGACTAGAACTAAGCTACAAGGTTTTGATGGCATATGGACACGAGTTGAAGTCCTGACTCATCCCTAACGGAGATACCTGCCAGCAAAACTCACTGTGTTGATACATGTTTAGTGTGCAAAAGTCATCTCCTGCTGCAAGAAGTTCTTTCCTCTCTGCAGCAGAGACATTGTGTTTGTGTTCTTAGGAGGCAGAAGAACTCCTGATGCTGACAGAAGCGTTATCTCCAGGAAGGGATGTGGGTTAGCTCCAGTGACATGAACAGATTATTCTCACCCTTCTCCTTTTGTCTTTTTCTATCCATGTTTTGGTTTTTTCCCTCTGGTTAATTTTTTTTAGTTTTTCTACCTTCCCTTTTGAGAACCTTTGTTGCACTCACTCAGGAGAATAACTTCTTAAACAGTCAAGTTAGTACTTAAGAGGTTACCATCCTTCAGTTGGCATAGGGTGACCTACTGCATTCATCTTCTTAGTCCCCTGCAAACGAGAAGGAAACTGGACTCGCCTAAAAAGCTTCCTGGCTGCTTACCTGAAAACCATTTTATTTCATACTCCAGTAGGCTGAGTCTTGTATGATTTATTAATGTACCTGATCTGCAAGGCTATAAGTTCCAATTCAGAATATTATCTTCCTTACTCTGTCTCAGTTACTTAGATTCAGGTGAACATACCCATTCTTTGCCCAAGGCAGAAACTTTTTAAGAAAAAAAAAAAACCAAACAAACACAGAAGTGAACATGTAAGAAAAGTTTTTAATTTATGATCCCTCTAAAGAAACATTGGCACAAAAACTTCTAATGTTTCACGGGGAAGGGATGAGTAAGAGCTATATGTCTAGTTAGTTCATCTAGCCTTTGCTTTTATAACTAGATTTTTCCGTGGTATTTAAAGTTGTTATACTTACTCATCCTGACTATTATGAAAAGAAATAAACTCATGGCAATCTATTGTGTTTTTATTTTTACTACAGTCTTAGCAATCCTGTTATTTGCTCATTAACTGATAGTTCTAGGGGATAAAAATATAACCAAAGAGATTCTGTTGATCATGAAACAGGTATTTGCCGTCTCACAGCAAATAAATTAACACCGTTAGGTATCTTATTCACTCACTGTATTGGTTTGCCCTCTGTGCTGACACTGTGGGTCTTCTCTTCAGCATTTCTGGGGAAAATAATGAGATTTGTTGTTTTTCTGGAGTCTACAGTCTTGAGGGTCCAGGTCACCCCAAAAATTCGAACATTGTACCATCGCTTTTTTCCTGAATTAACGAAGACATTTTGAAATCGGTATAATTATCCATGTCAGGTAGCAGTCCCTTGGCTCTTTTATCTTGGCAACCTTGCAATGTATTTAACCATTCTTATCCTTTTTTTTTTTTTTTTCATGATGAGGTACACCATCTATCTACAGCATAAATGCCTGCGTGCAGAAAAGATGATAATTTAAAATGCTAAATAGTTCTGAAATAATTTTGAGAGCTTGTTCCTTAGGAACCAGCTGAAAGCCTCGGTGATTAATTATGTAGTGGAGTTAAAGCATTTACTTTTTGGAAAAGGTGTTGTTAATAAGGACTGGGTATCTATCACCAGTTGGTCTAGGGTTTTGTGCTGCGCAGCTGAAACTGCGGCTGATGGTGCAGGTTGGCAGCGTTATGCAGATCCTCTGCATATTTATGACTGTGAATTGTACGCTCTCTGATGTTTAACGGGGGCGATAATTTTCACATTTTCAACTTTTAAATCTGTGGTGGTTTGGGCTGGGCTGGCCACTAAAAACAAACGACAATCAGCAGTGCGAAGGGGTCAGTTGTAAATAGATCATTAGCTTTTTGGGTCAACTCACCACGGATAAAGGTTTTTACCAGAAACTTTACATGTGTTATGTGAAAGTTGCAGTGAACTGGATGTGCCGTGGTGGAAGAGAACCTCAGCGCAGGGAACATGGGACGCCTCACCTCAGCAGGGTGTCACATCTATTTGTGCAGTGTCTGCTGAAGTGATTCTCCTCTGATTTTGATGCCAGTCCCAAGTTTCATTTCATCTTTTATGTAAGGCCATTGACCCCAGCCAAATCTGCTATAAGCTACTCGAATCAGGTTTAGGTGGTTGAAGCAGCTTTCTCCTAAAAAAGAACGCTTTGATGATAAACATACGTTGTAAATTGTGAAAGAGGACATTTGTAGTTAAAAATGTTTTCATAATGTCAACTGAAGTAAAGACATCGTTTAATAGAAGTCCAGCAGAAAAAAATAATACATCCCCCTGTGTTGTCAGGACCTTTTTGCTGGATGTTTCTTACTAATCACATATCACTGCCAGTGGTCAGCTGGACAGAGGCTGCTCTAGGGAAAGTCTAATCAGTCACTTAGTCCAGTCTGTTTGTGTAACCCATCCAGGAGGATGTTTTGAGCAAATCTGCCAAATAGCCTCACCCCCTGGCAGTGCCCTGCAATAACCTACACCCCAAAGGCAATGAGGAGCAATTTCCAACAGGTACAGCTGAACCAGGAGACTCCTCTGTGGCTTCACATGGGTTAAATACTCCAGTCATAAAGACTAATAATCTATATTTAAAAATACTTTAGTATTAACTTTCTTTTACCAGAGTACCATCTTAATATTCTTCAGGTTAAGAGAGAATCCTGGCTTATTTTTCCTTCTGATGTTAGGTGTAGAGCTGAGGCTGAGTAATCCAGTGGGACTCTGTGCTTCAGAAGCTTTGTGGACTGCTACAAGACAGGAACATCTCCAGACATCTGGAAGACTAAAGTCCATGCCCACCCATCAGTAGCCTGGTTTATCCTACTGCCCTTTATCTTTAGAGAAGAAAGATGTGTGTGGAATCCTACCTAGAGATAGATCATGAGAGTGATAGAAGAACAGTTGCAAAATGTGCAGCCCTGTCAGATGAAGAGTAGAGGTTTCAAATAGGGTACCTGCTGCTGCTTCTGCCCCTTGCCATGCTCACTGTGCCTCTGCCAGGCCTTGGTACCCCCGAGTCAGGAACATCTGATCATTTGGGAAACTGGCTTCTGAAATTCTGCCATTTTCAAAATAGCTTGCTAAGGCAAACTGCAAGATGGAGCAGAAATCCAGGTTTAAGTTGATGGAAGAGTTAAAACCCCTAATTTCATATTAAATAACATAAGCGTCAGGACTTCTGAGCCCTTGAGATGAGTTGTCTTTAAAACTTACAGTCCTGTATAAATCAAATACTTCTATTATGTCACAATAACAAGATTATTTTTTCATTCTTTGTAATAGAGGAGTTAAACTGAACTGAAGGCCGGAGGCGCTGAGATTTAGGAGGATTTTCTGATTGATCCGAAGCCACGTCACTCATACACAGGTTCATTCACGCCGTGTTGTGTTGCAACAAAGCCAACAGTGGAAACCATGAGGGTTCCTTTTGTTGCCCCAAGTAACAGTAACATCAAAGGACTATCAAGGAGTTTTTAAAACATGATACAGCAGCTCGAATAATTAATTAAAAAGAAAAGCTCATCTGAGTCTAGTGTTCTAAAGCACTGTTAGGGTTACAGCTATTGCTGACTGAAATTGTCATTCAACCTCTGCTTTTCCAGAAAATACTAAAGGCAGTATATAAACAGGCAAGTTCTAATGAAGGATGAATTTTGAGGTCCTTTTTTTCTTGATTTTTTTAAAATTTAAAATGTATTAACGGTGTTGGTAAACAGAAGACCTGCTGGAGATGAAGTTGTATTGTCAGATTTCATTGCGGTGTAAGGCTTGTTTAATAATGCACAACTGAAATTAAATACCTCGAGTGGTGTTTAGTGTTTCCTTGAGACGATGCTGCAGCTGCTTAAAAACCCTAAGCCTGCGAACGCCCCTGTGAGCATTGGAAACCAAAAGAAGATTGCATTCTTTGCCTTACAGCAATGGCAGAGTGGAGATTAACCAATATATTCCTGAGTTTCTGATAACCGTATTTCATCACGGTAGTATGAGTTTGTCACAGCAAGAATTTAAATCCTACAAGCATTGGCTCCTTAAAACCTTTTTTTTTCTGAACAGAAGCCTGTATCTTTCATTTTGTAGTTCATTTGAAAAGGGAAAAAAGACATCATTGTTATAGATGCAGCAATATAAAGAATTGAGAGTATAAAACAACTTCCCCTCTTTCCTGGCGTTCCTCTTTTCTTCCCTATCTTTCAGTTCATGGTTTTTTTTTGCTCTTTTGAGACGTTTGGCAGGGGCTAGTCCTAAAAGAGACAAAACCAGTAAGTTGAAAAAGAAATGTAAGTAGAGGAATATAAATAGATCAGAAAGAAAATGCCAAATGCTGCTTAAGAGAAATTAAGAAATAAAACTTAAATGCTCCAAATTAATTTTTTTTCTTTGTATATTCTGTTCCCTGTTTTTAAAACATTTTCATTAATAAAAAAATACCTGTTTCAAGTGTCATGCTTTAGAGTCCAGCCACCCATTGGGCTGTATCTCATTCTGCTGTGTAAACTTCTGGTATAAAGGTTCTCATGGCAAAAAACTTCAGAGCCTGTATCTCAGGGATGAGGCAGGCCTCTCATCTTAATTAGAAATGCAGAAATCACATTCTGCTGGCATGCTTTTTCCTCCATAATTCAGGTTCAGCGCAGCTATACAAAGATTAAATAAACAATGTTGATACTGTCCTGTTTTTACCAACTGATATAAAATCAGACACGCCGTTGGACTCCTGTGTCGATAACCCCAGCAGGGACTGACTCTGACTGATGGGGCCCGTGTAGCCTGAAGGAATTTTCTCTTTTTATGCTGGTGCTGAGAGAAATGGAAATTTTCACCAAGTTTTTGTTTATCTTGGTAAGACCAAAATTAGATTACTAATACTGGTCCAATCTCGTGATCGGAGTTGATTCATCCACACTGTGAATCCAAAGCTTCATCGGTTTAAGGAGAATATGCGGCATATTTTGAATAATAGGCCCTTTTGTTATTCTGTGCTTTGTAAAACGAATGTGATAATCAAATCTGTTGTTTTTCTATTTAGTGTTTGTAATTTGGAGGTGGCAGGGCATATGGCTGGCAAGGTAGACTTGTTTATATTAGACAGTTCTGTTTGGAAATCATGCATGTAACAGTGAATCAAATAAACATTGCAGTGGGTTATGGAAAGGCAGATAGTTATATTCTTGGAAAAAAAAATAATAAAGTCCAGGGCATGGGTTCTTTACATTTTCCCACCGTAGCGGTCCCTGTAATAATGCAGGTGAGTAGGAAAGTGTAATTTTGGATTATAGTTAGTGCCATGGCTCATGAACCACAAATAACGCGTTATGTTCAGTACAGATTCGAAAGCTGAGTGTGTTGTTATTCACTGTGGTGGCATATGTATACCTTTCAGAATTTGGGATATTTTCTTTGAAGTGTGAGTGTGTAGCCTGACTAATCAGTTGAACTTTGCGTCGCATTCTTCTAAAGACAAAATCCTGGTTGTGTTGCTGTTCTTCCCTGTCCTGTCTCTTGTGGGAGGTACGACTTGCACAGTTGTTAGAGTCGTGTTCACAAGTCATTATCAAAGCACAGTGTCAAGTTCTCTCTCTAATTGGAGTGAAATAGGGGGTGCTGAATGACAGGAAAACGACATCCCAAGACTATACCCCAAAATGGCATTTGGAAAGATGGGGCATTTGCTGCTTAAGAGGCTGTGAGCCATTCCTCATGCTGTGCCCTCGCAAGGCAGCTTCTGTGAGGGCATTACATGATAGAAATACCCTCATTTGCAGGAAAAATAACCACGCGGATATGATTTTGTATGGAGAGAGGTGGGTATGTTCAAAGGCATCCTGTATATTATGTATAAAATACTATTAAAGGTATGAGAAATCAAGCTAAACATTCATCAAGCGATTTTCAAGAATGTATGCTTTAATATAAATCAATATAATTTGTGTTACATGAGTTGCTGTCAGAAGGAAACAGGAAAAACGTTCAGGTTGAGGTTTTTCACCAGTGGGTTTATTAACATTTTAAAGTATGAATACTTACTGCGTTTTTTTTTTCTAATCTTTATGTTAACTGATTGCATCTACTTCTAGAAAACTGGTTTCTGATGCCATTTCATTTGAACTGAGTGCAGTCAATAAGTGTCTGAGAATAAGGAGATGTTTCTCTTCGTCTTCCAGCGCCGTCAGCTGCCCGTACTCGGAGATGAACCTGAACAAGGAAAGCCTCTTGCCCGACCGGCTGAGCGGGGAGATGCCTGCGGCCAGCCCCATCCCCAGGAGCAGAAAAGTGGAACCAAGTGAAAGACCCACCTCTCCTGTAATCAAGTAATTGCAATTGAAGCGACGTCCCTGACTGACAGCAGAACTTTATTTCAGCGTTAATTTGTAGTTGTGTGGGGGCTGAGTGGTTTCAGAAAGACCTGCCTGTTAATCTACATTTTAATTTACAGGGAAGAAATGGTTTCATCAGTGCTTAGCGAAAAGGTCACCGAGCTGTCAAAGACTGATACTGATTTTACTACGTATGATTTAACAGGAGTTTGGTTTCATCCTCAGTGTAACTATCTAGACTACTAACGGTGGTTAATTGGCATTTAAAATGGATTTTTGCCAGTTGGTTTCGCTTAAAATTATTTGCGTTTCTTTTGTTTGCTTGGGTGGCCTTACTGAGGTGGCTGTAGATGAATGATGCTCTTTCAAGAATAGCCACTCTAAATTCTGTTGTTATCACGGGGGTGGGGAATCCAATGACTGGGAGTGAGTTTTGCAAGAGCGACTGAAGTCTGTAGCTGAAACTTCTAGTGGGAGCAGTGGGACAAAACAAAGGCATGTGATACCAAGATGGTGATTTTCTATCAGAGATTGTGGACACCGACTCCTGTGCTTATTTTGGGCTGTGGGGATACATAGAGAATTTAAGAAGGAAAGGAAAAGAAGAAAGGCTTTCCATTCTTTTTAAGGGCTACAGTAATGTAAATGTGAAAATGTGAACGGTCATAGAGAAGATTTCCAGTTCCCACTGGGATGATGATCATATATTTTCAATAGATGGTATTTTAAATGACATTCTGGGGGACAGTTTCAGCTTCATACTTCAAAAACCAAAATATTCAGCTGTCAAAGAGCGCTGCCGGGTTCAATTGTTCTTCTAAGTGTAGGGTTGTAGAAATCTGAAGTGACTTAATTACCCTCTGACAGGTAGCCCGGGTAGTGCCCCAGTGAAGCCAGTAACAGTGTGAGCAGTGCTCTCTGTGGCAGGAACAGTGTCAAGTGCTACTTCTGTCATTGTCCCAATTAAGACACTGCATAACATTTTGAATGGGTCGTGACTCCACAGCAGTGTATGAAGGGAGGGAAGGGACAGGAGGAAAAAGTGGATAGCTTGTTATCAAAAATAACATTAGGCCAGTTTAATTGCTGTTGAATTGCCAAAACTTGATTTCATGAGGAGGAGAGTTCTCAAAGTCCCAGGTATGCAATTTTGTTGGTGGCAAGTAAGAAACTTTTATTTCTTAAAACAAACAAAAATCTTGTATTTCTTCAATTCCACTGATGACTCTTTACTCACGGACAAAATAAGTTGAACAACTCAGGTGCTCTCGGTTTTAAACATTTTGTTAATTTGTTTTTAACAGTGACAGAAACTGCCCCAGCCCTGGTCACGTAGGTGTGAAATCCTCAGCTCACAATCGATCATCTGGGAAAACTGTACCAGAAACAACGAAGGAGGAAGATGCGGAAAGTAAATCTCCTTGCAAGCAGCCCCTCTTGTGTGATGTGAAAGAAAAGAAGGTGCCTGGGTAACTATCGGTTCCTTTCAAAGTGTGAGTTGTTCGGAGATGGGCAGTTTAAAATGCAGTTTACCAGGCAAAGCAGCGCAGTGATTTGTCTACAAAACTCTTGGAAGCAGTGGGGAAAGACATGGAAGTTCTTCAGCTGTCTTTATATTTAGAAACAAGGGAGGAAGGAAGTGTCACAATGGATTTAAGAAATAAGAAATGCATTTCAGAGAGGAGAGGAAAAATACTAAAAGACAGAGAAATTATTGGAAGTTGAGATCCTTCTTCCCTGCCTCTGTGTACAAATATCTTACTGTATATGTAGAAATATTATCTTTATGAAGGCCTAAAATAATTGATAAAACGTGTGCTGTCTGTTCACTGTATTGAGTCATTTTGATGCAGAGAATAACAGCCTCGTGCCAACTTTGAACTCCCCAGAGGCTTTGCAGTTTGTATTTGAGCTGTTTGAATACACTGATGACTATCTGTATTTTATCATCCAGGTTTCCACATTCTTTATGTATCGAGCATAGTCAGAGAGGACGTTCTGTTGAATAAACTTCCTTTGAAAAAGGCATGAAAAATAGTGTTCACAACATTAGGTACATATGAACTGCCGGAGTTATAAAATATTGAGCATCTGGTTACTGCAATACCCAGTGGAGCTTTTTAGATGTATATTCAAAGTACACATGCATAATTGAAGACATAGATGTGTATACTTGTGTGCTCTTCAGCTGCTGAGCTCATAGTGTGGATTTAATTATGTTTGACTTCGGTACAGTTCTCTAGACCTTCATATTCCAGGTAATCTTTTCTTTCATAGAAGTCCTTGATTGAGGAACCATGCACATCCAAAGCCAAACATGAGATTAATTTTGTTGTGTTAAATCTAAGTGGTACTCAGCTAATTTCCAGTTCCATTTACTCCTTTTTTGTTTTCTTTTTTATTATTATTTTTTTTTTTAGCTTGCAAGAGGTATCGGTGCATACAAACAAGTCTACTAGAAAAATTTGGTTTGAAAAAATATGTGTATAAAAAATGGAGTCTGTCACTCTGGAATTTTCCTGAGGTGAAAATTCAAGATAAAACTTATATGCCTACAGCATATTAAATTGTAATAAGAAAGTTTCTTTGTACTATCTTCAGAGTAGCAAAAGAATTTCACTGTAATAGGAATTCCATTCTGGTAATATTTACAATTAAGGAAGGTGAATAGTCAGGCTTGGAATAAAATGGTACTGCCTCTTAAAAGAAAATTCAATTTATCTTCCAGCCTCTACCCCCAAACCTTCAGTTCCTAATACTAACTTGTATTTAACTAGTGAGATAAAATTTCTGGCTGTATGTTGCTATGAAAATTGTCCTGAAGAAAACAGGAAGATACATACTTCCTCAGAGGTTTTGGTGATCTTCCTTATGCTGAATTACACTAATCATTTACTTTGGCTTTGGAATTAATTGCACTACTTTGTCCCATCTTACTTTAGAAATTTTCTGTGTTTGTGGAGGTTAAGAAATTAATTTTTAAGTAAGTGCAGGTGGTATTTCTGAGGAAGATACTGTGGAGAAGCCCTGTGTGGCACAAGAAGGCATGTCTGCTGTATGCTTTCCCCTGGCACAGCTTCTCATACCATTATTATTTGTGCCTTCCCATACTAAAAAAGCTGGATTTTCTGATTTTTTTCTGTCTGTTTTGCACCATTGATAGTGTGTTAAATATATTTCTGTTGATACTGAACTTGCAGCTCCTAGCTGATTTATTCCCAAATACTTATATGTTTCTAATAGTTTAAGTAGTATTAAATATATAGATTGTATTTAATAGTAGAAAAGTAAACAGTTGAATTAATCAGGTCTGTTACTCTGTGAATTTGTGTTTTGAGGTTAGCTAATCTTGATGTCTAACGAGGTGGTACCTCTTGTTTGACTTTTTATCTGCGTCTGGGACGTGTAAAGGGGTTCCTATTGGCTGCTTCTCTGGTAGATAGTAAAGTGTGTTCATGTAGTTGGCTTTTCCGTAGCCTTGACTTTAAGATCATTCTGCCTGGTGCCTAATTGTAGAAAATGTTCATTATGTACTTAGTATCTCGGAGAGCTCTGCATCTGTGAGGGTCTAGTAAGAATTGGCCAAAGTGTTCTCAATTTCTTCAAAGCAGAAAGAAATAAATATACACATAATGTCAGCAAGTTCATTTGTGTATTCTCCAGTTTCAGTTACGAAGTCAAGTGTGTTGATCTGATTTACATGATCTTAGTTTAGACTTCTCTTGAGCCTTCATTGCAAAATTCACATCTGTAGTCATGCCATCTGTGTAAGTCAGAAATTACATCCTCTCCTTTTTTTTTTTTTAAATTTTATGATGATACAACATCATTTGTGTGGGAATCCTGGTGTGTTAATAGCATTGTTAGCAAGAGATGTCATCATGCTTAGTGATTTTTATGATGTATTAATAAAAATGAACATCTTCTTTTCCTCAGTGGAGTACTACAAACAAAGGACTCCATAAAGAACAAAGAGTGTGAAGAAGAGGAGACAGAAAGTAAGCTGCTCATTTCAAATGAAATTAAAGGTAAATTGGCAGTACTTCATTTGTTTCGTACAAAAATCTGCAGAACTAAAGGAGCGTGATATTCCTTGAAATTCTTCATGAAACTGCATTGCGACATGTTTTCCACATTCACTATTGGTGTCCAAAAACTTCTTGACAGCAACACTTTTAACACTGTGTTTCTTTCTCCTGTAATCATCAAAGGCTTTGCCAAGAACTTTGTCATAGTTGTAAAGATGAGTGCAAAATGAATACTGGTAGGAAAAGTTCCATTTCAAGAATATTTTTCCACTAACTTTTAAAAATTGTTAATTAAACCAGTCTGGGTTGTGAAGGTATAATGTTTGCTTATTGTTTTTAAAGTGTATTGAAAGAAAGTTAAGGCATTTACACATTACAGGCATAATGCAAATTTAAGGTGACTTATTCAACCCAACCTCAGTCGGTTGTGGAGTGTGATACTTCCCAGCAGCCCATCTGCAGAACGGGCACTTTCTTTTTCATGGGTGTTACAGAGGGATGGCAAAAATTCCCACTTCGCTGCAAAACTGGAGCCAGTCCAGCGGAAGGCCACCAAGAGGATTAGGTGGTTGAAGGACTTGACGTATGGAAAAAAGTTGAAGAAAACCAGAGATTTTTGGTCATTTGAAGTATTTTGTTTCAGCAGAATGGAAACATACAGTTTTGATGTTGACTTTGCTTTATATAGCACAATATGAAAAATTTAAAATCAAATAGATTGGAGCATTTAAAATTGCCTGCATCTTTTTATCTTTTTTTTTCTTTTTCTAAGAAAACTGGCCTGATTTTGTGAAGTGTTTTGAGTTTGGCAGAACTGACTATTTGGATAAAGTTTCACGAACAAGCTCTGCTTACAGGATATGTTTCTGTGTAGAATTGTGCATAATCAGATTTATAAAGCTATAACACTTTCTTATGTTATTGTTTAACAAAGTTACCCTTTTAATCTTCTTTTTACACACATCATTTTGTGCATTTATTGCTTAAATGTGCCATAATACTTAATCTTTAGGATGCAAATGGATCAGTGAGTTCTTGCTATCGTAGTCACGGAAAGCTCAAGCTTAAATAATTGCAGTTTTGTAAACTTTTGTGAACTGTGACTGCTGGTACCTGTGCTTATTGCCCTATTTTTTCTGCGTGTCACTTCAATTATTATTCTTCAACCTACTTTTGCCATACTTTCTTGACCAGTTCTCTACTGTCCATCTTTCCTGTGAGGCAGAGACAACACCGACTGAGAAGCAGAGGCATTTTTTGCCCGCATCCTCAAAGGCATCAGGCACTGCATTCCTTTCCGTGGCAGTAAATAGAGCCCTTGAATGGGAATAGATGGAGTACAAGGTTTAGCATTGTGTCACTTTAGTGAACTTGTTTCCTGCTGGAACTGTTAGGATCTGATACACCTGTAAATTGTTGCAAATGGGATAGATGGGCTACCTTGGCCATCATTGCTGCTACTCGCTATGCCTGTACCTGTGTGCTCTTACGTCTACATACGTTTCAACGCGTGCAAAAATGGAGTGCAATTTTTTTTTTTTTCTTGGAATTTTCTGCACACAGTATTGTCATCTGCTATTTCTTTTACAGTATCAGTGTATTACATGCTCTGTGAATGGAAAACACAAACAAAACAGCGAAGAACTTGTATTTTCAACACTTAAAAGACCTTTTTTAGAAAGAAAAAATCAAGGGATAAGGATGGGGAAGGGATTCCAAGGAACAACAAGAGATATGTTATTCGGTAAAATAGGCTTTACATTGCTTGCTGCCTTTCAAGACTCCTTCCTTTCTCACTGAGATTTTTAGTAGTAGTAGAAGCTCTAAGGAGCATTTGAAGAACAACAGTGAAGTCTAAACAGACATGTAGGGAACTCACTTCCAAGAGTAAGAGTATGATGTTAGGAAAAAAATTAAGGACTAAAAATTTAATCATTGGGCTGACAATAAATGGCTTAAGAGGGAACTTCTGGATAATTACAAGCTGCCCAGAGAGGTGGTGGAGTCTCCTTCTCTGGAGACATTCAAAACCCCCCTGGACACGTTCCTGTGCAACCTGCTCTGGGTGGGCACGCTTTGGTGGGGGGTTGGACTAGATGATCTCCAGAGGTCCCTTCCAACCCCGTATCTTTCTGTGATTCTGTGATTCTATGATAATGGACATTGATATAAAATGAGGATAAGTCTTGAAAGTAACAAAAATGTAAGCTGGAGGAGCAGAACAACACAAGCAAGTGTAATCACATCCTATATTGGCCACATTATGTATTCCAGACCATCCCACTGTGCTGGCAAAACATCTATACTAGGAATTTGTGCCCTGGTTATTGGGCACAAATGTATGAAAACTAGAACAGTAAGGGTGGGAAGAACTGTGAATAATAGCGACTTCCCAAAAATGGAAATAGAGTGGAGCTGTAATAGAAGTGAGCGTTCCTAACAAAAATAGCACAAGGATTTGGGATTGCATGAAGCCATGTTAGTAAGGAATATTAAGCATAGGTTCATTGTTGGCTGTTTCATTCAGAAATGAATTCCAGAAGTCTTTCCACAGTTTTACTCGGCAACTGGGAAGCATTCAGGCCTGAGTTCACAGCCGGCGTGTTGCTTTTGCGTTCGCAATGGGTCTAAATGAACGTAGATGTCTTACGCAGTTTGACATCATTCGCGGCCATCCTCTTCACTCCTTCCTCCTACACACATCTGCAACTGCTGCTGCTCTGCAGACGGCAGCCGCCACAGCAGCACGGGGCTGAAGCCCCCCTCCCATCCCTACGTCACCTCGGAGGCCGGTGGGATGGCAGCTCATCCCTTCCGTTAGGGATAAGCAAGATAAAAAGGGAAACGACCTTGTAAAAAAGACCCCACAGCGGCACGGAGGAGTTAAATGTTATTTTTCCAAATAAAACATTGAGTTAAAGTGGGAACAGGGAATTTGCAGACATTTGTGGGTTTTCCTCAGAAGAACTGGAAAAACATTTTGTCATGGATGAGGCATAAATGTTGTGTGGGCTGGAACCGTACGGCTGATTCACGTGGAATTTTGTAGCAGTGCAGTGCTGCTTGTCATGAAGTTATAACAGCTCAGCCCTGGAATTAAGTTAGTTCTTGTACCACTCTATGACTATTAAATGTGGGCGTGATTTATTGTATCAAAATATTTAAAATTATTTGCCCTATAGTGTGGTATGCCAGCAGTTATGTTGGCAGAGAATTGTGTTGTGTCGGAAGAGACTTTTTCCATGTAAGAGTCGTTATATTTATATAGAACCAGTATAATCATAGTCATAGTGGTGGAAGAACAGTCGTGGTGCTCCTCTGGTTCTGGTGTAACCAAAACTGTACAGCTCGTAAGGAGGCCCTTGTATATCAATAGAAATGAGCGTGCTTTCACTGTGACTGATCTCATCGCTGATTTAACGCTTCTTTGTTGCTTCCTGTTGTTGAAGATGCTGAAGAACCCAACACGCAGAGGCTTCTTTCTCAACCAGTTATTGTGTCTTCCAAGCTGCAAATCCCTGGCCTGCCCTTGCGCTGGGAACAGCAGAGCAAGCTCCTTCCAAGCGTAGCCGGGATCCCAGCCAGTAAAGTTTCCAAGTGGAGCACGGATGAGGTAGGTTTCCCCTGTATCTTGTCTCACCACCAGCACCCTTGAAGGTTTGGTTGATTCAGAGCTTTAAAGTAAGCCCATAAATGAACAATAATGCAGAGGATTAGAGTCAGCCAGACCTAATGTTACAGTCCCCAAAACCCCTGTTCAGTTGCCATCCAGCCCTAGAAGCAGTAAATATTGATTCATACCTGTATAGATAGAGATAAATATATATATGTCCGCATATATATTCACTGGGGTTAAAAAAGGAAAGAAAAGTGCTAAATGTATATGGCAGATCAAGTGCTTGAGGTCTGCACTAATAACATTTAGTACCCACACAAACATTTTGGAAGAACGATTTAGGGGTCAGCGTGGACCAAGGAGCTATTCGTGGTGCATGGTTTGGAGGTGGCATGCTGGTCTTGAGGGTTAGAACGTAGTGCAGAGAGGAACGAGGTGCGTGTGGCCAGGCCATGACACCTGGTGTCAAGATTAGAGCCCTCTCACTGTTCAAGTATTTAATAACGCTTGGACAGACAGGGTCTAGTCCCTGCTTTACTTTCAGAAGTACCTATAATTAAGGCAGTTTTCTGCAGCCGGGACAGTCAGGTCTCCTCTAATCAGAGAAAAAAAAGAAGCATGAACTTTGAAAAAGGATTTGCTAATCTCTGTGTAAAGAATAAAGAAGTGGAAGGCACCGTTTTGTTTCCTGAGAAATGATTCACCAAGAGAAGGTTCATGGTTCTGGATCCGCATGGATAGAATAACCTGAGTAGTTTTGAGGGAGCAGCCATATCCCACTCTTGGATGTCCTGTGAACAAGAGTGGCATGTGATCTTTCAGTTTGCAGATTTTGTGAATCCTGTCCTTAAACACCCAGCTGCATGACCCCACGCACTTATACAAGGTGAAATACCTAATATGAGGCTGTAAAAGCAATAGCTAAAAAACTTCAGTCATTGTCAGCCTTTAAGACTTCTTTGAGAAAACACCAGTCTTAATAAATCTTTTGTTTTTTACTTTGGTGACAGGTCTCTGAATTTATACGGAGTTTACCAGGATGCGAAGAACACGGCAAGGTGTTTAAAGATGAGGTGGGTGAATTTTATTTCAAAAAGACACGGAGTACGGAACTCGGTGGAGAGATTAATTTTATTAAAAATACATATGAAGTAGTAGGATGAAGTGTATTTTTGAATTCAGACACAAATGTATGGGAGATTAGGTTGGTTTGCAGGTCATGGAGTGGGAGGGAAGTAAAGAAGATAAAAGTAGCTAAGTGTCAGCCGGGTCTCTCGTGCTTCTCTAGCTTTGTTATTGCAACTGAAATGGCTTAGAACCTAAAATAGAAGAGGAGGAACTTCTTGGTTTGCTACTGCTCCCTCTTAATATGCTTTGAGGAAATTTATAAGTATGTTCTTTTAGTTCTGCAGGATGTTAATAAGTAAAATAAAGCAGAGCAGTGGTTCAAGATAACCACCTCTTAAAACTCTTTGCATCTTGTCTGATTGCGCTTAGTTCTTGATGCTCTTCCTCCTGATACAGCCAGTTTAGGAAAGTGATTTGAGTGAGTGGGAAGTGAGAAGATCTGAAGGCTTCTGATGAGGTTCCAAGGAGCGTATACTCACTTTGTGACCATGCCAGGCGTGCATTTCTGGTGTCTGAGAAGATTGTTGTGCCAAGAGTCGTCGTTGGGAAGCGATAGGGCTTTTAGGTACAATACATAAGCGAGGTTGGCTTTTTCTTTTCCGCTCAGAGGTTTGTTACTCCTGTTAATGCTTAGTTTCAAGAAGGCTGATGACCTGTTGGAACAGGTCCAGTGGAGGGCCACAAAAACGCTCAGAGGGCTGGAGCACCGCTCCTATGAGGACAGGCTGAGAGAGCTGGGGTTGTTCAGCCTGGAGAAGAGGAGGCTCCGGGGAGACCTTATAGCAGCCTTCCAGTACCTGA